>JASDDO010000010.1:193797808-194397808 GCA_030015575.1 Agapanthus africanus | reverse complement strand
CTGAAAGTTCAACTTCCTTTTCTTGCAAGTTGAAGTTCAGTATAAACTGGGCGTAAGTGGATGGAAGGGACTGGAGAATTAAATCCGTATAGAGTTCACTTTCCAACATGGTCCCAAGTTCCGCGAGCTCCTCAATGTAGCAAATCATCTTAAGCACGTGGTCCGCTACCGATGATCCGACGGCCAACTTTGCCGAAAACAACTTCTTCGACACTTCGTATCTTGCGATACGAGACTGCTCTCCATACAGTTCTTTTGTATGAAGAAATATGGATTCCAAATCCATATTCTCGTGCCTCCTCTGATGTTCGTTGTCCATAGAGGCAAGCACGAGGCACCTGGCCTTCGCGCAATCAATCTCCCAAGTCTTACGGATTTCCTTATCCGCGACGCTGGAGGTGGGACTTGGGACGGGGGGAGCTTTGGTGGTTAGAAGATGCCCCAGCTTGTCGTAAGTGATTGCCATCTTGACATTCCTGAGCCAATCTTTGTAGTTTGGCCCTGTCAATATATTTTTATCTAGAAGTAACTTAAGTCCAGTCATGTCGATTGGTCGCTGCAATTAGGAGAGAGAGAAGAAACACTTTAGCACGATGCTCTTGCAAGTTTAGAGTGGTTTTTAATTTGTCTAAACAGGATGGCTCCCACTGTCTCTCGAATCCCTCCTCAAACTATAAAGGAAGAATTAGTCGGGATCAATGCCACCGCACAATACTTGCTTAACCGTTCAGCCAGGCCAGTGTCGGTACTTCGAGGGAGGTTTTCCAACGCTTTCGCGAAGTTCCTTAATTAAATAACCTCTTTTCCCTGGGGGCGTAGCCCCGCTAACACCTTTCTAGGCACCTACTAGGTTTATAGCATTGATCGTTTAGTGAGAAATTTTCCGAGGAGTAGCATATACTCACAGTAGGATCGGGATCCAAATATCATCGCGTGACGAAACTGAAGGAATCCTACCAGAATCACCACACTCCAAATGGTATGCAAATCTAGCAAGTTTCAGTACTTATGAAACTCCCGATGTGGATTTCTACCCCATGCTCTTATGACCTTGACTTTGGCCAACAAATCATAAGTCACATGTCAAGTTCTACCCGTCGTTCTCCAGGTTAATTTGAATCCACCCGTACCTACCCTTGACTTTGGCCAACAAGGCAGTACGACTGTTCCAAACCAACGCATCTATCTATGCTGCACATGAATACCCAATAGCTACCAATCACTATGCCTTAACTTTGGCCAACAAACACAGCTTGAATACTATTGACTATTCATGTGAAACGACGGAGGGCTACGAATGGTTTTGGCGAAACCGTGAACGTAGTGAACTTGATATAATCGATGGAACGAGATAGCTTTTAGAAGGAGTGGCTCAAGCTCCGCATTTAAAAGTTAGTTTTGAAAAGAACCGAGTGGTTTTTCGAAGGTGTTCCAACGACTTTAGCTTGGTTTATTATCTTGCATTAGTTCTTTTAATGCGTGATATTCTTGCATTAGTTCTTTTAATGCGTCCCATCATTTAAATCCTACCATTGCAGAAAACAACCAAAATATGACGTACGCTTATGCCATTCGCATTCGCCACGGGGCCCCGTCATCACCCGTTAGGTTACTTAACTAACGACAGAGCGGGGGCTGGGCTAGCGCGGCTGTAAAACATAAGCAATGCCTAAATAGTTATAGATATAGCAATGATAGACATTACAGATCACAGATGAATACATTGGATATACTAGGAATCCGCAATCCGTTCGAGCCTGCAACGAAAAGCGGATTATACGGTCATGGTGAATAGCCAATACCCCATCCAAGACCCCTACGGGTGCGGCAAACTACCCGCCAAGTACTCGGCAGTTTGTGCACCCCTCCATGGGTCTATCCTAGGAGCAAAAACAGTAAAAAAGAATTATACAATGACGGCTACAACCCCGACCCGGTTGTGCGGCCAAACAAATAATAATATTACATCAATTTATATTTACAATGAATGAAAGAAAAACAAAAGCTCATCTCACATCCACCCCGGCTATTCACCCGCGACAGTCCAACACATTCATATACACATTCCAATATCAAACACTGATCACAGAGATGTATAACCCCGACTAATCGACTTATAGCGATTAGCCGACGTTCAATACAATCAAACATCACAGATATAACCAATATAGTTCAAGTGTAGTGAAGTTCGGAAAAAATACGGAATTATAGGCCCTCAAAAACAAATTTCTATTCTGGAAAATCTGGGCACATATAATATATCTTAAAAATCCTAAAACCCTACCAAAAGAACACTGCACGAAACCCGATCATGAGAGGACTCCAAACGGCGGCGGTTCCGCGGCAAATGCCTACCTCATGCCGCGGAACCGCGGCGGTTTGAATGAATCAGGGGATCGTTTTTCTTGGGTGTTCACACAAAACCCTGAGCCGAATTTAGGTGTATAACAAAACTTGTTTTGACCAGAAATTTTTTTAACAGAAACTAGGGTTTTGTAAAAGTTTGGTTTTTGGATTTTTCGGTTCCGAACTTCGTTACACTTCACTACCAAGCTAGTTTAAGTTTAGTTAGGCTCTGATACCACTGTAAGTCCACGTTGCGACCCCCGGTTCTTACGGGGAGGCGGAAACGGTATAAAAATCAAATTTTTAGCGCATGGGGCAACATGGACTAACAAAGTCGGGATCTTTTCTAAACTAAACTAGCAAACATGCAAAGGAGAGTTAACTACTCGGCAAAGTGGTTATACCTAACTTGAACTCCTTCTTCTTGAAACCTAGTAGAGGTTGATGGTTCTCTTCTCGTCGCCTTCTTCCGTCGAAGATGGATCCACCTGAGGGTTCAACCTTCGGGCTCTTTCTCGAACTTGGAGAGAACTAGAATCTTCGGCTTGCTAAACCTTTGATCCTAGAGTGAGTAGAGAGTGTCTAAAGGGTGCTTTTCTTTTAAGGAGAGGGATTCTCAACACATGAGAAGGGTTCTCCTTTTGCTAGAGGAAGAAGAAGATGAAGTGAGGAGAGAGAAGCTAAATGATAGAATGAGCTCTTTTCTTTTTGCAACCATAACAAAAAGCAAAAGAATTATCAAATTAATAATAATAATGAAAATGAAAAGGTTGATGGAAGGTTTAGGAATGACCATTATCATTTCAAACATTAAATAAATTTGCTAGAATCAAAGAGCATCTTTCTTTTGTAATGATGATGGTCAAAACTTCAACCATGGTCAACAAGTCAACCATGGTCAACAAGTCAACCATGGTCAACAAGTCAACATAAAAACCAACCATGACACAATTTCATTTTATTATATATTATTAATTGAAATAACATAAATCCATTAGGGTTTGGAAAAAGACGACTGTCAACTGTGCATACGCACCCGTTCCGAAACCCTAATGAAAGTCCTCTTCCTCCTCCTCAAATAACTGTGCATACACACCTGCATTCTTGTTCTGAGGAACATGAATACTGAGAGATAAAAGCATCCCCAAAACATATACCAGTATCTGACTCAAACCAGAGCCAGCCAGTAATATCCGTCCGGACTCCAAACGTGCACAAGTGCGCGGATGAGAACGAACCTTGTCGCAAAACCATGCGACCTCTACTCTGTTTTGCCCAGAGGTGAATACCCTCTGTGTGGGACTCTAAAGACTCGACACTACGCTGGCAGTGGGTTTAACCACAGACCGCAAGCGGCACTAGCTGTGCGTAACGGTCCCCAGGTAGATGCCGACAAGAAGGCTGACGAGGTGAAACCCCATCTGAACTCCTACCGAGTCTGAATGTGACAGTCTCCGTACAGTCCGGTCTGTTCGTCTAATACATCGCATGTCGGGCCTAGGGGGCGGTAAAATGTCAGTCCCCTAATAGCGGTACAAGTCGTGTCGGAGTGAAGCCCAAAACACTCTGAGATAACACTGGAAACCTACCAGTATATCTCGCTTGCCCTGGCCAGGGACTACTCGTGTAATGGCTCTCCTAGACACAGCGCGATGTCAACCCCCAATACCGGGAGAGACGAATCCTGTCTAACCGTCACTGCCTCCAAGTGCTTCGGGACTGTACCCAACTACTACCCGTTTGCACGACTCCTTTGAGCCGTGGTAGGGTAGTAATCAAAGTACAGTGGGAACACACTCGAGGCGAAGTGACAGTGTCAAGTCAGCGGACTAAGCTGTACTCATGTCACTTGGGAACTGATAACTGACGATAGGTATAATACCAACCTGTCAGTTCCCGACGAGTCCTGTCCAGTGTACTCGTAACCCAACGAGCACCCGTATACTATCTCCAGTACGACGTACTGATGGCTGTGGGACAGACCATCTCCCACACTGGGATGAGAAGCGCATATGCTAGTCTACTCCGGAGTATCGATGCCCTGTCTCGATAGTCCTGCGACTAGGGACCTGTATAAGGATGTGCTTATAGATTACCCAGCCCCCACTAGTGTGACTGCCATCACAACGCTGGTAATCAAGCAAATATTCTAAGGGCTCCACTAATGCGTATAAGTGATATACTGAAATAAACACAAGTACACATTGAAGTAGAAACAAACCAAGTAGCATACTACTATATTGAGCAAGATTGTTTATACAAGGTGAATATCCCAAGCTTCCATTAAGTAATATACAAACTAGTATGATACAGTAATGGCCTCTAGGGCATATACACTAACAAACCCGTCTTTCGAAACAGACAGTCGGAGCACACTAAGTCTTCTCTCTTCTTCATCCTCATCGCTGTCCTCGAATTCTGGGACATCATAGACATCCCTGGGTTTCCAACGGCATACGACACTCCATCCCGGATGCTTCAAACACTGTGAGTAGTATACTTGGAACGCTTGGTTTGGAAAGATAAACGGATCTTCCTGATCGTAAAATCGAAGTGTGTTCACACTGGTCAATAAATATTCATCTTTCCAAGTCCCAAGATTGCTTCTCCACTTATCCGTATCAGTTCGCGTATCGTACCAAGTACACTGGAATATATAAAAGGGTTCTGATCGTCCGGGATAGTGGATGCCGAGTATACAATTTAAGAATCCATAATAAATCACACCATCCGATCCTACCGTCGCAACCCCACAATTCTGAGTGGTTCTAGATGTTTCTATGTCCTTAACTTCGAATTTGTATCCAAGGACACCGAATCCTTTATAATATGCAACCCCCATACTAGGAAATTGAGCTAAGCTATTGGAGATAGTGCCCTCAGAGTCAATTATTGGATCACAGGCAAGTGATTGCAATGATTGAGGGAGGACCTATTCCGGTAGGACAGTCTTACTCAAGATGATAGTATGCTATCTGGTTTATCTTTATCATCGTGTACTGCTTTAGGTGGCCTTACAGGTCACTATTGCGCGTTGATAGAGCCCCTAGGATTCCTTCTTGACTTCCAGAAGTATGAGGGCGATCATATACGTGGGAGCTGGTAGTCTATAAGCACATCCTTAAAAGGTCCCTAGTCGTGGGAGTTTCGAGACCGGGCATCGATACTCCAGAGTAGACTAGTGTATACAGTCGAGACCCCGACGAGGGGCGGTGGCCGGTCTCACAAGCCACCGGTGTCAGTTGGTTCACCTAAGATGTATACAGGTGCTCATTGGGTTATGTGTACACCGGACAGGACTCGCCGGGAACATGTTAGTTGGTCTTATACCTGACGTCAGATAGCAGTTCCCTGGTGACATGTGTACAGGTTAGTTCATCGATCTGAGATCGTCATTTGTCTCATGTGAGTTCCCACTGTACTTTGATTACTACCCTACCACGCTCAAAGGAGACGTGCAAACAGGTTTTAGTTGGGTACAGTCCCGAGCCACATGCAGGCAGTGAGTGGATCTGCAGGGGTTCGTCTCTCCCGGTATTGGGGGTGAGGTCGCGCTGTGTCTAGGAGAGCCCTTACACGAAGCCCTTGGCCAAGGCAGGAGATTTAATGGTAGGTATTCCAGTAGTATCTCAGGGTGTTCTGGGCTACACTCCGACACGACTTGCACCGCTTTTGGGGTCTGACTTTTACCACCCCCCTAGGCCCGCCATGCTATGCTCATAGACGAACGGACCGGACTGTATGGATATTGTCACTGACAGGCTCAGTAGGGTGTCAGGATGAGTTCGCTCATCGACGTCCCTTTTGGTCAATACCTGGTAGCAGGTTACGTATGGCTAATACCTCTGACTTGCAAGTGGTTAAATCCACAACTAAAGTGTTGACGAGTCTTTAGAGTCCCCCACAGACCGTATTCTCAAGTTTCAAGCGAAACGCTGTAGAGGCCGTATGGAGATATGGCAGGGTTCGATCATGTACCTGCGGTATTGCACGGATCATGATCGGACGGATAATACTAGCGGGCTTTGGTTTAAGCCGGATCCTAGTATTGTGAAGTGTAGATTTTGTCTCATTGCATTTGTATTCGGTCGGAATACAAATGCGGGTATGTATATACAGTAGCGGGGTTTCCTGTAATTTATTACGGGATCAGTTTTCTGAAGTTGCCAGTTTGCTTTCCGTTTCGGCCATTTTCCTTTGTATCTTTCCTTGGCTGAAAATTGGTGGAGGAGGGCTTATTTGCAATTGTGTAAATTAGCATTATGGAGGGCGGTCTTTGCATATTGTTGCTTCATGATAGTTGCACCATCATTTGACTTCTTCTTTCATGATGGCTTGACTTTAGTGTTGAGATGAGTGATGGGTTTTTGAGTGTGGTGTTTGTTGTAATGATATTTGATCATCATTATCATTTTCTCTCTCTTGGATTATCATTCATCCACTCTCTCCCTCTTGGCTTTTGCACTTGACTCCCATTCTTTCATTCCCAAGCCATGGCCGGCCAAGCTAGATGAGGGGGGCTGTCCTAAATTTTTGATGGGGATTTTTGGACTCATTTGCTTGCAAAATTCCCTTGTTCATCACAAAAATTTCATAGTTCATTTCCTCCACCAAAAAGGCAACTTCTAAAACCCCATGAGACACATAGCTTTCTACAATACATTCTACAGCAATTCTTGGGCACGTCGGCTCGCCAACTTCGTGCCCGAGTTGCCTCGGTCCAGAGGTGGGAGCCCATAAAAGAAGCCGGTGATGTGGTGCCCTTCCGGCGACGTGGTGGAGACCGGAGATTCCGCGGGGAGATCGGGACGACGACGAGTAGACCAAAGGACACGGATCGCTCGGTATATCTCTCTACCCGTTCTTTAGTTAGCTAGGATTAGATTAATGGCCCGATCCAGATTTTTGTGCGCGGTGGTGCCGGTTTACAAGTTCGTAAAAAGTTTCGATTCCGCATTCCGGCGTCAGATTGACGGCCGGGGTTCCGCCGTGCACTTACATTGGTATCAGAGCCAGGCCATTAACCTAGTCTAGCTTGGTCTAATGTGTTTACATTTTCGATCGAACAAAATTCCAAAACCCGTATTTTCAAAGCTTCAGTTTTCAGTCGATTTTTTTTCTGGCTCGAATTTTTTTTCAGTATGTTGCAGAAGTACAAGCAGGAAATTCTAAGACATCTGTGAAAAAATGGTGGTGTGACACTGTAGCGTGACCGCGGAACCGCGGCCAAACCCCTGTTCTGGCCGTGGTTCCGCCGCAGCACAATGCCTTCACTGCACCATTTTTGCACAGTGATCTTTGTACAGGGAAATTGGGGTTTTGGAATGTTCTGTTTGGGCCCAGATTTTCTTTGAGTGCTACAGTAGTGCTTGGGGCCCACTTCGGTATATTTGATCGATCGAAAATCTTAAACATGTTAGTTCACAGTATTTATATTATATCTGCGACCGTGAATGTCACTTGTTCGGTAAATCATGTCTAACTGCTATAGCCCTTTTAGACGGATTTGCGAACGTGACATTCACGTTGATGTTCTGTGTTGTTCTGTGATGTTGTGGATTGGTCGTGGGGGATAGCCTGGAAGCAATGGTACTACAGTTTGGTGTATTATGTACATTTGATATTGCGGGGCGAGCGTCCGACATGTGGACTGCCGTCACTGCCTGTTTGTATGTTATTCTTTTGGGGCACGACCGAGGTGAGGTCGATGTACCCGTTGTATGTATATTTTACTTTCTGTACTAGGATTACCCCAAGGTGGGGTGCACGGATAGCCGGGTTCTAGAGGGCAACAAGCCCGCATCTCATGACATTGAGACGGAGGGGGCTTTACTCTAGAATTGGCGGGCTATTCGCCGCACTCGTAGGGGGTACAGGTTGACCCAGGAGGGGTGCCCAAGTTACCGGATTCCGTGAAGTGCTGGGTGGTCCATTCACGTTGCTGAAGGGGGCTGCCTCGCTTCAGGTTTTGGCAGGTAACTTGCCGCGCTCATAGGGGTCTAGGATTTCATTGTACAGGCTATCCACACAACCAGGGGAACGTCGGGTTTCAGTAGCGGCTCTATGAATCCCGGGGATCCCAGATATCTTTATTGTTCTGTGATGCTTATTACATTTCTGTGATGTTGCATTTTATCACGCCTTGAGTGAATATTATATATTGATATATATACTAGTAGATGTTGAATATGTTTTGCACCCGCGCTAGTCCAGTCCCCGCTCTGTCGTTAGTTAAGTAACCTAACGGGTGATGACGGGACCCAGTGGCGAATGCGGATGGCATATACGTACATCATTATTTTCGTTCTTTATTGGTGTGATCAATTGATGAGACTGGGTTGATTCGGATCAATACAAGTTAAACAAACCTATTCTGATGTTGTTGGAACACTTTTCAAAAAGCTGTTATTGCAAGGACGTTCTCTTTTGTTTTGCATCGTGGTATTCAGTTGGAATATCCTGCTCCTCAGTCGACGAGGCAAGGGCCGAGATCCCTTCACCGGGAGTGACCCCTTGGACAGAAGTTTGCGTCAGGGAAATAACTTCACTATAGCCGATTACTTTTGCTTTGCATCATGGTATTCAGTTGGAATATCCTGCACCTCATTCTACGGGGAAAGAGCCGAGATCCCTTCACCGGGAGTGACCTCTTTAGCAAAGGTTTTCGTCACTATATTTTTATAAAAAGCTATCCGGTTCCTTCAACGATATCAAGTTCATTACGTTAAAGGTTTTCGCCAGAAACCATTCGTAGCCCTCCGTCGTTTCATATGGATAGTCAATAAGTATTCAAGCTGTGTATGTTGGCCAAAGTCAAGGCACAGTGATTGGTAGCTATTGGGTATTCATATGCAGCATAGATAGATGCGTTGGTTTGGGACAGTCGTACTACTATTTTGGCCAAAGTCAAGGGTATGTACGGGTGGGTTCAAATTAACCTGGAGAATGACGGGTAGAACTTGACATGTGACTTATGATATGTTGGCCAAAGTCAAGGTCATAAGAGCATGGGGTAAAAATCCACATCGGGAGTTTCTAAAGAAACTGAAACTTGCCAGATATGCGCATACCTTCTGGAGTGTGATAACGTGAGCGGATTCCGTCACGTTATCATGCGATGATAGTTGGATCCCGATTCCCACTGATGAGTTGGTTTACTCCTCGGGTGATCCCGACAAATTCTTCTTTCAGGTTTGGAGAAGAATTTGACGGTACAGTGGGAGGTTTCCAGATTAGATAAATTGGTAACCATTCTGATCTAGGTTAGAGTGCACGCTGAGTGTTTCTTTTCTCTCTCTCTTTGGAAGCGACCATCGACCCGACCCTAAGACTATGACTCAAAGACCAAAATTGACCGAACCTTCTTAAACACTGGCTTTTGGATTGTCAGAGTTGCAAACCTCATTGCCACTCCTACTTTTACCCTTTTCTCCAGGACACCCCGTATTACTACGAACGTCCACTTCCATTGGATAAAACCATCGTATGGTTATATACGAACTCGAAGGAATTTATTCGAAGATGGTTTCCGGTTCTGGAGAAAACGGATAGGACTATTCAGTTGTCTTTTCCTTTTACCTTCTCTCAGGTTGCGAGTACTCCATGGTTTAGGAGATAGTACACCTATTACGCAAATTGGAAGTCTTCTTCCAAACCTTAGGCTGGTGCCGAACAGTGGGGAATGAACAAAACCAATTAGCATAACGATGGTGTACAGAAGGTATTAAGTAAAGACATATCAAGGGATTAGTAAGAGGGCAAAGTAAACTGCGACTGCTATTCACGACCAAACCAAGTATTTCATTACCACTCCCACTTCACCTTTGTATTTCTCCAGGACACTCCGTATCAATACGAACATCCACAGTTTAATGGATACTCCATCGTATGGTTATATACGAACTCGAAAGGAACTTGTTCCAGTTCGGGGATGGATTCTGGTTCAGGAGAAATAGGAATAAGGTTTATTCAGGTGTCCTTTATCTTCACCTTCTCTCGCATTGCGAGTGCTCCAAGGATTAGGACAGTACACCTATTATGCTTTTTGGATAGTCTTCTTCCAAACCATAGGCTGGTGCCGAACGGTAGGGAAGAAAGAAAACCATTTGGCCTAAAGGGGTGTACAGAAGGAAATGACTAAAGACATATGAAGGGATTTGGAGAGATGGCATAGAAATATACGGTTACAGTTGTGAATCTGGATAATGGAAGAAGCATTACGAGGAATACCCGGATACCCCTACGAAACATTTCAATGTTTCATTTTCACTGTGTACTGTTAAAGGAAAAATGATTTCCCGATTAGATACTTACTCCAGGGTATGTATTTACCAGGTATGATTCTCACATCTGTATGGTTTTACAGATGATGAGTGGAAGTAAGTTATTCAGAATTGGGTGATCATCCTCATTATATCGGGATTCATTGTAATCGATGATATTTGAGGAAGTCACCTGGGTTGTTTGCCGGACGACAAATATTTGGTTTTGAATAGCCGCTGTTATGCACCAATTTCAAATTGATATATCTGTACGTCTATTTTTATAGAGTGAGATATACCTTTTTGAAATTATGTCCATGACATTTACCTATATCAGTGGATGATTAGGTAAGGAGCATTAAACAACGGTGTAATTCTTCTTAACCATAGGTACAGTTTTCAACCTACGACACACATGGATTGAGTTAGCAGACTCAAGGGACATATACAGAGTATTGTATGTTGTCCAGTGTCCATTAGGACAGAGGGGTTGGTCCTCGTACTATATTCTGTTTACTTGTGACTTCTCTAGTTCTTAAACATGTGTTTCGTGGAAACACAAGGTCTGAGTTTTGAGAAGTTATAAGTATAAGATTAAAGTAGAGAACCAGGTATTGCAAGTATCGAGATTCTTCAAGGTGATCGAGGATGTAGATACTTGTGTATGGTATTCAGTTGATAGTAATGTTTAAGAGAACTTGCTTCTCTTTCAGGTTACTCATAATTGGAAGCATTCCTAAGTTGAGTAACGCTGATCTGCCTCCTTCCATTTAGTTGACATGCACTGGAAACTGCTGCATGATTTGAATCTGGTTCAATTAAATCAGTGCCTCTGGTTTTATATTGGATATAGAACAGTTCATATCTTAACGTTGTTAAGGTACGGGGAGTTGTCCAGCTTATGCTTAAAACCAGACTCTGGATAACTCTAGGCACGTTTCCGTAATGGCTGTTTGTGGGTTGACCCAGGCTATGACGAGGGTTGACTTTCTACCATCTGGAAGATCAATAGTGATATTGTTCTAGACTCGCCACAGTTTTAAAAAAAATGGATTTTTTCAGAAAACAGTTGTGGGAGTATGGTAGAACTGGAAGTGATTCCAGAACCGCAAACGATTACTAAAAATTTGATAAGAACCTAAAGACTCAATCTGGTTTGACATTCCATTGGACACTCCGCAGATAAGATGAGTAACCTCAGGCACCCGAGAAGTACTCCGGTAGCCTCAAGGACGGTGACAGGGAGGTTCTTGTTTACCCAGACTTGCTATTGCTGTTGTTCCAGACTGTGGGACCCGGCAGGAGGATGAGTATAGCGTCGTTCTAAACTGGCTTTAGAAGTGTACGTCTATATGACTCTGCCAGAGGGTTGTCGTAGTCAATGGGAGCAGCGGAAGCATTGGTGGACAAGTAGCTTATGTTTTTGGACTAAAGAAGATATAGCGGAGATAGATCATCTATTTATGATGTGACAGTCATAGGTTTGACTTCATCAGAATAGGGGATGGATCTGTTGAGAAGGTAGTAGGGTGTGATGTCCTGGTATTTGGATGACATACACAGAGTAGGAAGTGATATTCCTATACTACGATTGGTTATACTTTGGTTGTCACACAGTGGTTTCTCCACATGGGACTTGGATATTATATCAGACATTCTAGTTACTGGATCTATGGTTTTAGATCTAGATTTGGGTAGTTTCCCAATCAGGATACTTAGACGGCATTCTAGAGGTGCTTTAGAATGGACGACTCTTGGCAGGGTGGTGTACCTGCAGGTGATGGAGTCACCCTCTCTAAAGGTGTCTTACAGACTAAAGGGGAGAGGGATGTGCATGATTGGCAGATCACTTGCTTTGGCAATTGAGTCAATCATGAGATGTCAAGTACCACACCAGATGTTGTTTTTGCACTAGATGCAATAAGTTGACATTGATCCAATCCTCGAGAAACAGTCGGAAGAAGTTTTAGAACATAAGTGTATGTTCTAGGGATATGATAACGACAACCTCATTCGGGAGACAGTTATCATTCCCGGCTTCCAAGGTGACCTGGATGACAGAGAGGTTGTCAGAGTTATAGTTTTCCTTCTGACAAGGGGCAGTATTTTGGACATGTGGTCCAAGGGGATACTGAGGGAGGCATGACGCAAGATACTGATTAAGTTCAGTTGATGATACAGTCTAAGAAGTTAGGATTTGGAGTTCATTTTTGAGCTAGGTCCCATCAGACATCCAGACACATTCTAAGACAAGTATTGCTCATTTTGGGAGATGGCTTTCTCCGCGAACTTGAGATATAGAGAGATATAGAAAGAAACATCAAAAAGGATCCACTCGCTGAGGCTATTCCTCGAACGCAATAGTTTCGCAAACGGGATTTGTGAGACTGACTAGTAGAGGAGTTGGGTGTTCGGTATCACACGGGCTGTGAGTATGCGACATCGCAATAATTAGCCTTGAGTGCAAGTGGGAGATTGTTGGAGATACCGCCCTCAGAGTCAATTATTGGATCACAGGCACGAGATTGCAATGATTGAGGGAGGACCTATTCCGGTAGGACAGTCTTATTCAAGATGATAGTATGCTATATGGTTTATCTTTATCATTGTGTGCTGCTTTAGGTGACCTTACAGGTCACTATTGCGCGTTGATAGAGCCCCTAGGATTCTTGCTTGACTGCCAGCAGTATGAGGGCGATCATATATGTGGTAGCTGGTAGTCTATAAGCACATCCTTAAAAGGTCCCTAGTCGAGGGAGTTTCGAGACAGGGCATCGATACTCAAGAGTAGACTAGTGTATACAGTCGAGACCCCGACGAGGGGCGGTGGCCGGTCTCATAAGCCACTGATGTCAGTTGGTTCACCTAAGATGTATACAGGTGCTCATTAGGTTATGAGTACACCGGACTGGACTCGCCCGGAACATGCTAGTTGGTCTTATACCTGACGTCAGATAGCAGTTCCCTGGTGACATGTGTATAGGTTAGTTCATCGACCAGAGATCGTCATTTGTCTCGTGTGAGTTCCCACTGTACTTTGATTACTACCCTACCACGCTCAAAGGAGACGTGCAAACAGGTTTTAGTTGGGTACAGTCCCGAGCTACATGGAGGCAGTGAGCGGATCTGCAGGGGTTCGTCTCTCCCGGTATTGGGGGTGAGGTCGCGCTGTGTCTAGGAGAGCCCTTACACGAAGTCCTTGGCCAAGGCAGGAGATTTACTGGTAGGTATTCCAGTAGTATCTCAGGGTGTTCTGGGCTACACTCCGACACGACTTGTACCGCTTTTGGGGGTCTGACTTTTACCAACCCCCTAGGCCCGCCATGCGATGCTCATAGACGAACGGACCGGACTGTACGGATATTGTCACTGACAGGCTCAGTAGGGTGTCAGGATGAGTTCGCTCATCGACGTCCCTTTTGGTCAATACCTGGTAGCAGGTTACGTATGGATAATACCTCTGAATTTCTAGTGGTTAAATCCACAGCCAAAGTGTTGACGAGTCTTTAGAGTCCCCCACAGACCGTATTCTCAAGTTTCGGGCGAAAAGCTGTAGAGGCCGTATGGATATATGGCAAGGTTCGATCATGTACATGCGGTATTGCACGGATCCTGATCGGACGGATAATAATGGCGGGCTTTGGTTTAAGCCGGATCCTAGTATTGTGAAGTGTAGATTTTCTCTCATTGCATTTGTATTCGGTCGGAATACAAATGCGGGTATGTATATACAGTAGCAGGGTTTCCTGTAATTTATTACGGGATCAGTTTTCTGAAGTTGCCAGTTTGCTTTCCGTTTCGGCCATTTTCCTTTGTATCTTTCCTTGGCTGAAAATTGGTGGAGGAGGGCTTATTTGCAATTGTGTAAATTAGCATTATGGAGGGCGGTCTTTGCATATTGTTGCTTCATGATAGTTGCACCATCATTTGACTTCTTCTTTCATGATGGCTTGACTTTAGTGATGAGATGAGTGATGGGTTTTTGAGTGTGGTGTTTGTTGTAATGATATTTGATCATCATTATCATTTTCTCTCTCTTGGATTATCATTCATCCACTCTCTCCCTCTTGGCTTTTGCACTTGACTCCCATTCTTTCATTCCCAAGCCAAGGCCGGCCAAGCTAGATGAGGGGGGCTGTCCTAAATTTTTGATGGGGATTTTTGGACTCATTTGCTTGCAAAATTCCCTTGTTCATCACAAAAATTTCATAGTTCATTTCCTCCACCAAAAAGGCAACTTCTAAAACCCCATGAGACACATAGCTTTCTACACTACATTCTACAGCAATTCTTGGGCACGTCGGCTCGCTGACTTCGTGCCCGAGTTGCCTCGGTCCAGAGATGGGAGCCCGTAAAAGAAGCCGGCGACGTGGTACCCTTCCGATGACGTGGTGGAGACCGGAGATTCCGCGGGGAGATCGGGACGATGACGAGAAGACCGAAAGACACAGATCGCTCGGTATATCTCTCTACCCGTTCTTTAGTTAGCTAGGATTAGATTAATGGCCTGATCCGGATTTTTGTGCGCGGTGGTGCCGGTTTACAAGTTCGTAAAAAGTTTCGTTTCCGCATTCCGGCGTCGGATTGACGGCCGGGGCGTCGCCGTACACTTACATAAACATCTTGATTCACTCTCAAATGATGCAGACAAGTTCGGATCGTAGATCTAACAAAACAAATTTTACGACAAAGGAGAAAATCCGTGTATATGCTTTGTGTGTGCGTTTGTCGTTGAAAAGAATAAATTATCGATAATAAAAGTTAGATTTGAAGATACTCATGTATGAGATTATGAAAGTTTCATATTATCATCGAATATCATATATTGGTTTTAACTTGAACATCTTGAATCACTCTCTAATGATGCGTTTGTTGTGTATTCTTGTTGTATGTGTGTGTTTCGGCTGTCGGGGGTAAGGCTTCTATCATATTAAGAATGTATAGAGCGAACACCCATTCGCTTGTGCTTTCAACCGTTTCGAGTAAATTTCGGCAGCACCTCCCCGCTGTTCTCCGAGTACACTGTAATAGAATAGATAATCATTTCAAAGCTATGAAACAACGTTGAAATGAACATCTAATCTATCTTTGTACACGGAGAACCAGCGGAAAGGTACCAACGTAATATCTCGAAATGGATGAAAACACAAGTGAATGATGGTGTTTGCTTTATACATTCCTAACTTGTCCACATGGGACAAATCTATAGGTTATCATATGATTAAATCTTCTCTTCACATAGACTACACGACGGTTGTTAGTATCGAGCTATACCGTCCGATTTTTAACAACCTTCGTATAGCTTTATGTCACGACGAACATCGAACGTATGTTAATAGACGGGGACTAAGTAGCGCTTTGAGTTTCATATATAAGTTTCGAAGAGAATATGAAAGTTTTATATTATCATCGAGTATCATATATTGGTTTTAACTTGAACATCTTGAATCACTCTCTAATGATGCGTTTGTTGTGTATTCTTGTTGTATGTGTGTATTTTGGCTGTAGGGGGTAAGGCTTCTATCCCATTAAGAATGTAAACAGGAACACCCATTCGCTTGTGCTTTCAACCGTTTCGAGTAAATTTCGGCAGCACCTCCCCGATGTTCTCCGAGTACACTGTAATAGAATAGATAATCATTTCAAAGCTGTGAAACAACGTTGAAATGAACATCTAATTTATCTTTGTACACGGAGAACCAGCGGAAAGGTACCGATGAAATATCTCGAAACGGATGAAAACACAAGTGAATGAAGGTGTTTGGTTTATACATTCCTAACGTTTCCACACAGGACATATCTATCGGTTATCATACGATTGAATCTTCTCGTCACATAGACTACACGACGGTTGTTAGTACTGAGCTATACCGTCCGATATTTAACAACCTTCATATAGTTCTATGTCACGACGAACATCGAACGTATGTTAACCGATAGACGGGGACTAAGTGGCGCTTTGAGTTTCATATATGAGTATTGTAAGTCGATGTACAACACCCCACGACTTGTGGGGAGGCGGAATAATGAAAAACGATCTTGTTTTAGGCGTAAACATCGACTAACGGAGAATCTTTGCAAAAACAATAACTAACAACAAACATAGGAGTTTACAACTACTATGAAAAGTGATTATACCTAAAGATCCGAGTCCTTCGTCTTGTCGTTCTCCACGTCCTCTCCGGCCTTCTCTAAGTAGTAGAAGATCCACCCGAGAGCTTTACCATAAGCTTCACCTCAAACTAGAGGTAACTAGGTTTCTTAAACCTCTAATCTAAGCAACCTAGGTGATATAGAGATTGGTTAAGGATTAAGTTGTCTAATCTAATCCTTGTACTCAACACATGAGAGGGGAGGATTAGGGTTTGAAGAGGGAGAGCTTGAGGAGAGAGAAGGTGAGCAAGAGAATGGAATGAGATAATGAGCTCTCATAATATATATGAAGCATAAAGAATAACAAGATAAATCAAGTAAATGATTTAACAACCATGCTCCATAAATATCTAATAGGTGATTCATCTCCATGAGTCATTAAGCATTTATGATGCATTAATGACATGGATGAATCACTCAAACGAGTCACTAATCCCATTTAATGCATATGCCACCTTAACCCCCAAGTCACCATCTTCTAGAAGCTTCTCGCACAATTACGAGAACGCCCCTCCGATCCGTGAAAACACGGAAAAACTTTAGACTGTATAAATCCAATAACCGGATACTAGAAACTGGCTTAAACCAAAGCCGACTAGTAAATACTGTCCGGATGTCGTACGTGCGTAAACACACGTATGCGTCCGAACCGTTGTCGTAAAACCATACGACCTCTATATCGTTTCGCCTGGAGTAGGGAAACTCTCTGTGTGGGACCCTAGAGACTCGACTACTACGCTGGCAGTGGGTTTAACCACAGACCGCAAGCGGCACTAGCTATACGTAACGGTCCCCAGGTAGATGTCGATAAGAAGGCCGATGAGGAAAACCTATCCGAACTCTTACTGAGTCTGATGTGACAATCTCCGTACAGTCCGGTCTGTTCGTCTAAGACTATCGCATATCGGGCCTAGGGGGCGGCAAGCATCAGTCCCCTAATAGCGGTATAAGTCGTGTCGGAGTGAAGCCCATTACACCCTGAGAAACTACTGGAACCTACCAGCAAATATCGCTTGCCCTGGCCAGGGACTTTGCGTAATGGCTCTCTGACACAGCGCGATATCAACCCCCAATACCGGGAGAGACGAATCCTGTCTAACCACCACTGCTTCCAAGTGCTCAGGACTGCACCCAACTGCTACCTGTTTGCACGACTCCTTTGAGCCGTGGTAGGGTAGCAATCTAAGAACAGTGGGACACACTCGAGGCGAAGTAGCAGTGTCAAGTCTGCGGACTATGCTGTACTCATGTCACCTGGGAACTGTTCACTGACGACTGGTATAAAACCAACCAACAGTTCCCTGTGAGTCCTGTCCGGTGTACCCGTAACCAAACGAGACCTGCATACTATCTCCAGTATGACGTACTGACGGCTGTGGGATAGACCATCTCCCCAACTGGGATGATAAGCGTACACACTAGTCTACTCCGGAGTATCGATGACCTATCTCAATAATCCTACGACTAGGGACCTGAATAAGGATGTGCTTGTAGACTACCCAGCCCCCACTAGTGTGACTGCCATCACAACGCTGGTAGTCAAGCAAGATCCTAAGAGCTCTATCAATACGTATACTCACATATTAAGATAGAAAAACCAAGTAGCATACTACCATGTTTAGCAAGACTGTTATATACATATGAATATCCCAAGCTTCTATTAAGTAATATACAAACTAGGATGATACAATAATGGCCCCTAGGGCATATACACTAACAATCTCTCACTTGCACCAGGGCCATGTACTGGCATATCGAAGACCGATGATCTCGAGTAGCCTCTCGAACTGAATCTGAGGTAGGGCCTTTGTGAATGGATCAGCAATGTTCTCTTCAGTAGCAACTCTCCGAACCTCGATCTCCCGACGATCAATGATCTCCCTGATCAGGTGATACCGCCTTAAGATGTGTCTGGACTTCTGATGGGACCTTGGTTCCTTCGATAAAGCTATAGCTCCGTTGTTGTCGCAATACAGAGGTATTGGATCAACAATGGTAGGAACCACCTAAAGTTCTGTTAGGAACTTCTTTGTCCAGACTGCTTCTTTTGCGGCATCGCAAGCAGCTATATACTCCGCTTCCATCGCCGAGTCAGCAACGGTGTCCTACTTGGAGCTCTTCCAGCACACCGCCCCTCCATTGAGGGTAAAGACATAACCTGACATGGACTTGGAATCGTCCTTATCACTCTGGAAGCCGAAATCAGCATAGGCCTCCATCCTGAGGTATTTTCCGCCGTAAACCAAGAACATCTCCTTAGTCCTCCTCAGGTACTTGAGAATGTTCTTTACTGCTATCCAGTGCTTCTCCCCTGGGTCTGACTGATACCGGCTTACCACGCTCAATGCATAAGCTACATCTGGTCTGGTGCACAACATCGCAAACATTATAGAGACTACCGCAGAAGAGTAGACTATAATAGACATGCGTTCCCTTTCCAAATCAGTCTTGGAAGACATCTCTTTGGATAGGGTGATTCCGTGACAAGACGGTAGATTACCGCGCTTAGAATCTTCCATACTGAATCTTTTCAGTACAGTGTCGATATACCTGGACTGTGAAAGTCTCAACATCCTCTTTGATCTATCACGATAGATCCGGATTCCCAGAATGTAAGAGGCATCACCTAGGTCTTTCATGGAGAACCTGTGTGACAAGAATCCTTTGACAGATTGTAGCATAGGAATGTCATTTCCTATCAGTAGAATGTCATCCACGTACAAGACGAGGAATACGACAGTTCTTGCTACAACTTTACTATATATGCACGGTTCATCTGGATTTTTGATAATGTAATATTCTTTGACTGTTTCATCAAAACAGATGTTCCAACTCCGCGATGCCTGCTTTAGTCCATAAATGGCCTTAAGCAACTTGCATACTTTCTCGTTGCTCCCACTCTGATTGAAACCCTCTGGCTGATCTATATAGACGCACTCTTCTAAATTTCCATTCAGAAAAGCCGTCTTTACGTCCATCTGCCAGATTTCATAATCATGGAAGGCAGCAATAGCAAGAAGGACCCGAATGGATTTGAGCATAGCCACTGGATAAAAAGTTTCATCATAGTCCAAACCAGGTCTTTGACGAAAACCCTTTGCAACAAGTCTAGCCTTATAGGTTTCCACCTGTCCATCTACACCAATCTTTTTCTTGAAGATCCATTTGCATCCTATGGGTTTTACCCCATCTGGAGCAAAGCCCAAAGTCCATACTTTGTTGGTGTATATGGACTCCATTTCGGTCCGCATTGCATCTAGCCATCGTACCGAGTCGCCGCTCTGGATGACCTGCTGGAAGCCAGTAGGTTCATCATCATCTATGATGCAATCCTCTCTATCCCCATCTATGAGAAAACCGTAGTATCTCTCAGGCGGATGAGACGGCCTACTACTCCTGCGGAGCGGTGCGGTAATGTCCTGTTCTTCTTGAACTACCGGTTCTACCAAACTTTCAGTATTAGTTTGTGGTTCTGGAATTTCTTCCAGTTCTATTTCGCTCCCACTTGATTCCTTTTCTAAAAACTGATGTTCTAGAAAATGGACATTATGAGAAACAAATACCTTTTGTTCCTCTGCGTAATAGAATAGATATCCCCTGGAGTTCTTTGGATATCCCACAAACTTATATTTTACTGATCGTGTCTCGAGCTTGTCCACATGCTGCTTTTTAACAAAAGCTAGACATCCCCAAATCTTTATATACTGTAGATGGGGTTTCTTACCACTCCACATCTGATATGGAGTGGTAGGCACAGTCTTGGTAGGTACCATGTTCAAAAGATATGCCGCTGATTCTAGCGCATAACCCCAAAAAGATCGCGGTAACTTAGTATTACTCATCATGGATCGTACCATATCCAATAGGGTTCGATTCCGTCTCTCCGATACACCGTTATGCTGTGGAGTGTATGGAGGAGTAAGCTGAGAGAGAATTCCTTTCCCTTTTAGGTAACCTAGAAACTCGGCACTCAAGTATTCACCACCTCGATCAGATCTTAGTATCTTGATACTTTTGCCGGTTTGGTTTTCTACTTCACTCTTATACTCTTGGAATTTCTCAAAAGCCTTGGATTTATGTTTCATCAGATAAATGAATCCATACCTTGAGTAATCATCCGAGAAAGTAATGAAATAGGAAAAACCACCTCTTGCATGTGTAGACAGTGGACCACATACATCGCTGTGTATGAGTCCTAAGAGCTCGCTCGCTCTTACTCCATGTCCAGTAAATGGAGTCTTTGTCATCTTTCCTTTGAGACAAGATTGACAAGTGTCATAAGTTTGATATTCGAATGAGTCCAAATAACCTTCTCTATGCAACTTAGTCAACCTTCTCTCATTGATGTGACCCAGTCTACAATGCCATAAGAAAGCTTTATTTAAATCTGGAGACTTTCTTTTTAGTGTGTTCTGGACATTGAAAATTTGGAGTTGGTTTAACACATATATACCGTTATCCAGTGTACCGGACCCAATCAAACCATGATTAAGGTGTATGTTAACAACACCACTTCCAAACGTGAAATCATAACCTTTATTTGATAACAAGGAAACATATATGATATTACACGTTAAGTTGGGTACACAAAAACAGTTATGTAAAACCAAAATGTGTCCACTCGTCAATCCCAGGTGATAATCCCCTACGGACACAGCTCCCACGCTAGCTCCGTTAGCAACCATCAGGGTCATATCACCTTCCTTCAGCACTCTACGGTTTCTCAGTGCCTGCAATGAATTGCAAATATTAGATCCTGATCCGGTATCCAATACCCAGGAAGTAGAGTTGATTGACACACAATTCTCAATTACAAACACACCTGAAGTCGAAGCCACAACTTGCTTCGGTTCCTGGTTCTTGGCGCTCCACGCCTTGCAATCCTTTTTCCAGTGCACTTTCCTGTGACAATGGAAGCACTCATCCTGGGCCACTACCGGTACAGTAAACTTTTTCTTTCCTTTCCCTGCCACCTTACTAACACCTCCTCTAGGTCTGTTGGGGGCCTTATTCTTCCTTCCTTTGGTTTTAGCCTTGGACCCCGAAGAAGAAGTACCGCGAACAAACATAGCGGGTGTTTCCCTTGCCTTCTGCAAGGTGCCCTCTGCACTCCTCAACATGTTAAGGAGTTCTGAAAGTTCAACTTCTTTTCTTTGAATGTTGATGTTCAGAATAAACTGGGCGTAGGTGGGAGGGAGGGACTGGAGAATAAGGTCTGTATAAAGCTCATTATCCAAAGTCGTCCCCAGGTCTGCGAGCTCTTCTATATAGCCGATCATCTTTAGGACATGTTCTCCTATCGATGACCCGACAGCCAACCTCGCTTGAAACAGCTTCTTTGAGGATTCGTATCTTGCTATAGAGATTGCTCCCCATACAGATCTTTTGTATGGAGAAATATGGAGTCAAGATCCATATCCTCGTGCCTCCTCTGATGTTCATTGTTCATCGAGGCAAGCACGATGCACTTGGCTTTCGCGCAATCTAAATCCCAGGTTTTGCAGATTTTCTTATCCGCATTACTGGATCTGGGACCTGGGACTTCAGGTGCCGTAGCGGTGAGGACGTACCCCAATTTGTCATAGGTCAAAGCCATCTTTACATTCCGCAGCCAATCTTTATAGTTTGGCCCTGTCAGTATATTTTTCTCTAAAAGTAACTTAAGGCCAGTCATTTTCAGGGTCGATGCAATTAGGAGAGAGAGAAGAAAACTCTTTACCATGATGCTCTTTCAAGTTTATAATGGTTTTTAATTTATCTAAACTGGATGGCTCCCACTGTTTCTCGAATCCTTCTTCAAACCATAAAAGAAGAATTAGCCAGGACTATTCTCACTGTACAATACTTGCTTAACCGTTCAGCTAAGCTGGTGTTGGTACTTCGAGGGAGGTTTTCCAACGCCTTCGCGAAGTTCCTTAATTAAATAACCTCTTTTCTCTGGGGGCGTAACCCCGCTGACACCTTTCTTGACACTTACTTGGTTTATAACATTGATCGTTTAAGTGATGAATATCCTGATGAGTGGCATATACTCCCAGTAGGATCGGGATCCAAATATCATCGTATGATAATGTTGAAGGAATGCTACCAACATTCATCAAACACCAAATGGTATGCATCTCTTTGCAAATTTCAGTTTCTTTAGAAATTCCCGATATATATTTTTGCCCCATGCTCTTATGACCATGGCGTTAGGTCAAAATGTCATAAGTCACATGTCAAGTTCTACCCATCATTATCTTGTTAATTTGAACCCATCCGTATATATCCTTGACGTTCGGCCAAAATGATAATACGACTGTCCCAAAATAACTCATTTATCTATGCGACAAATGAATACCCAGCAGCTACCAAACACTATGCCTTGGCGTTAGGTCAAAATACATAGCTTAAATACTACTGAATACTCAAATGAAATGACGGAGGGCTACGAATGGTTTTGGCGAAACCGTGAACGTAGTGAACTTGATATGACCGAAGGAACCTGATAGCTTTTAAAAGGAGTGGTTAAAGCTCCGCAATTTAAAAATATCATCTGTTTTAAAATAACCGATTGGTTTCTTTTAAATTGTTCCAACGATTCAACTTTTTGGTTTATTTTCTTTGCATTATAAAATAACGCGTCCCATCATTTAACCTATCATTGCAGAAAACAACGAAAATACAACGTCCTCTTATGCCATCCGCATTCGCCACGGGGTCCCGTCATTACCCGTTAGGTTACTTAACTAACGACAGAGCGGGGGATGGGCTAGCGCGGGTGTAAAACATAAGTGACGTCTAAATAACTATCATATATAGATATTGTACATTCGTCAGACGCAATAATAGGCATTCCAGATCTCATATGAACTTTATTGGATTTGCATGCAATCCGTGTTTGTTCAGAGCCTGCAACAAAAGACGGATTACACAGTTATGATGAATAGCCATTACCCCACCCTAGACCCGTACGGGTACGGCAAACTACCCGTCAAATACCCGAAGTGAAGCGGTCTCCCTCAACAAAGTGAGTAGGCCACTAAACACTTCAAAGTACCCGGTAGTTTGTGCACCCCACCTTGGGTCTATCCTAGGAGCAAAAACAGTAAAATGAAATAATACAACGGTGGCAACAACCGCAACCTGGATGCGCCCCACAAAATAATATTACAACATATTACAGTTACACCGAATGAATTAAAATAATAACCCATCACAAAACCCGGCTAATCATCACAACAGTCCAATACAGTTCACATCCACAAACAGTAAAAACCATTTCAGAAATGTGCAACCCCCTGCCAACCGACATACTAGCAGTTAGGGGAGGTTTACGAACACATTATACTAACACAGATATAATCATATTAGCAAACATCGCAAAATTTCGATCGAGCAAAACACTTTAGATTCTACTGCAAAACTTCTCTGTGCACCTGAGATCTTAGCAGAAAATAAAATATCCAGAAATATCACTGTTAACACAAAGAGCTCACTGGAAAAATTTGGGCCGACTCGGCCCTAACTCGGCCGCGGATCCACGGCGGATCGCATGGATCCGCCGCGGTTCCGCGGTGAGTTAGCCGAGTTGGGGGTCCAAATTTCTTCAGTAGCCCTACAATTTCAAGCTTGTTATGCTGAAGGTCCCTGAAAAATTTTTAGGCCCTGTTTTAAATTCGACAGAAACTGTGTTAATGCGACGATGTTTCCGGTTCTTTTTGCGTTCGAAATTCTTACGACTTTGCTAATGAGTTAATTATTGTTTAGTGAGGCTCTGATACCACTGTAAGTCGATGTACAACACCCCACGACTTGCGGGGAGGCGGAATAATGAAAAACGATCTTGTTTTAGGCGTAAACATCGACTAACCGAGAATCTTTGCATAAACAATAACTAACAACAAACATAGGAGTTTACAACTACTATGAAAAGTGATTATCCCTAAAGATCCGAGTCCTTCGTCTTGTCGTTCTCCACATCCTCTCCGGCCTTCTCTAAGTAGTAGAAGATCCACCAGAGAGCTTTACCACAAGCTTCACCTCAAACTAGAGGTAACTAGGTTTCTTAAACCGCTAATCTAAGCAACCTAGGTGATATAGAGATTGGTTAAGGATTAAGTAGTCTAATCTAATCCTTGTACTCAACACATGAGAGGGGAGGATTAGGGTTTGAAGAGGGAGAGCTTGAGGAGAGAGAAGGTGAGCAAGAGAATGGAATGAGATAATGAGCTCTCATAATATATATGAAGCATAAAGAATAACAAGATAAATCAAGTAAATGATTTAACAATCATGCTCCATAAATATCTAATGGGTGATTCATCTCCATGAGTCATTAAGCATTTATGATGCATTAATGGCATGGATGAATCACTCAAATGAGTCACTAATCCCATTTAATGCATATGCCACCTTAACCCCCAAGTCACCATCTTCTAGAAGCTTCTCGCACAATTACGAGAACGCCCCTCCGATCAGTGAAAACACGGAAAAACTTTAGACTGTATAAATCCAATAACCGGATACTAGAAACTGGCTTAAACCAAAGCCGACTAGTAAATACTGTCCGGATGTCGTACGTGCGTAAACACACGTATGCGTCCGAACCCTTGTCGTAAAACCATACGACCTCTATATCGTTTCGCCTGGAGTAGGGAAACTCTCTGTGTGGGACCCTAGAGACTCGACTACTACACTGGCAGTGGGTTTAACCACAGACCGCAAGCGGCACTAGCTATACGTAACGGTCCCCAGGTAGATGTCGATAAGAAGGCCGATGAGGAAAACCTATCCGAACTCTTACTGAGTCTGATGTGACAATCTCCGTACAGTCCGGTCTGTTCGTCTAAGACTATCGCATATCGGGCCTAGGGGGCGGCAAGCATCAGTCCCCTAATAGCGGTATAAGTCGTGTCGGAGTGAAGCCCATTACACCCTGAGAAACTACTGGAACCTACCAGCAAATATCGCTTGCCCTGGCCAGGGACTTTGCGTAATGGCTCTCTAACACAGCGCGATATCAACCCCCAATACCGGGAGAGACGAATCCTGTCTAACCGCCACTGCCTCCAAGTGCTCGGGACTGCACCCAACTGCTACCTGTTTTCACGACACCTTTGAGCCGTGGTAGGGTAGCAATCTAAGAACAGTGGGACACACTCGAGGCGAAGTAGCAGTGTCAAGTCTGCGGACTATGTTGTACTCATGTCACCTAGGAACTGTTCACTGACGACTGGTATAAAACCAACCAACAGTTCCCCGTGAGTCCTGTCCGTTGTACCCGTAACCTAACGAGCACCTGCATACTATCTCCAGTACGACGTACTGACGGCTGTGGGACAGACCATTTCCCCAACTGGGATGAGAAGCGTACACACTAGTCTACTCCGGAGTATCGGTGCCCTGTCTCGATAATCCTACGACTAGGGACCTGAATAAGGATGTGCTTGTAGACTACCCGCCCCCACTAGTGTGACTGCCATCACATCGCTGGTAGTCAAGCAAGATCCTAAGAGCTCTATCAATACGTATACTCACATATTAAGATAGAAAAACCAAGTAGCATACTACCATGTTTAGCAAGACTGTTATATACATATGAATATCCCAAGCTTCCATTAAGTAATATACAAACTAGTATGATACAATAATGGCCCCTAGGGCATATACACCAACAGGTATCGATGAGAATATGAAAGTGTTATATTATCATCTAGTATCATATATTGGTTTTAACTTGAACATCTTGAATCACTCTCTAATGATGCGTTTGTTGTGTATTCTTATTGTATGTGTGTGTTTCAGCTGTCGGGGGTAAGGCTTCTATCCCATTAAGAATGTATAGAGCAGACACCCATTCGCTTGTGCTTTCAACCGTTTCGAGTAAATTTCGGCAGCACCTCCTCGCTGTTCTCCGAGTACATTGTAATAGGGTAGATAATCATTTCAAAGCTGTAAAACAACGTTGAAATGAACATCTAATCTATCTTTGTACAGGGAGAATCAGCGGAAAGGTACCGACGAAATATCTCGAAACGGATGAAAACACAAGTGAATGAAGGTGCTTGCTTTATACATTCCTAACTTGTCCACACGGGACAAATCTATTAGTTATCATACGATTGATTCTTCTCGTCACATAGACTACACGACGGTTGTTAGTATCGAGCTATACCGTCTGATATTTAACAACCTTCGTATAGTTCTTTGTCACGACGAACATCGAACGTATGTTAACCGATAGACGGGGACTAAGTAGCGCTTTGAGTTTCATATATGAGTATCGATGAGAATATGAAAGTTTCATATTATCATCGAGTATCGTATATTGGTTTTAACTTGGAAAACGTGCCGTTGAAAAAAATTATTGTTCTCTATCTTGCACTCTCTTAACAATGGTACATGCATTAAACAACATGTAAGAGCTATCTATAACAACTCTAATCTTTCACCTGTTGGGTTCAACAAAAAGGTTTTTGATATAACAAACACAACCTTCCTCAATTTTTTTGGAGACATAAATCAAGGATAAAATAGATTTTAGATGGTGATAAAATTACCAAATTCTTTCATTCTTGGGTTAATGTCAGAAGATGTCAAAACAGAATTACAAAGTTGCAAAATGTAGAAGGCATTTGTTTTGACGAGCATAAACAGATTGTTAATATGGCAGCTTCTCATTTTGAAAAAGCTTTTACTTCACAAAATATAAATGCAGAATTTGATTGCAGACATATCATTTCTAATATGATTTCAGACATATCAGGTTTAGTGTTAGAGCCTAGGGTTAATTTGGGTTAATTAGAGGCTAGGCTTAATTTTGGTTAATTATTGATAATTTGAAAGGGTTAGGGTGTTGGTTAGGGTTAATTAGGTTAATTTGGGTAAGTTTACTTGAAACAGCGCATTCTGCCTATATAAATGATTATGTTTGTATAATCTTCACACACGTGTTTTCATGTATGCTGGCCATCTTGAGGGTGCATGTAATATTTTTATTTTCCTCTCAAATTGTAATTTGCATATATCATGAAATCTTGCCCCTGGGAAAATTTTTAGGTTTAGGGTTAGAGTCTAGTATCCACTCCAGTTTATTGCAGAACCAAGCAAAATTGTTGAATCAAGAATTGCACTACACACTCTCCATTTTGACTCTTCCACTCTCACATCTATAGGTACACCTTTTTTCAACCTAATAATAAGTTAGCAGCCAACACGTCGACATTCACTCTAGTTAGAGTTTTCCGATAGCATCTCGCTCCTCGCTCCATGGACAATATTCCTGTCATACATCAATCCATGGCCCAGGCCCACAAACAAAGTGGGGGTACAGAGAAATGATTCTCTATATAGACTTACAAAGGGATTGATATGTACAGGGTCAACATGCATTATTCAAAGCTTTTTCCTAAAGTTGGGAAATATTTTTTCAAACATAAAGAGGTGCCCATGGCTGTTAATTCTACTCTCGTTTGTCTTATTCCTAAAAAGGCAAACTGTCGCTCCATCATCGATTATAGGCCTATAAACCTTTGTAATTTTCTATACAAAATTTTCGTTAACCCAACCCTAGCCCCAGCCCTAGCCCTAGCCGAACCCCAATCCCAACCCTAACCCCAGCCCCACCGAACCCGAACCCGAACCCTAACCCTAACACCAACCCCAACCCCAGCCGAACCCCAACCCGAACACCAAACCCCAACCGAACCCAAACCTTAACCCTAACCCTAACCCCAATCGATGCCTAACCCTAACCCTCATCGGTACCCAAACCCTGAACCCTAGCCCTAAAATCATCAAAATTATGTTTAATTGGAGATTTACTAACCTGTAGGCGGTGGATGAAACGACGGAGACGCTCGATCGGTGGTCGACAACGCGCGCAATCAGCGACGAGGAAGAACGAGGGCGGTGGCGACAACGAAACGGAGGTCGGCGGCGACGACGAGAAAACCGCGACGCGGCGGGAACGAGAAATTTGGGAATTTTGGGAACACGCGAGAGAGATGAGGCGTAGGGCATTTCTGTGCCTTTTAAATTAAATTCCTATTTAGATGCCCCTACGGATTAGTCTGTAGGTCATTGGTTTGCAGCCGTAGGGGCAAACAACAAATTACGATTTAATATTTTTAAATTTAAACGTTGGGCACCGTAGGGGAAACCGTCGAGCCCTACGGATTAGTCCATAGGGCCAAAATAAATCTGCCCCTACGGATAATGAAATCCGTAGGGGTAACCCCATATTGTAGTAGTATTAGTATATCAAATATACAATTATTCACTAAATTATTAAATCAACACTTGATTTAATAATCCGGCTATATCATATATAACCGACTAACACTAAATGTACCAACTTATAGAATCAACACTTGATTCGATAACCTGGCTATATCATATATAACCGACCGATACAAAAGTCGCGAGAATAGAATATGGTATCACATACACGCATTATTCTCGGTCCCGGACATATCACATATGCGCTCCTATTTCGTTTTGCCTGAGCCAGTAAAAGCTCTATGTAGGACTCTAAAGACTCGTCAATACGCCGGCAGTAGGTGATGATCACATCATTCACCCACAAGCCGTCAGCGGTACTAGCTGGACGTAACGGCTACCTGGGTATTGAGAGATCAGAAGATCAACAAGCATGCCCGCTCTAACTCCTACAAAAGCCTGACAGTGACACTACCGTATAGTCCGGTCTCCTCATCTGATATGTCGCATATCAAGTCTAGGGGTGGTAAACGTAAGACCCCAATAACCGATAAGTCATGCCGATATGAGGCTTATAACGGGTCTAGAAACTACTGGTAACACTTACCAGTAAATCTCTAAACAAGCCCTGGCCAGGGACTTCCCTGTTATGGCCAATCGAGCACAGCGCAACATCAACCCCAATACCGGGAAAGACGAAACCCCTCCTATCGCTCATTGCCTCCATGTGACTCGGGACTATACCCAAAAACCACCGTTTTGCATGCCTTCTTGGAAGTGGTAAGGTGGAAATCAAAGCACAGTGGGAATCACACAAGACTCTATGATGATCTCGGGTCTACAGACAAACCTGTACCAGTGTCACCAGATAACTGCCATCTGACGTGAGGTACAATACAATCTGGGAGTTCTCGGTGAGTCCGTCCAGTGTACCCAGTCTCCACAGATTACCCGTATATCATCTTTACTGTCAAACACCAATGGATATGGGATCATCCATTGCCCATCTATATGGGTCGAGAAGATATATGCTTGTGTACTCAGGTATATCGATGCCCCGTCTCAATACTCCCACGACTAGGGACCTTAAAGGATGTACTTATGGACTACCATGTCCCCACTAATATGATCTGCATCATAGTCCTGGTAGTCAAGTACACATCCTAAGGGCTTTTCCAACATGTAACAGAGAGACAATTAGTGTACGCGTTAAGGTAAAGAGTAACCAGATAGCATACTATCATATCGAGTAAGAAAGTCCTCCCTATATATGTCCAAGCATCCACAACAATATACATCTCATGTACAGTATGTTAGTGTATATGCCCCAGAGGCCATTACTATATCATACTAGTTTGTATATTACTTAATGGAAGCTTGGGATATTCATAGTTGTATAGACAGTCTTGCTCAAAATAGTAGTATGCTACTTGGTTTGTGTCTACTTCAACATGTGCATGTGTTTCTTTTAGCACATCGCATATACATATTAGTGGAGCCCTTAGGATCTTTGCTTGATTACCAGCGTTGGGATGGCAGTCACACTAGTGGGGGCTGGGTAATCTACAAGCACATCCTTATACAGGTCCCTAGTCGTAGGATTATCGAGACGGGGCATCGATACTCTGGAGTAGACTAGCGTATATGCTTCTCATCCCAGCAGGGGAGATGGTCTGTCCTACAGCCATTAGTACGTCATACTGGAGATAGTATGTGGGTGCCCGTTAAGTTACGAGTACACTGGACAGGACTCGTCAGGAACTGTCGGGTTGTACTATACCTATCGTCAGATAACAGTTCCCAGGTGACAGGAGTACAGCTTAGTCCGTCGCCTTTACACTGCTACTTCGCCTCGAGTGTGTTCCTACTGTACTTTGATTACTACCCTACCATGGCTCAAAGGAGTCATGCAAACAGGTAGTAGTAGGTGCAGTCCCGAAGCACTTGGAGGCAGTAGCGGTTAGACAGGATTCGTCTCTCCCAGTATTGGGGGTTGATATCGCGCTGAGTCTAGGAGAGTCATTACACAAAGTCCCTGGCCAGGGCAAGTGAGAATTACTGGTAGTGTTTCCAGTAGTTTCTCAGGGTGTTCTGGGCGATACTCCGGCACAACTTGTCACTATTAGGGGTCTGACGTTTACCGCCCCCTAGGTCCGACATGCGATACTCTTAGACAAACATACCGGACTGTACGGAGATTGTCGCATTTATGCTTGGTAGGAGTTCAGATGGGTTTACTTCATCGGCCTTCTTATCGACATCTACCTGGGGACCGTTACGTACAGCTAGTGCCGCTTGCGCTCTGTGGTTAAACCCACTGCCAGCGTAGTGTCGAGTCTTTAGAGTCCCACACAGAGAGTTTCCCTGCACTGGGCAAAAGGTGTAGAGGCCGTATGGTTTTACGGCAGGGCTACGATCACTTACGTGCACTTGAGCGCGTATAATGTTCGGGCAAACAATACTAGTGGGCTTTGGTTTAAGTCGGATCCTAGTATTGTACAGATGGATTAGTTTTGTTTTCTGTGTATTCGTGTTCTACGGAATGCGGATGCGGGTGTGTATACACGGTTGCGAGGAGCGAAGATGGAGGTGCCTCATTAGGGTTTTGACCATTGACTTAGTCAAAACCATTATGAGGTAGAGGAACATATTTACTAATCTTTTTAATGATAATTATGTTATGGCTAATTGGTTTGACCATTTAACCTTGCTTGACCATTTGACATAGTTGACTATTGTTGACTTAGATATTTTGTGAGCTCTAGATTCTTCTTATTCATTTGGATTTATCTTTGAGATGATAATGGTCAAATCAAGGGTGGCCATCAAAATTATCATGATAAAAGATTACTAAATATATTTTATATGGATCATTATCTCTTGTGCTTTCTCTCTCATCCAAAATGAAAGCTCCCATGGTTCCTCCTTCTTCTTCCTCTCTAGATTTTTCTATAGCTCTCATATGTTGAGAAAAATAGAAACTATATAGACAAACAAATCCATCTTCTTCCTCAACATCACCTAGGACATCAAGAGTAGCAAACTTGTTGCCATAGTTATCTCGGCTTGAGGTGGAGCTCGGACTATAGACTCTCGGGTGGATCGTCTTCGACTCTAGGAGGCCGCGGAGGTGACCAAGATCCGGATCGATCCTCGGAGCTCACATGGACGAGGAGGACAGCGGAGGGAAGAACCGAAGGACAGTTTTCATGTGGTATAATCTTCGTATCACAGTAGATTAAACCTCTAGTAGTTCGTTAGTAATGGTTTTGCAAAGATCCTTCAAGCTTAGTCTATGTTGCTATGTATGAAAGTTTTGATTTTTACTTGTTTCGCCTCCTCGCTAGCTTGCAGGGTGAGCAACATAGGCTTACAGTGGTATCAGAGCTTAGCTAAACCATTACTAACATGTTAGCAAAGTGTTAGAAATTCGATCGCCGGAGAAATCGCAAAAACAAGTCAAAAATTCACGTTTTCTGTCGATTTTAAAACTGGTCTAAAAATTATTTCAGGGACCTTAAAAATACGTGCAGGCTTTTTGAAGGACACAAAAGAAAAACGAGCTAGTGAATCGGTCAGACTGCCGCGGAAGCGCGACAAAACCAAGCGTTTCGCCCCGGATCCGCGGCCGAGTCGACGCCGAGTCAACTCGTTTTTCCTGCAGTCTGTCCAGATTTGAATTTTATGATATTTATGATACTTTGTTTCTGCCCAGATTTTGTTGAGTACTGTATTGTGCTTGGGGTAGTTTCAAATCAAGTTTTCGATCGAAATTCTAGGTACTTTAGCTAATCGGATCTTCTGTGATGTGATATATGTACTGAACGTCTACTAATCGCTATACGTTGATTAGTGGGGGTTGTACATGTTAGTTATATGTATGCCCTAGAGGCCATTACTATACATAGGATGTATATTGTAGTGGATGCTTGGATATATATAGGGATGACTTTCTTGCTTGATATGATAGTATGCTATCTGGTTACCCTTTACCTTAACGTGTACACTGATTGTCTCTCTGTTACATGTTGGTAAAGCCCTTAGGATGTGTACTTGACTACCTAGACTATGATGCGGATCATACTAGTGGGGACGTGGTAGTCCATAAGTACATCCTTCAAAGTCCCTAGTCGTGGGTGTATCGAGACGGGGCATCGATATACCAGAGTAGACTAGCGTGTACCTTCTCTACCCATACAGATGGGCGATGGATGATCCCATATCCATTGGTGTTTGACATCAGAGATGATATACGGGTGCTCAGTGGGGACTGGGTACACTGGACGGACTCGCCGAGAACTCCCAGAATGTATTATACCTTACGTCAGATGGCAGTTTTATGGTGACACTGGTACAGGTTAGTCTGTAGACCCGAGATCGTCATAGAGTCTTGTGTGATTCCCACTGTGCTTTGATTTCCACCTTACCATGTCCAAGAGGGCGTGCAAAACGGTGGTTTTTGGGTACAGTCCCGAATCACATGGAGGCAATGAGCGATAGGAGGGGATTCGTCTCTCCCGGTATAGGGCGTTGATGTTGCGCTGTGTTCGATTGGCTATAACCGGAATTCCCTGGCCAGGGTTGCTGAGATTTACTGGTAAGTGTTATCAGTAGTTTCTCGAACTGTTATAGACCCCATATCGACACGACTTATCGAGCTATTGGGGTCTGACGTTTACCACCCCTAGGCAAGATATGCGACATATCAAACGAACAGACCGGACTGTACGGTAAGTGTTACTGGTTGGATTCACAGGAGTGTGAGCGGGCTTGCTCGTTGATCTTCTGATCGCTCAATACCCGGGTGGCCATTACGTTTAGCACACCGCTTGCGGCTTGTGGGTGTTTGATATGATCATCACCTGCTGTCAGCGTATTGACGAGTCTTTAGAGTCCTACACAGAGGTTTCCTGGCTCAAGCGAAACGAAATAGGAGCGCATATGAGATATGTGCGGGACCGAGAATAATACCAGTATGTGATACTGTATTCTATTCTCGCGATTTGTATCATTGGCAGGTTATATGTGATATAGCCGGGTTACCGAATCAAGTGTTGATTCGATACATTGATACACTTGATATTAGTCGGTTATATGCAGTATGACCGGATCATTAAATCAAGTGTTGATTTAATGATTTAATGTATAATTATATATTTGATATATTACTTTACATTAACTAGTATTGGTTCACTTAAGATGATTTTCTCACTTGATGTGCACATTGTATATGTGATATATTTTTGTGCACTTGATTGTATCATGTTTTATGATACATGCAAACTTGGGTGTATGTGTGATTAAACCATGATTAGGTTAATGGTTAGGGTTTGATTTACTTATTTATTCATTTATTTATTTATTCCTTTTGGCTTGAAATAAAATGGTGGCTTTCTTTGGATTTTGTTGAAGCTTCATGAAGCTTTGATAAAGCTTTGACCATTTTGTTTTATTCCTTAACCCTAACCATTTTCCTAAACCCTAGTTTATTCTCTACACTAGTTAGGCTCACCCATGGTTGCATTATGATAACCATCACTTGATTTTCTTTTTGCAATTAATTCATAAATTCATTTTTCTTCTTCTTCATCTTCTTCTTCAAGTGAAGAAAAGAAAAGCTTTCTACAAAAATGTCAAGTGATGAAATCATGTGAGAAATCCAAATCCAAAGTGAACCCACTTCCTATTTCTTCATCCTCTACCACTTGCCATGTAGTAGAGTGTGTTATCTTCATAAGTTTCATATCCAAGTGAAGATGAAACTTGAGTTAGAGTTGGCTCGACGTAGATCATCTTCGGCATCGAAGTCAACGACCTAGCCCGCTCATTTCCCCGACGAAACCATCGCTAGAGTCCGGGATCCCGGTGATCGCAGCGAAGGGACGTCATCACGGAGCTAGAGAAGTGGTGGACCGGATCTACAAAGGTTGTATTTCCATTCACTTAGCAATAAAGTTGTTTAATTGCATGTTTCGCCTTTGCCTCTAGTTAACGATCTAGCATTAGGGTTTCTCGGCACAAGAAAAATTTGATTTTGGCATGGTTGATGCCTTGTGGAACCTCATTAGTGTGCCTAGGAACCCTACAGTGGTATCAGAGCCTAGCTAGAGCCTTAGGCGATGCGTAGACGATGTTAGAAACCCAATCGAACCCTGAAACCCTAATTCTAAGCATTCTCTCTACATTTTTCAAAACTGTGCATTTTTCCAAATTAAAAATACTCAGAAAAATCAACACTCTTTTCTAAGGATTACTGTGCAGCACGTGAGTCTAAATCGACTAAAGCACCGCGGAACCGCCCGCGGAACCGCGGCACGAGCATAGCTCGTGCGGCGGTTCCGCGGCCGTTCTGTCCCTTTATCTATTTCTGTTTGCACCGTAATCTCTCTCTATAAGTGCTGTATTTTCTTGGAATTTTTAAAGTTTGCTCAAGAGTTGAGTTTTCTGGGTTGTATTGGGAGTTCGTCGATTCGATCGGGAAGTTTAACTTTGTCTATATGTTTTCCGGATAATTTTTGAATATGTTAAAAAGTTCGACAGAATATAAATACCCAATTTTTCCCCTGCCGGGAAATTTCCAAGTGTTGGATTTTTCCGTAGTTTAAGAACGTTCTAAGTAGTGCAAGTAACGCGATGGACCCTCTAGAAGACAACAAACCTTAACTCAATTATATGACCGTCTTGAACTGCCCTTTGAACCTTAGGGTTTGGGGCAGTACGGCGTGCCACATGTGAGACGTTGGCTTGACCCTTCTACGGCTGGACCGTTGGTACTGAGGCATGAAGTGAATGTTTCTAAACTTATTTCATGTGTTGAGCTGTTTCGGGAAAACTTGGGTGTTTGAATGTTCGATCGGAAAGTTTAACATTTTCTATTTATCTGGAATGGGATACAATATTTGGAATCCACAAGTAGTTATGAGATAACTGATTTGGATGTTATAAACATAGCAGTTTAATCTCACTTGATCGGTTGCCACGGAATTTTGATATGATCAAAAGTCCGTCACAATCACGTAGCGTACGCGGATACTCGCCGGATAAACTTAATAGACAGCTACACCCCTTTGCCCCGACCAAGTGACTGTAGGAGAACCCCGTCGCCGAAAGCATCCGTTCGGGTGCTCGCGGCAGCGGTGTTCCGCCTTGGTGCACTTCGTCGACGGCATTGGGGGTGCGGCTGCCTACTAAAGTTTGCGACGAGCATTCGATCAAAATGCCGGGAATCTTGTTGAATTGCCCGACTAGATATTGAAAAGAGTTTTTGATATTGAGACTAAAATGCGGGGTTTATAATTGTTAGGCATGTGATGTCTAAGGAATTCATTTGATTAGGCATGCGATGTCTAAGGAGATTGCGGATTCCAACTGTTGTAGTTTTAAACTTTCTTTTATGCGACCGTAAGTGTAATATGTGATATCGCCGGTTTCGTTTCTATATATCAACGACGGTTGGGATACGCATGTTTACTTACGTTGATGACATGTGATGTTATGTGTTGCTGGATATGTTATATTGGATCGTCGTGTTTGAATAGCCGGGGGGGGTTTTATATGAGATGAGTGTTTTTCATTTTTATTCATGTAAAAATATGTATGTAATATTCTTTTATTGGGGCACTTCCAGGTTGCGGAAGTTGTCACCATTTGTATATTATTTACTTTTCCGCACTAGGATAGACCCAAGGAGGAGGGCACAAGTAGCCGGTTTCTGGAGTCCAGTGGGAGACCAACTCGAGGAGTCGAGTCCGGGTCTCCTAACTCTAGAATTGGTAGGGTTGCTTGACGCTCTCGTAAGGATCTAGGGGTGTGGGTTTGGCTATTCATCACGACCGTGGAATCCGTGTTTTATACTGGCTCGTATTAAAAACACGGACGTCCTAGTATATCCAATGTTTCATATGTTTCTTCTTCTGCGTTATCTGTGATGTGATCATTTGATGTTCTGTGATAAATACTGTATATAGTATATATGATGTATTATATAGACGTTACTTATGTTTTACACCCGTGCTAGCCCTGCCCCGCTCTGCCGTTAGTTACCTAACCTAACGGTGCACTAGGGGACATCGAGGCGAATGCGGATGGCATAAGTGTACGTCGTATGTATCTGTGATGTTTAGGTAACTTAAATGATGGGACTTCATTAATATGATTAATGAAAGAAAATAAACCTAAGATGTTGTGGAATCGAATATTCAAAAACAGGTAGCTACAGTTCTTGGTTTGCATCGCTGTGTTCCTTGTAGAACATCCTGCACCTTATTCGATAGGGAAATGACCGAGATCCCTTCACTGGGAGTGACTCCTTTAGCAATAACTGGCAGATGCTACAACCCTCGGTTTGTCTTTTGATTGCTTCTATAGTTTTTGCTTTGCACAGCGGTATATTTGATATATCCAGCACCTTATTCGATGAGGAAAGGGCCGACGATCCCTTCACCGAGAGTGTCCCCTTTAGCAAAACTAGAAAAAAACCTCAAAAGCACTCCATTTTTAAAATCATTTGATTCTACAACGATATCAAGTTCATTACACAATAGGTTTTCAGAAAAACCTGTCGTAGCCCTCCGTCATTTCAGATAAGTAGTAGTTAGTATTCGTGCTACGTTTGTTGGCCTACGTCAAGGCATAGTGTGCGGTAGCTAACTAGTATTTATCTGCTTATACATATGATGCAGATTGGATTCGGGTAGTCGTGCGACTTTGTTGGCCAGCGTCAAGGGTCGTGCGGGTGGGTTTAATTCAATCAGAAAATGACGAGTTGAACTTGACTAGCGCACTATGGTTTGTTGGCCTGCGTCAAGGTCATAGGACGCTAGGGGCAAAATATTATCGGAAATTTCAAGTGTTGAAATTTGCAATAAGATTGCATACATTGTATGAGATAGTTGGATCCCGATACCCGCTGCGAGTAATTGTTACACCTGGGAGAGTTTTGCACATTACAATTAGCCGATCAAGTAGGTGTCTAGAAAGGTGTCAACGGGGTTATGCCTATGGGAAAACGAGGTTTACTGTAATTAGGTTCGTGCGAAAGCACGGGGAACCTCCCTCAAAGTACCGACACTGCCCTGGCTGAAAGATTGGCGAACTTGTAGCGTGTAATTAATCCCGGCTAGTCTTTCCTTTTAGGGTTTGAAGGAAGATTTGATAAAAACAGTGGGAGCCATCCTGATTAGATAAAATAATAACCAATCTATTCTTGTAAGAGCGCACGCAGAGTGTTTTCTTCTCTCTCTCTCCAGGTAGCGACCATATTACGCCTTAATCAAGATAATCAAACGGATATATTGACCGAACCCGCTTGTTATTCTGAGCTGAGGAACGTTGGTCCCGCTCCAACTTATAATTGTTATAAGACAGAGCAGGAATTGGGGATTACCAGAATTCCCGTGCCGCCCAAACGAAGAGAGTGCATATTGATGCATCATCTTCGGGTGTGTTCATTACAGAGAACTGTTTCTCAAATGTCCTTTACGTCCTGGGTATATGATACCGCATCAGGATCCCGCATATGTAATCTGTTACATGGGCTACAGATAGGTAAAGAACTGAGAACGGGTGATAAGTTTCATGAGGCAGAAAACGGTGCAAGTATTGCAGCCAAGTCTGTTGGCCACTGTCTCCCTGTATTACCAGAATACATTGATTCTGAACAAATGTTATTAGATACCGAACCTGATATACGAAATCATATCAGTCTCTTTATTTAGGTAAAGAATGATATAATTTTGTATTGTTGAATAATGTTTTGAACATTTCCTAAATCAAGAGTTGATCGGTTCAGGCACGTTATCTAAAAACATTAACGTTCTAAATCAAACTACAGTTCTTAGTATACAGAACACACACAAGAGGAAGAGTTCAGAAATGAACGGATCCTTCTTGAGGTATTGTAGACTAGGTCATATCAATGCGACCCGACTAGCTAAGTTGCACATAGATGCATATTTAAATCTGTTTGAATTTACATCTTGTGAAAACTTGCAGGTCATGTCACAAAGATAAGATGACCACAGCTCTGTTTATTGGAAGCAGAGAAAGAGTTAGTGAACTCTTGGGATGATACATGTTGATGTATGAAGGTCCCTTGTCTACAAATGCCAAGACCGGTTCTTTGTACTTCATTACATTCTCTGATGATCTCTCAAGATTCAGATACATGTTCCTGTTGAAACACAAGTCCGAACCTTTTGAGATATTCACAGAATATAAGTTTGAAGTAGAGAACCATAAACGGGTAAAAGTATTATGTCCTTTGATGTGATCAAGGAGGAGAATACTTGAGCACGGAATTCCTGGACTATTCTAAAGGAGAATGAGATTCTCTCTTAGCATTACTCTTCCGTATACACCATAGCACGATGGTATATCAGGGCGGAGCAATTGCACCCTATGTGATATGGTGTGCTCTATGATGAGTACTACTGAGTTTCCAATTTCCTTTTGGGAGTTATGCGCTTGAGAAGATGCATACCTATTGAATAAGGGTTCCAATCAAATCAGTTGCCTACCACTTCATATGTGATATGGAAAGGGAAGAGTCCATATCTTAAGTTTGTTAAGATTTAGGGTTGTCCGGCCTATGTCTAAAAGCAAAATCCGGACAAGCTCGAGGCAAGGTCAGTTATGTAAAACAGGAAAGGTTCCAGCTATATAAACTGCAGCTGATGATTTGGTAGTGTTGGAGATAGTGCCCTCATAGTCAATTATTGGATCACAGGTACGTGATTGCGGTAATTGAGGGAGGACCTATCCCGGTGGGACAGTCTTACTCGAGATGATAGTATGCTATCTGGTTTACCTTTATCATCGTGTACTGTTTCAGGTGACCTGACAAGTCGCTATTACACGTTGATAGAGCCCCTAGGATTCTTGCTTGACCACCAGCAGTATGAGGGCGATCATATACGTGGGAGCTGGGAGTCTATAAGCATATCCTTAAATGGTCCCTAGTCGTGGGAGTTTCGAGATAGGGCATCGATACTCCATAGTAGACTAGTGTATACAGTCGAGACCCCGACGAGGGGCGGTGGCCGGTCTCACAAGCCACTGGTGTCAGTTGGATCACCTAAGATGTATACAGGTGCTCATTGGGTTATGAGTACACCGGACAGGACTCGCCGGGAACATGCCAGTTGGTCATATACCAGACGTCAGATGGCAGTTCCCTGGTGACATGTGTGCAGGTTAGTTCATCGACCTGGGGATCGTCATTTGTCTTGTGTGAGTTCCCACTGTACTTTGATTACTACCCTACCACGGCTCAAAGGAGTCGTGCAAACAGGTTTTAGTTGGGTACAGTCCCGAGCCACATGGAGGCAGTGAGCGTATCTTCAGGGGTTCGTCTCTCCCGGTATTGGGGGTGAGGTCGTGCTGTGTCTAGGAGAGCCATTACACAAAGCCCTCGGCCGAGGCAAGGAGATTTACTGGTAGGTATTCCAGTAGTATCTCAGGGTGTTCTGGGCTACACTCCGACACGACTTGTACCGCTTTTGGGGGTCTGACTTTTACCAACCCCCTAGGCCCGCCATGCGATGCTCATAGACGAACGGACCGGACTGTACGGATATTGTCACTGACAGGCTCAGTTGGGTGTCGGGGTGAGCTTCCTCATCGACGTCCCTTTTGGTCAATAGCTGGTGGCCCGTCACGTATTGGCATATACCTCTGACGTGCTAGTGGTTAAATCCACAGCCATAGTATTGACGAGTCTTTAGAGTCCACCACACTTACAGTTACTCAGCTTTCGGGCGAAAGGTTGTAGAGGCCGTATGGAGATATGGCAAGGTCCGATCAGATACGTGCGGTATTGCACGGATCAGGATCGGACAGTTTGTACTATAGGCCGTATTGGTATATGGCAGGGTTCGATCAGATACGTGCGGTATTGCACGGATCAGGATCGAACAGATATTACTAGCCGGCTTTGGTATAAGCCGGATCCTAGTATAGTACAGTGTAGACTTTGTCTCATTGCATTTGTATTTCGGTCGAAATACAGATGCGGGTGTGTATGCACAGTATTGGGGTTTTCCTGTAATTTATTACGGACCAGTTTTTTGGAGTTGCCAGTTTGCTTTCCGTTTCGGCCAATTTCCATTGTTCCGTTCATTGGCCGAAGATTGGTGGAGGAGGGTTTATTTGCATTGTTGCAAATAAGCTTTTGTGGAGGGGGTCTTTGCATATTATCATGTCATGATACTTGTCCCATCCTTTGACTTGATTTCTTCATGATGGCATGACTTTTTAAGTCATCATGGTTCATGATGGTTGGACTTTATGAGGTGATGATGGTGGTGTTGAGTGTTGAGTTTACCTTGGTGATCATTCCCTTTTGCATGATAGACTTTCCTCTCTCTCTCTCTTGTTTGATATATGAGAATGACTCTCTCATTTTTGCATCCATCTCATTTTGTCCCCTCCTCTCTCTAGCATGGCCGGCCTCCCCTTTGATGGGGCTGTCCAAATATTTTGGTGTGGGTTTTTGCTTCATTTCATGTTGCAAAAATCCCACAAGTTCCATCTAAAAAGCTCCAAGTTCAATCCCTCCTCCAATGGCAATTCCACAAACCTCAAAATGAGACTTGCTCACTACATATTCTACAACGAATCTTGGGCACGTCGAGTAGCCGGCTTCGTGCCCGAGTTGCCTCGGCATTGAGGTGGGAGCCCGTAAACGATGTAGGCAACGTGGTGCACTTCCGGCGACGAGGAGGAGACGGACGGAGATCCCGCGAGGAGATCGGAGTGGAGATGAAGACCGGAGGACTTGGATCGTCGGTATATCTCTAACCTATCTTGTTACTTAGCTTAGACTAGTTTAATGGTAACGATCCGGGTGTTTAGTGCGCGGTGGTACCGATTTGCTAAGTCCGCAAAATCAAAGTTATTCACCGTTTCCGCATTCCGGCGTCGGTTTGACGACCGGGGTGCCGCCGTGCACTTACAGTGGTATCAGAGCCTCGCCATTAACATAGTCTAGTTTTGTGTGATGTGTTTTACGTTTCCGGTCGAACAAAATCCCGAAAACACGTATTTCAGTTCACATCAGTTTCTGTTGAAATATTTTGTTCTCGAAAAATTTTTCTGGTTGTCTCAGAGTGATGTGCAGGGAAATAGAAGCATACTGTAAAAATTTGGAACCATGATCTCACTATTCCGCCGCGCAAGCGCCGCGAAACCCCACCTCGTGCGGCGCTTCCGCCGCGGATTTTACTGTTCACCCCCCCAAATTTTTCCAGTGTGTTCCTGAGTTGAAAATGTGGTTTTTGGAATATTAAAATTGGGCCCAGGATTTCTGTGAGTGCTACAGTTTTTGTTTGGGGGCCCACTTGTTATTTTTTGATCGATCGAATATTTTAAAACACATTTTTCACAGTATTTACATTATATCTGCGACCGTGAATGTCACTCGATCGGTAAATCTGGTCTAACTGCTATAGCCCGGTTAGACGGATTTGCGAACGTGACTTTCACGTTGATGTTCTATGTTTTTGCTGTGATGTTGCGGATCGGTCGTGGGGGATAGCCTGGATGCAATGCTAGTACAGTTGTGGTGGTATTATGTACATTTGATATTGCGGGGCGAGCGTCCGACATGTGGACTGCCGTCACTGCCTGTTTGTATTATTGTTTTGGGGCACGGCCAGGTTGCGGTCGTTGTACCCGGTATATGTATATTTTACTTTCTGTACTAGGATTACCCCGCGGAGGGGTGCACGGATAGCCGGGTTCTGGAGGGCAACAAGCCCGCATCTCATGGCATTGAGACGGAGGGGGCTTCACTCTAGGATTGGCGGGCTATTCGCCGCACTCGTAGGGGGTACAGGTTGACCCAGGAGAGGTGCCCAAGTTACCGGATTCCGTGAAGTGCTGGGTGGTCCATTCACGGCGCTGAAGGGGGCTGCCTCGCTTCAGGTTTTGGCGGGTAACTTGCCGCGCCCGTAGGGGTCTAGGATTTCATTGCACAGGCTATCCACACGACCAGGGGAACGTCGGGTTTCAGTAGTGGCTCTGTGAAACCCGGGGATCCCAGATATCTGTATTATTCTGTGATGCTGTACATTTCTGTGATGTTGCATTTCTTTTCACGCCTTGAGCGAAATATAATATATTGGTATATATATTAGTAGATGTTGTATATGTTTTACATCCGCGCTAGTCCAGTCCCCGCTCTGTCGTTAGTTAGCTAACCTAACGCGTAATGACGGGACCCAGTGGCGAATGCGGATGGCATATACGTACATCAGTATATTTTCGTTCTTTTTGGTGTGATCAATTGATGGGACTGCATTGATTCGGATCAATGCAAGTTAAAAACAAACCTAATCTGATGTTGTTGGAACATTTTTCAAAAAGCTGTTATTGCAAGGACGTTCACTTTTGTTTTGCATCGTGGTATTCATTTAGAATATCCTGCTCCTCAGTCGACGAGGCAAGGGCCGAGATCCCCTCACCGGGAGTGACCCCTTGGACAGAAGTTTGCGTCAGGGCATTAACTTCACTATAGCCGATTACTTTTGCTTTGCATCGTGGTATTCATTTGGAATATCCTGCACCCCATTCTACGGGGAAAGAGCCGAGATCCCTTCACCGGGAGTGACCTCTTTAGTAAAGGTTTTCGTCACTATATTTTCTAAAAAGCTATCCGTTCCTTCAATGATATCAAGTTCACTACGTTAAAGGTTTTCGCCAGAAACCATTCGTAGCCCTCCGTCGTTTCATATGGGTAGTCAATAGTATTCAAGCTGTGTTTGTTGGCCTTAGTCAAGGCACAGTGTTTGGTAGCTATTGGGTATTCATATGCTGTATAGATAGATGCGTTGGTTTGGGACAGTCGTATAGCCTTGTTGGCCTTAGTCAAGGGCTTGTACGGGTGGATTCAAATCAACCTGGACAATGACGGGTAGAACTTGACATGTGACTTATGATTTGTTGGCCTTAGTCAAGGTCATAAGAGCATGGGGCAGAAATCACATCGGGAGTTTCAAAAGAACTGAAACTTGCCAGATATGCGCATACCTTCTGGAGTGTGATACCGTGAGCGGATTCCGTCACGTCATCATGCAATGATAGTTGGATCCCGATTCCCACTGATGAGTTGGTTTACTCCTCGGGTGACCCCGACTAATTCTTCTTTCAGGTTTGGAGGAGAATTTGAGGTACAGTGGGAGGTTTCCTGATTAGAAAAAGTGACAACCATTCTGATCTAGGTTAGAGTGCACGCTGAGTGTTTCTTCTCTCTCTCTCTTTGGCAGCGACCATTGACCCGACCCCAAGACTTTGACTCAGTGACCAAGTTGACCGAACCTTCTTAACACTGGCTTTTGGATTGTCAGAGTTGCTAACCTCATTGCCACTCCTACTTTTACCCTTTTCTCCAGGACACCCCGTATTACTACGAACGTCCACTTCCATTGGACAAAGCCATCGTATGGTTAGATACGAACTCGAAAGAATTTATTCGAGGATGGTTTCAGGTTCTGGAGAAAACGGATAGGACTATTCAGTTGTCTTTTCCTTTTACCCTCTCTCAGGTTACGAGTACTCCTTGGTTTAGGGGTAGTACACCTATTACGCAAATTGGATTGTCTTCTTCCAAACCTTAGGCTGGTGCCGACCGGTAGGGAATGAAGAAAACCAATTAGCATAACAATGGTGTGCAGAAGGTATTAAGTTAAGACAAAGCAAGGGATTAGTAAGAGGGCAAAGTAAATTGCAACAGATATTCATGACCAAACCAGGTATTTCTTCGCCAATCCTAAAATCACCTTTGAATTTCTCCAGGACACTCCGTATCACTACGAAGATCCACAGTTTATTGGATACTCCATCGTATGGTTATATACGAACTCGAAAGGAACTTGTTCCTGTTCGGGGATGGATTCTGGTTCAGGAGAAATAGGAATAAAGTACATTCAGGTGTCTTTTATCTTCACCTTCTCTCGTGTTGCGAGTGTTCCTAGGATTGGGACAGTACACCCATTATGCTTATTGGATAGTCTTCTTCCAAACCATAGGCTGGTGCCGAACGGTAGGGAAGGAAGAAAACCATTTGGCCTAAAAGGGTGTGCAGAAGGTAAAGACTAAAGACAAATGAAGGGATTTGGAGAGGTGGCAAAGAATTACACGGTTACAGTTGTGAATCTGGATAATGGAAGAGGCATTACTAGGAATACCAGGAAACCCCAACGAAACATTTCAATGTTTCAGTTTCACTGTGTACTGTTAATGGAAAACTGATTTCCCGATTAGACACTTACTCCAGGGTATGTATTTACCAGGTATGATTCTCACATCTGTATGGTTTTACAGATGATGAGTGGGAGTAAGTTATTGGGAATTGGGTGATCATCCTCATTATATCGGAATTCGTTGCAATTGGTGATATTTGAGGATGCCACCTGGGTTGTTTGCCGGTCGGCAAATATTTGGTTTTGAATATCCGCTGTTGTGCACCAATTTCAAATTGATATATCTGTACGTCTATTTTCATAGAGTGAGATATACCTTCTGAAATTATGTCTACGACATTTACCTATATCAGTGGATGGTTAGGTAAGGAGCATTAAACAGCGGTGTAATTCTTCATAACAAAAGGTACAGTTTTCAACCTACGACACACAGTGAATGAGTTTTCAGACTCAAGGGACTTATACAGAGTATTGTATGTTGTCCAGGGTCCATCAGGACAGAGGGGTTGGTCCTCGTACTATATTCGGTTTACTTGTGACTTCTCTAGCTTTTAGACAGGTGTTTCTTCGAAACACAGGGTCTGAATTTTGAGAAGTTGTAGGTATTTGAATAGAGTAGAGAACCAGGTATAGCAAGTATCGGGATTCTTCAAAGTGATCGAAGATGTAGATAGTTGCGTATGGTGTTCAGTTGATAGTAATGACTAAGAGAACTTGCTTCTCTTTCAGGTTACTCATAATTGGAAGCATTCCTAAGTTGAGTAACGCTGACCGGCCTCCTTCCATTTAGTTGACATGCACTGGAGACAGTTGCATGATTTGAATCTGGTTCAATTAAATCAGTGCCTCTGGTTCTATATTGGATGTAGAACAGTTCATATCTTAACGTTGTTAAGGTACGGGGAGTTGTCCGGCTTATGCTTAAAACCAGACACTGGACAACTCAAGGCACGTTTCTGTAATGGCTGTTTGTGGGTTGACCCAGGCTATGACGCGGGTTGATTTTCTACCATCTGGATGAACAATAGCAATATTGTTCTAGACTCGCCACAGTTTTGATTAAAAATGTTTTTTTTCAGAAAACAGTAGTGGGAGTATGGTAGAACTGGAAGTGATTCCAGAACCACAAACGATTACTGAAGATTTGATGAGGAACCTAAAGATTCAATCTGGATTGACATTCCATTGACCACTCCGCAGATGAGGTGGGTAACTTCAGGCACCCGAGAGGTACTCCGGTAGCCTCAAGGACGGTGACAGGGAAGTTCTTGTTTGCCCACAATTACCATTGCTGTTGTTCCAGGCTGCGAGACCCGGCGGGAGGATGAGTATAGCATCATTCTAAACTAGTTTTAGAAGTGTACGTGTATATGACTCTGCCAGAGGGTTGTCGTAGTCAGTGGGAGCAGCGGAAGCATTGGTGGACAGGTAGCTTATGTCTATTTATAGACTAAAGCAGATATAGCGGAGATAGATCATCTATTTCTGACGTGACAGTCATAGGTTTGACTTCATCAGAATAGAAGATGGATCTGTTGAGAAGGTAGTAGGGTGTGATATCCTGGTATTTGGATGACATACACAGAGTAGGAAAAGAAACTCATATACTACAATCGGTTATACTTTGGTCGTCACACAGTGGTTTCTCCACAAAGGAAATGGATTTTGTATCAGACATATTGGTCACTAGATCTATGGCTTTAGATCTAGATTTGGGTGGTTTCCCAATCAGGGTACTTTGACAGCATTCTAAGAGTATTTAGAATGGACGACTCCTGGCACGGTAGTGTACCTGCAAGTAATGGAGTCACCCTCTCTAAAGGTGTCTTACAGACTAAAGGGGAGCGGGACGTGCATGATTGGCAGATCACTTGCTCTGGCAATTGAGTCAATCATGAGATGTCAAGTACCACACCAGATGTTGTTCTTGCAGTAGGTGCAATAAGTTGACATTAATCCAATCCTGGAGAAACAGTCGGAAGCAGTTTTAGAACATAAGTGGATGTTCTAAGGATATGATAACGACAGCCTCATTCGGGGGATAGTTATCATTCCAGGCTTCCAAGGTGACATGGACGACAAGGAGGTTGTCGGAGTTATAGTTTTCCCTCTGACGAGGGGCAGTATTTTGGACAGGTGATCCAAAGAAATACTGAGGGAGGCTTGGCGCAGGATACTGATTAAGTTCAGTTGACGATACAGTCTAAGAAGTTTGGATTTGGAGTTCATTTATGAGCTATGTCCCATCAGACATCCAGACACATTCTAAGACAGGTATTGCTCATTTCGGGATATGGCTTTCTCCGCGAACTTGAGATATAGAGAGACATAGAAAGAGACATCAAGGCGGATCCACTCACTGAGGCTATTCCTCGAACGCAATAGTTTCGCAAACGGGATTTGTGAGACTGACTAGTAGAGGAGTTGGGTGTTCGATATCACACGGACTGTGAGTATGCGACATCGCAATAATTAGCCTTGAGTGCAAGTGGGAGATTGTTGGAGATAGTGCCCTCATAGTCAATTATTGGATCACAGGTACGTGATTGCGGTAATTGAGGGAGGACCTATCCCGGTGGGACAGTCTTACTCGAGATGATAGTATGCTATCTGGTTTACCTTTATCATCGTGTACTATTTCAGGTGACCTGACAAGTCGCTATTACACGTTGATAGAGCCCCTAGGATTCTTGCTTGACCACCAGCAGTATGAGGGCGATCATATACGTGGGAGCTGGGAGTCTATAAGCATATCCTTAAATGGTCCCTAGTCGTGGGAGTTTCGAGATAGGGCATCGATACTCCATAGTAGACTAGTGTATACAGTCGAGACCCCGACGAGGGGCGGTGGCCGGTCTCACAAGCCACTGGTGTCAGTTGGATCACCTAAGATGTATACAGGTGCTCATTGGGTTATGAGTACACCGGACAGGACTCGCCGGGAACATGCCAGTTGGTCATATACCAGACGTCAGATGGCAGTTCCCTGGTGACATGTGTGCAGGTTAGTTCATCGACCTGGGGATCGTCATTTGTCTTGTGTGAGTTCCCACTGTACTTTGATTACTACCCTACCACGGCTCAAAGGAGTCGTGCAAACAGGTTTTAGTTGGGTACAGTCCCGAGCCACATGGAGGCAGTGAGCGTATCTTCAGGGGTTCGTCTCTCCCGGTATTGGGGGTGAGGTCGTGCTGTGTCTAGGAGAGCCATTACACAAAGCCCTCGGCCGAGGCAAGGAGATTTACTGGTAGGTATTCCAGTAGTATCTCAGGGTGTTCTGGGCTACACTCCGACACGACTTGTACCGCTTTTGGGGGTCTGACTTTTACCAACCCCCTAGGCCCGCCATGCGATGCTCATAGACGAACGGACCGGACTGTACGGATATTGTCACTGACAGGCTCAGTTGGGTGTCGGGGTGAGCTTCCTCATCGACGTCCCTTTTGGTCAATAGCTGGTGGCCCGTCACGTATTGGCATATACCTCTGACGTGCTAGTGGTTAAATCCACAGCCATAGTATTGACGAGTCTTTAGAGTCCACCACACTTACAGTTACTCAGCTTTCGGGCGAAAGGTTGTAGAGGCCGTATGGAGATATGGCAAGGTCCGATCAGATACGTGCGGTATTGCACGGATCAGGATCGGACAGTTTGTACTATAGGCCGTATTGGTATATGGCAGGGTTCGATCAGATACGTGCGGTATTGCACGGATCAGGATCGAACAGATATTACTAGCCGGCTTTGGTATAAGCCGGATCCTAGTATAGTACAGTGTAGACTTTGTCTCATTGCATTTGTATTTCGGTCGAAATACAGATGCGGGTGTGTATGCACAGTATTGGGGTTTTCCTGTAATTTATTACGGACCAGTTTTTTGGAGTTGCCAGTTTGCTTTCCGTTTCGGCCAATTTCCATTGTTCCGTTCATTGGCCGAAGATTGGTGGAGGAGGGTTTATTTGCATTGTTGCAAATAAGCTTTTGTGGAGGGGGTCTTTGCATATTATCATGTCATGATACTTGTCCCATCCTTTGACTTGATTTCTTCATGATGGCATGACTTTTTAAGTCATCATGGTTCATGATGGTTGGACTTTATGAGGTGATGATGGTGGTGTTGAGTGTTGAGTTTACCTTGGTGATCATTCCCTTTTGCATGATAGACTTTCCTCTCTCTCTCTCTTGTTTGATATATGAGAATGACTCTCTCATTTTTGCATCCATCTCATTTTGTCCCCTCCTCTCTCTAGCATGGCCGGCCTCCCCTTTGATGGGGCTGTCCAAATATTTTGGTGTGGGTTTTTGCTTCATTTCATGTTGCAAAAATCCCACAAGTTCCATCTAAAAAGCTCCAAGTTCAATCCCTCCTCCAATGGCAATTCCACAAACCTCAAAATGAGACTTGCTCACTACATATTCTACAACGAATCTTGGGCACGTCGAGTAGCCGGCTTCGTGCCCGAGTTGCCTCGGCATTGAGGTGGGAGCCCGTAAACGATGTAGGCAACGTGGTGCACTTCCGGCGACGAGGAGGAGACGGACGGAGATCCCGCGAGGAGATCGGAGTGGAGATGAAGACCGGAGGACTTGGATCGTCGGTATATCTCTAACCTATCTTGTTACTTAGCTTAGACTAGTTTAATGGTAACGATCCGGGTGTTTAGTGCGCGGTGGTACCGATTTGCTAAGTCCGCAAAATCAAAGTTATTCACCGTTTCCGCATTCCGGCGTCGGTTTGACGACCGGGGTGCCGCCGTGCACTTACAGTGGTATCAGAGCCTCGCCATTAACATAGTCTAGTTTTGTGTGATGTGTTTTACGTTTCCGGTCGAACAAAATCCCGAAAACACGTATTTCAGTTCACATCAGTTTCTGTTGAAATATTTTGTTCTCGAAAAATTTTTCTGGTTGTCTCAGAGTGATGTGCAGGGAAATAGAAGCATACTGTAAAAATTTGGAACCATGATCTCACTATTCCGCCGCGCAAGCGCCGCGAAACCCCACCTCGTGCGGCGCTTCCGCCGCGGATTTTACTGTTCACCCCCCCAAATTTTTCCAGTGTGTTCCTGAGTTGAAAATGTGGTTTTTGGAATATTAAAATTGGGCCCAGGATTTCTGTGAGTGCTACAGTTTTTGTTTGGGGGCCCACTTGTTATTTTTTGATCGATCGAATATTTTAAAACACATTTTTCACAGTATTTACATTATATCTGCGACCGTGAATGTCACTCGATCGGTAAATCTGGTCTAACTGCTATAGCCCGGTTAGACGGATTTGCGAACGTGACTTTCACGTTGATGTTCTATGTTTTTGCTGTGATGTTGCGGATCGGTCGTGGGGGATAGCCTGGATGCAATGCTAGTACAGTTGTGGTGGTATTATGTACATTTGATATTGCGGGGCGAGCGTCCGACATGTGGACTGCCGTCACTGCCTGTTTGTATTATTGTTTTGGGGCACGGCCAGGTTGCGGTCGTTGTACCCGGTATATGTATATTTTACTTTCTGTACTAGGATTACCCCGCGGAGGGGTGCACGGATAGCCGGGTTCTGGAGGGCAACAAGCCCGCATCTCATGGCATTGAGACGGAGGGGGCTTCACTCTAGGATTGGCGGGCTATTCGCCGCACTCGTAGGGGGTACAGGTTGACCCAGGAGAGGTGCCCAAGTTACCGGATTCCGTGAAGTGCTGGGTGGTCCATTCACGGCGCTGAAGGGGGCTGCCTCGCTTCAGGTTTTGGCGGGTAACTTGCCGCGCCCGTAGGGGTCTAGGATTTCATTGCACAGGCTATCCACACGACCAGGGGAACGTCGGGTTTCAGTAGTGGCTCTGTGAAACCCGGGGATCCCAGATATCTGTATTATTCTGTGATGCTGTACATTTCTGTGATGTTGCATTTCTTTTCACGCCTTGAGCGAAATATAATATATTGGTATATATATTAGTAGATGTTGTATATGTTTTACATCCGCGCTAGTCCAGTCCCCGCTCTGTCGTTAGTTAGCTAACCTAACGCGTAATGACGGGACCCAGTGGCGAATGCGGATGGCATATACGTACATCAGTATATTTTCGTTCTTTTTGGTGTGATCAATTGATGGGACTGCATTGATTCGGATCAATGCAAGTTAAAAACAAACCTAATCTGATGTTGTTGGAACATTTTTCAAAAAGCTGTTATTGCAAGGACGTTCACTTTTGTTTTGCATCGTGGTATTCATTTAGAATATCCTGCTCCTCAGTCGACGAGGCAAGGGCCGAGATCCCCTCACCGGGAGTGACCCCTTGGACAGAAGTTTGCGTCAGGGCATTAACTTCACTATAGCCGATTACTTTTGCTTTGCATCGTGGTATTCATTTGGAATATCCTGCACCCCATTCTACGGGGAAAGAGCCGAGATCCCTTCACCGGGAGTGACCTCTTTAGTAAAGGTTTTCGTCACTATATTTTCTAAAAAGCTATCCGTTCCTTCAATGATATCAAGTTCACTACGTTAAAGGTTTTCGCCAGAAACCATTCGTAGCCCTCCGTCGTTTCATATGGGTAGTCAATAGTATTCAAGCTGTGTTTGTTGGCCTTAGTCAAGGCACAGTGTTTGGTAGCTATTGGGTATTCATATGCTGTATAGATAGATGCGTTGGTTTGGGACAGTCGTATAGCCTTGTTGGCCTTAGTCAAGGGCTTGTACGGGTGGATTCAAATCAACCTGGACAATGACGGGTAGAACTTGACATGTGACTTATGATTTGTTGGCCTTAGTCAAGGTCATAAGAGCATGGGGCAGAAATCACATCGGGAGTTTCAAAAGAACTGAAACTTGCCAGATATGCGCATACCTTCTGGAGTGTGATACCGTGAGCGGATTCCGTCACGTCATCATGCAATGATAGTTGGATCCCGATTCCCACTGATGAGTTGGTTTACTCCTCGGGTGACCCCGACTAATTCTTCTTTCAGGTTTGGAGGAGAATTTGAGGTACAGTGGGAGGTTTCCTGATTAGAAAAAGTGACAACCATTCTGATCTAGGTTAGAGTGCACGCTGAGTGTTTCTTCTCTCTCTCTCTTTGGCAGCGACCATTGACCCGACCCCAAGACTTTGACTCAGTGACCAAGTTGACCGAACCTTCTTAACACTGGCTTTTGGATTGTCAGAGTTGCTAACCTCATTGCCACTCCTACTTTTACCCTTTTCTCCAGGACACCCCGTATTACTACGAACGTCCACTTCCATTGGACAAAGCCATCGTATGGTTAGATACGAACTCGAAAGAATTTATTCGAGGATGGTTTCAGGTTCTGGAGAAAACGGATAGGACTATTCAGTTGTCTTTTCCTTTTACCCTCTCTCAGGTTACGAGTACTCCTTGGTTTAGGGGTAGTACACCTATTACGCAAATTGGATTGTCTTCTTCCAAACCTTAGGCTGGTGCCGACCGGTAGGGAATGAAGAAAACCAATTAGCATAACAATGGTGTGCAGAAGGTATTAAGTTAAGACAAAGCAAGGGATTAGTAAGAGGGCAAAGTAAATTGCAACAGATATTCATGACCAAACCAGGTATTTCTTCGCCAATCCTAAAATCACCTTTGAATTTCTCCAGGACACTCCGTATCACTACGAAGATCCACAGTTTATTGGATACTCCATCGTATGGTTATATACGAACTCGAAAGGAACTTGTTCCTGTTCGGGGATGGATTCTGGTTCAGGAGAAATAGGAATAAAGTACATTCAGGTGTCTTTTATCTTCACCTTCTCTCGTGTTGCGAGTGTTCCTAGGATTGGGACAGTACACCCATTATGCTTATTGGATAGTCTTCTTCCAAACCATAGGCTGGTGCCGAACGGTAGGGAAGGAAGAAAACCATTTGGCCTAAAAGGGTGTGCAGAAGGTAAAGACTAAAGACAAATGAAGGGATTTGGAGAGGTGGCAAAGAATTACACGGTTACAGTTGTGAATCTGGATAATGGAAGAGGCATTACTAGGAATACCAGGAAACCCCAACGAAACATTTCAATGTTTCAGTTTCACTGTGTACTGTTAATGGAAAACTGATTTCCCGATTAGACACTTACTCCAGGGTATGTATTTACCAGGTATGATTCTCACATCTGTATGGTTTTACAGATGATGAGTGGGAGTAAGTTATTGGGAATTGGGTGATCATCCTCATTATATCGGAATTCGTTGCAATTGGTGATATTTGAGGATGCCACCTGGGTTGTTTGCCGGTCGGCAAATATTTGGTTTTGAATATCCGCTGTTGTGCACCAATTTCAAATTGATATATCTGTACGTCTATTTTCATAGAGTGAGATATACCTTCTGAAATTATGTCTACGACATTTACCTATATCAGTGGATGGTTAGGTAAGGAGCATTAAACAGCGGTGTAATTCTTCATAACAAAAGGTACAGTTTTCAACCTACGACACACAGTGAATGAGTTTTCAGACTCAAGGGACTTATACAGAGTATTGTATGTTGTCCAGGGTCCATCAGGACAGAGGGGTTGGTCCTCGTACTATATTCGGTTTACTTGTGACTTCTCTAGCTTTTAGACAGGTGTTTCTTCGAAACACAGGGTCTGAATTTTGAGAAGTTGTAGGTATTTGAATAGAGTAGAGAACCAGGTATAGCAAGTATCGGGATTCTTCAAAGTGATCGAAGATGTAGATAGTTGCGTATGGTGTTCAGTTGATAGTAATGACTAAGAGAACTTGCTTCTCTTTCAGGTTACTCATAATTGGAAGCATTCCTAAGTTGAGTAACGCTGACCGGCCTCCTTCCATTTAGTTGACATGCACTGGAGACAGTTGCATGATTTGAATCTGGTTCAATTAAATCAGTGCCTCTGGTTCTATATTGGATGTAGAACAGTTCATATCTTAACGTTGTTAAGGTACGGGGAGTTGTCCGGCTTATGCTTAAAACCAGACACTGGACAACTCAAGGCACGTTTCTGTAATGGCTGTTTGTGGGTTGACCCAGGCTATGACGCGGGTTGATTTTCTACCATCTGGATGAACAATAGCAATATTGTTCTAGACTCGCCACAGTTTTGATTAAAAATGTTTTTTTTCAGAAAACAGTAGTGGGAGTATGGTAGAACTGGAAGTGATTCCAGAACCACAAACGATTACTGAAGATTTGATGAGGAACCTAAAGATTCAATCTGGATTGACATTCCATTGACCACTCCGCAGATGAGGTGGGTAACTTCAGGCACCCGAGAGGTACTCCGGTAGCCTCAAGGACGGTGACAGGGAAGTTCTTGTTTGCCCACAATTACCATTGCTGTTGTTCCAGGCTGCGAGACCCGGCGGGAGGATGAGTATAGCATCATTCTAAACTAGTTTTAGAAGTGTACGTGTATATGACTCTGCCAGAGGGTTGTCGTAGTCAGTGGGAGCAGCGGAAGCATTGGTGGACAGGTAGCTTATGTCTATTTATAGACTAAAGCAGATATAGCGGAGATAGATCATCTATTTCTGACGTGACAGTCATAGGTTTGACTTCATCAGAATAGAAGATGGATCTGTTGAGAAGGTAGTAGGGTGTGATATCCTGGTATTTGGATGACATACACAGAGTAGGAAAAGAAACTCATATACTACAATCGGTTATACTTTGGTCGTCACACAGTGGTTTCTCCACAAAGGAAATGGATTTTGTATCAGACATATTGGTCACTAGATCTATGGCTTTAGATCTAGATTTGGGTGGTTTCCCAATCAGGGTACTTTGACAGCATTCTAAGAGTATTTAGAATGGACGACTCCTGGCACGGTAGTGTACCTGCAAGTAATGGAGTCACCCTCTCTAAAGGTGTCTTACAGACTAAAGGGGAGAGGGACGTGCATGATTGGCAGATCACTTGCTCTGGCAATTGAGTCAATCATGAGATGTCAAGTACCACACCAGATGTTGTTCTTGCAGTAGGTGCAATAAGTTGACATTAATCCAATCCTGGAGAAACAGTCGGAAGCAGTTTTAGAACATAAGTGGATGTTCTAAGGATATGATAACGACAGCCTCATTCGGGGGATAGTTATCATTCCAGGCTTCCAAGGTGACATGGACGACAAGGAGGTTGTCGGAGTTATAGTTTTCCCTCTGACGAGGGGCAGTATTTTGGACAGGTGATCCAAAGAAATACTGAGGGAGGCTTGGCGCAGGATACTGATTAAGTTCAGTTGACGATACAGTCTAAGAAGTTTGGATTTGGAGTTCATTTATGAGCTATGTCCCATCAGACATCCAGACACATTCTAAGACAGGTATTGCTCATTTCGGGATATGGCTTTCTCCGCGAACTTGAGATATAGAGAGACATAGAAAGAGACATCAAGGCGGATCCACTCACTGAGGCTATTCCTCGAACGCAATAGTTTCGCAAACGGGATTTGTGAGACTGACTAGTAGAGGAGTTGGGTGTTCGATATCACACGGACTGTGAGTATGCGACATCGCAATAATTAGCCTTGAGTGCAAGTGGGAGATTGTTGGAGATAGTGCCCTCATAGTCAATTATTGGATCACAGGTACGTGATTGCGGTAATTGAGGGAGGACCTATCCCGGTGGGACAGTCTTACTCGAGATGATAGTATGCTATCTGGTTTACCTTTATCATCGTGTACTATTTCAGGTGACCTGACAAGTCGCTATTACACGTTGATAGAGCCCCTAGGATTCTTGCTTGACCACCAGCAGTATGAGGGCGATCATATACGTGGGAGCTGGGAGTCTATAAGCATATCCTTAAATGGTCCCTAGTCGTGGGAGTTTCGAGATAGGGCATCGATACTCCATAGTAGACTAGTGTATACAGTCGAGACCCCGACGAGGGGCGGTGGCCGGTCTCACAAGCCACTGGTGTCAGTTGGATCACCTAAGATGTATACAGGTGCTCATTGGGTTATGAGTACACCGGACAGGACTCGCCGGGAACATGCCAGTTGGTCATATACCAGACGTCAGATGGCAGTTCCCTGGTGACATGTGTGCAGGTTAGTTCATCGACCTGGGGATCGTCATTTGTCTTGTGTGAGTTCCCACTGTACTTTGATTACTACCCTACCACGGCTCAAAGGAGTCGTGCAAACAGGTTTTAGTTGGGTACAGTCCCGAGCCACATGGAGGCAGTGAGCGTATCTTCAGGGGTTCGTCTCTCCCGGTATTGGGGGTGAGGTCGTGCTGTGTCTAGGAGAGCCATTACACAAAGCCCTCGGCCGAGGCAAGGAGATTTACTGGTAGGTATTCCAGTAGTATCTCAGGGTGTTCTGGGCTACACTCCGACACGACTTGTACCGCTTTTGGGGGTCTGACTTTTACCAACCCCCTAGGCCCGCCATGCGATGCTCATAGACGAACGGACCGGACTGTACGGATATTGTCACTGACAGGCTCAGTTGGGTGTCGGGGTGAGCTTCCTCATCGACGTCCCTTTTGGTCAATAGCTGGTGGCCCGTCACGTATTGGCATATACCTCTGACGTGCTAGTGGTTAAATCCACAGCCATAGTATTGACGAGTCTTTAGAGTCCACCACACTTACAGTTACTCAGCTTTCGGGCGAAAGGTTGTAGAGGCCGTATGGAGATATGGCAAGGTCCGATCAGATACGTGCGGTATTGCACGGATCAGGATCGGACAGTTTGTACTATAGGCCGTATTGGTATATGGCAGGGTTCGATCAGATACGTGCGGTATTGCACGGATCAGGATCGAACAGATATTACTAGCCGGCTTTGGTATAAGCCGGATCCTAGTATAGTACAGTGTAGACTTTGTCTCATTGCATTTGTATTTCGGTCGAAATACAGATGCGGGTGTGTATGCACAGTATTGGGGTTTTCCTGTAATTTATTACGGACCAGTTTTTTGGAGTTGCCAGTTTGCTTTCCGTTTCGGCCAATTTCCATTGTTCCGTTCATTGGCCGAAGATTGGTGGAGGAGGGTTTATTTGCATTGTTGCAAATAAGCTTTTGTGGAGGGGGTCTTTGCATATTATCATGTCATGATACTTGTCCCATCCTTTGACTTGATTTCTTCATGATGGCATGACTTTTTAAGTCATCATGGTTCATGATGGTTGGACTTTATGAGGTGATGATGGTGGTGTTGAGTGTTGAGTTTACCTTGGTGATCATTCCCTTTTGCATGATAGACTTTCCTCTCTCTCTCTCTTGTTTGATATATGAGAATGACTCTCTCATTTTTGCATCCATCTCATTTTGTCCCCTCCTCTCTCTAGCATGGCCGGCCTCCCCTTTGATGGGGCTGTCCAAATATTTTGGTGTGGGTTTTTGCTTCATTTCATGTTGCAAAAATCCCACAAGTTCCATCTAAAAAGCTCCAAGTTCAATCCCTCCTCCAATGGCAATTCCACAAACCTCAAAATGAGACTTGCTCACTACATATTCTACAACGAATCTTGGGCACGTCGAGTAGCCGGCTTCGTGCCCGAGTTGCCTCGGCATTGAGGTGGGAGCCCGTAAACGATGTAGGCAACGTGGTGCACTTCCGGCGACGAGGAGGAGACGGACGGAGATCCCGCGAGGAGATCGGAGTGGAGATGAAGACCGGAGGACTTGGATCGTCGGTATATCTCTAACCTATCTTGTTACTTAGCTTAGACTAGTTTAATGGTAACGATCCGGGTGTTTAGTGCGCGGTGGTACCGATTTGCTAAGTCCGCAAAATCAAAGTTATTCACCGTTTCCGCATTCCGGCGTCGGTTTGACGACCGGGGTGCCGCCGTGCACTTACAGGTAGAACCAAATGATTCAATAGAATATAACGAACCTCAGCCTCTCCGCCGATCTAGTAGGGTTCCTCACCCACCTGAGAGATATTTTGGTTTCTCTATGACAGTGGGAGCGAGGATTGCATCATGAGATGATGACCCAACTAGTTTCGAGCTGGCCATCAGGAGTGGGACTCTGTAAGAATGGCTGGATGTTTATCGATCTGAGATGGAATCCTTATACACCAACAAAGTATGGACTTTGGTTGCTATATCTGAAGGGTTAAATTCCCATCAGGAGCAAGTATATCTTGAGAAGATTACATGGTGTACATGGAAAAGTTGTGACTTTCAAAGCTTGACTCGTTAAAGGTTTGCATCATAGACTAGTTGTGGCTAATGATGAAACCTTTTCTGTGGCCTATGCTTAAGTTCATCCAGATCCTACTTGCTACGGCTACATACCATGACTACTATATCTGGCGGTTGGGTCTCTTGACTGCTTTTCTAAATAAAGATTTAGAAGAGGTAGTCTATAAGTACACAGCCAGAGGGCTTCGTAGATAGTGGGAGCAGCGGAAACATGTGCAAGATGTTTTAAATGATAAAGCAGGTATCGCGGAGTTGGAACGTCTGTTTTGATGTAGTAGTCAAAGAGTTTGACTTCATCAAAATGGTAGATGAACCTTGTATATACAAAAAGGTAGTAGGGAGTATGGTGGTGATCCTCGTAGAGTACGTGGATGACATACTCTTGTTAGGGAAGGAGTTTCCTATGCTACGCTCGGTCAATCTCCGCTTATCACAATGATTCTCCATATAGGATCAAAGTGATACCTACTAAATCCTAGGTTTTGGATCTATGAGATAGATCTAATTGGATATTAGGATTCTCACTAGTTGTAGTGAGATGGTATCAATTGGTCCTGGAGAGAATCACTGGAAAGGTTCCAGGGTGATAAGGACGACTGAATGTCAGTCGCAGGCATTGTCTTTACCCTAAGTAGAGGGACGGTATGTTGGAAGAGTTCCAAGCTAGATACCGTGGCATACTAGACGATAAAGGATGGATACATCGCTACTTGAGATGCTATCAAAGAGGTAGTCTGGGTGTATATTAGTTCATGAGATGAACTTCGTTCCTCCTATTGTGTGACAATGGAGTTGTGGCTTATGCCAAGGAACGCCCGTCCCATCAGTGATCCAGACATATTCTAAGGCAGTATCACCTGATCGTGGAGATAGTTGATCTCCAGGGGATCAAGGTTAGGAGAGTAGACTCAGAGGACAACACGGCGGATCCACTCACGAAAGGCCTTTTCCCAGAGAGAGACTTTTATGGGATGGTTGAGTATGGGATACTTCAACCACTGCTATCAGATGGCCCTAGTGCAAGTGGGAGATTGTTAGTTATATGTATGCCCTAGAGGCCATTACTATACATAGGATGTATATTGTAGTGGATGCTTGGACATATATAAGGATGACTTTCTTGCTTGATATGATAGTATGCTATCTGGTTACCCTTTACCTTAACGTGTACACTGATTGTCTCTCTGTTACATGTTGGTAAAATCCTTAGGATGTGTACTTGACTACCCGGACTATGATGCGGATCATACTAGTGGAGACGTGGTAGTCCATAAGTACATCCTTCAAAGTCCCTAGTCGTGGGTGTATCGAGACGGGGCATCGATATACCAGAGTAGACTAGCGTGTACCTTCTCGACCCATACAGATAGGCGATGGATGATCCCATATCCATTGGTGTTTGACATCAGAGATGATATACGGGTGCTCAGTGGAGACTGGGTACACTGGACGGTCTCGCCGAGAACTCCCAGATGGTATTATACCTTACGTCAGATGGCAGTTCTCTGGTGACACTAGTACAGGTTAGTCTGTAGACCCGAGATCGTCATAGAGTCTTGTGTGATTCCCACTGTACTTTGATTTCCACCTTACCACGTCCAAGAGGGCGTGCAAAACGGTGGTTTTTGGGTACAGTCCCGAATCACATGGAGACAATGAGCGATAGGAGGGGATTCGTCTCTCCCGGTATAGGGAGTTGATGTTGCGCTGTGTTCGATTGGCTATAACCGGAAATCTCAGGCCAGGGTTGCTGAGATTTACTGGTACGTGTTATCAGTAGTTTCTCAAACTGTTATAGACCTCATATCGACATGACTTATCGAGCTATTGGGGTCTGACGTTTACCATCCCTAGGCAAGATATGCGACATATCAGACGAACAGACCGGACTGTACGGTAAGTGTTACTGGTTGGATTCACAGGAGTGTAAGCGGGCTGGCTCGTTGATCTTCTGATCGCTCAATACCTGGGTGGCCGTTACGTTTAGCAGACCGCTTGTGGCTTGTGGGTGTTTGATATGATCATCACCTGCTGCCGGCGTATTGACTAGTCTTTAGAGTCCTACACAGAGGTTTCCTGGCTCAAGCGAAACGAAATAGGAGCGTATATGAGATATATGCGGGACCGAGAATAATACCAGTATGTGATACTGTATTCTATTCTCGCGATTTGTATCATTGGCAGGTTATATGTGATATAGCCGGGTGACCGAATCAAGTGTTGATTCGATACATTGATACACTTGAATTTAGTCGGTTATATGCAGTATGACCGGATCATTAAATCAAGTGTTGATTTAATGATTTAATGTATAATTATATTTTTGATATATTACTTTACATTAACTAGTATTGGTTCACTTAAGATGATTTTCTCACTTGATGTGCACATTGTATATGTGATATATTTTTGTGCACTTGATTGTATCATGTTTGATGATACATGAAAACTTGGGTGTATGTGTGATTAAACCATGATTTGGTTAATGGTTAGGGTTTGATTTACTTATTTATTCATTTATTTATTTATTCCTTTTGGCTTGAAATAAAATGGTGGCTTTCTTTGGATTTTGTTGAAGCTTCATGAAGCTTTGATAAAGCTTTGACCATTTTGTTTTATTCCTTAACCCTAACCATTTTCCTAAACCCTAGTTTATTCTCTATACTAGTTAGCCTCACCCATGGTTGCATTATGATAACCATCACTTGATTTTCTTTTTGCAATTAATTCATAAATTCATTTTTCTTCTTCTTCATCTTCTTCTTCAAGTGAAGAAAAGAAAAGCTTTCTACAAAAATGTCAAGTGATGAAATCATGTGAGAAATCCAAATCCAAAGTGAACCCACTTCCTATTTCTTCATCCTCTACCACTTGCCATGTAGTAGAGTGTGTTATCTTCACAAGTTTCATATCCAAGTGAAGATGGAGCTTGAGTTAGAGTTGCCTCGACGTAGACCATCTTCGGCATCGAAGTCAATGACCTAGCCCGCTCATTTCCCCGACGAAACCATCACTAGAGTTCGGGATCCCGGTGATCACAGCGAAGGGACGTCATCACGGAGCTAGAGAAGTGGTGGACCGGATCTATAAAGGTTGTATTTCCATTCACTTAGCAATAAAGTTGTTTAATTGCATGTTTCTGTCACGACCCGAGAGTTTCGACTCGTGACCGGCACTTAACCACTCAACGTCTACAGGCGTAACGCGGCTAAGTAAGCCGAACCCAGAAATCAAACCAATAAATATAGAGTGATTTAAAACATTTCGTAAAAACAGTCATGCGTGTCCGAAAAACATCTTATTAATTTAGTAGAAATCCTTTTTGGTTCAGGAGTTATAACTTTTATAATTTTGGTAACATTTCCTTTTTAAACATTTGCCCTGCAAATCGGGTAAAAGCAAGGTATAACAGAAATGACAAGTGAAATGAATAAAGCATCACAAATATGATATACGACGCCGTAGCGAAGAAGGCACAGTAAAGTAAAGACAATATCACAAAAAGGTAAGACTGCATAACATAAGGTCGGCTCACATGCGAGCTCGACACCAGAATATAGTATCATACATATCGTCCTCACAACTGTCTCTAAGTCAATACAGAAAGGTAGATGGAGAGTACTAGATACATCAATATACAACTGAAAGATAACAGATACCGTACAAAACCCACCTAACAGCAAAAAGGCTAACTCGCCTCAGAAAGGGTATCTGTGCCAAAAGATGCGATAAACAGCCAGCCGTGACTACTCCCAAGGGCAACCTGCAAATACTGTGGCACAAGGAGGGTGAGTTGCCAACTCGTGAATAGAGATAACATATAAAGGTAAACACGAGCAAGCACATATAGCGCGGCTCTACTAATGCCAGCAGATGATATCAATGCATGCCAAACAGTGGATGCAATAGTAATACAAGTGCTCAATCAGGTAAATGCTACAGGATGAGATATATAGTAATCAATACTGAGCATGGGATAAATAATATCTACATGGAATATGTCATCATGGAAAACACTAGACGGTGCCTCTGGCTGCACCAAATCCCAATACACTCAGGCGCCGGTACACCCATCGGCCCTCAAATCCTGTATATCTCTGAGAAATCACGAGTGCCCAACATCGGCACCCAAAATATCATAAAATACTCGTGTCCAGCATCGACACGCAAATCCTCGTATATCGGGCTCCATCAGTCCGGATCGGCCCCACGGGGTCCGTCTGCGGTATCGGCTCTCGGCCCCGGCAGTACGGGTCATCCCGCATCCATCTCTCGACTCTGGTCAGTATCCTCCGGACAACTGCCAGGTCCAACCAGTCACCGGTAGGTACTCGCCCGCCTCCAGGCTCAATCGGCAAAACCCATCGATCATCTCGCCGAGGGGAACCATACCGGGCCCACCACGAACCTGCAAACGGATCATCACTCCTCGAATCGGGTTTCAAGCACACGTCTCAGCACCGAGAAAACGCGTGGTGGACGCACCAAAATATCATATCACGAGGTACCGGGTTTTTCAAAATAGCACATCTTTCCTTAAATAATCCCACGGTCCTCAAAACCAGAAATCACATGAAAATCCATCACTAATAAATAAATCCAATGCGAGATACAATGTAATCAATCCATGATGTGGGTATAAGGGGAGAACCGCTTTTTAAGATAGTTTCCGTTTTTAAAGATGTCATGCGGCTCCCAATTTCTAGGAAATCATAATCAATCACATGTAAGATGAACTACGGCAATATACAACAGTATAATCATGGCAGTTCTACAGTGAGTGTGGCATGGCAATTACTAACGGGGTGTGTGTAGCATGCAAAATAGTGCCCGTGCAACATAAACCGTTAGTAATAGTGCGGTGTTCTATCAGTTTTAACAATATATATATATAGCAGGGAATGCAATATGCGATGGCAATCCATGGTATGGTATATGCAGTATATAACAATAAGGTCCTATCAGCCCTGACGCATAACGCCATGCGGGCGATATCCCCGTAGATGTGAAATCTACTCACCGTGTCTCGCGCTAAGTGTATCCAACCACTTGCTTGCCCTTCTTCGTAGCGTCCGTCTCACTGGCCTGCGAACCTAGAATCACATAACACATATCACACATAAGCTCAATTCACAAAAACGCGACATGACGGTCCAACTAGAAACCCGTGTCGCAAACCAATCGCACGTGTGCGCGATACGCTAAAACGTGTGATCACGCGCCTGAAACTACCCCGACGCGCCGCGTTACGCAGAACCCAAACCTACTCACGTATCACGCGTGTCGCGAAGGTTTAAAAAAATGACAAAATAGGTATTTGGTCCCAGATTTTTATACAGAACTAGATTTACAAAACTATATATATATCTACACCCTACACACCAGCAGACACCTATTGGACCAAACACCACCCAAAACCCTACCTGTCTGGCCGCAATTTGCGGCCAGAAAGAGGAAACCGGCGGCCTACTGTAGCACATAGGGGGTCGGGTTAAAACTATGGTATCAGCACTTCACCACTATACTACAGTCTCCTCAATTTCACTCAGATCTCTTCGGGTCAAAAGCAGATCCAGAAAAGCTCAAATTTGCACAAATACGACATTTTGCATCGAATAGTGAAACTGGTGGTATTTTAGCGTAATTGGGGTTGAACTAGGTTACTATGGCCTCAACAACTCAGTAATGACCTACTGAAACCAAATCCCGCCTCATTAGCACAAAGTTCCCACTAAACACCCCATATCGCACTAAAACGCACTAAAATCCAATAACCGATGCAAAACTACACTAACTAAGCTAACTAGGGAATAGGTTTAGGAATATACCTCATACTTAACCCTAGGGAGTTGCATGAAGATGAAGAAGTGAAGGGGAGAAGCTGCAGTTGCTGTTGTTGCTGTCGTGTTTGCTGCTGCTGCAGTGAAGCTTGGTGCTGCTGCTGCTACTTCTCTCTGCTGCTGCTTCTGGCTTCAGGGGTTGCTGTTGCTGTGTTTGCTGCTGTTGCTGGGGTGTTGCAAGGTAAGTGTGTGTGTATGTGAGAGAGAGTTAAGAGAGAAACTAAGAAATGAGGGGAAAAACAACCGCCACTCAATTATCACCCTCCTCTCTCTCTCTTCAATTAATGCAAGCATGGCTTGAGCCATGATGCAACCCTCTCCCTCTCTCTCACAAGTCAACCCCTAAACAAAATTCAAATTTAAGTAACTACTAATTAACTAATCGACCCAAATAAAAACCCATAAGACTTAATCCTATGATTAACCCACCATGGTTAATAATTATGGTATTAACTCAATTTAAAAACCCTAGTTTACATGCAGATGTGTGTGCAAGCCTAGGAAAATTTTGGAAAAATATTTATTAAATTTGGAAAAATATTTAAATCACAATTTGGTAAACTTTTTGTTAAAAACCAATATTTAGATATAATTACTCACTAACCCTTATCCTAAGGTGTTACAGTTTCGCCTTTGCCTCTAGTTAACGATCTAGCATTAGGGTTTCTCGGCACAAGAAAAATTTGATTTTGGCATGGTTGATGGCTTGTGGAACCTCATGAGTGTGCCTAGGAACCATACAGTACATATCTGTGTTCTGTAATGTTGGATTGTGTATATGAACTTGTTGGATCGTCGTGGATGAATAGTCGGGGATGTGAGATGAGTGTTTATTTATCTTTCATTTGATGTAAATTGTAAATTGATGTAATATTATTTTTGGGTCGCACATCCGGGTTGAGGATGTAGCCGCCTTTGTATATTATTTCTTTTACTATTTTCTGCTCCTAGGATAGACCCAAGGTGGGGCGCACAAACTACCGGGTAATTTGAAGTGCTAAGTGGCATATTCACGTTGTTGAGAGAGACTGCTTCGCTTTGGGTATTGTTAGTGTATATGCCCTAAATGCCATTACTGTATCATACTAGCTTGTATATTACTTAATGGAAGCTTGGGATATTCACAGTTGTATAGACAATCTTGGTCAAAATGGTAGTATACTACTTGGTTTGTCTCTACTTCAGTATGTGCATGTGTTTCTTTCAGCATATCACTTATATACATATTAGTAGAGCCCTTAGGATCTTTGCTTGATTACCAGCGTTGTGATGGCGCTAACACTCGTGGGGGCTGGGTAATCCATAAGCACATCCTTATACAGGTCCCTAGTCGTAGGACTATCGAGACAGGGCATCGATACTCTGGAGTAGACTAGCGTATGCGCTTCTCATCCCAGCGGGGGAGACGGTCTGTCCCACAGCCGTCAGTACGTCGTACTTGAGATAGTATGCGGGTTCTCATTAGGTTACGAGTACACTGGACAGGACTCATCGGGAACTGTTGGTTGGTATTATACCTATCATCAGTTATCAGTTCCCAGGTGACATGAGTACAGCTTAGTCCACTGACTTGACACTGTCACTTCGCCTCGAGTGTGTTCCCATTGTACTTAGATTATTACACTACCACGGCTCAAAGGAGTCATGCAAACAGGTAGTAGTTGGGTGCAGTCCCGAAGCACTTGGAGGCAGTGACGGATAGACAAGATTCCTCTCTCCCGGTATTGGGGGTAGACATCGCGCTGTGTCTAGGAGAGCCATTACACAAGTAGTCCCTGGCCAGGGAAAGCGAGATATACTGGTAGGTTTCCAGTGTTATCTCAGGGTGTTCTGGGCTACACTCCCACACGACTTGTACCGCTATTAGGGGATTGACGTTCACCACCCCCCTAGGCCCGCCATGCGATGTATCAGATGAACAGACCGGACTGTACGGAGATTGTCACATACAGGCTCAGTAGGAGTTCGGATGGGTTTACCTCATCGGCCTTCTTATCGACATCTACCTCGGGACCGTTACGTACAGCTAGTGCCGCTTGCGGTCTGTGGTTAAACTCACTGCCAGCGTAGTGTCGAGTCTTTAGAGTCCCACACAGAGAGTTTCCTTGCATTGAGCGAAACGTGTAGAGGCCGTATGGTTTTACGGCAGGGCTACGATCACTTACGTGCACTTGTGTGCGTATGCTGTTCGGGCAGGCAATACTAGTGGGCTTTGGTTTAAGCCAGATCCTAGTATTGCACAGATGGATTTGATTTGTCTTCTGTGCATTCGCATTCTACAGAATGCGGATGCGGGTGTGTATGCACAGTTTTGAGTAGCGATAAAGGAGGAGGTGCCCCATTAGGGTTTTAGCAGTTGGTTCGGCCAAAACCGTAATGTGGCACACTCATTAGGGTTTTGACAATTCGTTTAGTCAAAACCATTATGAGCCAGAGACATTATTTACTAATCCTTTTAGTGATAGATTAGTGATGGCTAATTGCATTGACCATTTGACCACTTAGACCTCTCTTGACTTTGTTGACCCATTGACCGTGTTGACCATTGACCTTCAAGAGAGATCTACACTCTTCTTTGATTTTCTTTTTAATTCTTGAGTTATGAAAATGGTCAAGTCATTAGTGCCATCAACTTTATCATGATAGGATTACTAATGATGGTTTTAGTGTATTATTGCAACCATGGTTCATTTCCTTTGAGTTAATCTTTTAATTATTCTCTTCTCATTCTCTCTCTTGAAGTGAGAAGAAAAGAAAAGCTCCATGGTTGCTAGGTTTTCTCCTTCATCTTCCTCCTCTTGAAAATTCTTTTGATCTCATGTGTTGAGAGAAAAAGAATCCACATAGACAAACACTTCCATCTATCTCTTCTACACAACCTAGGGCATCCAGATTAGCGATCTCGTTTCCCTAGTTGCCTCGGCTTGAGGTGGAGCTCGGTGTACAACTCTCGAGTGGATCGTCTTCGACTCAAGAAGGCCGCGGAGGTGACCAAGATCCGGATCGACCCTCGGAGCGTGGATGGACGAGCCGGACAGCGGAGAGAAGACCCGAAGGACCGGTTCCGTGAGGTATATTTTCTACAGCATAGTAGTTAAAGCCTCTACTTGTTTGCTAGTTTCTAGTTTAGCCAAGATCCTTGCTTTTGAGTCCATGTTGCCTTGCGCCAAATCATTTTTTTTTTCGCCGTTTCCGCCTCCCCGTAAGAACCGGGGTGAGCAACGTGGACTTACAGTGGTATCAGAGCCTAGCTAAACATAAACTAGCAAGTTAGCAAAGTGTTAAGAATATCGATCGGAAAAGGTCGCAAAACTAGTCCGGAAAAACCATGTTTCTGTCGAATTTTTATACTGTTCAAAAAATAATTTAACATACATGAAAATTCGGCTCAGGGTTTTCTAAAACCACAGCAGAAAACCAGTCCACTGAACCGATCAAACCACCGCGGTTCCACGGCCGATTTGACTCGGTCGTGGACCGGGTTTTTTGCAGTGTTTTTATTTGACTGTTTTGGGATTTTTAATACATGTTGTTTCTACCCAGATTTTCCAGAGAACAAAATGACTTTTAGGGTGGTTACAAATCCGTATTTTAATCGATATTCCGTACTCTTTGGCCGATGAATATTTTCTGTGATGTGATATATGTATTGAACGTCCGCTAATCGCTATTCATCGATTAGTGGGGGTTATACATATCTGTGATCTGTAATATTGTTGGTTTGTGTATATGAACTCGTTGGATTGTCGCGGATGAATAGCCGGGAATGGGTGTGAGATGAGAGTTTCTTTTTCTTTCATTCATTGTAAAATTTGTAAATTGATGTAATATTATTTGTTTGGCCGCACAACCGGGTCGGGGTTGTAGCCGTCATTGTATAATTTCTTTTTACTATTTTTGCTCCTAGGATAGACCCAAGGTGGGGTGCACAAACTACCGGGTATCTCGAAGTGCCGAGTGGCCTACTCACGGTGTTGAGGGAGGTTGCTTCGCTTCGGGTACTTGGCGGGTAGTTTGCCGCACCCGTAGAGGTCTAGGGTGGGGTTTGTCTATTCATCGCGACAGTGTAATCCGCTTTTCGTTGCAGGCTCGAACGAATCGCCGATTCCTAGTATATCCAAAGTGTTCATCTGTGATCTGGATTGACTATCATTGCTATATATCTCTATATGATAACTATTTAGGTGTTGCTTATGTTTTGCATCCGCGCTAGTCCAGCCCCCGCTCTGTCGTTAGTTAAGTAACCTAACGGGTGATGACGGGGCCCCGTGGCGAATGCGGATGGCATAAGCGTACACCATATTTTGGTTGTTTTCTGCAATGGTAGGATTAAATGATGGGACGCATTGGTATTAATGCAAGAAAATAAACCAAGTAAAAGTCGTTGGAACACTTTGAAAACCACTCGGTTCTTTTAAAAAAACCAGCATTTTAAACGCGGAGCTTGAACCACTCCTTTTAAAAGCTATCTCGTTCCATCGATTATATCAAGTTCACTACGTTCACGGTTTCGCCAAAACCATTCGTAGCCCTCCGTCATTTCGTATGGATATTCAATAGTATTCAAGCTTTGTTTGTTGACCTTCGTCAAGGCATAGTGATTGGCAGCTGTTGGGTGTTCATATGTAGCATAGATAGATGCGTTGGTTTGGGACAGTCGTATTACCTTGTTGACCTTCGTCAAGGGTATGTGCGGGTGGGTTCAAATTAACCTGGATAATGACGGGTAGAACTTGACATGTGACTTATGATTTGTTGACCTTCATCAAGGTCATAAGAGCATGGGGCAAAAATCCACATCGGGAGTTTCAAAAGTACTGAAACTTGCTAGCACTGCATACCATTTGGAGTGTGATGATTCTGGTAGGATTCCTTCAGTTTTGTCACGCGATGATATTTGGATCTCAATCCTACTGTGATATAAGCTACTCCTCGAGAACTTTTTCACTTAACGATCAATGCTATAAACCAAGTAGGTGTCTAGAAAGGTGTTAGCGGGGCTACGCCCGCAGGGAAAAGAGGTTACTTAATTAAGGAACTTCGCGAAAGCGTTGGAAAACCTCCCTCGAAGTACCGGCACCAGCCTGGCTGAACGGTTAAGCAAGTATTGTACGGTGAGACTGATCCTGACTAATTCTTCCTTTATGGTTTGAGGAGGGATTCGAGAGACAGTGGGAGCCATCCTGTTTCGATAAATTAAAAACCAATCTAAGCTTGCAAGAGCATCATGCTAAGTGTTTTCTTCTCTCTCTCTTAATTGCAGCGACCCAGTGACCGCACCTAGGTTACATCTAGATAATAAATTGACTGAATCTGACTGTTATGACTGGCAAAGGTCTGTCCAGATGTCCATTACCTATGACAAGCTGGGACACCTCTTGATTGATCCAACCCCTGCCGTCTCAGGTCCAGTTTCCCCTATCACGGATGTTGATATCCGTAGGACATCGGATGAAGACTGTGCGAAAGCCAAGTGCCTCGTGTTAGCCTCAGTTGATGGTACATACCAAAGGCAGCACGAGAAGATGGACTCAGCTTCCATCTTCCTCCATAACAAAGTTTTATATGGAGAGCAATCTCGTATCGCAAGATATGAGACCTCGAACAAATTGCTTCCAGCGAGGTTGGCTATCGGGTCATCTGTAAGGGGCAACGTCCTTACAGAGACCAGCTCTTTTGAGTTCTCGGACCTGAAGACCACGGTGAAGAACGGGTCAGATACTGACTTAGTTCAACAGTCTCTACCTACTACCCTGAAGGAAACCAGGGAAGTAGAAAGAAAGGAAAGGGCAGAAGTTTTTGGAATGGATGTAGTAAAAGAGGGATGTTCCTATTGTTACGGGAATGAACATGGGTAGAAGGATTGCAGGGCTTGCAAAGCCAGTATCCAGAAGTTGAAGCATGTTGTGGCTTCGGCTTCGGGTGTGTTTGTAATAGAGAATTGTATGTCAGTTAACCCTACTTCTTGGGTATTGGATACCGGATCAGGATCTCATATCTGTAATTCGTTACAGGCTCTGAGAAACCGTAGGGTTATCAGGAAAGGTGATATGACTCTCAGGGTTGCAAATGGAATGAGCATGTATGCTGAATCCGTAGGGGAATATCATCTAGGACTGACAACTGGGCAGATATTGATTCTGCGTAACAGTTTTTATGTACCAGGTGCGACTTGTAATATCATATCTGTATCCTTAATTTCTAAGGAAGGATATGATTTTACTTTTGTAAGCGATATAGTCAACATCCACCTAAATCAAGTCCTGATTGGGTCAGGTACATTACAAAACGGAATATACGTATTGAATCAAGCTCAGATCTTCAGTGTCCAGAACACACTTAAAAGAAAGTCTCCAGAAACAAATCAGGCTTTCCTATGGCATTGTAGACTAGGTCACATTAATGAGACACGGTTAATAAAGTTACAAAAAGAGGGATACTTGAATCCGTTCGAGTATCAGTCTTATGCCACTTGTGAATCTTGTCTCATGGTAAAGATGACAAAGACTCCGTTCACTGGACACGGAGAAAGAGCGAGCGAGCTCTTGGGACTCATACACAGTGTTGTGTGTGGTCCAATGTCTACACATGCGCGAAGTGGTTATTCATACTTCATTACTTTCACAGATGATTTCTCTAGGTATGGGCATGTCTTCTTAATGAAGCACAAATCCGAGGCCTTTGAGAAATTTCAGGAATATAAGAATGAAGTTGAAAAACAAACAGGCAAAAGTATCAAGACACTGAGATCTGATCGAGTTGGTGAATACTTGATTGCCGAGTTTCTGGGCTACTTAAAAGTGTTAGTGTATATGCCCTAGAGGCCAGTACTGTATCATACTAGTATGTATATTACTTGATGGAAGCTTGGGATATTCACAGTTGTATAGACAATCTTGCTCGAAATGGTAGTATGCTACTTGGTTTGTCTCTGCTTTAATGTGTACATGTGTTTCTTTATTGTATCATTTATACGCATTAGTGGAGCCCTTAGGATCATTGCTTGATTACCAGCGTTGTGATGGCAGTCACACCCGTGGGAGCTGGGTAATCTACAAGCACATCCTTATACACACGTCCCTAGTCGTGGGATTATCGAGACAGGGCATCGATAATCCGGAGTAGACTAGCGTATGCGCTTCTCATCCCAATGCGGGAGGCGGTCTGTCCCACAGTCGTCAGTACGTCGTGCTTGAGATAGTATGCGGGTGCTCGTTAGGTTACGAGTACACTGGACAGGACTCGTCGGGAACTATTGGTTGGTATTATACCTATCATCAGTTATCAGTTCCCAGGTGACATGAGTACAGCTTAGTCCGCTGACTTGACACTGTCACTTCGCCTCGAGTGTGTTCCTATTGTACTTAGATTACTACCCTACCACTGCTCAAAGGAGTCGTGCAAACAGGTAGTAGTTGGGTGCAGTCCCGAAGCACTTGGAGGCAGTGAAGGTTAGACAGGATTCGTCTCTCCCGGTATTGGTGGTTGACATCGCGCTGTGTCTAGGAGAGCCATTACACAAGTAGTCCCTGGCCAGGGCAAGCGAGATATACTGGTAGGTTTCCAGTGTTATCTTAGGGTGTTCTGGGCTACACTCCGACACGACTTGTACCACTATTAGGGGACTGACGTTTACCACCCCCTAGGCCCGCCATGCGATGTTATCAGACGAACAGACCGGACTGTACGGAGATTGTCACATACAGACTCAGTAGGAGTTCAGATGGGTTTCATCTCGTCCGCCTTCTTATCGGCATCTACCTGGGGACCGTTACACCCAGCTAGTGCCGCTTGCGGTCTGTGGTTAAACCCACTGCCAGCGTAGTGTCGAGTCTTTATAGTCCCACACAGAGGGTTATTCGCCTTTGGGCAAAACAGAGTAGAGGTCGCATGGTTTTGCGACAGGGTACGTTCTCATCCGCCCACTTGTGCACGTTTGGCGTCCGGACGGATATTACTAGCGGGCTCTGGTTTGAGCCAGATCCTAGTATAAGTTTTGGGGTTTGTTTTATCTCATAGTATTCATGTTCCTCGGAACACGAATCCGGGTGTGTATGCATAGTTGATTGAGGCGGAGGAAGAGAATTTTCATTAGGGTTTCGGAACGGGTGTGTATGCACAGTTGACAGTCGTCTTTTTCCAAACCCTAATGAATATGTGATATATCAATTAATAATATTAATTAAATAAAATTGTGTCATGGTTGGGTTTGTTGACTTGTTGACCAAGTTTGACTTGTTGACCATGGTTGAAACATTGACTATCATCATTACACATCAAAGATGCTCTTTGATTCTAGCAAAACCATTTAATGTGAAATGATAATAGTCTTATCAAACCTTCCATCAACTTTTCATTTGGATTAATTTTATTAATTTGATAATTCACTAGATATTGTTATGGTTATAAAAAACCATCTCATTCTATCATAACCATTCTCTCTCCTCTCTTCTTCTTCCTCCTCCTCTAGTTCAAGGAGATCCATTCTCATGTGCTGAGAAACCTCTCCTTGAGATAAAATACTCTAAACCACTCTCTACTCACTCTAGGGTTGAAGGTCTAGCAAGCCAAAGACCTTAGTTCTCTCAAAGTTCGAGAAAGGAGCCCAAGGTTGAAACCCTCAGGTGGATCGATCTTTGACGAAAGAAGGCGACGAGGAAAGCACCATCCAACCACTACAAAGAGTTCAAGAAGAAGGAGTTCAAGTGAGGTATAACCCCTAACCGAGTAGACAACTCTCTTGTTAGGTTGCTAGTGTGTAGTTTAGCCAAGATCCGTTTTTGTAGTCCATGTTACCCAAACCCTAAAAATCGTTTTTCACCTTTTCCGCAAGCCCGAAAGAACCGGGAGAGGTAACGTGGACTTACAGTGGTATCAGAGCCTAACTAAACACACCCTAGCATGTTAGCAAAGTATTTAGAATATCGACCGAACGAAAAAACCGCAAAACACCCCGTAAACCAATAGTTGCTGCCGAAATTTTTTTCTGCTCTAAAAATAAAAAATCATGTCTTAAAAATCGGCTCAGACTTTTCTATAAACAGGAAAGAAAAACGATCGCACGAGCCGACCAACTGGCAGCGGATCCGCGGTCGAGTTGACTCGGTCGTGGATCGTTTCTCCTGCAGTTTGTTTCTGGGGGTGTTTTAGAATTTTTGGGATGGTTTGTTTCTGCCCAGATTTTCCATAGAACAAGTTTGTTTTTGGGGTGGTTACAAATCCGTATTTTTGTCGATTTTCTATAGACTTTGGCTAATGGTTATATCTGTAATGTTTTATATGTATTGAACGTCTACTAATCGCTATACGTCGATTAGTGGGGGTTATACATATCTGTGATCTGTGATGTTGATGGTTTGTGTATATGAATTCGTTGGATTGTCGCGGATGAATAGCCGGGGGGAATTGTGAGATGGGAGTTTTTGTTTATCTTTCAATTCTTGTAATATGTAAATTGATGTAATATTATTTTTGGCCGCACAACCGGGTCGGGGTTGTAGCCGTCATTGTATAATTTCTTTTTACTGTTTTTGCTCCTAGGATAGACCCAAGGTGGGGTGCACAAACTACCGGGTATCTCGAAGTGCCGAGTGGCTTACTCACGTCGTTGAGGGAGGTTGCTCCACTTCGGATATTTGGCGGGTAGTTTGCCGCACCCGTAGGGGTCTAGGGTGGGGTATTGGCTATTCATCGCGACCGTGTAATCCGCTTTTCGTTACATGCTCGTACTAATTGCGGATTCCTAGTATATCCAATGTATTCATCTGTGATCTGAAATGGCTATCATTGCAATATATCTATGTATGATATTATTTAGGCGTTGCTTATGTTTTGCAGCCGCGATAGCCCAGCCCCCGCTCTGTCGTTAGTTAAGTAACCTAACGGGTGATGACGGGGCCCCGTGGCGAATGCGAATGGCATAAGCGTACGTCATATTTTGGTTGTTTTCTGCAATGGTAGGATTAAATGATGGGTCGCATTAAAAGAACTAATGCAAGAAAAATAAACTAAGTAAAAGTCGTTGGAACACTTTCAAAAACCACTCGGTTTCTTTTCAAAAGAACTTTTAAACGCGGAGCTTAAGCCACTCCTTTTAAAAGCTATCTCGTTCCATCGATCATATCAAGTTCACTACGTTCAAGGTTTTTCCAAAACCATCCGTAGCACTCCATCATTTCAGTTAAATATTCGGTAGTATTCAAGCTATGTATTTTGACCTCACGCCAAGGCATAGTGATTGGTAGCTGCCGGATATTTATCTGTTGCATAGATAGAATGCGTTGGTTTGAGACAGTCGTACTGCCATTTTGGCCTACGTCAAGGGTAGGTACGGGTGGGTTCAAATTAACCTGGATAATGATGGGAAGAACTTGACATGTGACTTATGTCATTTTGACCTCACGCCAAGGTCATAAGAGCATGGGGCAAAAATCCACATCGGGAGTTTCAAAAGAACTGAAACTTGCTAGCGCTGCATACCATTTGGAGTGTGATGATTCTGGTAGGATTCCTTCAGTTTTGTCACACGATGATATTTGGATCCCGATCCTACTGTGAGTATATGCTACTCCTCGGGAAATTTCTCACTAAACGATCAATGCTATAAACCAAGTAGGTGTCTAGAAAGGTGTTAGCGGGGCTACACCCCTAGGGAAAAGAGGTTATTTAATTAAGGAACTTTGCGAAAGCGTTGGAAAACCTCCCTCGAAGTACCGACACCAGCTTGGCCGAACGGTTAAGCAAGTATTGTACGGTGAGATTGATCATGACTAATTCTTCCTTTTTGGTTTGAGGAGGGATTCGAGAGACAGTGGGAGCTATCCTGTTTAGACAAATTAAAAACCACTCTAAACTTGCAAGAGCATCATGCTAAAGTGTTTCTTCTCTCTCTCCTAATTGCAGCGACCATTTATCATGACTGGACTTAAGTTACTACTAGATAAAAACATACTGACAGGGCCAAACTACAAAGATTGGCTCAGGAATGTCAAGATGGCAATCACTTACGACAAGTTGGGGTATCTCATTACCACCAAAGCTCCCCCCATCCCAGGTCCCACCTCCAGCGTCGCGGATATAGAAATCCGTAAGACATGGGAGATCGATTGCGCGAAGGCCAAGTGCCTCATGCTTGCCTCTATGGACAACGAACATCAAAGGAGGCATGAGAATATGGACCTCGAATCCATATTTCTCCATACAAAAGAACTGTATGGAGAGCAATCTCGTATCGCCAGATACGAATTATCGAAGAAGTTGTTTTCGGCAAGATTGGCCGTCGGATCATCGGTAGCGGAACACGTGCTTAAGATGATTGGTTACATAGAGGAGCTCGCGGACCTTGGGACCACGTTGGAGAATGAGCTCTATACGGACTTGATTCTTCAGTCCCTTCCTTCCACTTACGCCCAGTTCATCCTGAATTTCAACTTACAAGAAAAGGAAGTTGAACTTTCAGAACTCCTCAACATGCTGAGGAGTGCAGAGGGCACCCTACAGAAAGGTAGGGAAACATCCACTTTGTTTGAAGGAGGATCTTCCTCTTCTAAGTCCAGGATGAAAGCCAATGGAAAGAAGAAGAAAGCCCCCGCCAAACCAAGGGGCGGTGTTAGTAAAGTGGATACGAAGGGAAAGGCGAAAGCAACAAAGGTAGCGGGGAAACTTGTGGATAAAGAAGAATGCTTTTACTGTCAAAAGAGTGGACACTGGAAGAAAGATTGGAGGGCTTGGAAAGCCAGAACACAGGATCTGAAGCATGTTGCGGCTTCAGCTTCAGGTGTGTATGTTATTGAAAACTGTCTATCTATAAACTCTACTTCCTGGGTATTGGATACCGGATCAGGATCTCATATCTGTAATTCTTTGCAGGCGTTGAGAAACCGTAGGGTTTTGAAGGCAGGTGACATGACCCTCAAAGTTGCAAACTGAGCTAGCATGGATGCTAAGACCGCGGGGGACTATCACCTGGGGTTGTCAGATGGACACGTTTTGGTTTTGCGTAATTGCTATTTTGTACCCAACGCAACTTGTAATATCATTTCTGTATCTTTGACTTCTAAAGAAGGTTATGAATTTGTGTTTGTAAGTAATGTTGTAAACATTCACCTTAATCAAGTTCTGATTGGGTCAGGTACATTAAGCAATGGTATATAAGTACTAAACCAACCACAGATTTTCAATGTCCAGAATACACACAAAAGAAAGTCTCCGGAAATAAATCAGACTTTCTTATGGCATTGTAGACTGGGTCACATCAATGAGAGAAGGTTGACGAAGTTACATACAGAAGGATATTTGAATCCTTTCGAATATCAATCGTATGCCACTTGTCAATCCTGTCTCAAAGGAAAGATGACAAAGAGTCCATTCACTGGACACGGAGTAAGAGCGAGCGAGCTCTTGGGACTCGTACACAGCGACGTGTGCGGTCCAATGTCTACACATGCGCGAAGCGGTTATTCTTACTTCATTACTTTTACGGATGACTTTGCAAGGTACGGTTATGTCTTCTTAATGAAACATAAGTCCGAAGCCTTTGAAAAATTCCAGGAATATAAGAATGAGGTAGAAAAACAAACCGGCAAAAGTATCAAGACACTAAGATCGGATCGAGGTGGTGAATACTTGAGTGCCGAGTTCCTGGACTATTTAAAAGAGAATGGAATTCTCTCTCAGCTTACTCCTCTATACACTCCGCAACATAACGATGTATCGGAGAGACGGAACCGCACCCTATTTGATATGGTACGTTCCATGATGAGTAACACTGAGTTACTGTAACATTTCAAAATAATAAAATATTATTTTTTGGAATTTTTATAATTTAATATTATTTTATTGATTATTTTAATACTAAATTTATAATTAAATACCGATAAATGAGAAAAATTATGGAAAAATTATGGAAAATTCTAAAATAGGGTATTTTATGGAATTATGCCATTTTAAAGTTTTTATGATCATTTATATGCTAATTTAGTGTTAATCACGATTAAAAATCGCTAATCGGTTTTTAGCATTTTGTGCAAAACATGCACATATCATTTTTGTTTTACACTTGTGCATTTTTACCATGTTACTTTGGGTTTACTATTGATGAGAGAAGGAAAATGGAATTTGAAAAGAAAAAGAAAAGGTTTTGGATTAGAATATTAGGTATGGTGAAGAGAGAGAAAGGTGAGGGTTTTGTTGACTTGGTCTTGAGCCATCCCTCTCCAATTATTTACACAACTCTCTTCTCTTCCTGCTCCATTGCTGCTGCTGCTGCTGCTGCCCCTCTCTCCCTCATCATAAAAATCCCCTAAAAACACCTCAATAAACATCTCAAAACCCCACTCCCATTTCACAAAAATTGTACACAAGCTCACAAGCATGCCTTTGGACCAAGAAAGTAGTCATTTTGGCGCCGTTGAGGATTCATGAGGGTATTATGAGGTAATTTCTTCACAATTAGAGTGTTATTGCTTGTGCTTAAGCTTCAATTCAAGTTTCATATCGATATCGTGTAATTTGGTGTATTTTGGACCAACTTAGAGAGGGTTAGGGTAAAGTTGAGATGTGGCTTTGTAATTGGACTTAAATGGTGACCTTAAACCCTATATTGACTAGAACCCTGACCTAGCACAACCTGAAACCCAAAAATACGGAATTACGGGAATTTCATGTCGGTTTGTGTGATCTGTGAAGGTGTTCTAGAATCTGGAGCAACCCGGGGGTACCAAAAATAAAATTGAGCTGACAGTGAGTCGTGCAGGCACCTAGGAAGCTACCACCAAGACCCGAGCCCCTAACTCAAACCTACGGCCGCAGATTTAATCATTCTGGCCGCAATTTGCGGCCAGAGTAGAAGAGAATCGGTCCATTTTTGTTCCAGGGCTCATTTTGCACTAAATTAGACCCCCCTTATATGCAGTTTTGGCTAATTGTCATCTGGGGAAAATCTGGGAGCATTTTGGTGTGTTTTAGGCGATGTTTTCCGTATTTTTAAATGCACTTTCTTGATATTTGGATTTGTATTTGGTTGTCGGGTGTTCGTACATCGACAACAGGGGTTGTTTGTTGGATTTGCATGTTTGGGCCATAGGTTCCAACCTATGAGCACACTGTGCGCTGTATCGGTTTTCTGCCTTGATTTTCAGACGCATTGCTATGGTTGATCATTGTAGGTACCTTCACGTGGATTCCGAGGCGACGGAGCATGGCGTTATCGACACCAACACGCGGGATACAAGTGAGTAGATTTATATCTACGGGGAGAAGTCGGGTGGATGGCGTATAACACCCCCGCAGTTCGTGGTGATGTATACGAATACGTATACACACAGATATTGATTATATGTTGTTGAGATTATTGATGATAAAGATGGATATTGTCACGACCCGAGAATTTCGACTCGTGACCGGCACTTAACCACGCAACGTCTACAGGCGTAACGCGGCTAAGTAAGCCGAACCCAGAAATCAAAACCAATAAATATAGAGTGATTTAAAATATTTTCGTAAAAACAGTCATACATGTCCGAAAAACATTTTATTAATTTAGTAGAAATCCTTTTTAGTTCAAGAGTTATAACTTTTATAATTTTGGCAACATTTCCTTTTTAAACATTTGCCCCGCAAGTCGGGTAAAAGCAAGGTGTAGCAGAAATGACAAGTAAAATGAATGAAGCATCACAATATGATATAAGACGCCGTAGCAAAGAATACACAGTAAAGCAAGGACAATATCACAAAAGGTAAGACTGCATAAAATAAAGCCGGCTCACATACGAGCACGACACCAGAGTACAAAATCATACACATCGTCCTCACAACTGTCTCTAAGTCAATACAGAAAGGTAGATGGAGAGTACTAGATACATCAACATACAACTGAAAGATAACAGATACCGTACAAAAACCCACCTAGCAGCAAAAGGCTAACTCGCCTCAGCAATGGTATCTGTGCCAAAAGATGCGGTAAACAGCCAACCGCGACTACTCCCAAGGGCAATCTGCAAATACTGTGGCACAACGGGGATGAGTTGCCAACTCGTGAATAGAGATAACATATAAAGGTGATCGCGAGCATGCACATATAGCGTGGCTCTATTAATGCCAGCAGATGATATCAATGCATGCCAAACAGTGGATGCAATAGTAATACAAGTGCTCTATCAGGTAAATACTACAGGATGAGATACATAACAATCATTACTGAGCATGGGATAAATAACATCTATATGGAATATGTCAACATGGAAAACAATAGGCGGTGCCTCAGGCTGCACCTAAATCCCAAATATACTCAGGCGCCGGCACTCCCATCGGCTCACAAATCCTGTATACCTCTGAGAAATCACGAGTGCCCAACATCGGCACCCAAAACATCATCAAATACTCGTGTCCAACAGCGACACGCAAATCCTCATATATCGGGCTCCGTCAGTCCGGATCAGCCCACGGGGTCCGTCTGCGATGTCGGCCCTCGGCCCCGGCAGTACGGGTCATCCAGCATCCATCTCTCGACTCTGGCCAGTATCCTCCGGACAACTGCCAGGTCCAACCAATCACCGGTTGGTACTCGCCCACCTCCAGGCTCAATCGGCAAAACCCATCGATCATCTCGCCGAGGGGAACCATACCGGGCCCACCACGAACCCGCAAACGGAACATCCACTCCTCGAATCGGGTTTCAAGCACACGTCTCAGCACCGATAAAACGCGTGGTGGACACACCAAAATATCATATCATGAGGTACCGGGTTTTCAAAATAGTGCATCTTTTCTTAAATATTTCCACGGTCCTCAAAACCAGAAATCACATGAAAATCCATCACCAATAAGTCAATCCAATGCGAGGTACAATGTAAATCAATCCATGGTATGGGTATAAGGGGAAAACCGCTTTTAAAATAGTTCTTGTTTTTAAAGATGTCATGCGGCTCCCAATTTCTAGAAAATCATAACCAATCATATGTAAGATGAACTACAGCAATATAATCATGGCAGCTCTACAGTGAGTGTGGCATGGCAATTACTAACGGTGTGTGTGTAGCATGCAGAATCGTGCCCGTGCAACATAAGCCGTTAGTAATAGTGCAGTGTTCAATCAGTTCTAAGCATATATATATATATATATATATATATATATATATATATATATATATATATATATATATATGGCAGGGAATGCAATATGCGATGACAATCCATGGTATGGTATATGCAATATATAACAATAAGGTCCTATCAGCCCTGACGCATAACGCCATGCGGGCGATATCACCGTAGATGTGAAATCTACTCACCGTGTCCCGCGCTAAGTGTATCCAACAACTTGCTTGCCCTTCTTCGCAGCATCCGCCTCACTGGCCTGCGAACCTAGAATCACATAACATATATCACACATAACCTCAATTTCACAGAAACGCGACATTACAGTCCCACTAGAAACCCGTGTCGCAAACCAATCGCGCGTGTGCGCGATACGCTAAAACGTGTGATCACGCGCCTGAAACTACCCCGACGCGTCGCGATACGCAAAACCCTAATCCTACTCACGTATCACGCGTGTCGCGAAGTTTTAGAAAAACGGAAAATAGGTATTTGGTCCAAGATTTCTATACAGAGCTAAACTTACAAAAATATATATATCACAGAACCCTACACACTAGCAGACACCTACATGACCAAACCTTAACCCAAACCCTACCCATCTGGCCGCAAATTGCGGCCAGAATGAAGAAATTGGCGGCCACAAGAAGGAATTTGGGGGTCGGGTTAAATCTGGGGTATCAGCACCTATCCACTATACGGCAGTCTTCTCAAATTCAATCTGAACTCAACGGGTCAAGAGCAGTTTCCAAAAAGTTCAAATTTGCACAAATACGACCAATTTGAATCAATTAGGGAAACTGGTGGTATTTTAGTGCAACTGGGGTTAAACTAGGTTAATATGGTCTCAATAACCCACTAACAACCTACGGAAACCAAAACACACCACATTAGCACAAGATTCCAACTAAACACCTCATATCGCACTAAAACGCACTAAAAACCACTAACCGAAGCAAAACTACTCAAACCAAGCAACTAGGGAATAAGTTTAGGAAATATACCTCATACTTAACCCTAGGGAGCTGAAGGAAGATGAAGAGGTGAAGGGAAGAGGCTGTGGTTGCTGCTGCTGTGCTTGCTGCTCACTGTTGCTGCTGCTACTGCTCTCTGCTGCTGCTACTACTGCTTCTGGTTGCTGCTGCTGCTGTTGCTTCTGGCTTCAGCTGATGGTGTAGAGGTAAGTGTGTGTGTGTGTGAGTGTGTGAGAGTTTTGAGAGAAAAACAAAAAGAGTTGAGAAGGAAACAATCATCACCCAAAAGTCACCCCTCCTCTCTCTCTCTTCATTAAATGCAAGCATGGCTTGAGCCAACTCCCTCTCTCTCACAAGTCAACACCCAACAATTCAAATCAAAGTAACTTTTAATTAACTAATTAAACTTGATTAAAACCCAAAAGGCTTAATCCTCAAGATTAACCCACCATGGTCACTTAACATGGTAAAAACTCATTTAAAAACCCTAGTTTACATGCACATGTGTGTGCAAGCCTAGGAAAATTTTAGAAAAATATTTATTAAATTAGGAAAAATATTTGAAACACAATTTGGTAAACTTTTTATTAAAAACCCTTTATTTAAATATAATTAGTCACTAACACATCCTAAGGTGTTACAATCTCTCCCCCTTAAAGAAATTTGTCCCCGAATTTCAAAAATCTAACTACACGTACCTTCAAAAAGATGGGGATACGTCTTCATCATCTCGCTTTCGGTCTCCCAAGTGACCTCCTCACGGTTCTGACCACGCCAAAGTACCTTAACTGATGAGATGTCCTTCGATCTCAATTTCTTCACTTGTCGATCCAAGATCATCACCGGCTGCTCAGCATAGGAAAGGTCGCGCTCCAGCTGGATCGTCGGGTGCTGAATCGCATGCGAAGGATCATGATGTTGGAGATAGTGCCCTCATAGTCAATTATTGGATCGCAGGTACGTGATTGCAATGATTGCGGATGACCTATACCGGTAGGATAGTCTTACTCAAGATGATAGTATGCTATCTGGTTTGCCTTTATCAGTCGTGTACATGTTCAGGTGACTGATTACATGTTACACTTTGATAGAGCCCTTAGGATCTTGCTTTACTACCAACAGTATGATGGCGATCATATACGTGAGAGTTGGGTAGTTTATATGCATATCCTTAATTGTGGTCCCTAGTCGTGGGAGTTTCGAGACAGGGCATCGATACTCCGGAGTAGACTAGTGTGTACAGTCGAGACCCCGACGAGGGGCGGTGGCCGGTCTCACAAGCCACTGGTGTCAGTTGGATCACCTAAGATGTATACAGGTGCTCATTGGGTTATGAGTACACCGGATAGGACTCGCCGAGAATCTGCTAGTTAGTACTATATCTATCGTCAGATAGCAGTTCCCTGGTGACATGTGTACAGGTTAGTTCATCGACCTGAGGTCGTCATTTGTCTCGTGTGAGTTCCCACTGTGCTTTGATTTCTACCCTACCACGGCTAAAAGGAGTCGTGCAAACAGGTAGTTTTTGGGTACAGTCCCGAGCCATATGGAGGCACGTGAGCGGATCGGCAGGGGATTCGTCTCTCTCGGTATTGGGGGCGAGGTCGTGCTGTGTCTAGGAGAGCCATTACACATAGTCCATGGCCATGGCAAGAGATTTACTGGTAGGTACTCCAGTAGTATCTCAGGGTGTTATTGGGCTACACTCCGACACGACTTATACTGCTATTGGGGGTCTGACGTTACTAGCCCCCTAGGCAGATATGCGATACTCATAGACGAACGAACCGGACTGTATATACATTGTCACTGTTAGGCTCAGTAGGGTTTCCGGGTGAGTTCGCTCATCGGCCTCCCTTGAGGTCAGTCCATGGGCAGCCGTTACGCATTGCTAGTGCTGCTGACGGTTTGTGGTTAAACCCACTGCCAGGGTACTGACGAGTCATTAGAGTTCCCCACAGACAGTTTCCCAAGTTCGGGCGAAACGTTGTAGAGGCCGTATGGTTTTATGGCAGGGTTCGGAAAATGCACGTGCGTTTACGCACGTGTTATTTTTCGGGCAGATGATACTGGTCGGCTTTGGTTTAAGCCGGATCCGAGTATTATATTGAGTAGGTATAATATCTTTGTCTCAGTTGCATTTGTATTCGGTCGTAATACAAATGCGCGTATATTTATACAGTTACGGGGTTAACCTGAAAGTCGTTTCAGGATCACTTTTGGAAGTTGCCAGTTTCCAGTTTTTTATCAGCCGTCCTTTAACATTCGGTTAAATACGGATTTATTTTTTCTTGGATAAGGTTGAGTCGTGCTTCTAGAAGCTTCTAGATGGTGAGGTGGCTTAGTGACTCATCTTGGTATTAATTGTTGCATTAATGGTTAGATGATGTGTTATTATTATTAGTGTTTATGCCCTAGAAGGCTATTACTGTATCATACTAGTTTGTATATTACTTAATGGAAGCTTGGGATATTCACATGTATATAACAGTCTTGCTAAACATGGTAGTATGCTACTTGGTTTTCTCTATCTTAATGTGTGAGTATACGTATTGATAGAGCTCTTAGGATCCTGCTTGACTATCAGCGTTGTGATGGCAGTCACACTAGTGGGGGCTGGGTAGTCTACAAGCACATCCTTATTCAGGTCCCTAGTCGTTGGATTATCGAGACAGAGCATCGATACTCCGGAGTAGACTGGTGTGTACGCTTCTCATCCCAGTTGGGGAGATGGTCTGTCCCACAGCCGTCAGTACGTCGTACTAGAGATAGTATGCAGGTGCTCGTTAGGTTACGGGTAACCGGACAGGACTCACAGGGAACTGTTGGTTGGTTTTATACCAGTCGTCAGTGAACAGTTCCCAGGTGACATGAGTGCAGCATAGTCCGCAGAATTGACACTGCTACTTCGCCTCGAGTGTGTCCCACTGTTCTTAGATTGCTACCCTACCACGGCTCAAAGGAGTCGTGCAAACAGGTAGCAGTTGGGTGCATTCCCGAGCACTTGGAGGCAGTGGTGGTTAGACAGGATTCGTCCCTCCCGGTATTGGGAGTAGATATCGCGCTGTGTCAGAGAGCCATTACGCAAAGTCCCTGGCCAGGGCAAGCGAGATTTGCTGGTAGGTTCCAGTAGTTTCTCAGGGTGTAATGGGCTTCCCTCCGACACGACTTATACAGCTATTAGGGGACTGACGCTTGCCGCCCCGTAGGCCGGATATGCGATAGTCCTGGACGAACAGACCGGACTATATGGAGATTGTCACATCAGACTCAGTAGGAGTTCGGATGGGTTTCCTCATCGGCCTTCTTATCGACAACTACCTGGGGACCGTTACGTACAGCTAGTGCCGCTTGCGGTCTGTGGTTAAACCCACTGCCAGCGTAGTAGTCAAGTCTCTAGAGTCCCACACAGAGAGTTTCCTATTCCAGGTGAAACAATATAGAGGTCGTATGGTTTTACGACAAGGGTTCGGACGCATACGTGCGTTTACGCGCGTACGACTTTCGGACAGTTTTTACCAGTCGGCTTTGGTTTAAGCCAGTTACTGGTATCCGGTTATTGGATTTTTAAAGTCTAAAGTTTTTCCGTATTTTTGCGGATTGGAGGGGCGTTCTCGTAATTGTGCGAGAAGCTTCTAGAAGATGGTGACTAAGGAGGTTTATGTGGCATATACTTTGGATAAGATTTGTGAGTCATGAGAGTGATTCATCATTGTCATTCTTGCACCATAAATGATTAATGACTCATGCTAATGAATCACCACTTAACATTTATGAAGCATGCTTATTCATCACATTTATTCATTTATTCTTTAATGAGAATGCTTCATAATATGTTATGATACTCACAATCTCATCTCATAATTTACTCTCACATTCTCTCTCCTCAAGCTCTCATCTTCAAACCCTAATCCTTACACCTCATGTGTTGAGATCAAAGGATTAGAAAGACTAATCAATCCATAACCATCACTCTATTTCATTCTATCTTCTTTGATTAGCAATCCAAGAAGATTAGTTACCTCAAGTTAGAGGTTTAGTTTGGAGTTTTGCTCTCGGGTGGATCGTCTACTACCTAGAGAAGGCCGAGGAGAACAAGGAGATCGTAAAGACGAAGGACTGGTTTCATTAGGTATAATCCCTAAACACAATAGTTATGAAACTCTTTGTGTACGGTTATTTATAGTTTAGCTTCGATTCAAGCGGTTAGTCGATGTTCGTTCACTAAACAAGTTCGTTTTTGAAAATTCCGCCTCCCCACAAGTATTGGGGTGTAGTACATCGACTTACAGTGGTATCAGAGCCTCGCTAAACAATAAATAACTTAATTGCAAATTTGTACGAATTTCGAACGGAAAAATGAAACCGGAAAACCCTAATCTGTCAAGTTTCTGTCGAAATTTAAATGAAGTCCAAAATTTTTTCAGGTTCGTTCAGAAAGCTTGAAAAGACATTATAAGAACACCCAAGAAAACTGGGCCCCTGAATCGCCTAACGCGCCGCGGAACCGCGGCCTCACCCTACTGAGTCGCCGCGGTTCCGCCGCCGAGTTGGCGATTCAGGACCCCAATATTCTTCTGTTGCTTCTGTGTGATATTTGGGATTTTCTGGAATATTTTAATTTTGCTCAGGTTTCAGTTTAACAGAGCAGTTTTTGGAGCAATATTAAAGATGTTTAATCGATCGAAATTGTACAGTATTTGCATATTGTATTATATCTGTGATTGTATAATGTGTTCGTAAACCTCCCCTAACTTCTAGTATGTCAGTTGGCAGGGGGTTGCACATTTCTGAAATGGTTATATCTGTTTGTGCATATAAACTGTATTGGACTGTTGTGGTGTATAGCCGGGGTTTAGCAATGGGTTATTATTTAATTCATTTGTTGTAAATGTAATTTGTTGTAATATTATTTTGCGGGGCACATCCAGGTTGCGGTTGTAGCCACCGTTGTATTATTTCATTTTACTGTTTTTGCTCCTAGGACAGATCCAAGGTGGGGTACACAAACTGCCGGGCGGGTAGTTTGCCGTACCCGTAGGGATCTTGTGTGGGGTAATGGCTATTCATCACAACTGTGTAATCTGTCTTTTCTTGCAGGCTCAAAAGAAATACAGATTGCTTGCAAATCCAATAAAGTTTATCTGTGTTCTGGAATGAATATCATTGCGTCAGACGAATGTAAAATATTTATATAAATGTAGCTATTTAGACGTCACTTGTGTTTTGCACCCGCGCTAGCCCAGCCCCCGCACTGTCGTTAGTTAAGTAACCTAACTGGTAATGACGGGGCCCCGTGCCGAATGCGGATGGCATAAGAGGACGTCATATTTTCGTTGTTTTCTGCAATGATAGGTTAATGATGGGACGCATTATCTATAATGCAAAGAAAATAAACCAAGTTTAAATCGTTGGAACAATTTAAAAAGAAACCACTCGGTTATTTTTAAAACAGATATTTTTAAATGCGGAGATTTAACCACTCCTTTTAAAAAGCTATCAGGTTCCTTCGGTTATATCAAGTTCACTACGTTCACGGTTTCGCCAAAACCAGTCGTAGCCCTCCGTCATTTCTTATGAATGGTCAGTAGTATTCAAGCTATGTTTGTTTGGCCCTTAGTCAAGACATAGTGATTGGTAGCTGCTGGGGTATTCATTTGTTGCATAGATAGATGAGTTGGTTTGGGACAGTCGTATTACTTTGTTTGGCCCTTAGTCAAGAGTATACGGATGGGTTCAAATCAACAGGATAATGATGGGCAGAACTTGACATGTGACTTATGATTTGTTGGCCCTTAGTCAAGATCATAAGAACATGGGGCAAAAATCTATATCGGGAATTTCTAAAGAAACTGAAATTTGCAAAGAGATGCATACCATTTTGAGTTTGATGAATGTTGGTAGCATTCCTACAGCATTATCAGACGATGATATTTGGATCTCGATCCTACCGTGAGTATATGCTACTTATCAGGATATTCGTCACTTAACGATCAATGCTATAAACCTAGTAGGTGTCCAGAAAAGTGTCAGCGGGGTTACGCCCCCAGAGAAAAGAGGTTATTTAATTAAGGAACTTCGCGAAAGCGTTGGAAAACCTCCCTCGAAGTACCGACACCAACCTGGCTGAACGGTTAAGCAAGTATTGTACGGTGAGAATAGTCCTGGCTAATTCTTCTTTTATGGTTTGAGGAAGGATTCGAGAAACAGTAGGAGCCATCCAGTTTAGATAAACTAAAAACCACTCTAAACTTGCAAGAGCATCATGCTAAAGAGTTTTCTTCTCTCTCTCCTAATTGCAGCGACCCTGAAAATGACTGGACTTAAGTTACTTTTAGAGAAAAATATACTGACAGGGCCAAACTATAAAGATTGGCTGCGGAATGTCAAAATGGCTTTGACCTATGACAAACTGGGGTACGTCCTCACCGCTACGGCACCTGCTGTCCCTGGTCCCAAATCCAGCAATGCGGATAAGGAAATCCGTAAAACCTGGGATTTAGATTGCGCGAAAGCCAAGTGCATCGTGCTTGCCTCGATGAACAATGAACATCAGAGGAGGCATGAGGATATGGACCTTGATAGCATATTTCTCCATACAAAGGAACTTTATGGAGAGCAATCTTGTATAGCAAGATACGAGACCTCAAAGAACTTGTTTCGAGCGAGGTTGGCTGTCGGGTCATCGGTAGGAGAACATGTCCTAAAGATGATCGGCTACATAGAAGAGCTCGCAGACCTTGGGACGACTTTGGATAATGAGCTCTATACAGACCTTATTCTCCAGTCCCTTCCTCACACCTACGCCCAGTTTATCCTGAACTTCAACCTTCAAAGAAAAGAAGTTGAACTTCCGGAACTCCTGAACATGTTAAGGAGTGCAGAGGGCACCTTGAAGAATTCAAGGGAAACACCCGCTATGTTTGTTGGCGGTACATCTTCTTCCGGGTCCAAGGCTAAGGCCAATGGAAGGAAGAAGAAGGCCGCACCCAGACCTAGAGGAGGTGTTAGTAAGGTGGGAGGGAAGGGAAAGAAAAAGATTGCAGTACCGATAGTTGTCCAGGATGAGTGCTTCCATTGTCACAGGAAAGGGCACTGGAAGAAGGATTGCAAGGCGTGGAACGCCAAGAACCAGGAACCGAAGCAAGCTGTGGCTACGACTTCAGGTGTGTTTGTAATTGAGAATTGTCTGTCGATCAACTCTACTTCCTGGGTATTGGATACCGGATCAGGATCTCATATTTGCAATTCATTGCAGGCACTGAGAAACCGTAGAGTGCTGAAGGAAGGTGATATGACCCTAAAGGTTGCTAACGGAGCTAGCGTGGGAGCTGCGTCCGTCGGGGATTATCACCTAGGATTGACAAGTGGACACATTTTGGTTTTACATAACTGTTATTTTATACCAAGCTTAACGTGTAATATCATATCAGTTTCCTTGTTATCAAATAAAGGTTATGATTTCACGTTTGTAAGAGATGTTGTCAACATCCACCTTAATCAGAGTTTGATTGGGTCAGGTACACTAAATAACGGCATATATGTTTTAAACCAACTCCAAATTTTCAATGTCCAGAACACACTAAAAAGAAAGTCTCCAGATATTAATAAAGCTTTCTTATGGCATTGTAGACTGGGTCACATCAATGAGAGAAGGTTGACTAAGTTGCATAGAGAAGGATATTTGGACTCGTTCGAATATCAATCTTATGACACTTGTCAATCTGGTCTCAAAGGAAAGATGACAAAGACTCCATTCACTGGACAAGGGGTAAGAGCGAGCGAGCTCTTAGGACTCATACACAGCGATGTATGTGGTTCAATGTCTACACATGCGAGAGGTGGTTATTCCTACTTCATTACTTTTACAGATGATTTCTCTAGGTATGGATATGTTTTCTTAATGAAGCATAAATCCGAGGCCTTTGAGAAATTCCTGGAATACAGGAGTGAAGCGGAAAACCAAACAGGCAAAAGTATTAAGACACTGAGATCTGATCGAGGTGGAGAATACTTAAATGCCGAGTTCCTAGGTTACCTAAAAGAGAAAGGAATTCTCTCTCAGCTTACTCCTCCATACACTCTACAGCACAACGGTGTATCGGAGAGACGGAATCGAACCCTATTGGATATGGTACGATCCATGATGAGTAATGCTGAGTTACCGCGATCTTTCTGGGGTTATGCGCTAGAATCAGCGTCATATCTCTTGAACCAGGATCCAACCAAGACTGTGCCTACCACACCATATCAGATGTGGAGTGGGAAGAAACCCTGTCTAAAACATTTTAGGACATGGGGGTGTCCAGCTTTTATAAAAAAGCAGCATTCGGACAAGCTCGAGGCACGCTCAGTACAGTGTAAGCTTGTGGGATATCCAAAGAACTCCAAGGGATATTATTTCTATTACGCAGAGGAACAAAAGGTTTTTGTTTCTCGTCATGCCCACTTCTTAGAAACTGAATTTTTAGAAAATCAGAAGAGTGGGAGCGCAGTAGAACTGGAAGAAATTCCAGAACCACAAGCTGCTACTGAAAGTTTGGTAGAACCAGAGGTTCAAGAAGAACAGAACATTCCCGCACCCCTCCGCAGGAGTAGTAGGCCGTCTCATCCGCCTGAGAGATACTACGGTTTTCTCATAGACGGGGATAGAGAGGATTGCATCATAGAAGATGATGAACCTACTAGCTTCCAGCAGGCCATCCAGAGCGGCGACTCGGTACGATGGCTAGATGCAATGCGAAGCGAAATGGAGTCCATGTACACCAACAAAGTATGGACTTTGGACTTTGCTCCAGGTGGGGTAAAACCCATAGGATGCAAATGGATCTTCAAGAAAAAGATTGGTGTAGATGGGCAGGTGGAAACCTATAAAGCTAGACTTGTTGCAAAGGGTTTTCGTCAAAGACCTGGTTTGGACTATGAAGAAACTTTTTCTCCAGTGGCTATGCTCAAATCCATTCGTATTCTTCTTGCAATTGCTGCCTTCCATGATTATGAAATCTGGCAGATGGACGTAAAGACGGCTTTTCTGAATGGAAATTTAGAAGAGTGCGTCTATATGGATCAGCCAGAGGGTTTCAATCAGAGTGGGAGCAGCGGGAAAGTATGCAAGCTGCTTAAGTCCATTTATGGACTAAAGCAGGCATCGCGGAGTTGGAACATCTGTTTTGATGAGACAGTCAAAGAATATGACTTTATCAAAAATCCAGATGAACCGTGCATATATAGTAAAGTTGTAGCCAGAAGTGTTGTATTCCTCGTCTTGTACGTGGATGACATTCTATTGATAGGAAATGACATTCCTATGCTACAATCTGTCAAAGGATTCTTGTCACACAGGTTCTCCATGAAAGACCTGGGTGATGCCTCTTACATTCTGGGGATCCGGATCTATCGTGATAGATCCAAGAGGATGTTGGGACTTTCGCAGTCCAGGTATATCGACACTGTACTGAAAAGATTCAGTATGGAAGATTCTAAGCGCGGTAATCTACCGTCTTGTCACAGAATCACCCTCTCCAAAGAGATGTCTCCCAAGACTGATTTGGAAAGGGAACGCGTGTCTATTATACCCTACGCTTCTGCGGTAGGCTCTATAATGTATGCGATGTTGTGTACCAGACCAGATGTAGCTTACGCACTGAGCGTGGTAAGCCGGTATCAGTCAGACCCAGGGAAGAAACACTGGATAGCAGTAAAGAACATTCTCAAGTACCTGAGGAGGACTAAGGAGATGTTCTTGGTTTACGGCGGAAAAGACCTCTGGTTGGAGGCCTTTGCTGATTCCGGTTTCCAGAGTGATAAGGACGATTCCAAGTCCATATCGGGTTATGTCTTTACCCTCAATGGAGGGGCGGTGTGCTGGAAGAGCTCCAAGCAGGACACCGTTGCTGACTCGACGATGGAAGCGGAGTATATAGCTGCTTGCGATGCCGCAAAAGAAGCAGTCTGGATGAAGAAGTTCCTGACAGAACTTCAAGTGGTTCCTACCAAAGTTGATCCAATACCTCTGTATTGCGACAACAACGGAGCTATAGCTTTAGCGAAGGAACCAAGGTCCCATCAGAAGTCCAGACACATCTTGAGGCGGTATCACCTGATCAGGGAGATCATTGATCGTCAGGAGATCGAGGTTCGGAGAGTTGCTTCAGAAGAGAACATTGCTGATCCATTCACGAAGGCCCTACCTCAGACGCAGTTCGAGAGGCTACTCGAGATCATTGGTCTTCGATATGCCAGTACATGGCCCTAGTGCAAGTGGGAGATTGTTAGTGTTTATGCCCTAGAAGGCCATTACTGTATCATACTAGTTTGTATATTACTTAATGGAAGCTTGGGATATTCACATGTATATAACAGTCTTGCTAAACATGGTAGTATGCTACTTGGTTTTCTCTATCTTAATGTGTGAGTATACGTATTGATAGAGCTCTTAGGATCCTGCTTGACTACCAGCGTTGTGATGGCAGTCACACTAGTGGGGGCTGGGTAGTCTACAAGCACATCCTTATTCAGGTCCCTAGTCGTTGGATTATCGAGACAGAGCATCGATACTCCGGAGTAGACTGGTGTGTACGCTTCTCATCCCAGTTGGGGAGATGGTCTGTCCCACAGCCGTCAGTACGTCGTACTGGAGATAGTATGCAGGTGCTCGTTAGGTTACGGGTACACCGGACAGGACTCACAGGGAACTGTTGGTTGGTTTTATACCAGTCGTCAGTGAACAGTTCCCAGGTGACATGAGTGCAGCATAGTCCGCAGACTTGACACTGCTACTTCGCCTCGAGTGTGTCCCACTGTTCTTAGATTGCTACCCTACCAGGGCTCAAAGGAGTCGTGCAAACAGGTAGCAGTTGGGTGCAGTCCCGAGCACTTGGAGGCAGTGGCGGTTAGACAGGATTCGTCCCTCCCGGTATTGGGAGTAGATATCGCGCTGTGTCAGAGAGCCATTACGCAAAGTCCCTGGCCAGGGCAAGCGAGATTTGCTGGTAGGTTCCAGTAGTTTCTCAGGGTGTAATGGGCTTCCCTCCGACACGACTTATACAGCTATTAAGGGACTGACGCTTGCCGCCCCCTAGGCCGGATATGCGATAGTCCTGGACGAACAGACCGGACTGTATGGAGATTGTCACATTAGACTCAGTAGGAGTTCGGATGGGTTTCCTCATCGGCCTTCTTATCGACAACTACCTGGGGACCGTTACATACAGCTAGTGCCGCTTGCGGTCTGTGGTTAAACCCACTGCCAGCGTAGTAGTCGAGTCTCTAGAGTCCCACACAGAGAGTTTCCTATTCCAGGCGAAACGATATAGAGGTCGTATGGTTTTACAACAAGGGTTCGGACGCATACGTGCGTTTACGCGCGTACGACTTTCGGACAGTTTTTACCAGTCGGCTTTGGTTTAAGCCAGTTACTGGTATCCGGTTATTGGATTTTTACAGTCTAAAGTTTTTCCGTATTTTTGCGGATTGGAGGGGCGTTCTCGTAATTGTGCGAGAAGCTTCTAGAAGATGGTGACTAAGGAGGTTTATGTGGCATATACTTTGGATAAGATTTGTGAGTCATGAGAGTGATTCATCATTGTCATTATTGCACCATAAATGATTAATGACTCAAGCTAATGAATCACCACTTAACATTTATGAAGCATGCTTATTCATCACATTTATTCATTTATTCTTTAATGAGAATGCTTTATAATATGTTATGATACTCACAATCTCATCTCATAATTTACTCTCACATTCTCTCTCCTCAAGCTCTCATCTTCAAACCCTAATCCTTACACCTCATGTGTTGAGATCAAAGGATTAGAAAGACTAATCAATCCATAACCATCACTCTATTTCATTCTATCTTCTTTGATTAGCAATCCAAGAAGATTAGTTACCTCAAGTTAGAGGTTTAGTTTGGAGTTTTGCTCTCGGGTGGATCGTCTACTACCTAGAGAAGGCCGAGGAGAACAAGGAGATCGTAAAGACGAAGGACTGGTTTCATTAGGTATAATCCCTAAACACAATAGTTATGAAACTCTTTGTGTATGGTTATTTATAGTTTAGCTTCGATTCAAGCGGTTAGTCGATGTTCGTTCACTAAACAAGTTCGTTTTTGAAAATTCCGCCTCCCCACAAGTATTGGGGTGTAGTACATCGACTTACAATTATGACTCATCCTTTAGCATTAATGTTTCTTGTAATGCTTAAGATATTTGATCTAGATATTTATCCTTATGCTCACCCCCCTTTGCTCCTACACTCACCCTCCTCCTCCCTATATATGGCCGGCCCCTTCCCCCTCCTCTCTCTCACTCTCTCACTTGAAAAAGATGGTTGAAAAGATATGATAGATTTTGGGGTGTATGGAATTCACAGCTCATTTCATTCCATCACCCGATTCCCTCGACAACTTCATTAACCGATCGTCCACGGATTTGGACGAAGTGAGACAAAGTCATCTACTCATTCTCTACATCATTCTTGGTCGTTTCTTTTAGCAAACTTGACGACCGAGTTGCCTCAAGTCAGAGGCGGGAGCCCGTTTAAAGAATCAGTGACGTGGTTCCACCTGGACGAGGAGAATCAGAGATCGACGAGATCGGAGCAGCCGCAACGGAGCGTGGGATGATGGTTAAAGAACGAAGGACTCGGATCGTTCGGTATAACCTTTCTACACTCTTTACAGTTTGTTAGTTTAGCAATAATGGCAGATCCGGGTTAAAGTATACGATAACGCAAGTTAAAAGTTTTTTTGTTCCGCATTTGGCGTCTGTACACGGCCGTGGCGCTACCGTAGACTTACACATGAAGATATCTGCGGAGCATCGAGACATGAAATACGTGGTGCACATCTAGAAAGCTGGGCGGAAGGGCTAAACGGTAGGCTACTGCACCAACACGCTCGAGGATCTCGAAGGGGCCCACATACCTGGGACTGAGCTTCCCCTTCTTCCCAAACCTCATCACACCTTTCATTTGGGAGACCCTCAAGAAAACATGATCACCAACAGAAAACTCAAGTCTGCGTCGCCGACGGTCTGCATAAGATCTCTGCCTACTCTGTGCTGCTCTCATCCTATCGCGAATCAACTGGATCTTCGCTGTCGTCTCCTCAACAATCTGTGGCCCTAAGATACTGCTCTCACTGAGCTCTGTCCAACAGGCGGGGGACCTGCATCTCCTCCCATAAAGAGCCTCAAACGGTGCCATCTGAATGGTCTCCTGGTAGCTGTTATTGTAGGAGAACTCTACTAAGGGCAAATGATGATCCCAGCTACCTCCGAAATCTAATACACAAGCTCTGAGCATGTCCTCGAGAGTCTGAATGGTCCGCTCTGACTGTCCGTCGGTTTGCGGATGAAAAGCCGTGCTGAAACTCAAGCGAGTGCCCAAAGCCTCCTGAAGCCTCTGCCATAGTCTACTGGTAAACTGGGCACCTCTGTCGGACACAATACACGTCGGGACTCCGTGCAGTCGCACTATCTCGTCAATGTAGATCTGGGCATACTGAGTAAATCCGAAAGTCGTCTTCACCGGTAGGAAGTGAGCCGCTTTCGTCAAACGATCCACGATCACCCAGATGGAGTCATACCCCCGACTAGTCCTGGGTAGACCCACCACGAAATCCATCGAAATCTGTTCCCATTTCCACTCCGGAATGGGTAACGGCTGTAGCTCTCCCGCGGGCCTCTGGTGCTCAGCCTTGACTTGCTAACAAGTCAGGCATCTCGACACGAAATCTGCGATGTCCCTCTTCATTCCGTCCCACCAATAATCATCTCTCATATCATGATACATCTTGGTAGAACCGGGATGGACGCTATATACCGATCGATGTGCCTCCTCAAGAATCTCGCGCCTCAGTCCCTCAGCATCTGGTACGCACAGTCTGACTCTAAATCGTAGTACTCCATGATCATCGATCACGAACTCGGAAAATCTGCCCTGTCCAATCTGTGCCATGATCTCTGAACATCGGTCATCACTGAGCTGTGCCTCACGTATACGATCGATCAACTGTGGGCGTGCACGGACATGCGCTATCTGTCCTCCAATCGGCATGAACTCGAACTGTACTCGGCTGTCGCATAATATCTGCCAATCTGCTGACGACTGCCCCTGTACTGTGCTCAAACAATATAGACTACTCCCGGGCCTCCTGCTCAAAGCATCCGCCACCACATTTTCCTTGCCCGGGTGATATAAGATCTCGCAGTCGTAATCCTTCACTAACTCCATCCATCGGCGTTGTCGAAGGTTCAGGTCCCGCTGTTGGAATATGTATTTCAGACTCTTGTGATCCGTGAATATCTGGCACGACTCGCCGTATAGGTAATGTCGCCAGATCTTAAGTGCGAAGACCACTGTAGCCATCTCCAAATCGTGAGTGGGGTAGTTCTGCTCATGTTTCTTCAATTGTCGCGAGGCATACGCGATCACCCTGTCATGCTGGATCGGTACGCACCCCAGCCCCACTCGAGAGGCATCATAAAAGACCACAAATCCGCCCTATCCGGAAGGTAACGATAACACCGGTGCCGTCGTCAGCCGAGTCCGCAACTGCTGAAAACTGTGCTCGCACTCCTCCGTCCAATCGAAAGGAACTCCCTTCCGGGTCAACCCGGTCAACGGTGTAGCAATACGTGAGAAGTCCTGCACAAAACGCCTGTAGTAACCGGCCAACCCCAAAAAGCTGCGAATCTCCGTCACCGATGTGGGTCTGGGCCAACGCTGAACGGCCTCGATCTTCCTCGGGTCTACTCATATACCGTCTCGTGAAATCACGTGTCTCAAGAAGTCTACGCTGTCCAGCCAAAAAGCACACTTGGAGAATTTCGCATAAAGCTGGTGCTCCCTCAAGGTCTGCAATGTAATCCGTAGGTGCTGCTCGTGCTCCTCACTACTGCGGGAATACACCAAGATATCGTCAATGAAGACTATGATGAACAGATCCAAATATGGCCGGAAAAATACGGTTCATCAAGTCCATGAATGCTGCTGGCGCATTGGTGAGTCCGAACGACATCACCAAAAACTCGTAATGGTCGTAGCGCGTACGGAAAGCTATCCTGGGAATGTCCTCCTGTCGATCCCGCAGCTGATGATAGCCCGATCGTAAATCGATCCTCGAAAAGTACCCTGCCCCCTGAAGCTGGTCGAACAAATCGTCGATGCGTGGCAAAGGATACCTGTTCCGCACTGTCACCCTGTTCAGCTGGCGGTAGTCGATACACAGACGCAAACTGCCGTCCTTCTTCTTGACAAACAGGACTGGAGCACCCCAAGGAGAAACACTGGGTCGAATAAGTCCCTTATCCAGCAAATCTTGCAACTGACCCTTCAACTCTCGAAGTTCCGCCGGGGCCATCCGATAAGGCGGTATGGAAATAGGCCCCGAGCCAGGAACCAAATCAATACAAAAGGAAATGTCGCGCTCGGGCGGTAGCCCAGGAAGCTCGTCAGGGAACACATCAGGGAACTCGCTAACAACCGGAACCTGGTCTAATGGAACCTCTGTAGCGCGAGCATCGCAAACATAGGCGAGAAATCCCTGACATCCCTTCTTCAAAAGCTATCCAGTGCGAAAAGAAGAAATCATACTGTGAGGGGCAGCACCACGGTCCCCCAACACAACAAAAACCGACTCACCGGGAAAGCAGAATCTAACTGTCTTCTCACGGCAGTCCACAGAAGCATAGCACGTGGCTAACCAATCCATGCCCAAAAGAACGTCGAAGTCCTACATGTCCAGAAGGATTAAGTCGAAAGGCAACTCTCTCTCGCCAATACAGACGATACAGGATCGGAACACGTGCCTAGCAATAAACGACTCTCCCACAGGAGTGGTCACCACAAGCGGTTGATCAAGCAAACCGGACTCTCTACCCAAACTCGGCACAAAGTGCGTGGATACGTACGAGTGTGTGGATCCGGGATCGAACAGTACATGTGCATCAACTGAACAAACAGGAAGGATACCTGAAACTACTGCGTTGGACGCCTGCGCGTCCTGATGTGTCAAAGCAAAAACCCGTGCCTTTCCACCACCTGTAACTGACTGCCCTCTGCCTCGGTCATCTCGTCCCCTCTGAGCAACTCCTCCACGCCCACGGCCTCTCTGTGCGTGAGTCTGGCGCGGAGCAACGGTAGGTACAACGGGCAACGCCCTCTGGGGTGGTGAAGGTGGTAAAATAACATGCGGTGCTGCCGCCTCCCTCCGGTGTGTCTCGTGACAATCTCTAACGAGGTGAAGTAGGCTGCCGCATCTAAAGAAACCCCGCGGCGACTGCTGACTCTCTCGTGGATATGAACTAAACATCTGGCTCCGTCCCGAATCTCTGCCACTCCCCGTACCTGGGCGATACCTGTCGCGGCGTCTGAATATCTGTCTCCGTGCGGATATACCAGTACGAACTCTCTTCGGCTCTGGGACTGCCGAAGTCTCAGCCAGGTGCTTCTCGACCAATAAGGATGCATCTACAGCTGCTGCGTAAGTCTCGTAGTGCTGTGCGCTGATCGCAAGGAACAATGGTGTAAGCAAGCCTCGAACAAATCTCTTGACTCGCAACTCCTCAGTAGCCACTAAATATGGGGCATAGACTGCTAGTTCTGTAAACAGCACGTCATACTCTGCCACTGTCATCCCTGGCGTCTGGCGCAAGGACTCAAATCTGCGTGCTCGGGCATCCCTAACACTCTGGGGAAGGAAACGGGCTAGAAATACTGTCACGAACTCCGTCCAGGTCATAGGAGGAAGACCTGCTGCTCTGCCCTTCTCAACTGAATCACACCACTTCTGCGCAAGACCTTCTAGGCGAAAGCTCGGGAACTCAACCCATCTCGTATCTGCGCATCTATGGGAACGGCATATCCGGGCCATCCTGTCGATGAAAGACTGTGGGTCCTCGGCTGTATCGGTGCCTGTGAAGACCGGAGGCTTCAGCCTCATGAACTCTGATAGCGATACTGTGATCACCTCCGTGGCTGCAGGGGCAACTGGCTGTGCGGTAGGTAGCATCGCGGTCTCCGGAACAGGTGGAGCTACCTCTGGTCGCTGGGCTCGAAGCGTCTCAACTAGCGATCCTATCATCTGGCGCATCTCCTTCATGCTAGATCCCACCGTCTGGCGCATCTCCTGCATACCAGCCTCTAGCATGGCGATCTGATCTGTCACGGCAGGAACAGCCTGCTCGGGTACAACGGGTGCACTGCCCGGATCAGTCCTCGTCTCGGACGAGTCAACTCGAATCTCGGCCCTCGCAGCCGCTCTCTGCGCCCTCGTAGTCTTTGGCGGCATAATGGCTGAAAGAAAATTAGGATTCGATAAGAACACGGAAATCGAATCGCAGGAATGTATGCATTCGAGAAGGAATTTAAATCAACAAGTCCTAAGGTCGCGTAGGCGGAGTACCGTGTTGTGAATATGCCGCGGAACATACGCACGCTACGCTACCCTGCTGCAGCTACCTACTCCATCATACCAGGGTCATCCTACACTCCGAAGGTAAAACCTACGCTTTGATACCAACTTTGTCACGACCCGAGAATTTCGACTCGTGACCGGCACTTAACCACGCAACGTCTACAGGCGTAACGCGGCTAAGTAAGCCGAACCCAGAAATCAAAACCAATAAATATATAGTGATTTAAAACATTTTCGTAAAAACAGTCATGCATGTCCGAAAAACATTTTATTAATTTAGTAGAAATCCTTTTTAGTTCAAGAGTTATAACTTTTATAATTTTGGCAACATTTCCTTTTTAAACATTTGCCCCGCAAGTCGGGTAAAAGCAAGGTGTAGCAGAAATGACAAGTAAAATGAATGAAGCATCACAATATGATATAAGACGCCGTAGCGAAGAATACACAGTAAAGCAAGGACAATATCACAAAAGGTAAGACTGCGTAAAATAAAGCCGGCTCACATACGAGCACGACACCAGAGTACAAAATCATACACATCGTCCTCACAACTGTCTCTAAGTCAATACAGAAAGGTAGATGGAGAGTACTAGATACATCAACATACAACTGAAAGATAACAGATACCGTACAAAAAACCACCTAACTGCAAAAGGCTAACTCGCCTCAGCAATGGTATATGTGCCAAAAGATGCGGTAAACAGCCAGCCGCGACTACTTCCAAAGGCAACCTGCAAATACTGTGGCACAACGGGGGTGAGTTGCCAACTCGTGAATAGAGATAACATATAAAGGTGATCGCGAGCATGCACATATAGCGTGGCTCTACTAATGCCAGCAGATGATATCAATGCATGCCAAACAGTGGATGCAATAGTAATACAAGTGTTCTATCAGGTAAATACTACAGGATGAGATACAAAGCAATCAATACTGAGCATGGGATAAATAACATCTATATGGAATATGTCAACATGGAAAACAATAGGCGGTGCCTCAGGCTGCACCCAAATCCCAAATATACTCAGGCGCCGGCACTCCCATCGGCCCTCAAATCCTGTATACCTCTGAGAAATCACGAGTGCCCAACATCGGCACCCAAAACATCATCAAATACTTGTGTCCAACATCGACACGCAAATCCTCATATATCGGGCTCCGTCAGTCCGGATCAGCCCACGGGGTCCGTCTGCGGTGTCGGCCCTCGGCCCCGGCAGTACGGGTCATCCCGCATCCATCTCTCGACTCTGGCCAGTATCCTCCGGACAACTGCCAGGTCCAACCAATCACCGGTAGGTACTCGCCCACCTCCAGGCTCAATCGGCAAAACCCATCGATCATCTCGCCGAGGGGAACCATACCGGGCCCACCACGAACCCGCAAACGGAACATCCACTCCTCGAATCGGGTTTCAAGCACACGTCTCAGCACCGAGAAAACGCGTGGTGGACACACCAAAATATCATATCACGAGGTACCGGGTTTTCAAAATAGTGCATCTTTTCTTAAATATTTCCACGGTCCTCAAAACCAGAAATCACATGAAAATCCATCACCAATAAGTCAATCCAATGCGAGGTACAATGTAAATCAATCCATGGTATGGGTATAAGGGGAAAACCGCTTTTAAAATAGTTCTCGTTCTTAAAGATGTCATGCGGCTCCCAATTTCTAGAAAATCATAACCAATCATATGTAAGATGAACTACAGCAATATAATCATGGCAGCTCTACAGTGAGTGTGGCATGGCAATTACTAACGGTGTGTGTGTAGCATGCAGAATCGTGCCCGTGCAACATAAGCCGTTAGTAATAGTGCAGTGTTCTATCAGTTCTAAGCATATATATATATATATGGCAGGGAATGCAATATGCGATGGCAATCCATGGTATGGTATATGCAATATATAACAATAAGGTCCTATCAGCCCTGACGCATAACGCCATGCGGGCGATATCCCCGTAGATGTGAAATCTACTCACCGTGTCCCGCGCTAAGTGTATCCAACAACTTGCTTGCCCTTCTTCGCAGCGTCCGCCTCACTGGCCTGCGAACCTAGATTCACATAACATATATCACACATAAGCTCAATTTCACAGAAACGCGACATTACAGTCCCACTAGAAACCCGTGTCGCAAACCAATCGCGCGTGTGCGCGATACGCTAAAACGTGTGATCACGCGCCTGAAACTACCCCGACGCGTCGCGATACGCAAAACCCTAATCCTACTCACGTATCACGCGTGTCGCGAAGGTTTAGAAAAACGGCAAAATAGGTATTTGGTCCCAGATTTCTATACAGAGCTAAACTTTCAAAAATATATATATCACAGAACCCTACACACTAGCAGACACCTACAGGACCAAACCCTAACCCAAACCCTACCCATCTGGCCGCAAATTGCGGCCAGAATGAAGAAATTGGCGGCCACAAGAAGGAATTTGGGGGCCGGGTTAAATCTGGGGTATCAGCACCTATCCACTATACTGCAGTCTTCTCAAATTCAATTTGAACTCAACGGGTCAATAGCAGTTTCCAGAAAGTTCAAATTTGCACAAATACGATGAATTTGCATCAATTAGGGAAACTGGTGGTATTTTAGTGCAACTGGGGTTAAACTAGGTTAATATGGTCTCAATAACCCACTAACAACCTACTGAAACCAAAACACACCACATTAGCACAAGATTCCTACTAAACACCTCATATCGCACTAAAACGCACTAAAAACCACAAACCGAAGCAAAACTACTCAAACCAAGCAACTAGGGAATAAGTTTAGGAAATATACCTCATACTTAACCCTAGGGAGCTGAAGGAAGATGAAGAGGTGAAGGGAATAGGCTGTGGTTGCTGCTGATGTGCTTGCTGCTCACTGTTGCTGCTGCTACTGCTCTCTGCTGCTGCTACTGCTGCTTCTGGTTGCTGCTGCTGCTGTTTTCTGGCTTCAGCTGATGGTGTAGAGGTAAGTGTGTGTGTGTGTGAGTGTGTGAGAGTTTTGAGAGAAAAGCAAAAAGAGTTGAGAAGGAAACAATCATCACCCAAAAGTCACCCCTCCTCTCTCTCTCTCTCTTCATTAAATGCAAGCATGGCTTGAGCCATGATGCACCCTCCCTCTCTCTCACAAGTCAACACCCAACAATTCAAATTAAAGTAACTTTTAATTAACTATTTAAACTTGATTAAAACCCAAAAGGCTTAATCCTCAAGATTAACCCACCATGGTCACTTAACATGGTAAAAACTCATTTAAAAACCCTAGTTTACATGCACATGTGTGTGCAAGCCTAGGAAAATTTTAGAAAAATATTTATTAAATTAGGAAAAATATTTGAAACACAATTTGGTAAACTTTTTATTAAAAACCCTTTATTTAAATATAATTAGTCACTAACACATCCTAAGGTGTTACAGATATTTGGTATTTTTGGATTGGTTTAGTGTAGTTGCGAAACCCTAGAGTAGTGGTCGCACTCACACACGCACGCACACACATACTTGCATACATTCTTTCTTTCATATGTGCGTATATGGGAATATATATTTATGTGTTCACATGGGTATGGGACTATGTGTTCATATACTGGATTTGAGGATAGTATTTGGGATTTGAGTTGAGTCGATGAGATTGGGCTTGAGGCCAGGAGATCGGTGATGTGATTTGGTTCGTATTGAGATACGACATAATGTTTTCGCGGGTCTTTTGGCATAGTGATTCTTACACCTGCATGCATACTTAGGCGGTATCAGTATTGTACTAGACGTAGATCAGTACCCCGATCAAGATATTTGATAAAGAGGATACCAGATGAATAGTATGATGAATGTGATTTTGACCCGTACCCAGATTTGGGATGCCGTACGACGGATTTACGTACGAGCTATATATTGATGATTGATCCGCACTGATGACTTGGGATGTCTGATTATAGATGTGGTATCGGATATGATATTATTGATGCGGGATCGCCGACTATACATATACAGGTATATATATGTATCGACTCAGATGTTAGGCGGTTTCCTTACCTGTAGTTCAGCTTGTTAGTTGAGCCGTATAGTTTAGTGTAGTTGTTAGATTAGATTAGACTCCTACCTATTTCAAAACTAGCGGGTCGTGGGTATTTTAAAAGACAGGTCAAGAGATCTACGGATATTTCAAAAGACGTATCCTTTCTTAAAACCACCGTAACCCTATTTTCAAAACCCCACGATTCGTGTTATTTCAAATGGCACCATTGTTTAATATTTAGCTCCCGCTCATTTTGGTTGCTCGCTCCGCATCGCATACTTACATTGTTATTTCATATTGCATTGTTGACATTATGCTGTTTGGACACCAGCACCATTACCGATGATGCGTATGTACCACGTACACTTACTTGCCAGCTCACACACATCTTCATCGGTAATTGCCATGTCACGTACACCTTAGAAAATATTATTGCTTAACTTAGCTTGATAGCTAGTAGTTTGACATAATATTAGTGTACTTACCTTATATGCCAGCTTAGATATTGTAGTTATTACTTGTCACTTCATGCATACTGTTATTCATTGTTATGCCGTATTCATGGATTCTCATGCCTATATTCATGGGTTTATATGCTATTGATGTTTTGGATTCGAATTTCTATGAGATTTTCTGGATTTAGGGGAAAACCGCAAAACTTGTATAAGCTTCTTTCCTCTCTTTTAAAAAAAAAGTGCGGTTTTCCCATGATGTATGAGTCGTCCACCATGAGTTTGCTGATGGATTTCGAGACCCGATTCGAGGAGATGGATGAACCGTTTCGGGTACATGGTGGAAGGTAGTGTTGTTGACGTTGAGCCTGGCAGGGGAGCACTACCGACCGGTGATTTTACCCGACGCGTCGGATATCCGGAGGATACCGTCGTGGTCTTGAGATTGATGGTAGGGGCCGGTCTGGACTGACGGCGCCCTGGATATTGAGACTGAGACATTGAGATTTCGAGATATTGAGGTACTGATATTTGATGATACAGGCCAGTCCGGATAGCCGGAGCCTGAGATATTGAGATATTTGAGACATATGTTTTGTGCCGATGCTAGGCACTGTTTATGCTGATTTCATGATACCTCATTTTTAAAAATACAGAAATCTCACGAATTATGAAAGCAGTTTTCTTCAGTACATGCATTCTGTTACATGCATTCATACATCATCCATATGATATATTGCTACCAGAGGCACTGACACGGGCCCATGAGATTACACTCGGTTAGATATTACCCTAGCCATTGTTATAGGCTGCATGTTATACATATATTCGAGGATTTATTATGATCATTGACCTAGATTGCGTTATTTATGCGGTTTCTGTTCGTAGATATTTTCTACTAACGAGTTGGCAACTCACCCCCATTGTGCCACAGTTTCTTGCAGGTTTTGCCGTACAGCTTTCATTACGGCTTTGCTGGCACTGCTTCCTTCGGGTGACTTGCTAGTAGGTGGGTTTTTTTGTATCGCACCCATCATTATAAATTGTATATTATTATTTCAGTTGTATCTAGTAAATTCCATCAACCAAACATGTATTTTATTTCAGAGATAGAGACCAGTGATGTTTATTCTTTCGACCTTAGAGTCGCGCGTTGTATTTCAATTGATTTCTTGCTGTTTTGAGGTTCCTTTTGAGTTTTGATCCTCGCCCTTGGCGTTGTATATTATATTGTTTGTGTGGTTGTGGCCGTCGTTTGACGAAGAGCTAGCTCCCGCTTGGGGATGCCTTTTATTGATTTCGTATACTATTCATGCTGTATCCCATTTGGGGGCCTATATTTACAAAGGAGACTCTACCGAAATTTTCAGGAAATATTTGATGTTTTTAAAAACGCATAATTCGGCTTATGCTATTAAAACTACTTGATTTAAATTGGTTTTCCTACACTCTACTACTTTTCTTGGTTTGGATTTCTGGGTTTTCGGCTTACTTAGAATACATACGCCTTGAGACGTTCGTAGTTTAAGTGCCGGTCATATTCCGTACTTTCGGGTCGTGACAAAGTTGGTATCAGAGCGTTACGTTTTACCTTCGGAGCATAGGATGACCCTTGGTTGATGGAATAGGTGACTAAAGTAGAGTGACGTACCGTTGGTATGTTCCGCGGCATACTTACGACACGCCACTCCACTTAAGGAGCCTTAGGATGTACATTTGCTTGTTCAGTATCATATCCATTCCTGATATAGCCTCATCTGTACCAGTTGCGGTTTTGCTGCCACGATTACGGGCAGGGAAAGCTACGGCTAGAGTTGCGGTCAGCACGAGCTCGTTACAAACGAGGACTGACCAGGGCGTAATTTCGGCGACACACGATTGCGGAGATGTGTCTTTTTACTGTGTTTTCGCGCCACGAGCGTTTGGCGGATCTCCTTTATGAGATTACTTGGATGTGCTGATCGACACTAGAGGATTGAGCCACTGACAGAGGCCAGCCAGATTTTGATGGCCGTTGGTGTATTGCTTACTCATGATGATTGAGACACTGTTCAGCGTGCAGACGAGTGAGCCAGTTGTTGCTGCGAGCGACGAGATATCGCCCCATATGTTGGAGCTATTGCGGGGCAAGTTGTACTAATAGATGATAGAAGGTCGCTAGTCACCCGATGATGAATGACTAGGACAGGTGGTTCGTTCGCCTACCCCGATGCGAGGTCATCAGATAGATTGCTTCCAGCTAGAGACGACTTCACGCGGAGACGTTGAGAGTCGACAGAGACGATCGAATGTCAGAAACCTATTATTCCAAGTTTAAAGTAGTCGGAAAGACATGCAGGCAATTCTATGGTCCTTCTAGAAGAATGAAACCCTAACTCGACTTAATGACCGTGTGAAAGCCTTTGAACCTTAGGGTTTGCGGCAGTTCTACTGCGCCATTAGTGAGGCTTGGGTTTGCCCTTCTACGGCTGGACCACCGATGCTGTAGTATGTACTCGATACTATTAAATTGTGCCCAAGATGTTGAGCTCTTGGGGGATTATGAGTTTTTTACGACTCGATCGGATGGCTCGACTTAATTCGGATGCTAGGTGGTGAGATGCATTCTTGGGAGACTCCAGATACGAGGATAGCCGTTGGAGCTCAGTCCATGTAGCCACGATCAGACGAGTCCGAAGCAGTCGACATTAGAAAAAAGTGGAGTAAGAGGTTCGTACAAAACATGGATATGATGACGTTCCCCTCTGCCGACATCAGAGATGCAATGCGCATGCCGAAGCATAGTACTGGATATACCTTCTAGAAGAAGTCGCGATGAGTATGCAGCCGTTCCGGAACAAGAAGCTGATATAGTAATGGACGATGACTTCCGGACAGTTGGCAGAGACGAGACATGGAAGAGACCGTGAGCAGGATACCTTCCAGGACACTGCTGCAATGATACTTGCACCCAGGATCAGATGTGTCACGTACATTCAGAGAGCCAGAGGCCGACGCCAGTGATATGCTGTCTTACGAGTGGTCGCGATGATTGACCGAGAGATGACCAGAGAAGTGCCAGAACGGGATCATCCCCGTTAGCACACCTGATAGGGCCGATGAGCCGATGGACCGAGAGATTGGTAATTCACGGTGAAGACCTTGACCCAGGAGTGGTCATTGTTACGCTCACCAGCAGGCCAGAGTTCATGATCATCGACGAGACGTCCCACTAGTGACCGCGACAGTTGGCCCGAGATTCTTGGAGGATGTGCTTGAGCGGTACTATTCTGCCATTATTGATTTCGATGTTTTGGGTGATTTATTCGTATGATTTGATTTTGATGATTGAGGATTTACGATCTTTGTACAGTGTTGCACTTGATATCGTTTTCATGCTTTGGTTTCACATGCTTGTGATTTTACGGTTTTAGACATTTGAGTTGATTTTGTGCGTATGCACGCACACGATTTGGTTCCTGCACTCTGTATAGTTTATATATGCTTGCAGTGCAGTGATACGCCTTTAGTGCACTTAGATGCACTGGACTTCGATTTCGATTGTGATACTCGATATTTGTTTTGTGCACCTTGTGCACCTGATTGGATTTTGCGCGTGTTCGACACTCGATATTGGTTTTCATGATTCCATGCATGATGGATGCACCGGGTTTGGATTTTTAGCGCATGTTGGGCGCCTGTTATGAGATGCGATTTGGTGCACACCAGATGCACTAAATCGGAATTTTCGTGCATGTCAGATGCACCTGATTTTGCGGTCAGGCACACACGATGCCTATGACCAAAGTTATGTGCACAACCGTTGCACCTTGATGTTGTTTTTGTGCACATTCATGGATTTTGATCTCCGTGCGCACCGGACGCACAGGGTTTTCATATGCACTTTTTGGGACCGTTTTCTTATGAAGCAGTACATTTTCATGATATTGCGATTGGTTTTCGTACTGAGCAGGACTGATCAGATGACAGTGCCTGGATATATTTTGCATGCATTGATAGATTTCAAAGGGATTTCCAAAAGTGAGCTATAGTCTCATTATTTACATACGTGTCTGATATGCCACGAAAACGTTTAAAACAGGGAACACTTCCAAATTGTTTTCAAAAACGGCGGATCGTGCTTACTAAACAAAAGATATATAAGTATATGGCAATTTTCTGATAAAGACGTCCGCCACTGTGCAGTGTTATGCGCATCGCACAGCAACTTAAAGAGATTTGGCATGCATTTACTTCAGATATTTACGTGTATAGTTTCGAGTTGTATCATATTGGTTTTGTATTGGATTTGACATTTGTGTCTTTACCATGACTCCGATGACTGCGGGATGCTTGACGGAGTGTTGATTTTGAGTTATCTGCTCATTACTCATGCGCATGCATTGCGCTATGATGCGTTTTATGTATTGATGATTTCGGAGCCCCGACGACCTGGACTTCTTATTGAAATGTTTTAGAAATTGGGGGTTTAAATATAAATTCGGGGACCGAATTTCTTTAAGGGGGGAAGATTGTAACATTTCAAAATAATAAAATATTATTTTTGGGAATTTTTATAATTTAATATTATTTTATTGATTATTTTAATACTAAATTTATAATTAAATACCGATAAATGAGAAAAATTATGGAAAAATTATGAAAAATTCTAAAATAGGGTATTTTATGGAATTATGCCATTTTAAAGTTTTTATGATAATTTATATGCTAATTTAGTGTTAATCGCGATTAAAAATCGCTAATCGGTTTTTAGCATTTTGTGCAAAACATGCACATATCATTTTTGTTTTACACTTGTGCATTTCTACCATGTTACTTTGGGTTTACTATTGATGAGAGAAGGAAAATGGAATTTGAAAAGAAAAAGAAGAGGTTTTGGATTAGAATATTAGGTATGGTGAAGAGAAAGAAAGGTGAGGGTTTTGTTGACTTGGTCTTGAGCCATCCCTCTCCAATTATTTACACATCTCTCTTCTCTTCCTCCTCCATTGCTGCTGCTGCTGCTGCCCCTCTCTCCCTCATCATAAAATCCCCCCAAAACACCTCAATAAACATCTAAAAACCCCACTCCTATTTCACAAAAATTGTACACAAGCTCACAAGCATGCCTTTGGACCAAGAAAGTAGTCATTTTGGCGCCGTTGAGGATTCATGAGGGTATTATGAGGTAATTTCTTCACAATTAGAGTGTTATTGCTTGTGCTTAAGCTTCAATTCAAGTTTCATATCGATATCGTGTAATTTGGTGTATTTTGGACCGACTTAGAGAGGGTTAGGGTAAAGTTGAGATGTGGCTTTGTAATTGGAATTAAATGGTGACCTTAGACCCTATATTGACTAGAACCCTGACCTAGCACAACCTGAAACCCAAAAATACAGAATTACAGGACTTTCATGTCGGTTTGTGTGATCTGTGAAGATGTTCTGGAATCTGGAGCAACCCGGGGGCACCAAAAATAAAATTGAGCTGACAGTGAGTCGTGCAGGCACCTAGGAAGCTACCACCAAGACCAGAGCCCTAACTCAAACCTACGGCCGCAGATTTAGTCATTCTGGCCGCAATTTGCGGCCAGAGTAGATGAGAATCGGTCCATTTTTGTTCCAGGGCTCATTTTGCACTAAATTAGACCCCCCTATATGCAGTTTTGGCTAATTGTCATCTGGGGAAAATCTGGGAGTATTTTGGTGTGTTTTATGCGATGTTTTCCATATTTTTAAATGCACTTTCTTGATATTTGGATTTGTATTTGGTTGTCGGGTGTTCGTACATCGACAACAGGGGTCGTTTGTTGGATTTGCATGTTTGGGCCATAGGTTCCAACCTATGAGCACACTGTGCGCTGTATCGGTTTTCTGCCTTGATTTTCATACGCATTGCTATGGTTGATCATTGTAGGTACCTTCACGTGGATTCCGAGACGACGGAGCATGGCGTTATCGACACCGACACGCAGGATACAGGTGAGTAGATTTATATCTATGGGGAGAAGTCGGGTGGATGGCGTATAGCACCCCCGCAGTTCGTGGTGATGTATACGAATACGTATACACACAGATATTGATTATATGTTGTTGAGATTATTGATGATAAAGATGGATATTTGGTATTTTTGGATTGGTTTAGTGTAGTTGCGAAACCCTAGAGTAGTGGTCGCACTCACACACGCACGCAACACATACTTGCATACATTCTTTCTTTCATATGTGCGTATATGGGAATATATATTTATGTGTTCACATGGGTATGGGACTATGTGTTCATATACTGGATTTGAGGATAGTATTTGGGATTTGAGTTGAGTCGATGAGATTGGGCTTGAGGCTAGGAGATCGGTGATGTGATTTGGTTCGTATTGAGATACGACATGATGTTTTCGCTGGTCTTTTGGCATAGTGATTCTTACACCTGCATGCATACTTAGGCGGTATCAGTATTGTACTAGACGTAGATCAGTACCCCGATCATGATATTTGATAAAGAGGATACCAGATGAATAAGTATGATGAATGTGATTTTGACCCGTACCTAGATTTGGGATGCCGTACGACGGATTTACGTACGAGCTATGTATTGATGATTGATCCGCACTCTTGACTTGGGATGTCTGATTATAGATGTGGTATCGGATATGATATTATTGATGCGGGATCGCCGACTATACATATACAGGTATATATATGTATCGACTCAGATGTTAGGCGGTTTCCTTACCTGTAGTTCAGCTTGTTAGTTGAGACTTATAGTTTAGTGTAGTTGTTAGATTAGATTAGACTCCTACCTATTTCAAAACTAGCGGGTCGTGGGTATTTTAAAAGACAGGTCAAGGGATCTACGGATATTTCAAAAGACGTATCCTTTCTTAAAACCACCGTAGCCCTATTTTCAAAACCCCACGATTCGTGTTATTTCAAATGGCACCATTGTTTAATATTTAGCTCCCGCTCATTTTGGTTGCTCGCTCCGCATCGCATACTTACATTGTTATTTCATATTGCATTGTTGACATTATGCTGTTGGGACACCAGCACCATTACCGATGATGCGTATATACCACGTACACTTACTTGCCGTCTCACACACATCTTCATCGGTAATTGCCATGTCACGTACACCTTAGAAAATATTTTTGCTTAACTTAGCTTGATAGCTAGTAGTTTGACATAATATTAGTGTACTTACCTTATATGCCAGCTTAGATATTGTAGTTATTACTTGTCACTTCATGCAGACTGTTATTCATTGTTATGCCGTATTCATGGATTCTCATGCCTATATTCATGGGTTTATATGCTATTGATGTTTTGGATTCGGATTTCTATGAGATTTTCTGGATTTAGGGGAAAACCGCAAAACTTGTATAAGCTTCTTTCCTCTCTTTTAAATAAAAAGTGCGGTTTTCCCATGATGTATGAGTCGTCCACCATGAGTTTGCTGATGGATTTCGAGACCCGATTCGAGGAGATGGATGAACTGTTTTGGGTATATGGTGGGCCCGGTGCGGTACCCCGGGGTGAGAAGGTCGTGTTGTTGACATTGACCTGGCAGGGGAGCACTACCGACCGGTGATTTTACCCGACGCGTCGGATATCCGGAGGATACCGTCGTGGTCTTGAGATTGATGGTAGGGGCCGGTCTGGACTGACGGCGCCCTGGATATTGAGACTGAGACATTGAGATTTCGAGATATTGAGGTACTTATATTTGATGATACAAGCCAGTCCGGATAGCCGGAGCCTGAGATATTGAGATATTTGAGACATATGTTTTGTGCCGATGCTAGGCACTGCTTATGCTGATTTCATGATACCTCATTTTTAAAGATACAGAAATCTCACGAATTATGAAAGCAGTTTTCTTCAGTACATGCATTCTGTTACATGCATTCATACATCATCCATATGATATATTGCTACCTGAGGCACTGACACGGGCCCATGAGATTACACTCGGTTAGATATTACCCTAGCCATTGTTATAGGCTGCATGTTATACATATATTTGAGGATATATTATGATCATTGACCTAGGTTGCGTTATTTATGCGGTTTCTGTTCGTAGATGTTTTCTACTCACGAGTTGTCAACTCACCCCCGTTGTGCCACAGTTTCTTGCCGGTTTTGCCGTACAGGTTTCATTACGGCTTTGCTGGCACTGCTTCCTTCGGGCGACTTGCTAGTAGGTGGGTTTTTTTGTATCGCACCCATCATTATACATTGTATATTATTATTTCAGTTGTATCTAGTAAATTCCATCAACCAAACATAGATTTTATTTCAGAGATAGAGACCAGTGATGTTTATTCTTTCGACCTTAGAGTCGCGTGTTGTATTTCTATTGATTTCTTGCTGTTTTGAGTTTCCTTTTGAGTTTTGATCCTCGCCCTTGGCGTTGTATATTATATTGTTTGTGTGGTTGTGGCCGTCGTTTGACAAAGAGCTAGCTCCCGCTTGGGGATGCCTTTTATTGATTTCGTATACTATTCATGCCGTATCCCGTTTGGGGGCCTGTATTTACAAAGGAGACTCTGCCGAAATTTTCAGGAAATATTTGGTGTTTTTAAAAACGCATAATTCGGCTTATACTATTAAAACTACTTGATGTAAATTGGTTTTCCTACACTCTACTACTTTTCTTGGTTTGGATTTCTGGGTTTTCGGCTTACTTAGAATACGTACGCCTTGAGACGTTCATAGTTTAAGTGCCGGTCATATTCCGTACTTTCGGGTCGTGACAGTTACCGCGATCATTCTGGGGATATGCAATAGAATCAGCTGCATACCTTTTGAACCGAGTTTCAACTAAGACTGTGCCTACCACACCATATGAGATATGGAGTGGGAAGAAACCCTATCTTCAATATATGAAGATCTGGGGATGTCCGGCTTTTGTCAAAAAACAGCATGCAGACAAACTCGAGGTACGCTCAGTACTGTGCAAGTTTGTGGGATACCCAAAAAACTCCAGGGGGTATCTCTTCTATTACGCAGAGGAACAAAAGATCATTGTTTCTCGTAATTCCCATTTTCTGGAACACCAGTTCTTAGAAAAGGAAACTAGTGGGAGCGAAATAGAACTGGAAGAAATTCCAGAACCACAAACTATTACTGAAAGCTTAGTAGAACCAGAGGGTTCAAAAGAAAATGACATTCCTACGCCGCTCCGCAGGAGTAGTAGGCAGTCTCATCCGCCCGAGAGATACTATGGTTTTCTCATAGACGGGGATAGAGAGGATTACATCATTGATTATGATGAGCCGACTAGCTTCCAGCAAGCCATTCAGAGCGTTGACTCGGTGAAATGGCTGGATGCAATGCGGACCGAAATGGAGTCCATGTACACCAACAAAGTATTGACGTTGGACGTTGCTCCAGATGGGGTAAAACCCGTAGAATGCAAGTGGATCTTCAAAAGGAAGGTTGGTGTAGATGGACAGGTTGAGACCTATAAAGCTAGATTGGTTGCAAAGGGTTTTCGTCAAAGACCTGGTTTGGACTATGACGAGACCTTTTCTCCAGTAGCTATGCTGAAATCCATTCGGATCCTTCTTGCCATTGCTGCCTTCCACGATTATGAGATTTGGCAGATGGACGTATAGACCGTTTTTTTAAATGGAATTTTAGAGGAGTGCGTCTATATGGACCAGCCAGAGGGTTTCATTCAGAGTGGGAGCAGCGGACAGGTGTGCAAGTTGCTTAAGTCCATCTATGGACTAAAGCAGGCATCGCGGAGTTGGAACATCTGTTTTGATGAGACGGTCAAGGAATTTGGCTTTATCAAAAATCCAGATGAACCATGCATCTATAGTAGATTTGTAGCAAGAACTGTAGTATTCCTCGTTTTATACGTAGATGACATTCTCTTAATAGGAAATGACATTCCTATGCTACAATCTGTCAAGGGGTTCTTGTCACACAGGTTCTCCATGAAAGACCTGGGTGATGCATCATACATTCTGGGGATCCGGATCTATCGTGACAATCCAAGAGGATACTGGGACTTTCACAGTCCAGGTACATCGACACCATACTGAAAAGATTCAGTATGGAAGATTCCAAGCACGGTAATCTACCGGCTTGTCACGGGATCACCCTCTCCAAAGTGAAGTCTCCCAAGACTGATTTGGAAAGGGATCGCATGTCTATTATACCCTACGCTTGTGCGGTAGGCTCTATAATGTATGCGATGTTGTGTACCAGACCAGATGTGGCTTATGCACTGAGTGTGGTAAGCAGGTATCAGTCAAACCCTGGGAAGAAACACTGGATAGCGGTAAAGAACATTCTCAAGTACCTGAGAAGGACTAAGGAGGTGTTCTTGGTGTATGGCGGAAAAGACCTCCAGATTGAGGCCTTTGCTGACTCCAGCTTCCAGAGTGACAAGGATGATTCCAAGTCCATGTCGGGTTATGTCTTTACCCTCAACGGAGGGGCGGTGTGTTGGAAGAGTTCCAAACAGGAAACCGTTGCTGACTCGACTATGGAAGCGGAATATATCGCTGCATCTGATGCCGCAAAAGAAGCCGTCTGGATAAGGAAGTTCTTGAAAGAACTTCAGGTGGTTCCGTCCATTGTTGACCCAATACCTCTGTATTGCGACAACAACGGGGCTATAGCTTTAGCAAAGGAACCCAGGTCCCATCAGAAATCCAGAAACATCTTGAGGCGGTATCACCTGATCAGGGAGATCCTGGATCGCAAGGAGATCGAGGTTCGGAGGGTTGCTTCAGAAGATAACACCGCAGATCCAATCACAAAGGCCTTACCCCAGACTCAGTTCGAGCGGCTGATCGAGATGATAGGTCTTCGATACGCCAGTACATGGCCTTAGTGCAAGTGGGAGATTGTTAGTGTATATGCCCTAGAGGCCATTACTGTATCATACTAGTATGTATATTACTTGATGGAAGCTTGGGATATTCACAGTTGTATAGACAATCTTGCTCGAAATGGTAGTATGCTACTTGGTTTGTCTCTGCTTTAATGTGTACATGTGTTTCTTTATTGTATCATCTATACGCATTAGTGGAGCCCTTAGGATCTTTGCTTGATTACCAGCGTTAGGATGGCAGTCACACCCGTGGGAGCTGGGTAATCTACAAGCACATCCTTATACACACGTCCCTAGTCGTGGGATTATCGAGATAGGGCATCGATAATACGGAGTAGACTAGCGTATGCGCTTCTCATCCCAGTGCGGGAGGCGGTCTGTCCCACAGTCGTCAGTACGTCGTGCTTGAGATAGTATGCGGGTGCTCATTAGGTTACGAGTACACTGGACAAGACTCGTCGGGAACTGTTGGTTGGTATTATACCTATCATCAGTTATCAGTTCCCAGGTGACATGAGTACAGCTTAGTCCGCTGACTTGACACTGTCACTTCGCCTCAAGTGTGTTCCCACTGTACTTTGATTACTGCCCTACCACGGCTCAAAGGAGTCGTGCAAACAGGTAGCAGTTGGGTGCAGTCCCGAAGCACTTTGTGGAAGTGACGGTTAGACAGGATTCGTCTCTCCCGGTATTGGGGCATCGCGCTGTGTCTAGGAGAGCCATTACACAAGTAGTCCCTGGCCAGGGCAAGCGAGATATACTGGTAGGTTTCCAGTGTTATCTCAGGGTGTTCTGGGCTACACTCAGACACGACTTGTACCGCTATTAGGGGACTGACGTTTATCGCTCCCTAGGCCCGCCATGCGATGTTATCAGACGAACAGACCGGGCTGTACGGAGATTGTAACATACAGACTCAGTTGGAGTTCAGATAGGTTTCACCTCGTCCGCCTTCTTATCGGCATCTACCTGGGGACCGTTACGCACAGCTAGTGCCGCTTGTTGTCTGTGGTTAAACCCACTGCCAGCGTAGTATCGAGTCTTTAGAGTCCCACACAGAGGGTTATTCGCCTTTGGGAAAAACTGAGTAGAGGTCGCATGGTTTTGCGACAGGGTTCGTTCTCATCCGCGCACTTATGCACGTTTGGCGTCCGGACGGATATTACTAGCGGGCTCTAGTTTGAGCCAGATCCTAGTATATGTTTTGGGGTTAGTTTTATCTCATAGTATTCATGTTCCTCGGAACACGAATGCGGGTGTGTATGCACAGTTGATTGAGGCGGAGGAAGAGGATTTTCATTAAGGTTTCGGAACGGGTGTGTATGCACAGTTGACAGTCGTCTTTTTCCAAACCCTAATGAATATGTGATATATCAATTAATAATATTAATTAAATGAAATTGTGTCATGGTTGGGTTTGTTGACTTGTTGACCAAGGTTGACTTGTTGACCATGGTTGAAACAATGACTATCATCATTACACATCAAAGATGCTCTTTGATTCTAGCAAAACCATTTAATGTGAAATGATAATAGTCTTATCAAACCTTCCATCAACTTTTCATTTAGATTAATTTTATTAATTTGATAATTCACTAGATATTGTTATGGTTGTAAAAAACTATCTCATTCTATCATAACCATTCTCTCTCCTCTCTTCTTCTTCCTCCTCCTCTAGTTCAAGGAGATCCATTCTCATGTGTTGAGAAACCTCTCCTTGAGATAAAATACTCTAAACCACTCTCTACTCACTCTAGGGTTGAAGGTTTAGCAAGCCAAAGACGTTAGTTCTCTCAAAGTTCGAGAAAGGAGCCCAAGGTTGAAACCCTCAGGTGGATCCATCTTTGACGAAAGAAGGCGACGAGGAAAGCACCATCCAACCACTACAAAGAGTTCAAGAAGAAAGAGTTCAAGTGAGGTATAACCCCTAACCGAGTAGACAACTCTCTTGTTAGGTTGCTAGTGTGTAGTTTAGCCAAGATCCGATTTTGTAGTCCATGTTACCCAAACCCTAAAAATCGTTTTTCACCATTTCCGCAAGCCCGAAAGAACCGGGAGAGGTAACGTGGACTTACAAAAAGAGAATGGAATTCTCTCTCAGCTTACTCCTCCATACACACCACAACACAACGGTGTATCGGAAAGGCGGAATCGAACCCTATTGGATATGGTTCGTTCCATGATGAGTAAGGCTGAGTTGCCGCGATCTTTCTGGGGTTATGCACTAGAAACAGCTGCATATCTCTTAAACAGGGCTCCATCCAAGACTGTGCCTACCACCCCATATCAGATGTGGAGTGGGAAGAAACCCTGTCTCAAGTACCTTAATACATGGGGATGTCCAGCTTTTGTAAAAAAGCAGCATGCGGACAAGCTCGAGGCACGCTCAGTACTGTGTAAGTTTGTAGGATACCCAAAGAACTCCAGGGGGTATCTTTTCTATTCCGCAGAGGAACAAAAGGTTTTTGTTTCTCAGCATGCCCACTTCTTGGAAACTGAATTTTTAGAAAATCAGATAAGTGGGAGCGCAATAGAACTGGAAGAAATTCCAGAACCACAAGCTATTACTGAAAGCTTGGAAGGACCAAAAGTTTCAAGAGAACCGGACATTCCAGCGCCACTCCGCAGGAGTAGTAGGCAGTCTCATCCGCCCGAGAGATACTACGGTTTTCTCATAGACGGGGATAGAGAGGATTGCACCATGGATTATGCTGAGCCTACTAGCTTCCAGCAAGCCATTCAGAGCGGTGACTCGGTAAAATGGCTAGATGCAATGCGGACCGAAATGGAGTCCATGTACACCAACAAAGTTTGGACTTTGGACTTTGCTCCAGAGGGGTAAAACCCGTAGGCTGCAAATGGATCTTCAGAAAGAAGATTGGTGTAGATGGGCAGGTTGAGACCTATAAAGTAGACTTGTTGCAAAGGGTTTTCCTCAAAGACCTGGTTTGGACTATGACGAGACATTTTCTCCAGTGGCTATGCTGAAATCCATTCGGATCCTACTTGCCATTGCTGCCTTCCACGATTATGAAATCTGGTAGATGGACGTAAAGACGGCTTTCCTAAATGGAAATTTGGAAGAGTGCGTCTATATGGATCAACCAGAGGGATTCATTCAGAGTGGGAGCAGCGGTAAAGTGTGCAAGTTGCTCAAGTCCATTTATGGACTTAAGCAGGCATCGCGGAGTTGGAACATCTGCTTTGATGATACTGTCAAGGAATTCGACTTTATCAAAACCCCAGATGAACCATGCATTTACAGTAAGACTGTAGGGAGAACTGTGGTATTCCTCGTCTTGTACGTGGATGACATTCTCCTAATAGGAAATGGTATTCCTATGCTACAGTCAGTCAAAGGATTCTTGTCCCAGAGGTTCTCCATGAAGGACCTGGGCGATGCCAACTACATTCTGTGAATCCAGATCTATCGTGATTGATCTAAGAGGATGTTGGGACTTTCACGGTCAAGGTACATCGACACCATACTGAAAAGATTCAGTATGGAAGATTCCAAGCGCGGTAATTTACCGGCTTGTCACAGGATCACCCTCTCCAAAGAGATGTCTCCCAAGACTGATTTGGAGAGGGATCGCCAGTCTATTATACCCTACGCTTCTGCGGTAGGCTCTATAATGTATGCGATGTTATGTACCAGACCAGATGTAGCATACGCATTGAGCGTTGTAAGCCGGTATCAGTCAAACCCAGGGGAGAAACACTGGATAGCAGTAAAGAACATTCTCAAGTACCTGAGAAGGACTAAGGAGATGTTCTTGGTGTATGGCGGGAAAGACCTCCAGCTCGAGGCCTTTGCTGACTCCAGCTTCCAGAGTGACAAGGATGACTCCAAGTCCATGTCGGGTTATGTCTTTACCCTCAATGGAGGGGCGGTTTGCTGGAAGAGTTCCAAGCAGGAGACCGTTGCTGACTCAACTATGGAAGCGGAGTACATAGCTGCTTGCGATGCCGCAAAGGAAGCTGTCTGGATGAAGAAGTTCCTCACAGAGCATCATGTGGTTCCTACCATTGTTGATCCAATACCACTGTATTACGATAACAACGGCGCTATAGCTTTAGCGAAGGAACCCAGGTCCTATCAGAAGTCCAGGAACATTTTGAGGCGGTACCACCTGATCAGGGAGATCGTAGATCGCCGGGAGATCGAGGTGAAGAGAGTAAATACGGAGAACAACACTGCAGATCCACTCACGAAGGCCCTACCCCAGACTCAGTTCGAGCGGCTGATCGAGATGATAGGTCTTCGATATGCCAGTTCATGGCCTTAGTGCAAGTGGGAGATTGTTAGTGTATATGCCCTAGAGGCCATTACTGTATCATACTAGCTTGTATATTACTTAATGGAAGCTTAGGATATTCACAGTTGTATAGACAATCTTGCTCAAAACGGTAGTATGCTACTTGGTTTGTCTTTACTTCAATATGTGCATGTGTTTCTTTCAGCATATCGCTTATATACATATCAGTAGAGCCCTTAGGATCTTTGCTTGATTACCAGCATTGTGATGGCGCTCACACTCGTGGGGGCTGGGTAATCCGTAAGCACATCCTTATACAGGTCCCTAGTCGTAGGACTATCGAGACAGGGCATCGATACTCCTGAGTAGACTAGCGTATGCGCTTCTCATCCCAGCGGGGGAGACGGTCTGTCCCACAGCTGTCAGTACGTCGTACTTGAGATAGTATGCGGGTGCTCGTTAGGTTACGAGTACACTTGACAGGACTCGTCGGGAAATGTTGGTTGGTATTATACCTATCGTCAGTTATCAGTTACCAGGTGACATGAGTACAGCTTAGTCCGCTGACTTGACACTGTCACTTCACCTCGAGTGTGTTCCCATTGTACTTAGATTACTACCCTACCACGGCTCAAAGGAGTCGTGCAAACAGGTAGTAGTTGGGTGCAGTCCCGAACCACTTGGAGGCAGTGACGGTTAGACAGGATTCGTCTCTCCCGGTATTGGGGGTTGACATCACGCTGTGTATAGGAGAGTCATTACACACGTAGTCCCTGGCCAGGGCAACCAAGATATACTGGTAGGTTTCCAGTGTTATCTCAGGGTGTTCTGGGCTACACTCCGACACGACTTGTACCGCTATTAGGGGACTGACGTTCACCACCCCCTAGGCCCGCCATGCGATGTATCAGACGAACAGACCGGACTGTACGGAGATTGTCACATACAGGCTCAGTAGCAGTTCGGATGGGTTTACCTCATCGGCCTTCTTATCGACATCTACCTGGGGACCGTTACGTACAGCTAGTGCCGCTTGCGGTCTGTGGTTAAACCCACTGCCAGCGTAGTGTCCAGTCTTTAGAGTCCCACACAGAGAGTTTCCCTGCATTGAGCGAAACGTGTAGAGGCCGTATGGTTTTACGGCAGGGCTACGATCACTTACGTGCACTTGTGTGCGTATGCTGTTCGGGCAGGCAATACTAGTGGTCTTTGGTTTAAGCCAGATCCTAGTATTGCACAGATGGATTTGATTTGTCTTCTGTGGATTCACATTCTATGGAATGCGGATGCGGGTGTGTATGCACAGTTTTGAGCAGCGATAAAGGAGGAGGTGCCCCATTAGGGTTTTGGCAGTTTGTTCGGCCAAAACCGTAATGTGGCACACTCATTAGGGTTTTGACAATTCGTTTGGTCAAAACCATTATGAGCCGGAGACATTATTTACTAATCCTTTTAGTGATAGATTAGTGATGGCTAATTGCATTGACCATTTGACCACTTAGACCTCTCTTGACTTTGTTGACCCGTTGACCTTGTTGACCATTGACCTTCAAGAGAGATCTACACTCTTCTTTGATTTTCTTTTTAATTCTTGAGTTATGAAAATGGTCAAGTCATTCGTGCCATCAACTTTATCATGATAGGATTAGTAATGATGGTTTTAGTGTATTATTGCAACCATGGTTCATTTCCTTCGAGTTAATCTTTTCATTATTCTCTTCTCATTCTCTCTCTTGAAGTGAGAAGAAAAGAAAAGCTCCATGGTTGCTAGGTTTTCTCCTTCATCTTCCTCCTCTTGAAAATTCTTTTGATCTCATGTGTTGAGAGAAAAAGAATCCACATAGACAAACACTTCCATCTATCTCTTCTACACAACCTAGGGCATCCAGATTAGCGATCTCGTTTCTCTAGTCGTCTCGGCTTGAGGTGGAGCTCGGTGTACAACTCTCGGGTGGATCGTCTTCGACTCAAGAAGGCCGCGGAGGTGACCAAGATCCGGATCGACCCTCGGAGCGTGGATGGATGTGCCGGACAGCGGAGAGAAGACCCGAAGGACCGGTTCCGTGAGGTATATTTTCTACAGCATAGTAGTTAAAACCTCTACTTGTTTGCTAGTTTCTTGTTTAGCCAAGATCCTTGCTTTTGAGTCCATGTTTCCTTGCACCAAATAATTGTTTTTCGCCGTTTCTGCCTCCCCGTAAGAACCAGGGTGAGCAACGGGGACTTACAGGTATTTGGCGGGTAGTTTGCTGCACCCGTAGGGGTCTAGGGTGGGGTTTGGCTATTCATCGCGACTATGTAATCCGTCTTTCGTTGCAGGCTCGAACGATGTGCGGATTCCTAGTATATCCAATGTGTTCATCTGTGATCTGGAATGACTATCATTGCATCTACCGACTGTATATATCTATATATGATATATGTTAGATATAGTGCCCTCAGAGTCAATTATTGGATCGCAGACACGTGATTGCAATGATTGAGGGAGGACCTATGCCGGTAGGACAATCTTACTCAGGATGATTGTATACTATCTGGTTTGTCTCTATCATCGTGTACATGCTTTAGGTGACATTGTGGTTCACTATTACACGTTAATGGAGAATAGCATGCTACCATGGGTTGTCTTTATCATTGTTCACTGCTTTAGGTGATCTTACAGGTCGCTATTGCACGCTAATAGAGCCCTTAGGATTCTTGCTTGATGACCAGCAGTATGATGGCAATCATATAAGTGGGAGCTGGGGTCTATAAGCACATCCTTAAAGTGGTCCCCAGTCGTGGGAGTTTTCGAGACTGGGCATCGATACTCCATCAGTAGACTAGTGTATACTGTCGAGACCCCGAAGAGGGGCGATGGCCGGTCTCACAAGCCATTGGTGTCAGTTGGTTCACCTAAGATGTATACAGGTGCTCATTGGGTTATGAGTACACCGGACAGGACTCGCCGGGAACATGCTAGTTGGTATTATACCTGACGTCAGATAGCAGTTCCCTGGTGACATATGTACAGGTTAGTTCATCGACCTGAGATCGTCATTTGTCTCGTGTGAGTTCCCACTGTACTTTGATTACTACCCTACCATGGCTCAAAGGAGTCGTGCAAACAGGGTTTAGTTGGGTACAATCCCGAGCCACATGGAGGCAGTTAGCGGATCGGCAGGGGTTTCGTCTCTCCCGGTATTGAGGGTGAGATCGCGCTGTGTCTAGGAGAGCCATTACACAAAGCCCTCGGCCGAGGCAGGAGATTTACTGCTAGGTATTCCAGTAGTATCTCAGGGTGTTCTGAGCTACACTCCGACATGACTTGCACCGCTTTTGGGGGTCTAACTTTTACCAACCCCCTAGGCCCGACATGCGATGCTCATAGACGAACGGACTGGACTGTTCGGATATTGTCACTGACAGGCTCAGTAGGGTGTCAGGATGAGTTCGCTCATCGACCTCCCTTTTGGTCAATACCTGGTACCCCGTTACGTACAGCTAGTACCTTTGACGTGCTAGTGGTTAAATCCATAGCCAAAGTATAGACGAGTCTTTAGAGTCCCCCACAGACAGTTTCTCAAGTTTCGGGCGAAACGTTGTAGAGGCCGTATGATATATAGCAGGGTTCGATCATATACGTGCGGTATTGCACGGATCATGATCGGACGGATCATACTAGTGGGCTTTGGTTTAAGCCGGATCCTAGTATTAGATTTGTTGGATTACTTTAGTCTCATCGCATTCGCATTTAGTCGGAATGCGGGTGCAGGTATGTATATACAGGTGAGGGGTATCCTTGTGATCCGTCACGAGTTTATTTTAGATGTTGCCGTTTCTTTTTATTGTTGCAGACATTTGGATTAATGTTTGTTAATGAAAATTATGAGCACAAAATCATCATTTAGAGCATTATTGGTGACACATGCACAAGTGATGACTCATGGTATCTTTTCTTGTGCATGTGTCACATTATATGATGGATGTATGTTGATATGATAAGAAGATAGAGAGGGGGGCTGCCATGAGTGGGGTTAGCTCTCATATTATTCTTCTCACTCTCTCTCATATTATCATACTGTAGGGTTCATAGGCATGCTAATGAAGTCTCACAAGGCATCAACCATGCCAATTTTAAATTTTATGAGTGCCGACAAACCCTAATACGGATCGTCGACTAGAATTTTAGGCGAAAAACGAAACTAATTAACAATTTAACTAAAAGAGAGAGGCTCCAACCTTTGTAGATCCGGTTCTCCACTTCCTTAGCTCCACATAGGCATCCTCTCGCTGTCCATCTCGAATCCCGGACTCAATCGTCGGCTTGATCGGAGAAATGGGCGGGCTAGGTCGTCGGCTTCGTGCCGAAGATGATCTACGTCGAGGCATCACAAGTTCAAGCTCCAACTCCATCAAGTTGTGAAACTTGTGAAGATAACACCCTATACTACTTGGCAAGAGGTATAGGGTGAAGAAATAGGAGGTGGGTTCACTTTAGAATTGGATTTCTCACACTTTAGCTCAAGTTGCCATTAATGGACTTAAGCTTTTTCTTTGAAGATGTAGAAGAAGATGAAGCTAGAATATGATAAGTCTTAATTAAAATTGAAAAGTAAAATGAATACTTATCATATACTAACTAAGGTAGAGTGTAAAGAATTGACCATGGTTACTTGGAAGGGTTAGGGTTAAGCATGAAGACAAGAATGGTTACAAAGTCAAAGCTTCATGAAGCTTCAACTAGAAACAAAGAAAGCCACCATTCTCATCAAAATCTTTTCCAAAATAAGAATTATAAATAAATAGATAAGTAATTAAATAAACCAAAACCCTAATCATTAACTTAACCATGGTTCAATTCTTTACACAAACCTAAGTGAGCATGTATCATCAAACATGATACAAACATGTGCACAAAAGTATATCACATATACAACTTGCACATCAAGTGAGAAAATCCATTTAAAGTGAACCAATACTAGCTAATGCAAAGTAATATATCAAATATATAATTATACATTAAATCATTAAATCAACACTTGATTTAACGATCCGGTCATATCGCATATAACCGACTAGTATCCTATGTATCGGCTTATTGAATCAATCCTTGATTCGATATCTAGGTTATATCGAATATAACCAATCGATACATTCAATGCGAGAATGAACTGCGGTATCACATACACGCATTATTCTCGGTCCCGCACATATCTCATATGCGCTCCTATTTCGTTTCGCTTGAGCCAGGAAACCTCTGTGTAGGACTCTAAAGACTCGTCAATACGCCGGTTGCAGATGATGATCATATCAAGCACCCACAAGCCGCAAGCGGTCTGCTAAACGTAACGGCCATCCGGGTATTGAGCGATTAGAAGATCGACGAGCTAGCCCGCTCACACTCCTGTGAATCCAACCAGTAACACTTACCGTACAGTCCGGTCTGTTCGTCTGATATGTCGCATATCAAGTCTAGGGGTGGTAAACGTCAGACCCCAATAACCGATAAGTCATGCCGATGTGAGGCTCATAACGGGTCGAGATACTACTGGTAACACTTACCAGCAAATCTCTGATCAGCCCTGGCCAGGGACTTCCCTGTTACGGCCAATCGAGCACAGCGCAACATCAACCCCCAATACCGGGAGAGACGAAACCCCTCCTATCGCTCATTGCCTCCATGTAACTCGGGACTGTACCCAAAGACCACCATTTTGCACGCCCTCGTGGACGTGGTAAGGTGGAGATCAAAGCACAGTGGGAATCACACAAGACTCTATGACGATCTCGGGTCTATAGACTAACCTGCACAAGTGTCACCTGAGAACTGCCATCTGACGTGAGGTATAATACCATCTGGGAGTTCTCGGCGAGTCCGTCCAGTGTACCCAGTCTCCACTGAGCACCCGTATACCATCTCTGATGTCAAACACCAATGAATATGGGATCATCCATTGCCCATCTCATGGGTCGAGAAGCGTATACGCTAGTCTACACTGGTATATCGATGCCCCGTCTCGATACACCCACGACTAGGGACCTTGAAGGATGTACCTATGGACTACCATGTCCCCACTAGTATGATCTGCATCATAGTCCAGGTAGTCAAGTACACATCCTAAGGGCTTTACCAACATGTAACTTTAAGACAGTATAAAGAGACTAGTATACATGTTAAGATAAAGAGCAACCAGATAGCATACTATCATATCGAGCAAGAAAGTCATCTATATATAGCTCCAAGCATCCAATATAATATACATCATCTGTACAATACTGGCCTCTAGGGCATACATACAACTAACAATCTCCCACTTGCACTAGGGCCAGCTGCTGTAGTATCGCATACCGAGCATCCCGAAGAGTCTTTCAAACTGTATCTGGGGAATGGCCTTCGTGAGTGGATCCGCCGTGTTGTTCTTCGTGTCAACCCTCCTAACCTCGATCTCCCGGCGATCAACTATCTCCCGGATCAGGTGATACCGCCTCAAAATATGCCTGGATCGCTGATGGGACCTGGGTTCCTTGGCCAAAGCCACCTCTCCATTGTTATCACAATACAAAGGTATTGGATGCTCAATGGATGGAACCACACCAAGTTCAGTAATGAACTTCTTGATCCAGACAGCCTCTTTAGCAGCATTGTTGGCAGCGATGTATTCAGCCTCCATCGTCGAGTCTGCCACGGTTTCCTGCTTGGAACTCTTCCAGCTAACCGCCCCTCCGTAAAGGGTAAAGACAAAGCCCGACTACGACTTAGAGTCGTCCTTATCACTCTGGAAGCTCGAATCGGTAAAGGACTCCACTTGGAGTTCTCCGTTACCATACACCAAAAGCATCTCTTTAGTCCTTCGTAAGTACTTGAGAATGCTCTTCACAGCTGTCCAGTGACACTCTCCAGGATCAGCTTGATACCTGCTCACCATACTTAGTGAGTATGCTACATCGGGTCTGGTACATAGCATCGCATACATGATAGAGCCTACAGCCGAAGCATAGGGTATCCCTTGCATGCGAGCTCTCTCCAAATCAGTCTTGTGAGACATCTCTTTGGAGAGAGTGACTCCAGAGATCGTGGGCAAGTTCCCACGCTTGGATTCTTCCATACTAAACCTCTTTAGTATGGTGTCAATGTACCTGGATTGGGACAATCCCAATATCCGTTTGGATCTATCTCTATAGATCCTAATCCCCAATATGCAGGAGGCATCACCAAGATCTTTCATTGAGAATCTTTGTGATAAGAAGAGCTTGACCGATTGCAGCATAGGAATATCATTTCCTATCAAGAGTATGTCGTCTACGTACAATACGAGGAAGACAACCTTACTCTCTGCCACCTTCTTGTAGATACAAAGTTCATCTGGATTTTTGACGAAATCAAACTCTTTGATAACGACGTCAAAGAAGATGTTCCAACTCCGCGATGCTTGCTTTAATCCATAAATGGATTTAAGCAGCTTGCACACTTTCCCGCTGCTCCCACTGTCTACGAAGCCCTCTGGCTGAGTCATGTACACGCACTCTTCTAAATCACCATTTAGAAAGGCGGTCTTAACATCCATTTGCCAGATTTCGTAATCATGATATGCAACGATGGCAAGCATGATCCGGATGGATTTAAGCATAGCTACTGGAGAAAAGGTTTCGTCATAGTCCACACCTGGTCTTTGACGAAAACACTTTGCAACAAGTCTAGCTTTGAAAGTCTCCACTTTCCCATCTACACCAAGTTTCTTCTTGAAGATCCACTTGCTCCCAATGGCTTTTACCCCTTCAGGAGCAACTTCCAAAGTCCATACTTTGTTGGTGTACATGGATTCCATCTCGGACCGCATAGCATCCAGCCATTTCACTGAGTCTCTACTGTTGGAGATAGTGCCCTCAGAGTCAATTATTGGATCACAGGCACGTGATTGCAATGATTGAGGGAGGACCTATCCCGGTAGGACAATCTTACTCGAGATGATAGTATGCTATCTGGTTTATCTTTATCATCGTGTACTGCTTCAGGTGACCTGGCATGTCGCTATTACACGTTGATAGAGCCCCTAGGATTCTTGCTTGACTGCCGGCAGTATGATGGCGATCATATACGTGGGAGCTGGTAGTCTATAAGCACATCCTTAAAAGGTCCCTAGTCGTAGGAGTTTCGAGACAGGGCATCGATTCTCCAGAGTAGACTAGTGTATACAGTCGAGACCCCGACGAGGGGCGGTGGCCGGTCTCACAAGCCACTGGTGTCAGTTGGTTCACCTAAGATGTATACAGGTGCTCATTGGGTTATGAGTACACCGGACAGGACTCGCCGGGAACATGCTAGTTGGTCTTATACCTGACGTCAGATAGCAGTTCCCTGGTGACATGTGTACAGGTTAGTTCATCGACCTGAGGATCGTCATTTGTCTCGTGTGAGTTCCTACTGTGCTTTGATTACTACCCTACCACGAATCAAAGGAGTCGTGCAAACAGGTTTTAGTTGGGTACAGTCCCGAGCCACATGGAGGTAGTGAGCGGATCTTCAGGGGTTCGTCTCTCCCGGTATTGGGAGTGAGGTCGTGCTGTGTCTAGGAGAGCCATTACGCAAAGCCCTCGGCCGAGGCAGGAGATTTACTGGTAGGTATTCCAGTAGTATCTCAGGGCGTTCTGGGCTACGCTCCGACACGACTTGTACCGCTTTTGGGGGTCTGACTTTTACCAACCCCCTAGGCTCGCTATGCGATACTCATAGACGAACGGACCGGACTGTACGGATATTGTCACTGACAGGCTCAGTTGGGTGTCGGGGTGAGCTTCCTCATCGACGTCCCTTTTGGTCAATAGCTGGTGGCCCGTCACGTATTGGCTGATACCTCTGACGTGCTAGTGGTTAAATCCACAGCCATAGTATTGACGAGTCTTTAGAGTCCACCACACTTACAGTTACTCAAGCTTTCGGGCGAAACGCTGTAGAGGCCATATGGAGATATGGCAGGGTCCGATCAGATACGTGCGGTATTGCACGGATCAGGATCGGACAGCTTTGTACTAGTGGCCGTATGGTTATATGGCAGCGTTCAATCAGATACGTGCGGTATTGCACGGATCAGGATCGGACGGATATTACTAGCCGGCTTTGGTTTAAGTCGGTCCTAGTTTAGTACAGTGTAGATTTTGTCTCTTTGCATTTGTATCCGGTCGGAATACAGATGCGGGTGTGTATGCACAGTATCGGGGTTTTCCTGTAATTTATTACGGGACCAGTTTTCTGGAGTTGCCAGTTTGCATTCCGTTCCGGCCGGTTTTTCTTTGTTCTTTCCCGGCCGGACTTTTCCGATGGAGGGTGTTATTTGCAAGTTTGCAAATAACACATGGTGGGGGGTTTTATTGCATAAGGTGTGATATGATAAGCATCTTTGCTTTTCATGCTTTATTGTGATAAGAAAGGATTAGGATTGATGCGTAGTTTTGTGATGATTATGTTTTTGGTTAAGGTCACCACTTGCTTTATCCTACACTCACTCTCCTTCTTGGATTTGATCATGGTTGCTTCATAATTCCTTCTTCCACCATTTTTGTTATGAGAGTTTTCATTTTAGAAAAGAGATGAGAAAAAGAAAGAGAAGAAAATGAGAGATTCATCTTTGAGAGGAGAAAAATGAGAGTGATTCATTTTGTGTATATCATTCTTCATCTCATTCCATTGCTAGAAAATTGAAAGCACCAATTTTCTATATACCATTCCTCCATCTATGGCAACAAACCCCAAAGTGAGACACTACACTACACATTCTACAGCATATCTTGAGCATGTCGAGTTGCCGGCTTCATGCGCGAGTTGCCTCGGTATTGAGGCGGGAGCCCGTAAAAGAAGAAGGCGATGTGGTGCCCTTTCCGGCGAGGAGGCGACGATGTGGAGGCAACACTTTCCGCGGGAGATCGGGACGACGACGAGAAGACCGGAGGACTCGAATCACTCGGTATACTTCTTACCCTATCTCTTGATTGCTAGCTTTAGGTTAATGGTAAACGATCCGGGTTTTCATTGTCCGCGGTAGCGCCGGTTTCCGAGTAAGGAAAATTTTTATTCCGCATTTTGGCCTCGAGCAAGAGGCCGGCGCGCTGCCGTGACGCAACATGGTATCAGAGCCACGCCATTAACCTTACCTAGCTTCGTTTGATTTGTTTTTCAGTTCCGATCGACCGAAATTCCAAAAACCGTATTTTTCTAGCACATCAGTTTCTGTCGAAATTTTTTGAAGTCTAAAAATTTTTCAGGTTGTAAATTATTGATGTACTGGAAAATCTAAGAGCTCTGTAAAAATTCGACGAAGTAACTCCACAGTGGGAGCGCGGAACAGCCGCGAAAACCCCCTTCCCGCCGCCCTTCCGCCGCGCACTATGGAGATCACTTCACCAATTTTTTACAGAGGCCTTCTGGGCTTAAAATATGGGTTTTGGAATATTAAAATTGGGCCCAGGATTTCTGTGAGTGCTACAGTTTTGATTGGGGGCCCACTTGTTAATTTTTGATCGATCGGATATTTTAAACACATTATTTCACAGTATTTACATTATATCTGCGACTGTGAATGTCACTCGATCGGTAAATCCGGTCTAACTGCTATAGCCCGGTTAGACGGATTTGCGAACGTGACTTTCACGTTGATGTTCTATGTTTATGCTGTGTTGTTGCGGATCGGTCGTGGGGGATAGCCTGGATGCAATGCTAGTACAGTTTTGTTGTATTATGTACATTTGATATTGCGGGGCGAGCGTCCGACATGTGGACTGCCGTCACTGCCTGTTTGTATTATTCTTTTGGGGCACGACCTGGTTGCGGTCGATGTACCCGGTGTATGTATATTTTACTTTCTGTACTAGGATTACCCCGCGGTGGAGTGCACGGATAGCCGGGTTCTAGAGGGCAACGGGCCCGCATCTCATGGCATTGAGACGGAGGGGGCCTCACTCTAGGATTGGCGGGCTATTCGCCGCACTCGTAGGGGGTACAGGTTGACCCAGGAGGGGTGCCCAAGTTACCGGATTCCGTGAAGTGCTGGGTGGTCCATTCACGGTGCTGAAGGGGGGTGCCTCGCTTCAGGTTTTGGCGGGTGACTTGCCGCGCCCGTAGGGGTCTAGGATTTCATTGCACAGGCTATCCACACGACCAGGGGAACGTCGGGTTTCAGCAGCGGCTCTGTGAAACCCGGGGTTTCCAGATATCTGTATTGTTCTGTGATGCTGTACATTTCTGTGATGTTGCATTCTTATCACGCCTTGAGCGAATATAATATATTGGTATATATATTAGTAGATGTTGTATATGTTTTACATCCATGCTAGTCCAGTCCCCGCTCTGTCGTTAGTTAGCTAACCTAACGGGTAATGACGGGACCCAGTGGCGAATGCGGATGGCATATACGTACATCAGTATATTTTCGTTCTTTGTGGTGTGATCTTTTGATGGGACTGCGTTGATTCGGATCAATGCAAGATAAACAAACCTAATCTGATGTTGTTGGAACATTTTTCAAAAAGCTGCTAATGCAAGGACGTTCACTTTTGTTTTGCATCGTGGTATTCATTTGGAATATCCTGCTCCTCAGTCGACGAGGCAAGGGCCGAGATCCCTTCACCGGGAGTGACCCCTTGGACAGAAGTTTGCGTCAGGGCATTAACTTCACTATAGCCGATTACTTTTGCTTTGCATCGTGGTATTCATTTGGAATATCCTGCACCTCATTCTACGGGGAAAGAGCCGAGATCCCTTCACCGGGAGTGACCTCTTTAGTAAAGGTTTTCGTCACTATATTTTTATAAAAGGCTATGCAGTTCCTTCAACGATATCAAGTTCATTACGTTAAAGGTTTTTCGCCAAAAACCATTCGTAGCCCTCCGTCATTTCTTATGAGTATTATTTAGTATTCGTGCTGCGTTTGTTGACTCCGTCAAGGCGTAGTGTACGGTAGCTAAGTGGTGCTTGTTTGTTGCATAAGTGGGATTGGTTAGGACAGTCGTGCGGCCTTGTTGACTCCGTCAAGGGCACGTACGGGTGGGTTTAATGCAATCCAGATAATGACGGGTTGAACTTGACTAGGACTCTTTGATTTGTTGACTCCGTCAAGGTCACTTGAGTCCTAGGGGTAAAAACACACATCGGGAGTTTCAAAAGAACTGAAACTTGCCAGGCATGCGCATACCTTCTGGAGTATGGTGGCGTGAGTGGATTCCGTCACATTATCATGCGATGATAGTTGGATCCCGATTCCCACTGATGAGTTGGTTTACTCCTCGGGTGATCCCGACTAATTCTTCTTTCAGGTTTGGAGGAGAATTTGAGGTACAGTGGGAGGTTTCCAGATTAGATAAAGTGATAACCATTCTGATCTAGGTTAGAGTGCACGCTGAGTGTTTCTTTTCTCTCTCTCTTTGGCAGCGACCATTGACCCGACCCTAAGACTTTGACTCAGTGACCAAGTTGACCGAACCTTCTTAACACAGGCTTTTGGATTGTCAGAGTTGCAGACCTCATTGCCACTCCTACTTTTACCCTTTTCTCTAGGACACCCCGTATTACTGCGAACGTCCACTTCCATTGGACAAAACCATCGTATGGTTATATACGAACTCGAAGGACTTCGAGGATGGTTTCTGGTTCTGGAGAAAACGGATAGGATTATTCAGTTGTCTTTTCTTTTCACCTTCTCTCATTGCGAGTACTCCTTAGTTTAGGAGATAGTACACCTATTACGCAAATTGGATAGTCTTCTTCCAAACCTTAGGCTGGTGCCGAACGGTGGGGAATGAAGAAAACCAATTAGCATAACGACGGTGTGCAGAATGTATTAAGATTAAGACAAAGCAAGGGATTAGTAAGAGGGCAAAGTAAATTGCGACTGCTATTCACGACCAAACCAAGTATTTCTTCGCCAATCCTAAATCACCTTTGTATTTCTCTAGGACACTCCGTATCACTACGAAGATCCCATTTTATTGGATACTCCATCGTATGGTTATATACGAACTCGAAAGGAACTTGTTCCAGTTCGGGGATGGATTCTGGTTCAGGAGAAATAGGAATAAAGTACATTCAGGTGTCTTTTATCTTCACCTTCTCTCGCATTGCGAGTGTTCCTAGGATTAGGACAGTACACCTTTTATGCTTATTGGATAGTCTTCTTCCAAACCATAGGCTGGTGCCGAACGGTAGGGAAGGAAGAAAACCATTTGGCCTAAAGGGGTGTGCAGACGGTAATGACTAAAGACATATAAAGGGATTTGGACAGATGGCAAAGAGATATACGGTTACAGTTGTAAATCTGGATGATGGAAGAGGCATTACTAGGAATACCAGGATACCCCAACAAAACATTTCAATGTTTCAGTTTCACTGTGTACTGTTAATGGAAAACTGATTTCCCAGTTAGACACTTGCTCCAGGGTATGTATTTACCAGGTATGATTCTCACATTTGTATTGTTTTACAGATGCTGAGTGGGAGTAAGTTATTGGGAATTAGGTGACCATCCTCATTATATCGTGATTCGTTGTAATTGGTGATATTTGAGGAAGCCACCTGGGTTGTTTGCCGGTCGGCAATTATTTGGTTTTGAATATCCGCGGTTATGCACCAATTTCAAATTGATATATCTGTACGTCTATTTTAATAGAGTGAGATATACCTTTTGATATTATGTCGATGACATTTACCTATATCAGTGGATGGTTAGGTAAGGAGCATTAAACAGCGGTGTAATTCTTCTTAACCATAAGTACAGTTTTCAACCTACGACACACAGTGAATGAGTTATCAGACTCAAGGGACTTATACAGAGCATTGTATATTATCCAGTGTCCATTAGGACAGAGGGGTTGGTCCTCGTACTATATTCGGTTTACTTATGACTTCTCTAGTTTTTTAGACAAGTGTTTCGTAGAAACACAGGGTCCGAATTTTGAGAAGTTATGGGTATTTGGATAAAGTAGAGAACCAGGTATTGCAAGTATCGGGATTCTTCAAAGAGATTGAAGATGTAGATACTTGTGTATGGTATTCAGTTGATAGTAATGATAAAGAGAAATTGCTTCTCTTTCAGGTTACTCATAATTGGAAGCATTCCTAAGTTGAGTAACGCAGATCGGCCTCCTTCCATTTAGTTGACATGCACTGGAGACAGCTGCATGATTTGAATCTGGTTCAATTAAATCAGTGCCTCTGGTTCTATATTGGATATAGAACAGTTCATATCTTAACGTTGTTAAGGTACGGGGAGTTGTCCGGCTTATGCTTAAAACCAGACACTGGACAACTCAAGGCACGTTTCTGTAATGGCTGTTTGTGGGTTGACCCAGGCTATGACGAGGGTTGATTTTCTACCATCTGGATGAACAATAGCAATATTGTTCTAGACTCGCCACAATTTTAAAAGGAATGGATTTTTTTCAGAAAAAGTAGTGGGAGTATGGTAGAACTGGAAGTAATTCCAGAACCACAAACGATTACTGAAGATTTGATAAGGAACCTAAAGATTCAATCTGATTTGACATTCCATTGGCCACTCCGCAGATAAGGTGGGTAACTTCAGGCACCCGAGAGGTACTACGGTAGCCTCAAGGACGGTGACAGGGAAGTTCTTGTTTACCCACACTTGCCATTGCTGTTGTTCCAGGCTGCGAGACCCGGCAGGAGGATGAGTATAGCGTCGTTCTATACTAGCTTTAGAAGTGCACGTCTATATGACTCTGCCAGAGGGTTGTCGTAGTCAGTGGGAGCAGCGGAAGCATTGGTGGACATCAGGCTTATGACTATTTATAGACTAAAGCAGATGTAGCGGAGATAGATCATCTATTTCTGATGTGACAGTCATAGGTTTGACTTCATCAGAATAGGGGATGGATCTGTTGAGGAGGTAGTAGGGTGTGATGTCCTGGTTTTGGATGACATACACATAGTAGGAAGTGATATTCCTATACTACGATCGGTTATACTTTGGTCGTCACACAGCGGTTTCTCCACACAGGACTTGGACATAATATCTAACATACTGGTTACTAGATCTATGGTTTTAGATCTAGATTTGGGTGGTTTCCCAATCTGGGTACCTTGACAGCATTCTATGAGTATTTAGAATGGACGACTCCTGGCACGGTTGTGCACCTGCAGTTGATGGAGTCACCCTCTCTAAAGGTGTCTTATAGACTAAAGGGGAGAGGGATACTCATGATTGGCAGATCACTTGCTTAGGCAATTGAGTCAATCATGAGATGTCAAGTACCACACCAGATGTTGTTCTTGCAGTAGACGCAATAAGTTGATATTAATCCAATCCTGGAGAAACAGTCGGAAGCAGTTTTAGAACATAAGTTGATGTTCTAGGGATGTGATAATGACAGCCTCTTTTAGGAGACGATTATCATTCCAGGCTTCCAAGGTGACATGGATGGCAGAGTGGCTGTCAGAGTTATAGTTTCTCCTTCTGACAAGGGGCAGTATTTTGGACAGGTGGTCCAAGGCAATACTGAGGGAGGCATGGCGCTGGGTACTGATTAAGTTCAGTCATTGATACAGTCTAAGAAGTTTGGATTTGGAGTTCATTTATGAGCTAGGTCCCATCAGACATCCAGACATATTCTAAGACAGGTATTGCTCATTTCGGGAGATGGCTTTCTCCGCGAACTTGAGATATAGAGAGACATAGAAAGAAACATCACAGCGGATCCACTCACTGAGGCTATTCCTCGAACGCAATAGTTTCGCAAACGAGCTTTGTGAGACTGACTAGTAGAGGAGTTGGGTGTTCGGTATCACACGGGCTGTGAGTATGCGGCATCGCAATAATTAGCCTTGAGTGCAAGTGGGAGATTGTTGGAGATAGTGCCCTCAGAGTCAATTATTGGATCACAGGCACGTGATTGCAATGATTGAGGGAGGACCTATCCCGGTAGGACAATCTTACTCGAGATGATAGTATGCTATCTGGTTTATCTTTATCATCGTGTACTGCTTCAGGTGACCTGGCATGTCGCTATTACACGTTGATAGAGCCCCTAGGATTCTTGCTTGACTGCCGGCAGTATGATGGCGATCATATACGTGGGAGCTGGTAGTCTATAAGCACATCCTTAAAAGGTCCCTAGTCGTAGGAGTTTCGAGACAGGGCATCGATTCTCCAGAGTAGACTAGTGTATACAGTCGAGACCCCGACGAGGGGCGGTGGCCGGTCTCACAAGCCACTGGTGTCAGTTGGTTCACCTAAGATGTATACAGGTGCTCATTGGGTTATGAGTACACCGGACAGGACTCGCCGGGAACATGCTAGTTGGTCTTATACCTGACGTCAGATAGCAGTTCCCTGGTGACATGTGTACAGGTTAGTTCATCGACCTGAGGATCGTCATTTGTCTCGTGTGAGTTCCCACTGTGCTTTGATTACTACCCTACCACGGCTCAAAGGAGTCGTGCAAACAGGTTTTAGTTGGGTACAGTCCCGAGCCACATGGAGGTAGTGAGCGGATCTTCAGGGGTTCGTCTCTCCCGGTATTGGGGGTGAGGTCGCGCTGTGTCTAGGAGAGCCATTACGGAAAGCCCTCGGCCGAGGCAGGAGATTTACTGGTAGGTATTCCAGTAGTATCTCAGGGCGTTCTGGGCTACGCTCCGACACGACTTGTACCGCTTTTGGGGGTCTGACTTTTACCAACCCCCTAGGCCCGCCATGCGATACTCATAGACGAACGGACCGGACTGTACGGATATTGTCACTGACAGGCTCAGTTGGGTGTCGGGGTGAGCTTCCTCATCGTCGTACCTTTTGGTCAATAGCTGGTGGCCCGTCACGTATTGGCTGATACCTCTGACGTGCTAGTGGTTAAATCCACAGCCATAGTATTGACGAGTCTTTAGAGTCCACCAAACTTAAAGTTACTCAAGCTTTCGGGCGAAACGCTGTAGAGGCCGTATGGAGATATGGCAGGGTCCGATCAGATACGTGCGGTATTGCACGGATCAGGATCGGACAGCTTTGTACTAGTGGCCGTATGGTTATATGGCAGCGTTCGATCAGATACGTGCGGTATTGCACGGATCAGGATCGGATGGATATTACTAGCCGGCTTTGGTTTAAGTCGGTCCTAGTTTAGTACAGTGTAGATTTTGTCTCTTTGCATTTGTATCCGGTCGAAATACAGATGCGGGTGTGTATGCACAGTATCGGGGTTTTCCTGTAATTTATTACGGGACCAGTTTTCTGGAGTTGCCAGTTTGCATTCCGTTCCGGCCGGTTTTTCTTTGTTCTTTCCCGGCCGGACTTTTCCGATGGAGGGTGTTATTTGCAAGTTTGCAAATAACACATGGTGGGGGGTTTTATTGCATAAGGTGTGATATGATAAGCATCTTTGCTTTTCATGCTTTATTGTGATAAGAAAGGATTAGGACTGATGTGTAGTTTTGTGATGATTATGTTTTTGGTTAAGGTCACCACTTGCTTTATCCTACACTCACTCTCCTTCTTGGATTTGATCATGGTTGCTTCATAATTCCTTCTTCCACCATTTTTGTTATGAGAGTTTTCATTTTAGAAAAGAGATAAGAAAAAGAAAGAGAAGAAAATGAGAGCTTCATCTTTGAGAGGAGAAAAATGAGAGTGATTCATTTTGTGTATATCATTCTTCATCTCATTCCATTGCTAGAAAATTGAAAGCACCAATTTTCTATATACCATTCCTCTATCTATGGCAACAAACCCCAAAGTGAGACACTACACTACACATTCTACAGCATATCTTGAGCATGTCGAGTTGCCGGCTTCATGCGCGAGTTGCCTCGGTATTGAGGCGGGAGCCCGTAAAAGAAGAAGGCGATGTGGTGCCCTTTCCGGCGAGGAGGCGACGATGTGGAGGCAACACTTTCCGCGGGAGATCGGGACGACGACGAGAAGACCGGAGGACTCGGATCACTCGGTATACTTCTTACCCTATCTCTTGATTGCTAGCTTTAGGTTAATGGTAAACGATCCGGGTTTTCATTGTCCGCGGTAGCGCCGGTTTCCGAGTAAGGAAAATTTTTATTCCGCATTTTGGCCTCGAGCAAGAGGCCGGCGCGCTGCCGTGACGCAACATCTACTCGTGATGGCCTGCTCGAAGCTAGTTAGGTCATCATCCTCCATGATGCAATCCTCGCTCCCACCATCCATGAGAAAACCGTAGTATCTCTCAGGTGGGCGAGGAACCCTACTAGATCGGCGGAGAGGCTGAGGTTCTGTGAGTGCACGGCGGCGCCCCGGCCTCCATCCCGAGGCCAGAATGCGGAAGCGGTGATAAACTTTAATTTTGCGAACTTAGCAAACCGGCACCACCGCGCACTAAAACCTGGATCGAACCATTAACTAGTCCTAGCTAACTACAAGATAGGGAATAGAGATATACCGACTGATCCGAGTCCTCCAGTCTTCTCGTCATCGTCCCGATCTCCCGCGGAAACTCTGGTCGTCGCCTCCTCGCCTGAAGGGCACCACATCGTCTGCATCTTTTACGGGCTCCCACCTCAATACCGAGGCAACTCGGGCACGAAGCTGGCTAGTCGACGTGCCCAAGGTTTGCTGTAGAATGTGTAGTGCTCAAGTCTCATTTGGGGTTCATGGAGGTGCCATTTTGGTGGAGGGATGATACAAGAATTATGTGGAGGAACTTGAGGATATTTGGGAGCATGAAATGAACCAAATACCCACACTCAAAAATTTGGACAGCCCTTGCAATGTCTTGGCCGGCCATGGCTTGGTGGTGGGGTGAGAAAAGCATGAATCATAAGAGAGCCACACAAAGGAATGAGTGTTAGCCAATAATCAAGGAGAGAGAAAAAGCGGTATCATGAGAGATAATGATCACACCATAATTCCAACACTCAACCAAACAACCATCTCTCATCATCAACAATCATGTCCACAAAAATCATGCCATCATGACACAAAGAAAATCAAGCATGGTCAAAGGATGGTGCACCATCATGATAAAACAATAATGCAAAGACCCCCTCTACAATTGCTTATTTGCAACAATGCAAATAAGCCCTCCTCCACCAATCTTCGACCAATGAACGATACAAAGGAAATTGGCCGAAACGGAAAGCAAACTGGCAACTCCAGAAAACTGGTCCCGTAATAAATTACAGGAAAACCCTGCTACTGTGCATACACACCCGCATTTGTATTCCGACCGAAATACAAATGCTATGAGACAAAATCTACAATGTACTATACTAAGATCCGGCTTAAACCAAAGCCGGCTAGTAATATCCGTTCGATCCTGATCCGTGCAATACCGCACGTATCTGATCGAACCCTGCCATATATCCATACGGCATATAGTACAAACTGTCCGATCCTGATCCGTGCAATACCGCACGTATCTGATCAGACCTTGCCATATTTCCATACGGCCTCTACAACTTTTTGCCCGAAAGCTGAGTAACTGAATGTGGGGGACTCTAAAGACTCGTCAACACCTTGGTTGTGGATTTAACCACTAGCACATCAGAGGTATAAGCCAATACGTAACGGGCTACCAGGTATTGACTAAAAGGGACGTCTGTGAGCGAACTCAGCCTGACAACCCTACTGAGCCTGTCAGTGACAATATCCGTACAGTCCGGTCCGTTCGTCTATGAGCATCGCATGGCGGGCCTAGGGGGTTGGTAAAAGTCAGACCCCCAAAAGCGGTACAAGTCGTGTCGGAGTGTAGCCCAGAACACCCTGAGATACTACTGGAATACCTACCAGTAAATATCCTTGCCTCGGCCGAGGGCTTCGTGTAATGGCTCTCATAGACACAGCGCGACCTCACCCCCAATACCGGGAGAGACGAACCCCTGAAGATGCGCTCACTGCCTCCATGTGGCTCGGGACTGTACCCAACTAAAACCTGTTTGCACGACTCCTTTGAGCCGTGGTAGGGTAGTAATCAAAGTACAGTGGGAACTCACACAAGACAAATGACGATCCCCAGGTCGATGAACTAACCTGTACACATGTCACCAGGGAACTGCCATCTGACGTCTGGTATATGACCAACTAGCATGTTCCCGGCGAGTCCTGTCCGGTGTACTCATAACCCAATGAGCACCTGTATACATCTTAGGTGAACGAACTGACACCAGTGGCTTGTGAGACCGACTACCGCCCCTCGTCGGGGTCTCGAATGTACACACTAGTCTACTCTGGAGTATCGATGCCCTATCTCGAAACTCCAACGACTAGGGACCATTTAAGGATGTGCTTATAGACTACCAGCTCCCACGTATATGATCGCCCTCATACTGCTGGTGGTCAAGCAAGAATCCTAGGGGCTCTATCAACGTGCAATAGTGACCTGTCAGGTCACCTAAAACAGTACACGATGATAAAGATAAACCAGATAGCATACTATCATCATGAGTAAGACTGTCCTAGCGGGATAGGTCCTCCATCAATCTTTGTAATCACGTGCCTGTGATCCAATAATTGACACTTAGGGCACTATCTCCAACAGGTTCATCGGGAGCTACTGAATCCACTGGTTCAACCAAATCTTCTGTTGTAGTCTTTATTGTTGGAACCTCTTCCAGTTCTAGCTCCTTGCCACTAATCTCTTTTTCAAGAAATTCCTTTTCTAAAAAGGTGGCATGTCGAGAAACAAACACCTTTTGTTCCTCGGTGTGGTAAAAGATATACCCTCGCGAATGTTTGGGATATCCAATAAACTTACACAGAATGGACCTTGCCTCGAGTTTGTCCGGATTTTGCGTTTTTACATATGCCGGATAACCGCATATCTTAACATAATTAAGACATGGTCTATTTTCTTTCTATATCTCATATGGAGTGGTTGGCACGGTTTTGGTGGGAACCATATTCAATAGGTCTGCAGCTGTTTCCAGTGCATATCCCCAGAAGGAAATAGGTAACTCAGCTGTGCTCATCATAGAGCGCACCATATCCAATAGGGTGCGGTTCCTCCGTTCTGATACAACGTTGTGCTGTGGTGTATATGGAGGAGTCAGCTGAGAGAGAATCCCATTCTCTTTTAGGAAGTCCAGGAATTCATTGCTTAAGTATTCTCCTCCTTGATCAGATCGAAGGATTTTAATACTTTTTCCGGTTTGGTTCTCAACTTCTTGTTTATATTCTCTAAATTTCTCAAAAGCTTCTGATTTGTGTTTCATCAGGAACACATATCCGAATCTAGAGAGATCGTCAGTGAATGTAATGATGTACGAAGAACCATCCCTGGCATGTGTAGACATGGGACCGCATACATCACTATGTATCAGTCCCAAGAGTTCGGTAACTCTTTCTCCGTGTCCCGTAAACGGAGTCTTGGTCATCTTGCCTTTGAGACATGACTGGCAAGTGTCATAAGATGAAAATTCAAACGGATTTAAATATCCATCCTTATGCAACTTAGCCAGTCGTGTCGCATTGATGTGACCGAGTCTACAATGCCACAAGAAGGATTCGTTCAGTTCTGAACTCTTCCTGTTGTGTGTGTTTGTTTTGCTCAGAACTGTTGATTGATTTAGAACATAAATGCCATTGCACAACGTACCTGATCCAACCAACTTTTGGTTACGGAAAATGTTCATAACATTGTCCTGTAATACAAAATTATATCCCTCTTTACTCAATAAAGAAACCGATATAATGTTGCATATCAGGTTCGGCATGTAATAGCATTCGTTCAAAACCAATGTATTACCAGTTGGTAATGCAAGGTGATATTCCCCGACAGTCTTAGCTGCAACAATTGCACCATTTCCAACTTTAATGTCTTTATCACCGTCTCCAAGTTCTCTACCTTTCCTGAGCCCATGTAACTGATTACATATATGGGATCCTGACCCGGTATCTAATACCCAGGACGTGGAGCAAATGGAGAAACAGTTCTCTGTAATGAACACACCCGAAGAAAATGCATCATCATGTACTTTCTTCATTCGGGTGGCATGGGAATCCTGGTATTCCCCTATATCCTGTTCAGTCCTATAACTCTTATAAGAAAGAACGGAACCAACGTTCCCCAGCACAGTATAACATGCGGGTTGGGTCAATACATCCATATTATTATCTTGATTAGGGCCTGACATGGTCGCTACCTGGAGAGAGAGAGAAGAAAACACTTTAGCGTATGCTCGTGCAAGATCAGATTGGTTATTATCTTATCTAATCAGGATGGCTCCCACTGTTTTTATCAAATCTTCCTTCAAACCCTAAAAGGAAAGACTAGCCGGGATTAATTACACACTACAAGTTCGCCAATCTTTCAGCTAGGCCAGTGTCGGTACTTTGAGGGAGGTCCCCCGTGCTTTCGCACGAACCTAATTAATGTAAACCTCGTTTTCCCAGAGGCGTAACCCCGTTGACACCTTTCTAGACACCTACTTGATCAGTTAATCGCAATGTGTAAAACTCTCCCAGGAGTAACTCTTACTCGCAGTGGGTATCGGGATCCAACTATCTCATAGAAGGTATGCAATCTCATTGCAAATTTCAACACTTGAAATTCCCGATAATATTTTGCCCCTAGCGTCCTATGACCTTGACGCAGGCCAACAAACCATAGTGCGCTAGTCAAGTTCAACCCGTCATTTCCTGATTAAATTAAACCCACCCGCACGACCCTAGACGCAGGCCAACAAAGTCGTACGACTACCCTAATCCAATCTGCATCATATGCATAAGCAGATAAATACTAGTTAGCTACCGCACACTACGCCTTGACGCAGGCCAACAAACGTAGCACGAATACTAACTACTACTTATCTGAAATGACGGAGGGCTACGACAGGTTTTTCAGAAAACCTATTGCGTAATGAACTTGATATCGTTGTAGAATCAAATGAAGTTTTGAAATGGAGTGATTTTGAGGCTTTTCTAGTTTTGCCAAAGGGGTCACTCCCGGTGAAGGGATCGTCAGCCCTTTCCTCGTCGAATGAGGTGCAGGATATATCATATATATCTCTGTGCAAAGCAGAACTCCAAAAGCAATCAAAAGCAAACCGAGTGTGTAGCGTCTGTCAGTTATTTCTAAAGGAGTCACTCCCGGTGAAGGGATCTCGGTCCTTTCCTCATCGAATAAGGTGCAGGGTATGTCATATATACCGCTATGCAAAGCATGAACTGTAGCTACCTGTTTTATTTTAAAATTTGATTCTACAACATCTTTTAGGCTTCTTTTCTTTTATTAATCACATTAATGAAGTCCCATCATTTAAATACCTAAACATCACAGATAAATACGACGTACACTTATGCCATCCGCATTCGCCTCGATGTCCCCTCGTGCACCGTTAGGTTAGGTAACTAACGGCAGAGCGGGGCAGGGCTAGCGCGGGTGTAAAACATAAGTAACGTCTATATAATATATCATATATACTATATACAGTATCTATCACAGAACATCACATGATCGCATCACAGATAAAGCAGCAGAAGAAACATATGAAACATTGGATATACTAGGACGTCCGTGTTTTCAATACGAGCTAGTATAAAACACGGATTCCACGGTCGTGATGAATAGCCAATCCCACACCCATAGACCCCTACGAGAGCGGCAAGCAACCCTACCAATTCTAGGGTTAGGAGACCCGGACTCGACTCCTCGAGTTGGTCTCCCACTGGACCCCAGAACCCGGTTACTTGTGCTCACCTCCTTGGGTCTATCCTAATGCGGAAAAGTAAATAATATACAAAAGGTGACAACTTCCGCAACCTGGAAGTGCCCCAAATAAAAGAATATTACATACAAGTTTTTACATGAATGAAAATGAAAAACACTCATCTCACATAAAAAAAAAACACCCCGGCTATTCAAACACGACAATCCAATATAACATATCCAGCAACACATAACATCGCATGTCATCAACGTAAGTAAGTATGCATACCCCAATTGTCGTTGACGTATAGCAACGAAACCGGCGATATCGACATACTACACTTACGGTCACAGAAAAGAAAGTGTAAAATTACAACAGTTGGAATCCGCAATCTCTTTAGACATCGCATGCCTAATCAAATGAGATACTTAGACATCACATGCCTAACAATTATAAACCCCGCATTTTAGTCCCATTATCGAAAACTCTTTTCAATATCAAGTGAGACTAAACCGCTAGATTTATAACATTCATTCAGTTATCTCATAACTGTTTGTGAATTCCAATTATTGTATCCCATTCCGGATAAATAGAAATTATTAAACTTTCCGATCGAACATTCGAACACCCAAGTTTTCCCGAGACTGGTCAAAACAAGAAATAGGTTCAAAGACATTCACTTCATGCCTCAGTACCAACGGTCCAGCCGTAGAAGGGTCAAGCCAACGCCTCACATGTGGCACGCCGTACTGCCCCAAACCCGAAGGTTCAAAGGGCAGTTCAAGACGGTCACATAATCGAGTTAAGGTTTGTTGTCTTCTAGAGGGACCATCGCGTTACTTGCACTACTCAGAACGTCTTTAAACCACAGAAAAATCCAACAATTGGAAATTTCCCGGCAGGGGAAAGATTGGGTATCCACATCCGGTCGAACTTTTTAACATATTGCAAATACCCGGAAAACACATAGACGACGTTTGAAATTACCGGTCGAATCATCGAAGCTCTTAAACACCTCAGAAAATTCAACTCTTGAATAAATTTTAAAAATTCCCAGAAAATCCAACACCTGAAGAAATCAGTTACTGTGCAAAAATTGTATGATAATTCAATAAATTGGCCACGGAAGCGCCGCAGAAGCAAGGCGTCTGCCGCGGTTCCGCCGCACTGTAGATACTTCATCAATTAATTTTTGCACCGTAATTCATAGATTTCCCTGCTAAATTTTTTAGCAATTTTTAATCTGGAAAAATCCCAGTTTTTAGAAAAAGTCCAGAGAGCATGATGTGTTAGGGTTTCGATGTGTATTCGGGTTTCAAACGTCGTCTAGACTTCGCCTAAGGCTCTAGCTAGGCTCTGATACCACTGTAGGGTTCCTAGGCACGCTAATGAAGTCTCACAAGGCATCAACCATGCCAATTTTAAATTTTATGAGTGCCGAGAAACCCTAATACGGATCGTCGACTAGAATTTTAGGCGAAAAACGAAACTAGTTACCAATTTAACTAAAAGAGAAGGGCTACAACCTTTGTAGATCCGGTTCTCCACTTCCTTAGCTCCATGTAGGCATCCTCTCGCTGTCCATCTCGAATCCCGGACTCAATCGTTGGCTTGATCGGAGAAATGGGCGGGCTAGGTCATCGGCTTCGTGCCGAAGATGATCTACGTCGAGACATCACAAGTTCAAGCTCCAACTCCATCAAGTTGTGAACTTGTGAAGATAACACCCTATACTACTTGGCAAGAGGTAGAGGGTGAAGAAATAGGAGGTGGGTTCACTTTAGAATTGGATTTCTCACACTTTAGCTCTAGTTGCCATTAATGGACTTAAGCTTTTTCTTTGAAAATGAAGAAGAAGATGAAGCTAGAATATGATAAGTCTTAATTAAAATTGAAAAGTAAAATGAATACTTATCATATACTAACTAAGGTAGAGTGTAGAGAATTGACCATGGTTACTTGGAAGGATTAGGGTTAAGCATGAAGACAAGAATGGTTACAAAGTCAAAGTTTCATGAAGCTTCAACTAAAAACAAAGAAAGCCACCATTCTCATCAAAATCTTTTCCAAAATAAGAATTATAAATAAATAGATAAGTAATTAAATAAACCAAAACCCTAATCATTAACTTAACCATGGTTCAATTCTTTACACAAACCTAAGTGAGCATGTATCATCAAACATGATACAAACATGTGCACAAAAGTATATCACATATACAACTTGCACATCAAGTGAGAAAATCCATTTAAAGTGAACCAATACTAGCTAATGCAAAGTAATATATCAAATATATAATTATACATTAAATCATTAAATCAACACTTGATTTAACGATCCGGTCATATCGCATATAACCGACTAGTATCCTATGTATCGGCTTATTGAATCAATCCTTGATTCGATATCTAGGTTATATCGAATATAACCAATCGATACATTCGTCACGAGAATGAAATGCGGTATCACATACACGCATTATTCTCGGTCCCGCACATATCTCATATGCGCTCCTATTTCGTTTCGCTTGAGCCAGGAAACCTCTGTGTAGGACTCTAAAGACTCGTCAATACGCCGGTAGCAGATGATGATCATATCAAGCACCCACAAGCCGCAAGCGGTCTGCTAAACGTAACGGCCATCCGGGTATTGAGCGATCAGAAGATCGACGAGCTAGCCCGCTCACACTCCTGAGAATCCAACCAGTAACACTTACCGTACAGTCCGGTCTTTTCGTCTGATATGTCGCATATCAAGTCTAGGGGTGGTAAACGTCAGACCCCAATAACCGATAAGTCGTGCCGATGTGAGGCTCATAACGGGTCGAGAAACTACTGGTAACACATACCAGCAAATCTCTGATCAGCCCTGGCCAGGGACTTTCCTATTACGGCCAATCGAGCACAGCGCAACATCAACCCCCAATACTGGGAGAGACGAAACCCCTCCTATCGCTCATTGCCTCCATGTAACTCGGGACTGTACCCAAAGACCACCATTTTGCACGCCCTCGTGGATGTGGTAAGGTGGAGATCAAAGCACAGTGGGAATCACACAAGACTCTATGACGATCTCGGGTCTATAGACTAACCTGCACAAGTGTCACCTGAGAACTGCCATCTGACGTGAGGTATAATACCATCTGGGAGTTCTCGGCGAGTCCGTCCAGTGTACCCAGTCTCCACTGAGCACCCGTATACCATCTCTGATGTCAAACACCAATGGATATGGGATCATCCATCGCCCATCTCATGGGTCGAGAAGCGTATACGCTAGTCTACACTGGTATATCGATGCCCCGTCTCGATACACCCACGACTAGGGACCTTGAAGGATATACCTATGGACTACCATGTCCCCACTAGTATGATCTGCATCATAGTCCAGGTAGTCAAGTATACATCCTAAGGGCTTTACCAACATGTAACTTTAAGACAGTATAAAGAAACTAGTATACATGTTAAGATAAAGAGCAACCAGATAGCATACTATCATATCGAGCATGAAAGTCATCTCTATATATGTCCAAGCATCCAATATAATATACATCATCTGTACAATACTGGCCTCTAGAGCATACATACAACTAACACATACAACATCACAAAAGAAAAGAGAGAGAAAACTCCTTCTTCTTCCTCTTTTTTCTCTAGCTCAAATCTCCGTTAATGGCAACTCCTCTAACCTCCATCCAAATCCATGGATGCAGGAGACAAAGTGGTCCCAAACATTCTCTAAAACACCTTGGACACGTCGGCTAGCACACTTCATGCCCGAGTTGCTTCGGATGAAGCGGAAGCCCGTAAAAAGACTCGTAGATGTGGTGCCCTTTCTGACGAGGAGATCGAGACCGGAGATGCTGCGAGGAGCTTGGGATGGTGGCCGAAGACCGAAGGACACGGATCGATCGGTATAGCCTTCTATCCCTTCTCTAGATAGCTAGTAGTAGGTTAATGGTTTGATCCGGGTTTTAAGCATACGATAGCGCCGGTTTTCAAGTTAAGAAAAAATTTCGTTTCCGCATTTTGGCCTCGGAAAGACGGCCGGGGTGCTACCGTAGTCTTACAATATCTATTATTCGTTGCTTATGTTTTGCATCCGCGCTAGTACATCCCCCGCTCTGTCGTTAGTTAAGTAACCTAACGGGTGATGACGGGGCCCCGTGGCGAATGCGGATGGCATAAGCGTACGTTATATTTTCATTATTTTCTGCAATGGTAGGATTAATTGATGGGACGCATTATATTAATGCAAAGAAAACAAACCAAAGCTGAATCGTTGGAACAATTTCAAAACCACTCCGTTTTTTCAAAAACAGAAAACTTTTAAAAACGCGGAGCTTAAATCACTCCTTTTAAAAGCTATCAGGTTCCTTCGATTATATCAAGTTCACTACGTTCGCGGTTTCGCCAAAACCATTCGTAGCCCTCCGTCATTTCATATGAATATTCAATAGTATTCAAGCATGTTTGTTGACCTTCGTCAAGGCATAGTGATTGGTAGCTGTTGGGTGTTCATATGTAGCATAGATAGATGCGTTGGTTTAGGACAGCCGTATTACCTTGTTGACCTTCGTCAAGGGTATATATGGGTGGGTTCAAATTAACCTGGACAATGATGGGTAGAACTTGACATGTAACTTATGATTTGTTGACCTTCGTCAAGGTCATAAGAGCATAGGGCAAAAATCCACATCGGGAGTTTCTAAGAAAATTGAAACTTGCTAGTGCTGCATACCATTTGGAGTTTGATAATGTTGGTAGGATTCCTTCAGCATTATCACACAATGATATTTGGATCCCGATCCTACTGTGAGTATCCGCTACTCCTCAAGAGATTTTTTCACTTAACGATCAATGCTATAAACCAAGTAGGTGTCTAGAACAGTGTTAGCGGGGCTACGCCTCCAAGGAAAAGAGGTTATTTAATTAAGGAACTTTATGAAAGCGTCGTAAAACCTCCCTCGAAGTACCGACACTAGCCTGGCTAAACGGTTAAGCAAGTATTGTACGGTGAGACTAATCCTGACTAATTCTTCTTTTATGGTTTGAAGAAGGATTCGAGAAACAGTGGGAGCCATCCTGTTTAGATAAACTAAAAACCAATCTAAACTTGCAAAAGCATCATGCTAAGTGTTTTCTTCTCTCTCTCTCTTAATTGCAGCGACCCAGTGACCAGACATAGGTTACATCTAGATAATAAATTGACTGAATCTGATTGTATTGACTGGCAAAGGTCTATCCAGATATCCAATACCCAGGACAAACTGGGACACCTCTTCACTACTCAAAACCCAGCCGTCTCAGGTCCAGTTTGCACCGTCACGGATACTGATATCCGTAAGACATCGGAAAAAGACTGTGCGAATGCCAAGTGCATCGTGTTGGCCTCAGTTGATGGTACATACCAGAGGCAGCACGAGAAGATGGACTTAGTTTCTGTCTTCCTCCATAACAAAGATTTATATGGAGAGCAATCTCGTATCGCAAGATATGAGACCTCGAATGAATTGCTTCAAGCGAGGTTGGCTGTCGGGTCATCTGTAGGGGACAACATCCTTACAGAGACAAGCAATTTTGATGAGTTCACGGACCTGAAAACCACGTTGAAGAACGGATCGAATACTGACTTGATTCTACAGTCTCTGCCCTCTACTGACACCCTGAAGGAAACCAGGGAAGTAGAAGGAAAGGGAATGGCAAAAGTTTCGGGACTAGATGTAGCGAAGGAGGGACGTTCCTATTGTTACGAGAAAGGACATTGGCAGAAGGATTGTAGGGCTTTGAAAGCCAGTAGCCAGGATTCAAAGCATGTTGTGGCTTCGGCTTCAGGTGTGTTTGTAATAGAAAACTGTATGTCAATGAACTCTACTTCCTAGGTACTAGATACCGGATCAGGATCTCACATCTGTAATTAATTACAGGCTTTGAGAAACCGTAGAGTTATCAGGTTAGGTGATATGACTCTCAGGGTTGCTAACGGAATGAGCGTGGACGCTGAATCCGTAGGGGAATATCACCTTGGATTGACAAGTGGGAAGATATTGATTCTACGTAACTGTTTGTATGTACCTAGTCTAGCTTCTAATATCATATTTGTATCCTTACTCTCTAAGGAAGGATATGATTTTACTTTTGTAAGCGATGTGGTACACATCCACATAAATCAAGTACTGATTGGGTCATGTAAAATAGAAAACGGAATATACGTATTAAATCAAGCTCAGTTTTTTAGTGTCCAGAACGCACTTAAAAGAAAGTCTCCGGAAACAAATCAGGGTTTCTTATGGCATTGTAGACTGGGTCACATCAATGAGACACGGTTAACGAAGTTACATAAAGATGGATATTTGAATCCGTTCGAGTATCAGTCTTATGCTACTTGTGAATCTTTTCTCATGGGAAAGATGTCAAAGACTTCGTTCACTGGACACGGAGTAAGAGCGAGCGAGCTCTTGGGATTCATACACAGAGACGTGTGTGGTCCAATGTCAACACATGCGCGAAGTGGTAATTCATGCTTCATTACTTTACAGATGATTTCTCTTGGTATGGACATGTCTTCCTGATGAAGTATAAATCCGAGGCCTTTGAGAAATTCCGGGAATACAAGAATGAAGTGGAAAAACAAACAGGCAAAAGTATGAAGATACTGAGATCTGATCGAGGTGGTGAATACTTGAGTGCCGAGTTTCTGGGCTACTTAAAAGAGAATGGAATCCTCTCTCAGCTTAATCCTCCATACACACCACAACACAATGGTGTATCGGGAAGATGGAATCGAAACCTATTAGATATGGTTCATTCCATGATGAGTAAGGCTGAGTTACCGCGATCTTTCTGGGGTTATGCACTAGAAACAGCTGCATATCTTTTGAACAAGGTTCCAACCAAGACTGTGCCTACCACACCATATCAGATGTGGAGTGGGAAGAAACCCTATCTTAAGTATCATAAGACATGGGGATGTCCAGCTTTTGTAAAGAAGCAACATGCGGATAAGCTTGAGGCAAGCTCAATATAGTGTAAGTTTGTAGGATACCCCAAGAATTCCAAGGGGGTATCTTTTCTATTCCGCAGAGGAACAAAAGGTTTTTTTTCTCAGCATTCCCACTTCTTGGAAACTGAATTTTTAGAAAATCAGATAAGTGGGAGCGCAATAGAACTGGAAGAAATTCCAGAATCACAAGCTATTACTGAGGCCTGGTAGAACCAGAGGTTTCAAGAGAACCGGACATCCCAGCGCCACTCCGCAGGAATAGTAGGCAGTCTCATCCGCCCGAGAGATACTACGGTTTTCTCATAGACGGGGACCGAAGGGATTGCATCATTGAAAATGATGAGCCTACTAGCTTCCAGCAAGCCATTCAGAGCGGAGACTCAGTAAAATGGCTGGATACAATGCGGGCCGAGATGGAGTCCATGTACACCAACAAAGTTTGGACTTTGGACATTGCTCCAAAAGGAGTAAAACCCGTAGGCTACAAATGGATCTTAAGAAAGAAGATTGGTGTAGATGGGCAGGTTGAAACCTATAAAGCTATACTTGTTGCAAAGGGTTTTCGTCAAAGACCTGGTTTGGACTATGACAAAACCTTTTCTCCAGTGGCTATGCTCAAATCCATTCATATCCTTCTTGCCATTGCTTCCTTCCACGATTATGAGATCTGGCAGATGGACGTAAAGACGGCTTTTCTGAATGGAAATTTAGAAGAGTGCATCTATATGGATCAGCCGGAGGGTTTCATTCAGAGTGGGAGCAGCGGTAAAGTGTGCAAGTTACTTATGTCCATTTATGCACTAAAGCAGGCATCACGGAGTTGGAACATCTGCTTTGATGTTACTGTCAAAGAATTTGACTTTATCAAAAATCCAGATGAACCATGCATATATAGTAAGATTGTAGGGAGAACTATTGTATTCCTCGTCTTATACGTGGATGACATTCTCTTGATAGGAAATGACATTTCTACCCTACAGTCAGTCAAAAGATTCTTGTCACAAAGGTTCTTCATGAAGGACCTGGGCGATGCCAACTACATTCTGGGGATCCAGATCTAACGTGATAGATCTATGAGGATGTTGGGTCTTTCGCAGTCCAGGTACATCAGCACCATACTGAAACGATTCAGTATGGAAGATTCAAAGCGCGGTAACCTACCGGCTTGTCACGGAATCACCCTCTCCTAAGAGATGTCTCTAAAGACTGATTTGGAAAGGGCTCGCATGTCATCTTTACCCTACGCAACTACGATAGGATCTATAATGTATGCGATGTTGTGTACCAGACCAGATGTAGCATACGCACTAAGCGTTGTAAGCTGGTATCAGTCTGACCCAGGGGAGAAACACTGGATAGCAGTAAAGAACATTCTCAAGTACCTGAGAAGGACTAAGGATATGTTCTTGGTGTATGGCGGAAAAGACCTCCAGATCGAGGCCTTTGCTGACTCCAGCTTCCAGAGTGATAAGGATGACTCCAAGTCCATGTTGGGTTATGTCTTTACCCTCAATGGAGGGGCTGTCTGTTGGAAGAGCTCCAAGCAGGAAACCTTTGCCGACTCAACGATGGAAGCGGAGTACATTGCTGCTTGCGATGCTGCAAAGGAAGCTTTCTGGATGAAGAAGTTCCTCACGGAGCTTCTGGTGGTTCCTACCATTGTTGTTCCAATACCGCTATATTGCGACAACAACGGCACTATAGCTTTAGCGAAGGAACCCAGGTCCCATCAGAAGTCCAGACACATTTTGAGGCGGTACCACCTGATCAGGAAGATCGTAGATCGCCGGGAAATCGAGGTGAGGAGAGTAGATTCAGAGAATAATACTGCAGATCTACTCATGAAGGCCATACCCCAGACTCAGTTCGAGCGCTGATCGAGATGATAGGTCTTCTATACGCCAGTACAAGGCCCTAGTGCAAGTGGGAGATTGTTAGTTTATATGCCCTAGAGGCCATTACTGTATCATACTAGTTTGTATATTACTTAATGGAAACTTGGGATATTCACAGTTGTATAGAAAGTCTTGCTCAAAATAGTAGTATGCTACTTGGTTTGTTTCTACTTCAATATGTGCATGTGTTTCTTTTAGCATATCGCTTATACATATTAGTGGAGCCCTTAGGATCTTTGCTTGATTACCAGCGTTGTGATGGCAGTCACACTAGTGGGGGCTGGGTAATCTACATGGACATCCTTATACAGGTCCCTAGTCATTGGATTATCAAGACGGGGCATCGATACTCCAGAGTAGACTAGCGTATATGCTTCTCATCCCAGCAGGGGAGATGGTCTGTCCCACAGCCATTAGTACGTCGTACTGGAGATAGTATGCGGGTGCTCGTTAGGTTACGAGTACACAGGACAGGACTCGTTAGGAACTGTTGGTTGGTACTGTAAGTGCATGGCGGCGCCCCGGCCGTCGATCCGACGCCGGAATGCGGAAGCGGTGATAAACTTTAATTTTGCGGACTTAGCAAACCGGCACCACCGCGCACTAAACATCCGGATCGTAACCATTAACAAGTCTAAGCTACAAACAAGATAGGGAAGAGAAGTATACCGACAGATCCGAGTCCTCCGGTCTTCTCGTCGTCGTCCCGATCTCTTTCGGAATGTTCCGTCTCCTCCTCGTCGCCGGAAGTGCACCACATCGCCTACTTCTTTTACGGGCTCCCACCTCAATGCCGAGGCAACTCGGGCATGAAGCCGGCTACTCGACGTGCCCAAGATTTGCTGTAGAATGTATAGTAGAACTTGTGTCTCATTTGGGGTTCATGGAATTGCCTTTGTGGTGGAGGAATGATACAAGAACTTTGTGGAGGAACTTGGGGATTTTTCTAGCAACTAGAGAGCAAAAATCCCCACTACAAAAATGGGCCACCCCTCCTCCATGCTTGGCCGGCCATCAAGAAGGAGGAGAGTGAGAATGAGGGGGAAGAGAGAGTGAATGAAAAAGCCATCCCCTAATACAAATGGAGAGAGAGAGAAGGCTATCATGCAAAAGGAAATGATCACCAAATCAAAACCCACACTCAACCACCTACCACCAACCTCATCATCAACAACCATGATGATATACAAAGTCAAGCAATCATGAGTTTATGAAGTCAAATGATGGGACAAGTATCATGACATGATAATATGCAAAGACCCCCTCCACAAATGCTTATTTGCAACAATGCAAATAAGCCCTCCTCCACCAATCTTCGGCCAATGAACGGAACAATGGAAATCGGCCGAAACGGAAAGCAAACTGGCAACTCCATAAAGCTGGTCCCGTAATAAATTACAGGAAAACCCCGATACTGTGCATACACACCCGCATTTGTATTTCGACCGAAATACAAATGTAATGAGACAAAGTCTACGCTGTACTATACTAGGATCCGGCTTATACCAAAAACCGGCTAGCAATATCCGTTCGATCCTGATCCGTGCAATACCGCACGTATCTGATCGAACCCTGCCATATAACCATATGGCCTATAGTACAAACTGTCCGATCCAGATCCGTGCAATACCGCACGTATCTGATCGGACCTTGCCATATCTCCATACGGCCTCTACAACCTTTCGCCCGAAAGCTGAGTAACTGAATGTGGGGGACTCTAAAGACTCGTCAACACCTTGGTTGTGGATTTAACCACTAGCACGTCAGAGGTATAAGCCAATACGTAACGGGCTAACAGGTATTGACTAAAAGGGATGTCTGTGAGCGAACTCAGCCTGACAACCCTACTGAGCCTGTCAGTGACAATATCCGTGCAGTCCGGTCCGTTCGTCTATGAGCATCGCATGGCGGGCCTAGGGGGTTGGTAAAAATCAGACCCCCAAAAGCGGTACAAGTCGTGTCGGAGTGTAGCCCAGAACACCCTGAGATACTACTGGAATACCTACCAGTAAATCTCCTTGCCTTGGCCAAGGACTTCGTGTAATGGCTCTCCTAGACACAGCACGACCTCACCCCCAATACCGGGAGAGACGAACCCCTGAAGATACGCTCACTGCCTCCATGTGGCTCGGGACTGTACCCAACTAAAACCTGTTTGCACGACTCCTTTGAGACGTGGTAGGGTAGTAATCAAAGTACAGTGGAAACTCACACGAGACAAATGACGATCCCCAGGTCGATGAACTAACCTGCACACATGTCACCAGGGAACTGCCATCTGACGTCTGGTATATGACCAACTAGCATGTTCCCGGCGAGTCCTGTCCGGTGTACTCATAACCCAATGAGCACCTGTATACATCTTAGGTGATCCAACTGACACCAGTGGCTTGTGAGACCGGCCACCGCCCCTCGTCGGGGTCTCGACTGTATACACTAGTCTACTATGGAGTATCGATGCCCTGTCTCGAAACTCACACGACTAAGGACCATTTAAGGATATGCTTATAGACCCCAGCTCACACTTATATGATCGCCCTCATACTGCTGGTGGTCAAGCAAGAATCCTAGGGGCTCTACCAACGTGTAATAGCGACTTGTCATGTCACCTAAAGCAGTACACGATGATAAAGGTAAACCAGATAGCATACTATCATCTCGAGTAAGACTGTCCTACCGGGATAGGTCCTCCATCAATCATTGCAATCACGTACCTGTGACCTAATAATTGACTCTGAGGGCACTATCTCTAACAATCTCCCACTTGCACTCAAGGCTAATTATTGCGATGTCGCATACCCACAGCCCGTGTGATACCGAACACCCAACTCCTCTACTGGTCAGTCTCACAAAGCTCGTTTGCGAAACTATTGCGTTTGAGGAATAGCCTCAGTGAGTGGATCCCCCTTGATGTCTCTTTCTATGTCTCTCTATATCTCAAGTTCGCAGAGAAACCCATCTCCCGAAATGAGCAATACCTGTCTTAGAATGTGTCTGGATGTTTGATGGGACCTAGCTCATAAATGAACTCCAAATCCAAACTTCTTAGACTGTATCGTCAACTGAACTGAATCAGTATCCTGCGCCATGCCTCCCTCAGTATTGCCTTGGACCACCTGTCCAAAATACTGCCCCTCGTCAGAAGGAAAAATATAACTCTGACAACCTCCCTGTCGTCCATGTCACCTTGGAAGCCTGGAATGATAACTGTCTCCTTCATGAGGCTGTCGTTATCATATCCCTAGAACATCTACTTATGTTCTAAAGTTGCTTCCGACTGTTTCTCCAGGATTGGATTAATGTCAACTTATTGCATCTAGTGCAAGAACAATATCTGGTGTGGTACTTGACATCTCATGATTGACTCAATTGCCTGAGCAAGTGATCTGCCAATCATGCACGTCCCTCTCCCCTTTAGTCTGTAAGACACCTTTGGAGAGGGTGACTCCATCACCTGCAGGTACACTACCGTGCCAGGAGTCGTCCATTCTAAATACTATTAGAATGCTGTCAAAGTACCCTGATTGGGAAACCACCCAAATCTAGATCTAAAACCATAGATCCAGTAACCAGTATGTCAGATATAAAATCCATTTCCTTTATGGAGAAACCACTGTGTGACGACCAAAGTATAACCGATTGTAGTATAGGAGTTTCTTTTCCTATTCTGTGTATGTCATCCAAATACCAGGATATCACACCCTACTACCTTCTCAACAGATCCATCCCCTATTCTGATAAAGTCAAACCCATGACTGTCACGTCAGAAATAGGTGATCTATCTCCGCTACATCTGCAATAGTCTATAAATAGACATAAGCTACCTGTCCACCAATGCTTCCGCTGCTCCCACTGACTACAACAACCCTCTGGCAGAGTCATATAGACGTACACTTCTAAAACTCGTTTAGAACGACGCTATACTCATCATCCCGCCGGGTCTCGCAGCCTGGAACAACAGCAATGGCAATTGTGGCTAAACAAGAACTTCCCTGTCACCGTCCTTGAGGCTACCGTAGTACCTCTCGGGTGCCTGAAGTTACCCACCTTATCTGCGGAGTGGCCAATGGAATGTCAATCCAAATTGAATCTTTAGGTTCCTATCAAATCTTCAGTAATCGTTTGTGGTTCTGGAATCACTTCCAGTTCTACCATACTCCCACTTCTGTTTTCTGAAAAAATCCATTTTTAATAAAACTGTGGCGAGTCTAGAACAATATTGCTATTGTTCATCCAGATGGTAGAAAGTTAACCCTCGTCATAGCCTGGGTCAACCCACAAACAGCCATTACAGAAACGTGCCTTGAGTTGTCCAATGTTTGGTTTTAAGCATAAACCGGACAACTCCCCGTACCTTAACATCGTTAAGATACGAACTGTTCTATATCCCATATAGGAACAGAGGCACTGATTTAATTGAACCAGATTCAAATCATGCAGCTATATCTAGTGCATGTCATCTAAATGGAAGGAGGCCGATCAGCGTTATTCAACTTAGGAATGCTTCCAATTATGAGTAACCTGAAAGAGAAGCAAGATCTCTTTATCATCACTATCAACTGAATACCATTGACAAGTATCTACATCTTCGATCACTTTGAAGAATCCCGATACTTGCTACACCTGGTTCTCTACTCTATTCAAATACCCATAACTTCTCAAAATTCGGACCCTGTGTTTCCACGAAACACTTGTCTAAAAACCAGAGAAGTCATAAGTAAACCGAATATAGTACGAGGACCAACCCCTCTGTCCTGATGGACCCTGGACATCATACAATACTCTGTATAAGTCCCTTGAGTCTGATAACTCATTCACTGTGTGTCGTAGGTTGAAAACTGTACTTATGGTTAAGAAGAATTACACCGCTGTTCAATGCTCCTTACCTAACCATCCACTGATATAGGTAAATGTCGTAGACATAATTTCAGAAAGGTATATCTCACTCTATGAAAATAGACGTACAGATATATCAATTTGAAATTGGTGCATAACTGCGGATATTCAAAACCAAATATTTGCCGACCGGCAAACAGCCCAGGTGATTTCCTCAAATATCACCGATTACAACGAATCCCGATATAATGAGGACGATCACCTAATTCCCAATAACTTACTCCCACTCATCATCTGTAAAACCATACAGATGTGAGAAGCATACCTGGTAAATACATACCCTGGAGCAAGTGTCTAACTGGGAAATCAGTTTTCCTTTAACAGTACACAGTGAAGCTGAAACATTGAAATGTTTCGATGGGGTATCCTGGTATTCCTAGTAATGCCTCTTCCATTATCCAGATTCACAACTGTAACCGTGTAATTCTTTGCCACCTCTCCAAATCCCTTCATTTGTCTTTAGTCTTTACCTTCTGCACACCCCTTTAGGCCAAATGGTTTTCTTCCTTCCCTACCGTTCGGCACCAGCCTATGGTTTGGAAGAAGACTATCCAATAAGCATAATGGGTATACTGTCCCAATCCTAGGAACACTCGCAATGCGAGAGAAGGTGAAGATAAAAGACACCTGAATAAATCTTATTCCTATTTCTCCTGGACCAGAATCCATCCCCGAACTGGAACAAGTTCCTTTCGAGTTCGTATATAACCATACGATGGAGTATCCAATAAACTGTGGATCTTCGTAGTGACACGGAGTGTCCTGGAGAAATACAAAGGTGATTTAGGATTGGCGAATGAATACTTGGTTTGTTCGTGAATATCTGTTGCAATTTACTTTGCCCTCTTACTAATCTCTTGCTTTGTCTTAGCTCAATAACTTCTGTACACCATCGTTAGGCTAATTGGTTTTCTTCATTCCCTACCGGTCGGCACCAGCCTAAGGTTTGGAAGAAGACAATCCAATTTGCGTAATAGGTGTACTACCCCTAAACCAAGGAGTACTCGTAACCTGAGAGAGGGTAAAAGGAAAAGACAACTGAATAATCCTATCCATTTTCTCCAGAACCTGAAACCATCCTTGAATAAATTCTTTCGAGTTCGTATCTAACCATATGATGGTTTTGTCCAATGGAAGTGGACGTTCGTGGTAAAACGGGGTGTCCTGGAGAAAAGGGTAAAAGTAGGAGTGGCAATGAGGTTTGCAACTCTGACAATCCAAAAGCCAGTGTTATGAAGGTTCGGTCAACTTGGTCACTGAGTCATTGTCTTAGGGTCAGGTCAATGGTCGCTGCCAAAGAGAGAGAGAAAAGAAACACTCAGCGTGCACTCTAACCTAGATCAGAATGGTTACCAATTTATCTAATCTGGAAACCTCCCACTGTACCTCAAATTCTCCTCCAAACCTGAAAGAAGAATTAGTCGGGGTCACCCGAGGAGTAAACTAACTCATCAGTGGGAATCGGGATCCAACTCTCATCGCATGACAACGTGACGGAATCCGCTCACGGTATCACACTCCAGAAGGTATGCGCATATCTGGAAAGTTTCAGTTCTTTTGAAACTCCCGATGAGATTTCTGACCCATGCTCTTATGACCTTGGCGTGAGGTCAAAATATCATAAGTCACATGTCAAGTTCTACCCATCATTATCCAGGTTAATTTGAATCCACCCGTACATACCCTTGACGTAGGCCAAAATAGTAGTACGACTGTCCCAAACCAACGCATCTATCTATGCAACAGATAAATACCCGGCAGCTACCAATCACTATGCCTTGGCGTGAGGTCAAAATACATAGCTTGAATACTACCGAATATTTAACTGAAATGATGGAGGGCTACGAATGGTTTCTGGCGAAAACCTTTAACGTAAAGAACTTGATATCGTCGAAGGAACGGATAGCTTTTAAAAATATAGTGACGAAAACCGTTGCTAAAGAGGTCACTCCCGGTGAAGGGATCTCGGCTCTTTCCCCGTAGAATGAGGTGCAGGATATTCCAACTGAATACCACGGTGCAAAGCAAAAGTAATCGGCTATAGTGAAGTTAATGCCCTGACGCAAACTTCTGTCCAAGGGGTCACTCCCGGTGAAGGGATCTCGGCCCTTGCCTCCTCGACTGAGGAGCAGGATATTCCAACTGAATATCACGTTGCAAAACAAAAGTGAACGTCCTTGCAATAACAGCCATTTGAAAAGTGTTCCAACAACATCAGATTAGGTTTGTTTTTAACTTGCATTGATCCAAATCAATGCAGTCCCATCAATTGATCACACCACAAAGAACGAAAATATACTGATGTACGTATATGCCATCCGCATTCGCCACTGGGTCCCGTCATTACCCGTTAGGTTAGTTAACTAACGACAGAGCGGGGACTGGACTAGCGCGGATGTAAAACATATACAACATCTACTAATATATATACCAATATATTATATTTCGCTCAAGGCGTGAAAGAAATGCAACATCACAGAAAATGTACAGCATCACAGAAACAATACAGATATCTGGGATCCCCGGGTTTCACAGAGCCACTACTGAAACCCGATGTTCCCCTGGTCGTGTGGATAGCATGTGCAATGAAATCCTAGACCCCTACGGGCGCGGCAAGTCACCCGCCAAAACCTGAAGCGAGGCAGCCCCCTTCAGTACCGTGAATGGACCACCCAGCACTTCACGGAATCCGGCAACTTGGGCACCCCTCCTGGGTCAACCTGTACCCCCTACGAGTGCGGCGAATAGCCCGCCAATTCCAGAGTGAAGCCCCCTCCGTCTCAATGCCATGAGATGCGGGCTTGTTGCCCCCTAGAACCCGGCTATCCGTGCACCCCTCCTGGGGTAATCCTAGTACAGAAAGTAAAATATACATACACCGGGTACAACGACCGCAACGTGGCCGTGCCCCAAAATAATAATACAAACAGGCAGTGACGGCAGTCCACATGTCGGACGCTCGCCCCGCAATATCAAATGTACATAATACAACCACAACTGTACTAGCATTGCATCCAGGCTATCCCCCACGACCGATCCGCAACATCACAGTAAAAACAAAACATCAACGTGAAAGTCACGTTCGCAAATCCGTCTAACCGGGCTATAGCAGTTAGACCGGATTTACCGATCGAGTGACATTCACGGTCGCAGATATAATGTAAATACTGTGAAATATGTGTTTAAAATTTTCGATCAATCAAATTTTAACAAGTGGGCCCCCAATCAAAACTGTAGCAGATCAAGAAATTTTAGGCCCAATGTTATTATTCCAAAACCCCACTTTTCACCCCAGAAAGCCTCTGTAAAAAATTGGTGCAGTGATCTCCACAGTGCGCGGCGGAACAGCGGCGGGAAGGGGGTTTTCGGGGCGGTTCCGCGCTCCAACTGTGGAGTCACTTCATCGAATTTTTACAGAGCTCTTAGATTTTCCAGTACATCAATATTTTACAACCTGAAAAATTTTTCGACACTAAAAATTTCCAACAGAAAACAAATGCTAACAAAATACGGGTTTTGGAACTTTTTGATCGATCGGAAATGCAAACACATTACACAAAGCAAGACTAAGTTAATGGCGAGGCTCTGATACCACTGTAAGTGCACGGCGGCGCCCCGGCCGTCGATCCGACGCCGGAATGCGGAAGCGGTGATAAACTTTAATTTTGCGGACTTAGCAAACCGGCACCGCCGCGCACTAAACATCCGGATCGTAACCATTAACAAGTCTAAGCTACAAACAAGATAGGGAAGAGAAGTATACCGACAGATCCGAGTCCTCCGGTCTTCTCGTCGTCGTCCCGATCTCTTTCGGAATGTTACGTCTCCTCCTCGTCGCCGGAAGTGCACCACATCGCCTACTTCTTTTACGGGCTCCCACCTCAATGCCGAGGCAACTCGGGCACGAAGCCGGCTACTCGACGTGCCCAAGATTTGCTGTAGAATGTATAGTAGAACTTGTGTCTCATTTGGGGTTCATGGAATTGCCTTTGTGGTGGAGGAATGATACAAGAACTTTGTGGAGGAACTTGGGGATTTTTCTAGCAACTAGAGAGCAAAAATCCTCACTACAAAAATGGGCTACCCGTCCTCCATGCTTGGCCGGCCATCAAGAAGGAGGAGAGTGAGAATGAGGGGGAAGAGAGAGTGAATGAAAAAGCCATCCCCTAATACAAATGGAGAGAGAGAGAAGGCTATCATGCAAAAGGAAATGATCACCAAATCAAAACCCACACTCAACCACCTACCACCAACCTCATCATCAACAACCATGATGATATACAAAGTCAAGCAATCATGAGTTTATGAAGTCAAATGATGGGACAAGTATCATGACATGATAATATGCAAAGACCCCCTCCACAAATGCTTATTTGCAACAATGCAAATAAGCCCTCCTCCACCAATCTTCGGCCAATGAACGGAACAATGGAAATCTGCCGAAACGGAAAGTAAACTGGCAACTCCATAAAGCTGGTCCCGTAATAAATTACAGGAAAACCCCTATACTATGCATACACACCCGCATTTGTATTTCGACCGAAATACAAATGCAATGAGACAAAGTCTACGCTGTACTATACTAGGATCCGGCTTATACCAAAAACCGGCTAGCAATATCCGTTCGATCCTGATCCGTGCAATACCGCACGTATCTGATCGAACCCTGCCATATAACCATATGGCCTATAGTACAAACTGTCCGATCCTGATCCGTGCAATACCGTACGTATCTGATCGGACCTTGCCATATCTCCATACGGCCTCTACAACCTTTCGCCCGAAAGCTGAGTAACTGAATGTGGGGGACTCTAAAGACTCGTCAACACCTTGGTTGTGGATTTAACCACTACCACGTCAGAGGTATAAGCCAATACGTAACGGGCTAACAGGTATTGACTAAAAGGGATGTCTGTGAGCGAACTCAGCCTGACAACCCTACTGAGCCTGTCAGTGACAATATCCGTGCAGTCCGGTCCGTTCGTCTATGAGCATCGCATGGCGGGCCTAGGGGGTTGGTAAAAGTCAGACCCCCAAAAGCGGTACAAGTCGTGTCAGAGTGTAGCCCAGAACACCCTGAGATACTACTGGAATACCTACCAGTAAATATCCTTGCCTTGGCCAAGGACTTCGTGTAATGGCTCTCCTAGACACAGCACGACCTCACCCGCAATACCGGGAGAGACGAACCCCTGAAGATACGCTCACTGCTTCCATGTGGCTCGGGACTGTACCCAACTAAAACCTGTTTGCACGACTCCTTTGAGCCGTGGTAGGGTAGTAATCAAAGTACAGTGGGAACTCACACGAGACAAATGACGATCCCCAGGTCGATGAACTAACCTGCACACATGTCACCAGGGAACTGCCATCTGACGTCTGGTATATGACCAACTAGCATGTTCCCGGCGAGTCCTGTCCGGTGTACTCATAACCCAATGAGCACCTGTATACATCTTAGGTGATCCAACTGACACCAGTGGCTTGTGAGACCGGCCACCGCCCCTCGTCGGGGTCTCGACTGTATACACTAGTCTACTATGGAGTATCGATGCCCTGTCTCAAAACTCACACGACTAGGGACCATTTAAGGATATGCTTATAGACCCCAACTCCCACTTATATGATCGCCCTCATACTGCTGGTGGTCAAGCAAGAATCCTAGGGGCTCTACCAACGTGTAATAGCGACTTGTCAGGTCACCTAAAGCAGTACACGATGATAAAGGTAAACCAGATAGCATACTATCATCTCGAGTAAGACTGTCCTACCGGGATAGGTCCTCCATCAATCATTGCAATCACGTACCTGTGACCTAATAATTGACTCTGAGGGCACTATCTCCAACAGGTACTATACCTATCGTCAGATAACAGTTCCCAGGTGACAGGAGTACAACTTAGTTCGTCGACTTGACACTGCTACTTCGCCTCGAGTGTGTTCCCACTGTACTTTGATTACTACCCTACCACAGCTCAAAGGAGTCGTGCAAACAGGTAGTAGTTGGGTGCAGTCCCGAAGCACTTGGAGGCAGTAGCGGTTTGACAGGATTCGTCTGTCCCGGTATTGGAGGTTGATATCGCGCTGTGTCTAGGAGAGCCATTACACAAAGTCCCTGGCCAGGGCAAGCGAGAATTACTGGTAGTGTTTCCAGTAGTTTCTCAGGGTGTTCTGGGATACACTCCGGCACGACTTGTACCGCTATTAGGGGTCTGACGTTTACCTCCCTCTAGGCCCGTCATGCGATACTCTTAGACGAACAGACTGGACTGTACGGAGATTGTCACATTCAGGCTCAGTAGGAGTTCAGATGGGTTTACCTCATCGGCCTTCTTATCGACATCTACCTGGGGACCGTTACGTACAGCTAGTACCGCTTGCGGTCTGTGGTTAAACCCACTGCCAGCGTAGTGTCGAGTCTTTAGAGTCCCACACAGAGGGTTTCCCTGCACTGGGCAAAAGGTGTAGAGGCCGTATGGTTTTACGGCTGGGCTACGATCACTTACGTGCACTTATGCGCGTATGATGTTTGGGCAAACAATACTAGTGGGCTTTGGTTTAAGCCGGATCCTAGTATTGTACAAATGGATTAGTTTTGTCTTCTGTGTAGTCGTGTTATACGGAATGCGGATGCGGGTGTGTATACACGGTTGCGAAGAGAGAAGAAGGAGGTGCCTCATTAGGGTTTTGACCATTGACTTGGTCAAAACCATTATGAGGTGGAAGAACATATTTACTAATCTTTTTAATGATAATTGTGTTATGGCTAATTGGTTTGACCATTTGACCATGCTTGACCATTTGACCTAGTTGACTATTGTTGACTTAGATATTTTGTGAGCTCTAGATTCTTCTTATTCATTTGGATTTATCTTTGAGATGATAATGGTCAAATTAAGGGTAGCCATCAAAATTATCATGATAAAAGATAACTAAATATATTTTATATGGATAATTTTTCTTGTGCTTTCTCTCTCATCCAAAAAGAAAGCTCTCATGGTTCCTCCTTCTTCTTCCTCTCTAGATTTTTCTATAGCTCTCATGTGTTGAGAAAAATAGAAACTAAATAGACAAACAAATCCATCTTCTTTCTCTACATCACCTAGGACATCATGAGTAGCAAACTTGTTGCCCTATTTACCTCGGCTTATGGTGGAGCTCGGACTATAGACTCTCGGGTGGATCATCTTCGACTCTAGGAGGCCGCGGAGGTGACCAAGATCCGGATCGATCCTCGGAGCTCACATGGACGAGGAGGACAGCGGAGGGAAGAACCGAAGGACTGTTTTCGTGAGGTATAATCTTCGTATCATAGTAGATTAAACCTCTAGTAGTTCGTTAGTAATGGTTTTGCAAAGATCCTTCATGCTTAGTCTATGTTGCTATGTATGAAAGTTTTGATTTTTACTTGTTCCGCCTCCTCGCTAGCTTGCGGGGTGAGGAACATAGACATACACTGTAATGGACTCTATGGCATACATATAACTAACAATCTCCCACTTGCACTAGGGCCATCTGATAACAGTGGTTGTAGTATCTCATTCTCAACCATCCCATAAAAGTCTCTCTCTGGGAAAAGGCCTTTGTGAGTGGATCCGCCGTGTTGTCTTCTGAGTCTACTCTCCTAACCTCGATCCCCTGGAGATCAACCATCTCCATGATCAGGTGATACTGTCTTAGAATATGTCTGGATCACTAATGGGACGGGCGTTCCTAGGCATAAGCCACAACCCCATTGTCACACAATGGTAAGAACGAAGTTCATCTCATTAACTAATATACACCCAGATTGCCTCTTTGGTAGAATCTTTGGTAGCGATGTATCCAGCCTTTATCGTCTAGTATGCCACAGTATCTAGCTTGAAACTCTTCCAACATACCGTCCCTCCACCGAGGGCAAAGACAATGCCTGTGACTAATGTTCAGTTGACCTTATCACCCTGGAAGCTATCCAGTGATTCTCCCCAGGATCGATTGATACCATCTCACTACACCTAGTGAGAATCTTAACATCCATTTAGATCTATCACCAAGATCTAAAATCCCTAGATCTAGGAGGTATCACCTTGATCCTATATGGAGAATCAATGTGATAAGAGGAGATTGACCGAGTGTAGCATAGGAAACTCCTTTCCTATCAAGAGTATGTCATCTACGTATAGTACGAGGAAGACCACCTTACTCTCTACTACCTTTTCGTATATACAAGGTTCATCTACCATTTTAATGAAGTCGAACGCTTTGACTACTACATCAAAACAGATTTTCCAACTCCGCGATGCCTGCTTTATCCCATAAAGCAACTTGCATACGTTTCTGCTGCTCCCACTGTCTACGATGCCCTCTGGCTGTTTACTTATAGACGCTCTCTTCTAAATCAATATTTAGAAAAGCTGTCATAACATCCAACCGCCAGATATCGTAGTCATGGTATGTAGCAGTGGCAAGTAGGATCCGGAATGACTTAAGCATAGTCCCCAGAAAAGGTTTCATCATTATCCACACCTGGTTGATGACGAGAACCTTTTGCAACAAGTCTTAGCTTTGAAAGTCTCAACTTTTCTATGTACACCAAGTAATCTTCTCAAGATATACTTGCTCCTAATGGGGATCTAACCCTTCAGATAGAGCAACCAAAGTCCATACTTCGTTGGTGTACATAGATTCCATCTCAGATCGCATAGCATCCAGCCATTCTTACAGAGTCCCCACTCTTGATGGCCTGCTCGAAACTAGTTGGGTCATCATCTCATGTTGCAATCCTTTCTCCCACTGTCTTAGAGAAACCAAAGTATCTCTCAGGTGGGTGAGGAACCCTACCAGATCGGCCGAGAGGCCGAGGTTCGTTGGGTGCTATTGAATCCTACGGTTCTACCAAATCATCAGTTGTAGTTTGTGTAGCTGGAACTCCTTCCAGTTCTACCTCATGACCACAAATTTGTTTCCAAAATAAATTCCTTTTCTAAAAAGGTGGCATGCCGAGAAATAAAACACCTTTTGTTCCTCGGTACGGTAGAAGATATTCCTTTGCGAATGCTTGGGATATCCAACAAACTTCCACAGAACTGACCTTGCCTCGAGCTTGTCCGGATTTTTCTTTTAGACATAGGCCAGACAACCCCAAATCTTAACTTACTTAAGACACGGGCTCTTCCCATACCATATCTCATATGGAGTGGTAGGCACTTATTTGATTTGGAACGTCATTCAATAGGTACGCAGCTTCATAAGTGCATAACCCCCAAAAGGAAATAGGCAACTCAGTAGTACTCATCATAGAGTGCACCATATCTAATAGGGTGATATTGCTCCACCCCGATACTTCGTTGTGCTGTGGTGTATACGGAGGAGTAATGCTGAAAGAGAATCTCATTCTCTTTTAGAATAGTCCAGGAATTCCGTGCACAAGTATTCTCTTCCCTGATCACATCAAAAGACATAATACTTATACCCATTTTGGTTATCTACTTCTAACTTATATTCATTGAGTTTCTCAAAAGCTTCAGGCTTGTGTTTCAACAGGAACATATGTCCGAATCTTGAGAGATCATCAGTGAATGTAACGAAGTACAAAGAACCAGTCCTGGCATTTATAGACAAGGGATTCACATACATCATCATATATCAATCCTAAGAGTTCACTAACTCTTTCTCTATTTCCAATAAACGGAGCTATGGTCATCTTATCTTTGTGACATGACTGGCAAGTTTCACAAGATGTAAATTCAAATTGATTTAAATATGCATCTAAATGTAACTTAGCTAGTCGGGTCGCATTGATATGACCTAGTCTACAATGCCTTAAGAAGGATTCGTTCATTTCTGAACTCTTCCTCTTGTGTGTGTTTTATACGTTAAGAACTGTGGTTTGATTTAGAACGTATATGCTTTTAGATAACGCGCCTGAACCGATTAACTCCTGATATAGGAAATGTTCATAACATTATCCAACAAAACAAAATAATATCCTTCTTTACTAAATAAAGTGACTGATATGATGTTGTATATCAGGTTAGGTATCTAATAACATTCGTTCAGAATCAATGTATTTGGTAATACAGGGTGATAACTGCTAACATACTTGACTGCAACAATTGCACCGTTTCCAACTCTTGAAACTTTATCACCCGTTCTAAGTTCTCTACCTGTCTGTAGTCCATGTAACAGATTACATATGTGGGATCCTGATCCGGTATCTCATACCCAGGACGTAGAGGATATTGAAAAACAGTTCTTGGTAATGAACACACCCGAAGAAGATGCATCATCATGCACTTTCTTCGTTTGGGCGGCATGGGAATCCTGGTAATCCCATATTTCCTGCTCGGTCTTATAACAATTATAAGTTGGAGTGGGACCAACGTTCCCCAGCACAGTAAAACAAGCGGGTTCAGTCAATACATCCATATTATTATCTTAATTTAGGTATGGCATGGTCTCTACCTGGAGAGAGAGAGAAGAAAATACTCTGCGTGCGCTTTTGCAAGATCAGATTGGTTATTATTTTATCTAATCAGGATGGCTCCCACTGTTTTTATCAAATCTTCCTTCAAACCCTAAAAGGAAAGACTAGCCGGGATTAATTACACCCTACAATTTCGCCAATCTTTCAGCCAGGCCAGTGTCTGTACTTTGAGGGAGGTTCCCCGTGCTATCGCACAGACCTAATTAAAATAAACCTTATTTTCCCATAGACATAACCCCATTGACACCTTTCTAGACACCTACTTGATCAGCTGATTGTAAAGTGCAAAACTCTCGAAGGAGTAACAATTACTCGCAGTGGGTATCGGGATCCAACTATCTCATAGATGGTATACAATCTCATTGTAAATTTTAACACTTGAAATTCCCGATAATTTTGCCCCTAGCATGCTATGACCTTGACGAAAGCCAACAAACCATAGTCTGCTAGCAAAGTTCAACTCGTACATTTCTTGATTGAATTAAACCCACCTGCACGACCCTTGACGAAAGCCAACAATGTCACACGACTACCCTAATCCAATCGCATCATATGCTTATGCAGATAAGCATAAATAGCTACCGCACACTACGCCTTGACGAAAGCCAACAAACGTAGCACGAATACTATGAAGTACTAATCTGAAATGACGGAGGGCTATGATAGGTTTTTAAGAAAACCTTTTGCATAATGAACTTGATATCGTTGTAGAATCAAATGATTTGAAATGGAGTGTTTTTGAGGCCTTTGCTAGTTTTGCTAAAGATGTCACTCCCGGTGAAGGGATCTCGACTCTTTCCTCATCGAATGAGGTGCGGGATATTCACAATACCACTATGCAAAGCAAGAACTAAAAAAGCAATCAAAAAACAAAACCGAGGGTTGTAGCATCTGCCAGTTATTGCTAAAGATGTCACTCCCGGTGAAGGGATCTCGTCTCTTTCCTTATCGAATAAGGTGCAGGATGTTCTACAAGGAACACCGCTATGCAAAGCAAGAACTGTAGCTACCTATTTTTGAAAATTCGATTCCACAACATCATTAGGTTTACTTTCTTTCATTAATCATATTAATGAAGTCCCATCATTTAAGTCACCTAAACATCACAGATAAATACGACGTACACTTATGCCATCCGCATTCGTCTCGATGTCCCGTCATGCACCGTTAGGTTAGGTAACTAACGGCAGAGCAGGAAAGGGCTAGCGCGTGTGTAAAACATAAGTGACATCTATAAAATAAATCATATATACTATATACAGTATCCATCTTAACATATCAAATGATCACATCACAGATATCGCGGCAGAAGAAACATATGAGATATTGGATATACTAGGAGGTCCGTATTTTATTTTGAGCCTATATAAATCACGGACTCCACGGTCACAATGAATAGCCAAACCCACATCCCTAGACCCCTACGAGAGTGGCAAGCAACCCTACCAATTCTAGAGTTAGGAGATCCGGACTCGACTCCTCGAGTTGGTCTTCCACTTGACTCTAGAACCTGGTTACTTGTGCTCCCCTCCTTGGGTCTATCCTTGTGCGGAAAAGGAAATAATATACATCAATGGTGACATCAACCTCAACCCAGAAGTGCCACAATAAAAGAATATTATATACAATGAATTTTACCTGAATGAAAATGAAAAACTCTCATCTCACATTAAAACCCCCGTCTATTCAAAACACGACGATCCAATATAACATATACAGCAACACATAACATCACATGTCATCAACATAAGTAAATATGCATATCCCAATTATCGTTGACATATAGATACGAAACCGGTGATACACCACATATTACACTTACGGTCGCAGAAAAAAAACTAGACGATGTTAAACATTTCGAATGAATCAACAAACACCCACAATTACCGAGAAAGCTCAACACTTGAGCGTAGTTTAAAATTATTCAGCACATGCCACAGTACCAATGGACCAGCCATAGAAGGGCAAACCCAAGCCTCATTTGTGGCGCTACTAACTACGGTAAACCCTGAGGTTTAGTCGCAGTTCCGTGGTCACATCTCGAGTTAGGGTTTCATTCTTCTAGAGGGTCCATCGAATAACTTGCATGATCTTTGAAAACTTATTAACTACAGGAAAAATCCAACACTTGGAAAATTTCCCGGCAAGGGTTAAAGCTGGTATTTGACATCCGATTGAACTTTTTGACAACGTATAAAGTATCCCAAAAACAGTTAAAATTACAACTACGAAACACTCCGAGTTTCCTTTGCATTGATTTAATCATCACATGAAAAAGTAGCAAAAATAAACAACACCTGAAATACCAAATCCCAGAGTCCAAAACATGAAAAAAATTTGGGACCATTTCTCTCTACTGGGGCCGGCCTCCCCGGTTTTACTTCCCATGTGCTCGGTCCAAATCCGAGCACATGGTCCCAACTTTCTCCCATGTTCATTGTTTAGCTCATAGATCATTCTGTACATGTTTGCAAAAAATTTGGAGCTCATTTGAAAATCGATAGAATGCAGGTTTTAGTATTTCAAGTTTCGGGGTTCGTTTCGTTTTCATAATCTAACATTATCCGTATAATTCTCTAGCTAGGCTCTGATATCACTGTTGGGTTCCTATCGACGGCAGCAAGGTTTCGGGAGGTATCGTCCATGCCATTTTTAAAAATTTGCCGTTTCAAAGAACCCTAAACTAGAATCGTTAACTATAAAATAATACGGAAACAAATGTAAACTATTCTACATCTAAGTGAAAAGGAAATACAACCATTGTAGATTGGTCCTTCACTTCATAAGCTCCTTGTAGTAGTCCCTTCGCTGCGACCATGGTACTCCCGGACTCTTGGACGGCTCTATGAGAAGAAAGCAATGGTCTTGCTTGAAGTCTTCGTGGCCGAAGATGATCTACGTCGAGGGATTACTAACTCAAGCTACCATTTCACAAAAGTGAAGCAAACACCCTATACTAAAGTGCTAAACTAGTAGAGCATGGTGAAATAGGAAGTGGGCTCACTTTAGAATTTCTTTTCTCCCAATATTTCCTCACATGGATCAAACCCTAGAAAGCATTTCCTTTTGGAGGAAGAAGATGAAGAAAAAGATGAGAATGAAATTGATCCAAAGTGTGATGAGTAATCATGGGTGAGTGGGTATCATATACTAACTCATGTAGAGACACAACCATGGCTAATTATAGTGGTTAGGTTAATAAATATCCTAAGTAAAATAAAACTAGTGGACTTGGTCAATGCACCCACAAGCTTCTCAAAGCTTCATGCACTTTGAACAAAAATCCACTATTTCTGTACTACTTTAAATATTAAACACCCACCACTATAATTAGAATGGTGTATATCTCATACACCCATGCAAAGTGTATCAACAACGATGGCACACAAAAATAAACAAAGCACATCAATATATATTATATTACATGTACACACAAGTGAGAAAAGAATGCTTAAGTGAGCTAATGCTAGTAAATGTTAATTAGTATATCAAATATACAATTATACACTAAATTATTAAATTAAACCTTGATTTAATAATCCGGCTATATCATATATAACCGACTAACACTAAATGTACCAACTTATCGAATCAACACTTGATTCGATAATTCGGCTATATCATATATATCCGACAGATAAAAAAATCGCGAGAATAGAATACGGTATCACATACACGCATTATTCTCGGTCCCGCACATATCACATATGCGCTCTTATTTCGTTTTGCCTGAGCCAGTAAAACCTCTATGTAGGATTTTAAAGACTCGTCAATACGCCGGCAGTAGGTGATGATCACATCAAGCACCCACAAGCCGTCAGCGGTACTAACTGGACTTAACGGCTACCCGGGTATTCAGCGATCAGAAGATCAGCAAGCAAGCCCGCTCCAACTCCTGCAAAATCCTGACAGTGACACTACCGTACAGTCCGGTCTCCTCGTCTGATATGTCGCATATCAAGTCTAGGGGTGGTAAACGTCAGACCCCAATAACCGATAAGTCATGCTGATATGAGGCTCATAACGGGTTGAGAAACTACTGGTAACACTTACCAGTAAATCTCTAAACCAGCCCTGGCCAGGGACTTCCCTGTTATGGCCAATCGAGCAGAGCGCAACATCAACCCCCAATACCGGGAGAGACGAAACCCCTCCTATCGCTCATTGCCTCTATGTGACTCGGGACTGTACCCAAAAACCACCGTTTTGCATGCCCTCTTGGACGTGGTAAGGTGGAAATCAAAGCACAGTAGGAATCACACAAGACTCTATGATGATCTCGGGTCTACAGACTAACCTGTACCAGTGTCACCAGAGAACTGCCATTTGACGTGAGGTATAATACCATCTGGGAGTTCTCGGTGAGTCCGTATATTGTACCCAGTCTCTAATGAGCACCCGTATATCATCTCTCATGTCAAACACCAATGGATATTGGATCATCCATTGCCCATCTATATGGGTCGAGAAGCTATATTCTAGTCTACTCTGGTATATCGATGCCCCGTCTCGATACACCCAGGTCTAGGGACCTTTAAGGATGTACTTATGGACTACCAAAGCCCCACTGGTATGATCTGCATCATAGTCCTGGCATTCAAGTACACATCCTAAGGGCTTTACCAACATATAACAGAGAGACAATTAGTGTACACGTTAAGGTAAAAAGTAACCAGATAGCATACTATCATGTCGAGCAAGAAAGTCCTCCCTATATATGTCCAAGCATCCACTACAATATACATCTCATGTATAGTAATGGCCTATAGGGCATACATATAACTAACAAGAGGATAGCAACACAAAAAGACCCACAAATTACGACATGCCAACTCCTCCAAATGGCCACGGATCCGCAGCCAACATGGCCATTATGCGGCGGATCCGCGGCCGAGTTGACTCAGTGTCAACTAGGATTTTGGGGGTACTTTGGTCTTTTCATTTAGGGCTAGAATGTTGCCCTAGGGTTTCAGCACGCAGCCTATAAATAGCCCAGTTTTGTGCCAAGCCAAGGGTCTTCTTTTCATTCTTCTTTTGGTTAGTATTTAGTTTAGTTTATCATGTATCTTCTTCTTCTTCTTCATCTTTCCTCCATTAAATTGTTGTGAGAGCTTTTGAGTGGCTTTTAAATGAAGATGAGGATTTTTATTATCTTGTCTCTCTTAGTTATTGTCTTGTAATTTTATTATCTTGTATTGTAATTTTAATTCTTGTTGTTAAGTAGTTGTTGTTATTTCTTGCTCTTTTCTTTTCTTCTTTTCCGTATTATTTTCAAGCGATGATATTTCGACGGAGTTCCTTGCTTAGGTGAGGACCCAAGAGTTAACTTGTAAAACCGTATTTTTTCCTTTTTCTTCTTTTCTTCCTTCTTGTTTTGTTTTATTTTATTTTACAATGTGTGAATAATTCCGCACTTGTTAAGGCTAATGAAGGTGGTATGAGGGAAGAAAAAATCCCTTGCGCTTCTCTTCGCCAAACATCTTAAAACGAACCCCGACCAAATAAACGCGACCCCCTCACTTAGGTGTGCTATACGTGACATGTAGCCGCGACCTAAGTTGAGAAGTCCTTTAAGCGCACTACAACGTGACATGTAGTTGTGACTTAATTGGATACATGGTTGCGGGTGTTTGGCCGAGGGCTGGAAATAAGCGCATTTAGCGGACGGACAAGGGGCACTAGGATTGGATTTAGAGTTGGAAAGCTCGCTTAAACTTGCAAATCCCATTCCTATGTCCTCCTAATCCCCGCTATTATTGATTATCCCAACATCGTTTTAAAAATGGAAAAAGATAAGCACAAGACTAATCCTAACTCTAATAACCGGCCTTAACCTTAACAAGCTTACTTGAACATAAAATACAAACACTTAGGATAGAATTGAACACAAACATATATATTCTTTATTGACTCATCTAAGACTCGAACGGACATACAACCGTCTCCCTGTGGATCGACCCGTGCTCAACCGGCTAGCTGCAAAGAGCCATCGTCCTTGATCACGGTTATAATTTTAGAACTTTGAACTCCGACACGCCAAAAGCGTGCGATCAAGCATCCCCAAGCGGGAGCTAGCTCTTCGCCAAACAGTGGAATCATAACCACGCAATACAGAATAAATGTATATGACGCCCAACGGCGAAGATCAGCACAAAGAATAATGAATAAAGCAAGACATCAACCCACCAAGCGAACATGTAACCCATCGCTCTAAGTCTCGAAACTACAAGTCTTGCTATGTCTTACTACATATACAAATACTAGTTTCTGATTAATGGAGTTGACTAGATACAATAAAGAATAGTAAATAAAAGAGTGGTACGATCCAATATGTACCACTTACCAAAGCAAATCACCCGAAAGTAAGCTGTGTACCAGCAATGCCGCTACTGATCCATACGGTCAACCTGCAAGAACTGTGGCACAACGGGGGTGAGTTGCCAACTCGTGAGTAGAAAACATCATTGGATAGAAATGGAATAAAACAACGATTCCTAGGTCAACTATATCATAAAGGTAATACTATGATATCTAGCGTGACCGTATCTACATATATGCCAACAATAATCAAAGCCTACATGCATGTGGATCTCGTCCACTCGAAACATCATAAAAGCATATGCATGTAAATATATGAGGATATCAAAGAACGTGTGTCCATCAATGACAGATCAAATCATAGAACCTGAGTGTCCAACACCGACACTCGAAAATCATGAAACCCATGTCCAGCATCGACACGTAAATCCTCATATCTCAGGCGCCGCATCCTCAGATTGGCCCTCAGGCGCCGCATACTTTGGTCGGCCCTTATATCCATCTTATGACTCCGGTCGGTATCCTCCGGATAACCGCCAGGTCCAAATACTATCACTGGTAGGTAAAAGTCCATCTGTCAGGCTCATTGTCTACACTACAAAAACTATTTCTCGCCCCGGGGTACCATACCGGGTCCACCATGAACTCGCAAATGGATCATCCACCTTCTCGAATCGGGTTTCTATCACACGTCTCAGAACCGAGAAAATGCATGGTGGACGCACTGAAATAACATATCAAGAGAAACCGGGTTTTTAAAACAGTACATAATTTCTTTTGAAATATCACCACGGTTCTCGAATCCAGAATCTCATGAAAACAGCATCTCAATGCATATAATCATAAAGCATGATGTATGCAAGCATATAACCGAAGTGTGAGCATATCAGTATATCATTCAACATAGCATAATGGTGTGAGCATAGCAATATATCATAACATGATGTATCAATTCTACTGTGTAAGTGACATAGCAAGTATCGATGATGAAAGTGTGTGAGCCGGCAATCTGTGTAAGTGTAACATACGCATCATCGATAATTGTGTGGGTGTACTAGCACAGGTATATGTAATGCAATGAGAATGTCATGAACGTAGCATAAAGTAAATCGTGAGTGCAATGCTATAAGGCATACATCTCTATCACATATCTGAGTCGGTGAATCTATCAATCGGCATCCAGCCACACAACAACACGTACGGTATAATCCATCGTATGGCATCCTCTAGTCAAGGGTATGGATAAATCATCAAGTACAACTCATCACGTACGGTATCCGTCGTACGGCGGCATTTACTATTAGGGATCCTATCAACCTATAAGACAATGAGGGTACGGACGTAACGTCTCATACGGCATATCACTCATAATCCACAACATTATCCATATATATATACCTATCTCTCATGTCACATCCGTATAAATCTCATATCATGGTACCGACAAAGGTATCAATTATCTTATATCGACTCGCATCTGTATAACGACATATCTAACTAAGTCATCATATCACATCATATACTCTTTTCATCACATCAATATCTCACATCAAATCATCTTATGTATATTTATCTTATTTGACCGATCTTATAACACATCTATCTTAATCTCGTCATATTCATCGATCTCATGTCATATCCTTATACATCTCGTTTCATATCCTATATCAATCACATCCGCTCGTATTATCTTATCTCATTACATGCCACTAAAATCTCATACTTAATCTAGTGCAGCTACACATCTATATTGTTAGTTGTATGTATGCCCAAGAGGCCAGTATTGTGTAGATGATATATATTATATTGGATGCTTGGACATATATAGAGAGGACTTTCTTGCTCGATATGATAGTATGCAATCTGGTTGCTCTTTATCTTAACGTGTATACTAGTCTCTTGATACTGTCTTATGGTTACATGTTGGTAAAGCCCTTAGAATGTGTACTTGACTACAAGGATTACGATGCAGTTCATACTAGTAGAGCCATGGTAGTCCATAAGTTCATCCTTTAACGTTCCTAGTCGTGGGTGTATCGAGACAGGGCATCGATATACCAGAGCAGACTAGCATATACACTTCTCGACCCATGAGATGGGCGATGGATGATCCCATATCCATTGGTGTTTGACATCAGAGATGGTATACGAGTGCTCATTGGAGACTGGGTACACTGGACGGACTCGCCGAGAACTCCCAGATGGTATTATACCTCACGTCAGATGGCAGTTCTCTGGTGACACTTGTACAGGTTAGTCTGTAGACCCGAGATCGTCATAAAGTCTTGTATGATTCCCACGGTGCTTTGATTTCCACATTACCATGTCTAAGAGGGCGTGAAAAACGGTGGTTTTTGGGTACAGTCCCGAGTCACATGGAGGCAATGAGCGATAGGAGGGGTTTCGTCTCTCCCGGTATTGGGGGTTGATGTTGCGCTGTGCTCGATTGGCCATAACAGGGAAGTCCCTGGCCAGGGATGTTTTAGATATTTACTGGTAAGTTTTACCAGTAGTTTCTCGACCCGTTATGAGCCTCACATCGGCATGACTTATCGGTTATTGGGGTCTGACGTTTACCACCCCTAAACTTGATATGCGACATATCAGACGAGGAGACCGGACTGTACAACAAGTGTTTACATCAGGCTTTTGCAAGAGTTGGAGCGGGCTTGCTTGCTGATCTTCTGATCGCTCAATACCCGGGTAGCCGTTATGTCCAGCTAGTACCGCTGACGGCTTGTGGGTGCTTGATGTGATCATCACCTACTGCCGACGTATTGACGAGCCTTTAGAGTCCTACATAGAGATTTTACTGACTCAGGCAAAACGAAATAGAGGCACATATGTTATATGTGCGGGACCGAGAATAATGCGAGTATGTGATACCGTATTCTATTCTCGCGTCTTTTGTATCAGTCGGTTATATGTGATATAGCCGGGTTATCGAATCAAGGGTTGATTCGATAAGACGATACATTGGATGTTAGTCGGTTATATGTGATATATCCGGATTATTAAGTCAAATGTTGATTTAATAATTTAGTGTATAATTATATATGTGATATACTAATTTACATTAACTAACATTGGTTGACTTAAGTATTTGTTTTTGTCACTTGTGCACAACTTAATATATATGTGATATATATTAGTTTGTGTTTTGATTTTTTATCATGGTTGTTGATACAACTTTCATGGATGTACAAGACTTACACCATGCTAGTTATCATGTTGGGTTTAGTATTTAAAGTAATTACAAAATTAGTGGAAAATTGGAAAAATGCATGTAGCTAGTGGAAGATTGTGGATGCATTGACAAAGTCCACTAGGTTTGTTTTACTTTAGATATTTGTTAACCTAACCATTTTAATTAGCCATGGTTTTGTTTCTACATGAGTTAGTATATGATACTCACTCATCATGGTTCATTCTCTCACTTGATCATTATTCTTATTTTCATTTGTTCATCTTCTTCCTCAAGCCCAAAAAGATTGCTAGGGTTTGATTAAGTGAGAAAGTAAAGTGAGAAAAGAAATTCTAAAGTAAGCCCACTTCCTATTTCTTCATTCTCTACTAGACTAGCACTTTAGTTTAGGGTGTTTGCTTCACTAATTCTTTAGTTAGTGAAGTAGAAGCTTGAGCTAGTATTCCCTCGACGTAGATCATCTTCGGCCTCAAAGACTTTAAGCAAGAACATTCCTTACACCTCGTGAAGCCATGCAAGAGTCTGGGAGTTCAACGATCGCAGCGAAGGGACTACTTCAAGGAGCTTTTGAAGTGAAGGACCGATCTACATATTAGTGTATATGCCCTGGAGGCCATTACTGTAACATACTAGTTTGCATATTACTTGATGGAAGCTTGGGATATTCACCTTGTATTGACAATCTTGCTCAAAATAGTAGTATGCTACTTGGTTTGTTTCTATTTTAATGTGTGCATGTGTATCTTTTAGCAAAACGCCTTTACACATTAGTGGAGCCCTTAGGATCTTTGCTTGATTACCAGCGTTGTGATGGCAGTCACACTCGTGGGGGCTGGGTAGTCCACAAGCACATCCTTATGCAGGTCCCTGGTCGCAGGACTATCGAGAGAGGGCATCAATACTCCGGAGTAGACTAGCGTATGCGCTTCTCATCCCAGCTTGGGAGACGGTCTGTCCCAAAGCCGTCAGTACGTCGTACTTGAGATAGTATGGGGGTGCTCGTTAGGTTACGAGTACACTGGACAGGACTCGTCGGGAACTGTTGGTTGGTATTATACCTATCGTCAGTTATCAGTTCCCAGGTGACATGAGGACAGCTTAGTCCGTTGACTTGACACTGTCACTTCGCCTTAAGTGTGTTCCCACTGTTCTTAGATTGCTACCCTACCACGGCTCAAAGGAGTCGTGCAAACAGGTAGCAGTTGGGTGCAGTCCCGAAACACTTGGAGGCAGTGACGGTTAGACAGGATTCGTCTCTCCCTGTATTGGGGGTTGATATGGCGCTGTGTCTTGGAGAGCCATTATACAAAGTCCATGGCCAGAGCAAGCGAGATAGACTGGTAGGTTTCCAGTGTTATCTCAGAGTGTTATGGGCTACACTCCGACACGACTTGTACCGCTATTAGGGGACTGACGTTTACCGCCCCCCTAGGCCCGCCATGCGATGTTCTTAGACGAACAGACCAGACTGTACGGAGACTGTCACATTGAGGCTCAGTAGGAGTTCAGAAGGGTTTACCTCGTCAGTCTTCTTATCAGCATCTACTTGGAGACCGTTACGTACAGCTAGTGCCGCTTGCGGTCTATGGTTAAACCCACTGCCAGCGTAGTGTCGAGTCTTTAGAGTCCCACACAGAGGGTTATTCGCCTTTAGGCAAAACGAATAGAGGTCGCATGGTTTTACGACGGGGTTCGTTCACATCCGCGCACTTGTGCACGTTTGGTGTTCGGACAGCTTATACTAGCGGGCTTTGGTTTAAGCCAGATCCTAGTATATGTTTTGGGATTGGTTTTATCTCATTGTATTCGTGTTCCTCGGAACACGGATACGTGTGTATGCACAGTTGACTGAGGCAGAGGCAGAGGACTTTCATTAGGATTGATGACCATTGTCATTTTCTTAACCCTACTGTTTATGTGTGAAATATGATTATTAATATTTGTTAATTATAATTGTGTTATGGTTAGGGTTGTTGACCATTTGATCATGGTTGACTTGTTGACCTATGTGGACATATTGACCATCATCATTTTATATGAAAGATGCTCTTTGATTCTTGCAAAAGTAATTAATGTGAAATAATAATGGTCATTTCAAGATTAACCATCACAATTATCTTTAGCTAATTATTTATTTATCTTAATTCACATATATGTAAGAAGGTTGGCTTATCTTCTCATTCTATCATTCTCATTCTCTCTCATCCTCTTCCTCTCTCTCAAAGCTCTCCCCTCTCATGAGTTGAGAACCATTTGAGCTTGAGATAAAACCTTCAAAATTACTCTCTATTCTTTCTAAGGTTCTAGGTTTAGCACACCAAGCACCTTAGTTACTTCTAGTTTGAGGTTGGAGCCAAAGGTAAAGGCCCTCGGGTGGATCTTTCTTCGGCAAGAGAAGGCGACGAGGAGAACCCGTTCATCCCACTGCAAGGAGCAAGAAGAGAAGGACTTCAAGACTTAGGTATAACCCCTTAACCGAGTAGCTAACTCTTTTATCTTGGTTGTTAGTTTATGTTTAGCAAAGATCCCTCCTTTGGTTAGTCCATATTGCCTAGTGTTGTAAAAATCGAATTTTTCATAACGTTTCCGCCTCCCCGCAAGCACCGGGGTGGGCAACGTGGACTTACAGTGGTATCAGAGCCTAGCTAAACACAAACTAACTAGTTAGCAAAGTATCTAGAACTTCGATCGGAAAAAATCGCACAACACGTTTTCTAAAATTCAAGTTTCTGCCGATTTTTATTTCTTCCCTAAAAATAATAAATCATGTACTAAAAATTGGCTCAGGCTTTTGTTAGAACAGGCAAGAAAACCGATCCAGTGAGTCGACCAACTCACCGCGGTTCTGCGGCACGAGCTTGCTCCTGCCCCGGATCCGCGTCCGAGTTGACTCGGCTGTGGATCGTTTCTCCTGCAGTTTTCTTCTGATGGTGTTTTGTGATTTTTGAGATGGTTTGTTTCTGCCCAGAATTTCCAGAGAACAAGTTAGTTTTTTGGGTGTTCACAAATCCGTATTTTGATCGAACTTCTTTACACATTGGCTAATGGGTTATATCTGTGATGTGATATATGTATTGAACGTCTGCAAATCGCTATACGTCGATTAGTGGGGGTTATACATATATGTGATCTGTAATGTTGATGGTTTGTGTTTATGAATTCGTTGGATTGTCGCGGATGAATAGCCGGGGGGTTGTGAGATGAGAGTTTTCTTATTCTTTCAATTCATGTAATATGTAATTTGATGTAATATTATTTGTATGGCCGCACAACCGGGTTGGGGTTGTAGCCGTCATTGTATAATTTCTTTTACTGTTTTTGCTCCTAGGATAGACCCAAGGTGGGGTGCGCAAACTACCGGGTATCTCGAAGTGCCGAGTGGCCTACTCACGGTGTTGAGGGAGGTTGCTCCTCTTCGGGTACTTGGCGGGTAGTTTTCCGCACCCGTAGGGGTCTAGGGTGGGGTTTGGCTATTCATCACGACCGTGTAATCCGCTCTTCGTTACAGGCTCGTACGAAATGCGGATTCCTAGTATATCCAATATATTCATCTGTGATCTGGAATAGCTATCATTGCATGTGACGAATGTATATATATCTATATATGTGTAACGTTTTAGAAATCGTTTTGCGAATTTTCCCGTTTTAGGGCAAAATTGTCGGTTTTTCCCGTTTTAACCAGATTTCGATCAAACGACCGTATAAGCTTACCGACACCTAGTTTGGCTAAAATAAAACTTGTGCGCGAACTTTGGGAGTATTTGGGAGGTTTTGGTTCAGATAGATTTTTTCCCAAATAAAATATTAATTTAAGCGGTATTTTGTGCACGTAAATCGGGAAATTTTTTCTTTTGTGAATAAATTAATTTTGTCACTAGAATTATTTTAGAAGGTTATTTTTAAATATCTAGATTTTTTTTTGGTGACTAATGGTTTCTTTTTAAAAAGAAAAGAAATGGGTGTAAAGGTGGCATTTTTCATTTAATATTGCATTTATTGCTTAAGACTAGAAAATTCTTCATTTTAATTACACAAAAAAAACCCTCTCACCCTTGGCCGAGCCTCATCCCCCCTATTTCTTCCCTCAAAAAAATTCCAAACCCATTTCTCAATCATTTTCAATCAAAAACACAAAAAGAATTCCAAAAATAAATCCAAAAATTCCTATATAAAAATTAAACAATTTTTCCTTCACTAATCCTTCATGGATCTTCAACAAAGCTTGATTTTTGGAGGCTAAAATGATGGGTCTAATTTCATTTTTGTGTTCTTGAGGAGGTATAATTTCTTACCTTAATCCATAATTAATTACTTTAATCTTAAACTAGCTAATTTAGTTAGCTATTTATGTGCTTAGTTTAGCTTTTAATTCATGATTAATTCATTATCTTTGGTTTAAGAAATTCATGTTAGGGTTAAATTTTGATCAAGTGATTAGTGTTTATTTGAAGTGTTAAATTGTGTTTTGGAAAAGATTAATCTAGTAGAAATGTTAAAATTTGCTAATAAGCATTTTGTTTAATTAAGCAAAGTTGCTTACTAGATTTTTTGCTAAAACATAATTAGCGAGTGTTAAAAATAAAGGATTGGTTTAGATAGCATAGTTAAGCTATTTTAAGGTATTTGTAATTGTTAGATTTGCGTTATCTTGAATCTAGTGCGATATTTTGCGATAGGTTGCTTACTAGATTTCGGGGTTTTTCCGACGTAGAGTTCGTTTGGTAGTTGCGAGGTTATATCTAGTGTATTCCTCGTAATTTTTGTGTTGTGTTGCGCGATCGGGACGATCGGGGTCCAGGCTTGGTGTTTTGTAGTTTAGCGACCCTAACTAGGGTTTTGGTCGGTATCGTGCGCGATAGATGCGCTAAGCGCGCAGTGTAATTTTCCGGGCGTTTTCGTCGCGTTTCGTTGTCTTTTCGTCATTATAGGATATTTAGCTTATGTGTTGTATTTATGAAATTTTAGGTTCGCAAGCAGGGATTTCTGGTGCTGCGGACAAGGGGAAGCAGGTGGTCGGATTTTCATAGCTCGAGACCATCGGTGAGTAGATTTAACATCTACGGGAAAATCGCCCGTATGGCGTTATGCGTCGGGGCGAATATGATATGATAGCTGCATGTATTTGCATATTAGTTACTTTCATAGGAATGTCATTGCATAGCATTATCTGTTGTACTTGACTCGTACCTTTAGATATAACACAATACCGACGGTTCATGTTGCACGAGCACTAAATTGTATGCTACACCCACACCGTCTGTAATTGCCATGACACGCACAAACACCTATATATGTGATATGGTAATGGATAGGAATGATTGGAGTAGTAACTCTTATTCTATTGTGCATATGAAATACTGTGGACACATACATATGTGATATTGCATTGGGCAGGAATAGTTAAGGTAGTGAACCTTGTTCCACTTCACTTATATCATGCTATATTTACTTATGCATCATGCATACATATTGACATGTACACCCTCGTACTTGATTACATGTAGATACTTAAACCTTGCTACACTTACATGTACACTTCATATGATACTGCATTTATTTTCGAAGGAATTGGGAACTTCAAGATATTTTGTAAAGCTAGATTCAATTTAATGAGTGGTTTTCCCTTTATATGCTCATATTGATGTTTTATGTTGCATATATCAGTTTTATTTGGATTTTACGCATTGAGATATGGATTTCATATGATTTATGGATTTGAGAACAGTGGGGGATATTTTCAAGAAAACTATGTATTGTTTGAAAACCCGGTTTCTCTTGATATGATATTTGATGCGTCCACCATGTGATTTCTCGGTTTTGAGATTTGGCTTGTGATACCCGATTCGAGGAGCGGGACGCACCGTCTGAGGGTACATGGTGGACCCGGTATGGTACCCTAGGGTGAGTGGTGATTTCGTGTTGTAGACCTTAAGCCTGACGGTGGGACCACTACCTACCGGTGATTATATTTGGACTTGGCGGTTATCATGGAGATACCGACCGGAGTGAGATAAGACATATCGTCAGGGCCAGTCATGGTGACAGCGCCTGAGTTATGAGGATTTACGTGTCGATGCTAGACACGGGTTTCATGATGTTTCGAGTGTCGGTGTTTGACACTCAGGTTTTCGTGAGACATACAGGATGTGAGGGCCGATCTGAGGATGCGGTGCCTGAGGATTTGGGATTTGATGAGTCAGTGAGGGACACTGGTGTTTTTCCATGCTGATGATTTTTGCATGAGATTTTATATTATATCATCCCACACTCAGGATTATGTTGATATGCATTGTTTCATGTAGTGGTAGTACCCTGATGATGTACCTTTACATGATTTTTGCATATTCACTTATATGCTATCGGATTACTTGTGATAGATAGATCGTTGTTCGTGCATACTTGCGATTACTGTATGATGTTATTTACTATTCACGAGTTGGCAACTCACCTCCGTTGTGCCACAGTGTTGTGCAGGACTTACCCTCTGAGTTGTCGCGGCAGGGCATCTTATCATCTTTACTTTTGCGGATACCGCTACGGTTGGCTGTGAGGCCTTGCTTTTAGGTGGGTTGCGGTTATCTGTTTATAACTTGTATATTTTTTGTTGGATCTAGTATTCTCCATCTACCACTTTGTTGTATATGACTTAGAGACGACTCGTGAGGATTCAGTATTATATTTGTGGTGACTTTGGGTGTCGTGCTCGTGGGAGCCGGTTTTGTTGAAAAGTTTTACTTCTTTATGCAGTTTTCTTTTATATTTCTTCGCTTCGGCGTCGTATATATGTTGTGGTGGTTGTCTCCGCCGTTGGGCGTGATTTGCTCCCGTTTGGGATGCTTTATTATTATCTATGTTGTACCCGTTTTCGGGGTTAGTTTTTACAAAGGAGGTGCTGCCGAAATTTTTAAGAACGAAAAATAAACTTAAAGATTTTTATTTGAAAAGTTCCGAATGTTTAAAACTATGTTTTCTCCGTTGATCCAGTTTTGGGTGGTTTAGATTTCTGGGTTTCGGCTTACTTAAGTTGCGTACGCCTTTAGACGTTACGTAGTTTAAGTGCCGGTTACGGGCCAAATTTGGGTCGTGACAAAGTTGGTATCAAAGCGCTAGGTTTTTACCTTTCGGAGTGTAGTATGACCTTGGTATGATGGAGTAGGTAGCTTAAGCAGAGTGGCGTAGCGTGTGTATGTTCCGCGGCATACTTACGACACGGTACTCCGCCTAAGTGACCTTACGACTTATTGATTGAAATTCCTTCCGTGATTCGATTTCCGTTTCCTTATTGAATCTTGTATTAATTTCCAGCCTATATGCCGCCGAAGACTACGAGGGCACAGAGAGCGGCCGCGAGGGCTGAGGCCAGAATCGACTCGTCTGAGGCGAGGGTTGACCAGGGCGATACGCCTGTGGTACCGGAGCACATTTCTATGATTGGGGCTGGTATGCAGGACCTGCGCCAGATTGTGGGGACATTAGTAGAGGCCATTCGAGCACAGGGGCAGGCTGTTGTTCCACCCGTTGCAGGGACCACGATGGTACCTACTGATACGGCAGTCGTAGTTGCAGCTCCAGAGGTTATTACCGTGTCACTGACGGAGTTCATGAGGCTGAGGCCTCCGGTGTTTACTGGCATAGATGTTACTGAGGATCCGCAGTCGTTCATCGACCGGATGGACAGGATTTGTCACTTACTCCGTTGCTCCGACAAGAGATGGGTAGAGTTTGCGAGTTTCCGGCTTGAGGGTATGGCCCAGAAGTGGTGTGAGTTGTTGGAGAGGGGAAGAGCCGCTCGTCTTGCTCCTATGACCTGGGCTGAGTTTGTGACGTCGTTTCTTGCCCGTTTTCTTCCACCGAGCGTCAGGGATGCGCGAGCGCGCAGATTTGAGTCATTACGTCAGACGCCGGGGATGACGGTGTCGGAGTCTGATGTTTTGTTTACTGAGCTGTCGGTGTATGCTCCGTACCTGGTGGCGACTGAGGAGATGAGGGTGAAGAGCTTTGTTCGAGGCCTGCTTACCCAGTTGTTCCTAGCCATCAGCATTCAGCATTGCGACACGTATGCGGCAGCTGTCGATGCAGCCCTATTAGTGGAGGAGCGTCTAGCCGAGTCATCGGTTGTTCCAGAAACGAAGAGGACTCATACGGATGAACCAGCACGGGGACCGAGGTTTGTCCGCAGAGGCAGAGTTCCTTCAGACTCGGGGAGTAGCAGAGACGTGGGACGTGGCCAGTTATTCAGTTCTTATTCCTAGGAGGGCCAGCGACCGTCTTATGGATGCTTCAGTTGTAGCAGTTTGCATCATCTTGTTCGGAATTGTACTATGGTGCGTCAGAGAGGGCCAGCAGTACCGCAGGTTACCTTACCACCTTCTCCACCTCAGAGAGCGTTGCCTCTTATTCCTGTTGTTGCGCCGCGTCAGACTCCTGCTCAGAGAGGTCGTGGTCGCGGTGGTTTTATGCCGAGAGGACGAGGTGGCAGAGGCAGAGGACAACCAGTAGCCGGTAGAGGGCAGGCACGGGTTTTTGCCTTGACTCACCAGGACGCTCAGGCGTCCAATGCTGTGGTTTCAGGTACCCTTTCCTTATGTTCTTTTGATGCACATGTTCTTTTCGATCCGGGATCTACGTATTCGTATGTTTCTACGCACTTCATGCCGAGGTTAGGCCGAGAGTCGTGTTTGCTGGATCAGCCGCTAGCCGTGACTACTCCTGTGGGAGAGTCGTTTGTTGCGCGTCATGTGTTCCGATCTTGTGTTGTCCATGTTGGTGACAGAGATCTGTCCGTCGACTTGATCCTTCTTGAGATGTTGGACTTCGACGTTCTGTTGGGCATGGAATGGCTAGCGACTTACTATGCGTCCGTGGACTGCCGCGAGAAGACAGTTAGATTTTGTTTTCCCGGCGAGCCAGTGTTTGTTGTGCAGGGAGACCGTGGTGTCGCCCCTCACAGTTTGGTTTCTGTTCTGTGCGCTAGTCGGCTTTTGAGGAGGGGATGTCGGGGATTCTTGGGTTTCATTCATGATACTGGAGCTACGGTGGAGTCGTTGGACCAGGTTTCTACCGTGCGAAAGTTTCCCGATGTCTTTCTCAATGAGTTACCTGGGTTGCCGCCAGAGCACGATATTGAGTTTTGCATTGATCTGATTTCTGGCACGGTGCCTATTTCTATACCGCCTTATCGGATGGCTCCGGCAGAGCTTAGAGAGATTAAAGATCAATTGCAAGAGTTTCTTGTTTTGGGACTTGTGCGTCCGAGTGTTTCACCTTGGGGAGCTCCTGTTCTGTTCGTCAAGAAGAAGGACGACAGTTTGAGGCTATGTGTGGATTATCGTCAGTTGAACCGAGTTACGGTGCGGAACAGGTATCCTTTACCCCGTATTGACGATTTATTTGATCAGCTCCAGGGTGCGAAACATTTTTCGAAGATTGATTTGCGTTCGGGTTATCATCAGTTGCGGGTTCGGAATGATGACATTCCAAAGACTGCTTATCGTACGCGCTATGGGCATTATGAGTTTTTGGTGATGTCGTTCGGACTCACCAATGCGCCAGCAGCGTTTATGGATCTGATGAACCGGATTTTCAGGCCGTTCCTCGACCAGTTCATTATAGTGTTTATTGATGACATACTGGTCTACTCTAGGAGTCATGAGGAGCATGAGCAGCACTTGAGGATTACTTTGCAGATATTGAGAGAGCACCGGCTGTATGCTAAATTCTCAAAGTGCGCATTTTGGCTTGATAGAGTTGACTTCCTGGGTCATGTGGTGACTGGTGATGGTATTCTTGTGGACCCGAGGAAGATCGAGGCTGTACAGCTTTGGCCCTGACCTGTATCGGTGACGGAGGTCCACAGCTTTTCGGGCTTAGCTGGTTATTATCGCCGTTTTGTGCAGGATTTCTCGAGTATCGCTGCACCGCTGACTGGATTGACCCGGAAGGGAATTCCTTTTCTCTGAACTGATGCGTGCGAGCAGAGTTTTCAGCAGTTGAAGACTCGGTTGACGACAGCACCAGTTCTTTGTTTACCTTCTGGATCGGGCGGCTATGTTGTTTATTGTGATGCTTCTCGAGTGGGGCTGGGTTGTGTTTTGATGCAACATAATAGGGTGATTGCATATGCTTCTAGGCAGCTGAAGAAGCATGAGCAGAATTACCCCACTCACGATCTTGAGATGGCAGCGGTAGTTTTTGCGTTGAAGATTTGGAGACACTACTTGTACGGAGAGTCGTGTCAGATCTTCACGGATCACAAGAGTTTGAAGTATATCTTCCAGCAGCAAGATCTGAACCTGACACAGCGCCGATGGATGGAGCTAGTGAAGGATTATGATTGTGAGATCCTTTATCACCCGGGCAAGGCGAATGTGGTATCTGATGCTTTGAGTCGTAGGCCCGTGGGTAGCTTGTCCCAGTTGAGCACAGTTCACTGTTAGTCTTCTGCAGATTGGCAGCTCTTGTGTGATAGTAGAGTGCAGTTCGAGTTCACTTCCGCTGGGGGAAAGTTTGCTCATGTCCGCGCCCGTCCACTTCTTTTTGATCGTATCCGTGAGGCTCAGCCCAGTGATGTCCGTTTGATTGAGATTCTTGAGCTTGTTCGGCAGGGAAGAGTTTCGGAGTTCATGGTTGATGACCAGGGTGTGCTACGATGCGGGACTCGCTTGTGTGTAACAGATGTTGATGGGTTGAGACGCGAGATCCTAGAGAAGGCACATCAGTCGGCCTTTAGCGTTCATCCAGGTTCCACCAAGATGTACCGTGACTTGAGGGACTTCTACTGGTGGGAAGGGATGAAGCGTGATATATCGGACTTCATTTCGAGGTGCCTGACTTGTCAGCAAGTCAAGGCTGAGCATCAGAGACCGGCTGGAGAGTTGCAGCCTTAACCCGTTCCGGAGTGGAAATGGGAGCAGATTTCCATGGACTTCATTGTGGGTCTACCCAGGGCCAGTCGAGGGTATGACTCCATTTGGGTTATTGTAGACCGGTTGACGAAAGCGGCTCACTTTCTTCCAGTGAAGACCACTTTCGGTTATGCTCAGTATGCTCAGTTGTACATAGATGAGATTGTGCGTTTGCACGGTGTTCCCACATGCATAGTATCCGACAGAGGCACCCAGTTTACTAGCCGTCTTTGGCAGAAGCTTCAGGAAGCCTTGGGTACCCGGCTGAGTTTTAGTACCGCTTTTCATCCACAGACCGATGGCCAGTCGGAGCGGACTATTCAGACTCTGGAGGATATGCTCCGTGCATGTGTGCTTGATTTTGGTGGCAGTTGGGATCGTCACTTGCCGTTGATTGAGTTTTCCTACAACAACAGCTTTCAGGAGACAATTCAGATGGCACCTTCTGAGGCTTTATATGGTAGGAAGTGTCGATCGCCAGTCTGTTGGACCGAGCTTAGTAAGAGTCTGTTTTTGGGACCCCAGCTAGTTCGGGAGACCACGGAGAAGATCCAGCGGATGCAGGATAGGATGAGACCAGCCCAGTGCAGGCAGAAGTCTTATGCCGACCGTCGTCGTCGCAGACTTGAGTTCGCAGTGGGGGATCATGTATTCCTGGGGATTTCTCCGATGAAGGGCGTTATGCGATATGGGAAGAGAGGGAAGCTCAGTCCCAGATTTGTAGGTCTTTTCGAGATCCTTGAGCGAGTGGGTTCTGTTGCTTATCGTTTGGCGCTCCCGCCCAGTTTTCCGGATGTTCACCCTGTTTTTCATGTGTCGATGCTTCGTAGATACCTTCATGATCCTTCTCACACGATTCAGCACGAGACCGTTCAGCTTGACCGCGATCTTTCATTCACCGAGCCGCCGGTAATTATTTTGGATCGGCAGGTGAAGAAACTTCGGTCAAAGGTCTTGCCATCTGTGAAGGTTCTTTGGCGTAGCCCGACTAGTGAGGAGATCACTTGGGAGGCCGAGAGCGAGATGCGGAAGAAATTCCCTCATCTTTTTGAAGGTACGCTTAGTATGAAATTTTAATTCGGGGACCGAATTTCTATAAGGAGGGGAGATTGTAACGTTTTAGAAATCGTTTTGCGAATTTTCCCGTTTTAGGGCAAAATTGTCGGTTTTTCCCGTTTTAACCCGATTTCGATCAAACGAACGTATAAGCTTACCGACACCTAGTTTGGCTAAAATAAAGCATGTGCGCGAACTTTGGGAGTATTTGGGAGGTTTTGGTTCAGATAGATTTTTTCCCAAATAAAATATTATTTTAAGCGGTATTTTGTGCACGTAAATCGGGAAAATTTTTCTTTTGTGAATAAATTAATTTTGTCACTAGAATTATTTTAGAAGGTTCTTTTTAAATATCTAGATTTTTTTTGGTGACTAATGGTTTCTTTTTAAAAAGAAAAGAAAAGGGTGTAAAGGTGGCATTTTTCATTTAATATAGCATGTATTGCTTAAGACTAGAAAATTCTTCATTTTAATTACACAAAACCCCCCCTCTCACCCTTGGCCGAGCCTCATCCCCCCTATTTTTGCCCTCAAAAAAATTCCAAGCCCATTTCTCACTCTTTTTCAATCTAAAACACAAAAAGAATTTCAAAAATAAATCCAAAAATTTCTATATAAAAATTAAACCATTTTTCCTTCACTAATCCTTCATGGATCTTCAACAAAGCTTGATTTTTGGATGCTAAAATGATGGATCTAATTTCATTTTGGTGTTCTTGAGGAGGTATAATTTCTTACCTTAATCCATAATTAATTGCTTTAATCTTAAACTAGCTAATTTAGTTAGCTATTTATGTGCTTAGTTTAGCTTTTAATTCATGATTAATTCATTATGTTTGGTTTAAGAAATTCATGTTAGGGTTAAATTTTGATTAAGTGATTAGTGTTTATTTGAAGTGTTAAATTGTGTTTGGGAAAAGATTAATCTAGTAGAAATGTTAAAATTTGCTAATAAGCATTTTGTTTAATTAAGCAAAGTTGCTTACTAGATTTTTTGCTAAAACATAATTAGCGAGTGTTAAAAATATAGGATTGGTTTAGATAGCTTAGTTAAGCTATTTTAAGCTATTTTTAATTGTTAGATTTGCGTTATCTTGAATCTAGTGCGATATTTTGCGATAGGTTACTTACTAGATTTCGGGGTTTTTCCGACGTAGGGTTCGTTTGGTAGTTGCGAGGTTATATCTAGTGTATTCCTCGTAATTTTTGTGTTGTGTTGTGTGATCGGGACGATCGGGGTCCAGGCTTGGTGTTTTATAGTTTAGCGACCCCAATTAGGGTTTTGGCCGGTATCGTGCGCGATAGATGCACTAAGCGCGCAGTGTAATTTTCCAGGCGTTTTCGTCGCGTTTCGTTGTCTTTTCGTCATTATAGGATATTTAGCTTATGTGTTGTATTTATGAAACTTTAGGTTCGCAAGAAGGGATTTCAGGTGCTGCGGACAAGGGGAAGCAGGTGGTCGGATTTTCATAGCTCGAGACCATCGGTGAGTAGATTTAACATCTACGGGGAAATCGCCCGTATGGCGTTATGCGTCGGGGCGAATATGATATGATAGCTGCATGTATTTTCATATTAGTTACTTTCATAGGAATGTCATTGCATAGCATTATCTGTTGTACTTGACTCGTACCTTTAGATATAACACATTACTGACGGTTCATGTTGAACGAGCACTAAATTGTATGCTACACCCACACCGTCTGTAATTGCCATGACACGCACAAACACCTACATATGTGATATGGTAGTGGATAGGAATGATTGGAGTAGTAACTCTTATTTTATTGTGCATATGAAATACTGTAGACACATACATACGTGATATTGCATTGGGCAGGAATAGTTAAGGTAGTGAACCTTGTTCCACTTCACTTATATCTTGCTATATTTACTTATACATCATGCATACATATTGACATGTACACCCTCATACTTGATTACATGTAGATACTTAAACCTTGCTACACTTACATGTACACTTCATATGATACTGCATTTATTTTCGAAGGAATTGGGAACTGCATGATATGTTTTAAAGCTAGATTCAATTTAAAGAGAGGTTTTCCATTTATATGCTCAAATTGATGTTTTATGTTGCATATATTAGTTTTATATGGATTTTACGCATTGAGATATGGATTTCATATGATTTATGGATTTGAGAACCGTGGGGGATATTTTCAAGAAAACTATGTATTGTTTGAAAACCCGGTTTATCTTGATATGATATTTGATGCGTCCACCATGTGATTTCTCGGTTCTGAGATTTGGCTTGTGATACCCGATTCGAGGAGCGGGACGCACCGTCTGCGGGTACATGGTGGACCCAGTATGGTACCCCGGGGGTGAGTGGTGATTTCGTGGTGTAGACGATAAGCCTGACGGTGGGACCACTACCTACCGGTGATTGTATTTGGACTCGGTGGTTATCATAGAGATACCGACCGGAGTGAGGTATGACATATCGTCAGGGCCATTCATGGTGACAGCGCCTGAGTTATGAGGATTTACGTGTCGATTCTAGACACGGGTTTCATGATGTTTCGAGTGTCGGTGTTTGACACTCAGGTTTTCGTGAGACATACAGGATGTGAGGGCCGATCTGAGGATGCGGTGCCTGAGGATTTGGGATTTGATGTGTTAGTGAGGGACACTGGTGTTTTTCCATGCTGATGATTTTTGCATGAGATTTTATATTATATCATCCCACACTCAGGATTATGTTGATATGCATTGTTTCATGTAGTGGTAGTACCCTGATGATGTACCTTTACATGATTGTTGCATATTCATTTATCATACCTATGCTATCAGATTACTTGTGATAGATAGATCGTTGTTCGTGCATACTTGCGATTACTGTATGATGTTATTTACTATTCACGAGTTGGCAACTCACCCCCGTTGTGCCACAGTGTTGTGTAGGACTTACCCTCTGAGTAGTCGCGGCAGGGCATCTTATCATCTCTACTTTTGCGGATACCGCTACGGTTGGCTGTGAGGCCTTGCTTTTACGTGGGTTGCGGTTATCTGTTTGTACCTTGTATATTTTTTGTTGGATCTAGTATTCTCCATCTACCACTATGTTGTATAGAGACGACTCGTGAGGATTCAGTATTATATTTGTGGTGACTTTGGGTGCCGTGCTCGTGGGTGCCGGTTTTGTTGAAAAGTTTTACTCTTTATGCAGTTTTCTTTTATATTTCTTCGCTTCGGCGTCGTATATATGTTGTACTGGTTGTCTCCGCCGTTGGGCGTGATTTGCTCCCGTTTGGGATGCTTTTATTATTATCTATTTTGTACCCGTTTTCGGGGTTAGTTTTTACAAAGGTGGTGCTGCCGAAATTTTTAAGAACGAAAACTAAACTTAAAGATTTTTACTTGAAAATTTCCGAATGTTTAAAACTATGTTTTCTCCGTTGATCCAGTTTTGGGTGGTTTAGATTTCTTGGTTTCGGCTTACTTAAGTTGCGTACGCCTTTAGACGTTACGTAGTTTAAGTGCCGGTTACGGGCCAAATTTGGGTCGTGACAATATGATATCTATTTAGGCGTTGCTTATGTTTTGCATCCGCGCTAATCCAGCCCCCGCTCTGTCGTTAGTTAAGTAACCTAACGGGTGATGACGGGACCGCGTGGCGAATGCGGATTGCATAATCGTACGTCATATTTTCGTTGTTTTCTGCAATGGTAGGATTAATTGATGGGACGCATTAAAATTAATGCAAGAAAAATAAACCAAGTAAAAGTCGTTGGAACACTTTCAAAACCACTCGGTTCTTTTTCAAAACCAAATTTTAAATGCGGAGCTTGAACACTCCTTTTGAAAGCTATCTCGTTCCTTCGATTATATCAAGTTCACTACGTTCACGTTTTCGCCAAAACCATTCGTAGCCCTCCGTCGTTTCATATGGATGGTCAATAAGTATTCAAGCTATGTTTGTTGGCCAAAGTCAAGGCATAGTGATTGGTAGCTATTGGGTATTCATGTGCAGCATAGATAGATGTGTTGGTTTAGGACAGTCGTTCTACCTTGTTGGCCAAAGTCAAGGGTATGTGCGGGTGGGTTCAAATTAACCTGGAGAATGACGGGTAGAACTTGACATGTGATTTATGATTTGTTGGCCAAAGTCAAGGTCATAAGAGCATAGGGCAAAAATCCACATCGGGAGTTTCAAAAGAAACTGAAACTTGCTAGCGTTGCATACCATTTGGAGTGTGATGATTCTGGTAAGATTCCTTCAGTTTTGTCACGCGATGATATTTGGATCCCGATCCTACTGTGAGTATATGCTACTCCTCCGGAACTTTCTCACTTAACGATCAATGCTATAAACCAAGTAGGTGTCTAGAAAGGTGTTAGCGGGGCTACGCCCATAGGGAAAAGAGGTTACTTAATTAAGGAACTTCGCGAAAGCGTTGGAAAACCTCCCTCGAAGTACCGACACTGGCCTGGCTGAACGGTTAAGCAAGAATTGTACGGTGAGATTGATCCCGACCAATTCTTCCTTTATGGTTTGAGGAGGGATTTGAGAGACAGTGGGAGCTATCCTGTTTAGACAATTTAAAAACCACTCTAAACTTGCAAGAGCATCATGCTAAAGTGTTTCTTCTCTCTCTCCTAATTGCAGCGACCAAATATCATGACTGGACTTAAGTACCTACTAGATAAAAACATACTGACAGGGCCAAACTACAAAGATTGGCTCAGGAATGTCAAGATGGCAATCAATTATGACAAGTTGGGCTATCTCCTTACCACCAAATCTCCCCCTGTCCCAGGTCCCAAAACCAGCGTCGCGGATAGGGAAATCCGCAAGACCTGGGAAATCGACTGCGTGAAGGCCAAGTGCCTCGTGCTTGCCTCTATGGACAATGAACATCAGAGGAGGCACGAGAATATGGACCTCGAATCCATATTTCTCCATACAAAAGAACTGTATGGAGAGCAATCCCGTATCGCCAGAAACGAAGTGTCGAAAAAGCTGTTTTCGGCGAGATTGGCCGTCGGATCATCGGTAGAGGAACACGTGCTTAAGATGATTGGCTACATAGAGGAGCTCGCGGACCTTGGGACCACGTTGGAGAATGAGCTCTATACGGACTTGATTCTCCAGTCCCTTCCTTCCACTTACGCCCAGTTTATCCTAAACTTCAATTTGCAAGAAAAGGAGGTTGAACTTTCAGAGCTCCTCAACATGCCGAGGAGTGCAGAGGGCACCCTACACAAAGGTAGGGAAACATCCGCTTTGTTTGTAGGAGGATCTTCCTCTTCTAAGTCCAAGGCGAAAGCCAAGGGAAAGAAGAAGAAAACCCCCGCCAAACCAAGGGGCGGTGTTAGTAAGGTGGATACGAAGGGAAAGGCAAAAGCAACAAAGGTAGCGGGAAAGCTTGTGGGGAAGGAAGAATGCTTTTACTGTCACAAGAGTGGACACTGGAAGAAAGATTGCAGGGCTTGGAAGGCCAGAACCCAGGATCTGAAGCAAGTTGCGGCTTCAGCTTCAGGTGTGTATGTTATTGAAAACTGTCTATTAATAAACTCTACTTCCTGGGTATTGGATACCGGGTCAGGATCTCATATCTGTAATTCTTTGCAGGCATTGAGAAAGCGTAGGTTTTTGAAGGCAGGTGATATGTCCCTCAAAGTTACAAACGGAGCTAGCATGGATGCTGAGGCCGTAGGGGACTATCACTTGGAAATGTCAGATGGACATGTTTTGGTTTTACGTAATTGCTTTTTTGTACCCAATGCAACCTGTAATATCATTTCTCTATCTTTAATATCTAAAGAAGGTTATGAATTTGCGTTTGTAAGTAATGTTGTAAACATTCACCTTAATCAAGTTCTGATTGGGTCAGGTACATTAAGCAATGGTATATACGTATTAAACCAACCATAGATTTTCAATGTCCAGAATACACACAAAAGAACGTCTCCGGAAACAAATCAGGCTTTCTTATGGCATTGTAGACTGGGTTATATCAATGAGAGAAGGTTGACGAAGTTACATACAGAAGGATATTTTGATCCGTAAGAATATCAATCATATGCAACTTGTCAATCCTGTCTAAAAGGAAAGATGACAAAGACTCCGTTCACTGGACACGGAGTAAGAGCGAGCGAGCTCTTGGGACTCGTACACAGCGACGTGTGCGGTCCAATGTCTACGCATGCACGAAGCGGTTATTCTTACTTCATTACTTTTGCGGATGACTTTTCAAGGTACGGATATGTCTTCTTAATGAAACATAAATCCGAAGCCTTTGGAAAATTCCAGGAATATATGAATGAAGTAGAAAAACAAACAGGCAAAAGTATCAACAAACCGAGATCTGATCGAGGTGGTGAATACTTGAGTGCCGAGTTCCTGGATTACTTAAAAGAGAATGGAATTCTCTCTCAGCTTACTCCTCCATACACTCCGCAACATAACGGTGTATCGGAGAGACGTAACCGAACCCTATTGGATATGGTACGGTCCATGATGAGTAATGCTGAGTTGCCGCGATCATTCTGGGGATATGCACTAGAATCAGCTGCATACCTTTTGAACCGAGTTCCAACTAAGACTGTTCCTACTACACCATATCAGATGTGGTGTGGGAAGAGACCCTATCTTAATCACATTAAGACATGGGGATGTCCAGCTTTTGTAAAAAAGCAGCATGCGGACAAACTCGAGGCACGCCAAGTACGGTGCAAGTTTATGGGATATCCAAAGAACTCCAAGGGATATTCTTCTATTGCGAAGAGGAACAAAAGGTTTTTGTTTCTTGTCATGCCCACTTCTTGGAAACTGAATTTTTGGAAAATCATATAAGTGTGAGCGCAATAGAACTGGAAGAAATTCCAGAACCACGAGCTATTACCGAAAGCTTAGTAGAACCAGAGGGTTCGAAAGATCAGGACATTCCTGCGCCGCTTCGCAGAAGTAGTAGAAAGTCTCATCCGCCCGAGAGATACTACGGTTTTCTCATAGACGGGGATAGAGAGGATTGCATCATTGATAGTGATGAGCCGACTAGCTTCCAGCAGGCCATTCAGAGAATTGACTCGGTAAAATGGCTGGATGCAATACGGACCGAAATGGAGTCCATGTACACCAACAAAGTATGGACGTTGGACGATGCTCCAGATGGGGTAAAACCCGTAGGATGCAAGTGGATCTTCAAAAGGAAGATTGGTGTAGATGGACAGATTGAGACCTATAAGGCTAGACTTATTGCAACGGGTTTTCGTCAAAGACCTGGCTTGGACTATGACGAAACCTTTTCTCCAGTGGCTATGCTGAAATCCATTCGGATCCTTCTTTCCATTGCTGCCTTCCACGATTATGAGATCCGGCAGATGGACGTAAAAACCGCTTTTCTAAATAGAAATTTAGAGGAGTGTGTCTATATGGACCAGCCAGAGGGTTTCATTCAGAGTGGGAGCAGCGGAAAGGTGTGCAAGTTGCTTAAGTTTATCTATGGACTAAAGGAGGCATCGCTGAGTTGGTACATCTGTTTTGAGGAGACGGTCAAAGAATTTAGCTTTATCAAAAATCCAGATGAACCATGCATCTATAGTAGATTTGTAGCAAGAACTGTAGTATTCCTCGTTTTATACGTGGATGACATTCTCTTGATAGGAAATGGCATTCCTATGCCACAATCTGCTAAAGGGTTCTTGTCACACAGGTTCTCCATGAAAGACCTGGGTGATGCCTCTTACATTCTGGGGATCCGGATCTATCGTGACAGATCCAAGAGGATATTAGGACTTTCACAGTCCAGGTACATCGACACCATACTGAAAAGATTCAGTATGGAAGATTCCAAGCGCGGTAATCTACCGGCTTGTCACGAGATCACCCTCTCCAAAGAGATGTCTCCCAAGACTGATTTGGAAAGGGATCGCATGTCTATTATACCCTACGCTTCTGCAGTAGGCTCTATAATGTATGCGATGTTTTGTACCAGATCGGATGTAGCTTATGCACTGAGTGTGGTAAGCAGGTATCAGTCAAACCCTGGGGAGAAACAATGGATAGCGGTAAAGAACATTCTCAAGTACCTGAGAAGGACAAAGGAGATGTTCTTGGTGTAAGGCGGAAAAGACCTCCAGATCGAGGTCTTTGCTGACTCCAGCTTCCAGAGTGACAAGGATGATTCCAAGTCCATGTCGGGTTATGTCTTTACCCTTTATGGAGGGGCGGTGTGTTGGAAGAGTTCCAAACAGGAAACCGTTGCTGACTCGACGATGGAAGCGGAATATATTGCTGCTGCTGATGCCGCAAAAGAAGCCGTCTGGATAAGGAAGTTCTTGACAGAACTTCAGGTGGTTCCGTCCATTGTTGATCCAATACCTCTGTATTGCGACAACAACGGGGCTATAGCTTTAGCGAAGGAACCCAGGTCCCATCAGAAGTCCAGACACATCTTGAGGCGGTATCACCTGATCAGGGAGATCGTGGGTCGCCAGGAGATCGAGGTTCGGACAGTTGCTACGGAAGATAACATTGCTGATCTATTCATGAAGGCCTTACCCCAGACTCAGTTCGAGCGGCTGATCGAGATGATAGGTCTTCGATACGACAGTACATGGCCTTAGTGCAAGTGGGAGATTGTTAGTGTATATGCCCTAGAGGCCATTACTGTATCATACTAGTTTGTATATTACTTGATGGAAGCTTGAGATATTCACCTTGTATTGACAATCTTGCTCAAAATAGTAGTATGCTACTTGGTTTGTTTCTACTTTAATGTGTGCATGTGTTTCTTTTAGCATATCGCCTTTACACATTAGTGGAGCCCTTAGGATCACTGCTTGATTACCAGCGTTGTGATGGCAGTCACACTCGTGGGGGCTGGGTAGTCCACAAGCACATCCTTATGCAGGTCCCTGGTCGCAGGACTATCGAGACAGGGCATCGATACTCCGGAGTAGACTAGCATATGCGCTTCTCATCCCAGCTTGGGAGACGGTCTGTCCCATAGCCATCAGTACGTCGTACTTGAGATAGTATGCGGGTGCTCGTTAGGTTACGAGTACACTGGACATGACTCGTCAGGAACTGTTGGTTGGTATTATACCTATCGTCAGTTATCAGTTCCCAGGTGACATGAGTAGAGCTTAGTCCGTTGACTTGACACTGTCACTTCGCCTCGAGTGTGTTCCCACTGTTCTTAGATTTCTACCCTACCACGGCTCAAAGGAGTCATGCAAACAGGTAGCAGTTGGGTGCAGTCCCGAAGCACTTGGAGGCAGTGACGGTTAGACAGGATTCGTCTCTCCCGGTGTTGGGGGTTGATATCGCACTGTGTCTAGGAGAGCTATTACACAAAGTCCCTGGCCAGGGCAAGCGAGATAGACTGGTAGGTTTCCAGTGTTATCTCAGAGTGTTCTGGGCTACACTCTGACACGACTTGTACCGCTATTAGGAGACTGATGTTTACCGCCCCCCTAGGCCCGCCATGCGATGTTCTTAGACGAACAGACCGGACTGTACAGAGACTGTCACATTCAGGCTCAGTAGGAGTTCAGATGGGTTTACCTCATCAATCTTCTTATCGGCATCTACTTGGGGACCATTACGTACAGCTAGTGCCGCTTGCGGTCTGTGGTTAAACCCACTGCCAGCGTAGTGTCGAGTCTTTAGAGTCCCACACAGAGGGTTATTCGCCTTTAGGCAAAACGAGTAGAGGTCGCATGGTTTTGCGACGGGGTTCGTTCACATCCGCGCACTTGTGCACGTTTGTTGTCCGGACAGTTTATACTAGCGGGCTTTGGTTTAAGCCAGATCCTAGTATATGTTTTGTGATTGGTTTTATCTCATTGTATTCGTGTTCCTCGGAACACGGATACGGGTGTGTATGCACAGTTGACTGAGGCAGAGGCAGAGGACTTTCATTAGGGTTGATGACCATTGTCATTTTCTTAACCCTAATGTTTATGTGTGAAATATGATTATTAATATTAGTTAATTATAATTTTGTTATGGTTAGGGTTGTTGACCATTTGACCATGGTTGACTTGTTGACCTATGTTGACATATTGACCATCATCATTTCATATGAAAGATGCTCTTTGATTCTTGCAAAAGTAATTAATGTGAAATGATGATGGTCATTTCAAGATTAACCATCACAATTATCTTTAGCTAATTATTTATTTATCATAATTCACATATATGTGAGAAGGTTGGCTTATCTTCTCATTCTATCATTCTCATTCTCTCTCATCCTCTTCCTCTCTCTCAAAGCTCTCCCCTCTCATGAGTTGAAAACCATTTGAGCTTGAGATAAAACCTTCAAAATTACTCTCTACTCTTTCTAAGGTTCTAGGTTTAGCACACCAAGAACCTTAGTTACTTCTAGTTTGAGGTTGGAGCCAAAGGTATAGGCCCTCGGGTGGATCTTTCTTCGGCAAGAGAAGGCGACGAGGAGAACCCGTTCATCCCACTCCAAGGAGCAAGAAGAGAAGGACTTCAAGACTTAGGTATAACCCCTTAACCGAGTAGCTAACTCTTTTAGCTTGGTAGTTAGTTTATGTTTAGCAAAGATCCCTCCATCGGTTAGTCCATGTTGCCTAGTGTTGTAAAAATCAAATTTTATATAACGTTTTCGCCTCCCCGCAAGCACCGGGGTGGGCAACGTGGACATACACTACAAAGATTGTATTTCGTTTTCACTTAGATAGTAAAACAGTTTACTATATGTTTTCCGCATTCTTTTCTAGTTAATGATCTTTTTTAGAGTTCCTTTTTCCGCCAATTTCCTAAAAATGGCATGGACGATGCCTCCCGAAACCTTGCTGCCGTCAATGGGAACCCTACAGTGGTATCAAGCCTTGGTAGAAAATAATACAGATAATGTTAGATTACGAACACGAAACAAACTCTGAACTTGAAACCCTAAAATCCATGTTTCTGTCGCTTTTAAAACGAGCCCTAAAATTTTTGTAAATAAGTGCAGAATCATACATATGTGATAACATGAACACTGATGAAATTTGGAGGCATTTGGGAACTTTTGGGCCGGCGACACACACACCCCGGCCAAATCCGAGCCCCCCTGCAAATTTTTCCAGTGTTCTATTGCATGGGTTTTCGTGCATCAGGTGTTGTTTATTTTTGATAAATTGTCATGTGATGTTAATTTACTATAATAACAACTCAGAGTGTTTCGTAGTCGTATTTTAACTGTTTTCGGGATACTTTAGACGTTGTTAAAAAGTTCAATCGGATGTCAAATACCCGCTTTAACCCTTGTCGAAAAAATTTCCCAAGTGTTGGATTTTTTCCGTAGCTGAAAAGTTTTCAAACATCATGCAAGTTATGCGATGGACCCTCTAGAAGAACAAAACCTTAACTCGATTATGTGACCGTCAGAACCACCACTGAAACCTCGGGTTTGTGGTGGTTCAGCGGTGCCACATATGAGGCGTTGGTTTGGCCCTTCTACGGCTGGTTCATTGGTACTGTGGCGTGTGCAGAATAACTTTAAACTACGCTCAAGTATTGAGCTTTTTGGGTAATTTTGGGTGTTCGTTGATTCGATTGGAATGTTTAACATCGTTTAGTTTTATCTGTGATGTGATAACATGTGATGTTATGTTCTGTTGGATATGTTATATTGGATCGTTGCGTTTTGAATTGCTAGGGGTTTTATGTGAGATAAGAGTTTTTATTTTCATTCATGTAAAATTAAATGTATGTAATATTCTTTTATTGGGGCACTTCCGGGTTGAGGTTGATGTCACCATTGATCTATATTATTTACTTTTCCGCATTAGGATAGACCCAAGGAGGGGAGCATAAGTAACCGGGTTTTAGAGTCCAGTGGGAGACCAACTCGAGGGGTCGAGTCCGGGTCTCCTAACTCTACAATTGGTAGGGTTGGTTGCCGCTCTCATAGGGGTCTGGGGTGTGGGTTTGGCTATTCACCACGACCGTGGAATCCGTGTTTTATAGAGGCTCAAAATAAAACACGGACCTCCTAGTATATCCATTATTTCATATGTTTCTTTTGCTGCGATATCTGTGATGTGATCATTTGATATGTTGAGATGGGTACTGTATATAGTATATATGATATATTATATAGACGTTACTTATGTTTTACACCTTTGCTAGCACTGCCCCGCTCTGCCGTTAGTTACCTAACCTAACGGTGCACGAGGGGACATCGAGGCGAATGCGGATGGCATAAGTGCACGTTGTATTTATCTGTGATGTTTAGGTGACTTAAATGATGGGACCTCATTAATGTGATTAATGAAAGAAAAGAAACATAAAAGATGTTGTAAAATCAAACTTTTGAAAAAGGGTAGCTACAGTTTTTCTTTGCATAGTGACATGTATGATATATCCCGCACCTTATTCGATGAGGAAAGAGCCGAGATCCCTTCACCGGGAATGACCTCTTTAGCAAAACTGGCAGAAGCTACAACACTCGGTTTGTCTTTTGATTTCTTTTGGTGTTTTTTTCTTTGCATAGTGATATATATGATATATCCCGCACCTTATTCGATGACGAAAGAGCCGAGATCCCTGTAGGGTTAGCATAGCACCTAGTGAAGGTTTTGGCAAGCATCAATCATGCTACTTTAAAAATTTTGGGGTGCTAAACAAACCCTAACCAAGATCTTAACTAGAGAATTAGGGTTAATGTTAGGTTTACCTAGCACCTCATGAAGGGTTTGCAAGAATCACATGTCTCAAAATTAAATTTTTAAGGTGCTAAGTCAACATGCAAAGAATCATCACTAGAAATTTAGGGTTTCTTAAACAAACCAACAACACAAGTAGAAAGGTTAGGGTTTTGAGAGTAAAACCATTGTAGCTCCTCGGCTACTTGGGGTTTGGAAAAGGTCTGCTTGAGGTCTTCTAGTGTCCACGACGATCCACCCGAAGCTCCTTTGTCCAAGCTTGCAACTTCACTTGATCAAGAGAATAAAATGAGGCTAACACTCTTCACAAGTGGGCAAGACTAGTGTAGAATGGTGTTGTGGTTGCTTTTCTCACTTCAAAATCCAAACTTCGTGAGTGTTTTTCTCACTAGAGAAATCTAGAGAGCAAAAGAGCAAGGAGGAAGAAGATGATGGCTTTTTAAGAACAAGAGAAAAGATAATCTCTTATGAAAAATAGAAAATATATGTATATATATTTTTCACTCTTCATCTCAAACCATGGTTAAATAATAAAGATATTATTGAATTTGAGTTAAAACACAAAAGGAAAGTTAACCAATGGTCAAAAGGTGGGTGAGCAAGGTTAGTTCAAAGAAGAGTGTAGAAACTAAACCATGAATTATCCTTTTCCTTTTCTTTTTGTTTTGACATAAATACGAATAGTAATCCATATATAAATCCAAGGTGTGAGTCTTATATTGCCACCATTTTCTATATATATACAACCATGAAGGATGATGTATGTATTTATGTGTGCATGCACATCCATATGTGCATGAACAAGAATGAATGCATACATGCATGCATACATCCAAAAATACAAGAAAGGATTTCTAGTGAGAAACTAATGGTCAAATGATAAATCAACACTTGATTTAGCAATCCGGTCATATCACATGTGACCTTACCAAAAGCAAGCCGCCCGATTAATATACGGTATCTCATATGCGCATTTTAACCGGGTCCAAGCGCATATCGCATATGCGCACCACAACGTTTCGCCGGGACTAGGTAACTCCTTTATGGGACTCTAAGACTCGTCAATACGCCGGCATTGGGTGATGATCATATCAAGCACCCCCAAGCCGCAAGTGGTCAGCGAAACGTAACGGCCACCCGGGTATTGATCGATCGGAAGAAAACAAGTGAACCTGCTACAACTCCCGTCGAGCCAACCGGCAACACTACCGTACAGTCCGGTCTCTTCGTCAGATATGCTGCATATCGAGTCTAGGGATGGTAATATCGACCCCAATAACTCAATAAGTCATGCCGATGAATGGTCTATAACAGATCGAGAAACTACTGATAACACTTATCAGTAAATCTCTGCAGCCCTGGCCAGGGACTTACTGATATAACCAGTCGAGCACAGCATCAACTCCCAATACCGGGAGAGACAAAACCCCTCCTATCGCTCATCGCCTTCGTGTGTCTCGGGACTGTAACCAACGGCCACCTGTTTGCACGACTCAGTAGAGCCGTGGTAGGGTGGTAATCAAAGTACAGTGGCAGAACACACAAGACTCTATGACGATCTCGGGTCTACAGACTAACCTGCACCAGTGTCTCCTGAGAACTGCTATCCCATGATAGATATAATTCCATATAGGAGTTCTCGACGAGTCCGTCCAGTGTACCCAGTCACCACTGAGCACCCGTATACGATCTTGATGTCAAACATCGATGAATGTGGGAACATCCATCGCCCATCATATGTGTCTAGTGTCATATACGCTAGTCTACTCTGGTATATCGATGCCCCGTCTCGATACACCTGCGACTAGGGACATTCTAGGATATGCTTATAAACTACTGATGTCCCACTAGTATGATCTCTATCATAATTACAGTAGTCAAGTCAATATCCTCAGGGCTTTATCAACATGTATGAATGAATAAAAGCATGGTCAAATCAACATGTCAGATAAAGAATAACCAGATAGCATACTATCATGTCGAGCAAGAATGTACACTGAATATATATATATATATATATATATATATATATATACATGTATAAATACATCCACTATCACATAATGGCCTCTAGGGCATACATATATCCAACAATCTCCCACTTGCACTAAGGCCAGTTATTGGCGTATCTCATACCCAACATCTCAAAAAGTCGCTCATGCTGCGGCTGAGGGAGGGCCTTGGTGAGTGGATCCGCGGCGTTATTCTTTGTGTCTACTCTCTTAATCTCGATCTCGCGGCGATCTACAATTTCCCGGATCAAATGAATGCGCCTCAGGATATGTCTGGACCACTGATGGGACCTGGGCTCCTTGGCTAATGCCATAGCCCCATTATTATCACAATACAATGATATTGGATCAATAATGGTTGGAACTACTCCTAGCTCCGAGACGAACTTCCTCATCCAGACGGCTTCCTTGGCGGCATCATTTGCAGCAATGTACTCAACCTCCATCGTAGAGTCTGCAACGGTATCTTGTTTGGAACTCTTCCAACTTACCGCCCCTCCATTGAGGGTAAATACAAACCCTGAGACAGATTTGTTGTCGTCCTTATCGCTCTGGAAGCTCGAATCGGTAAAGGCCTCCATTTGGAGATCTCCATTACCATACACCAAGAACAATTCTTTAGTCCTTCGCAAGTACTTAAGAATGTTCTTCACAGCTATCCAGTGATTCTCCCCTTGGTTGGATTGATACCTGCTCACAACACTAAGTGCATAAGCTACATCTGGGCGTGTACATAACATCGCATATATTATAGATCCTACTGCCGAAGCATAGGGTATAATGCTCATGCGAGCTCTCTCTTCATCGGTCTTTGGACAAGAATCCTTGGAGAGAGTGACCCCATGGCAAGCGGGTAAGGCACCCCGCTTGGAGTCTTCCATACTAAACCTTTTTAGGATGGTATTGATGTACTTGGTTTGGGACAATCCCAATAACCTTTTGGATCTATCGCTATAGATCCTTATGCCCAGAATGTATGTGGCATCACCCAGGTCCTTCATGGAGAACCTTAGTGATAAGAAAGATTTGACCTACTGCAGCATAGGAATGTCATTTCCTATCAGAAGAATGTCATCCACGTACAATACGAGGAATGTGACAGCTCTCTCTACAGTCTTCTTATAAACACAAGGTTCATCGGGATTTTTGATGAAATCAAACTCTTTGATAACATCATCGAAACAGATGTTCCAACTCCGTGATGCCTGCTTTAACCCATATATGGATTTAAGCAATCTACATGCCTTCCCGCTGCTCCCACTATCAATGAAGCCCTCCGGCTGATCCATATAAACGCATTATTCTAAATCCCCATTTAGAAATGCCGTTTTAACGTCCATCTGCCATATTTCATAGTCATAGTGAGCAGCAATAGCAAGTAGGATCCGAATGGATTTAAGCATGGCTACGGGCGAAAAAGCCTCGTCATAGTCCAAACCTGGTCTTTGACGAAAACCCTTCGCCACAAGTCTTTCCTTGTAGGTCTCTACCTACCCATCTACACCAATATTTCTTTTAAAGATCCATTTGCATCCCACAGGTTTTACCCCAGGGGGTACAACGTCCAAAGTCCAAACTTTGTTGGTGTACATAGACTCCATTTCGGATCTCATGGCATCCAGCCACTTCACAGAGTCACCACTCGTGATAGCTTGCTGAAAACTGGTAGGATCATCATCCTCTATGATGCAGTCTTCTCTGTCACCATCAATGAGGAAACCGTAGTACCTCTCCGGTGGGCGAGAAGTCCTACCAGACCTACGGAGTGGCTGAGGTTCCTCAGTTTCTATTGCAAGAGCCGGTTCAACCAAGTCGTCATTTGTAGTTTGTGTCTCTAGAACCTCTTCTAGATCCACCACTTTTCCATCATCTTTATCTGTGAAAAACTCTTTTTCTAAGAATGTGGCATACTGAGAAACAAACACCTTTTGTTCCTCCTAGTGGTAGAATAGATATCCATAAGAGTTCTTTGGATATCCCACAAAGTTACACATGACCGACCGTGTCTCGAGTTTGTTCGGATTCTGCTTTTTAACATAGGCCGGGAAACCCCAAATCTTAATTTTCTTAAGAGATGGTCTCTTCCCATGCCATATCTCATATGGGGTGGTAGTTACGGTTTTGGTTGGAACCCTGTTCAAAAGAAACGCTGCAGTCTCCAATGCATGGCCCCAAAATGAGATAGGTAACTCAGCAGCACTCATCATGGATCGGACCATATCTAATAGGGTCCTATTCCGTCGTTCAGACACACCGTTGTGCTGTGGTGTGTAAGGAGGAGTGAGCTGAGAGAGAATCCCATTCTCTTTTAGGAAGTTTGCAAATTCTGTACTGAGGTACTCCCCACCTCGATCTGATCGAAGCATCTTGTTACTCAAGCCGGTTTGTTTTTCTACTTCTTGTTTATATTTAGTGAATTTCTCGAAAGCTTCGGACTTGTGCTTTAATAAAAATACATGACCGAATCTAGAGAAATCGTCAGTGAAAGTAATGAAGTAAGAAAAACCGCCTCTAGCCTGTGTAGACATTGGCCCACATACATCACTATGTATGATTCCTAGGAGCTCGGTAGCTCTTTCTCCGTGTCCGGTAAACGGAGTTTTGGTCATTTTACCCTTGATACATGACTGGCAAGTCGCATAAGATTTATATTCAAAAGGGTTTAAATATCCATCTCCGTGTAACTTGTTTAGTCTTGTTTCATTAATATGACCAAGTCTACAGTGCCAAAGAAAAGCTTCATTTATTTCTGAAAGTTTTCTTTTATTAGTGTGTTGTATGATGAAAACTGTGTGTTGATTTAGGACGTATATCCCGTTATTAAGTGTACCATACCCAACCAACATTTGATTCAGGTGAATGTTCATAACATTGTTCTGCAATACAAAATTATATCCTTCATTGTCTAACAAAGAAACAGATATTATATTACAAAGCATACTTGGTACAAAATAACATGAGTTCAAAACCAATATACACCCAGATGGTAACCCCAAGTGATACTCTCCCACTGCGACTGTATGTACAATGGAACCATTTCCAACGCAGAGAGTATGGTCACCTGTCTTCAAAACCTTGCTATTTCTCATCCCCTGCATAGAATTACAAATGTGAGAACCTGAACCGGTATCTAATACCCAGGAAGCAGAGTTTATTGAAAAACAGTTTTCTGTCACAAACACACCTGAAGCGGAAGCATCCCCATGCTTCTTCTTGAGGTTCAAGTACTCCATACCGTTGCGCTTCCAATGTCCTATTTTGTGGCAATGAAAACATTCACCTTTCCCCGAGTCTCCAGCTTTGGATTTTTCCTTTCCCTTCACCTTTTTAACTCCACCCTTAGGATTGATGGGCTTCTTCTTTTTCTTTCCTTTGGCCTTAGCCTTTGGGCGAGAAGAGGAAGATTGTCCAACAGTCATAACGGGAGTTTTCATTGATTTCAGTGTGCTCTCTGCACTCCTTAACCTATTAAAGAGTTCAGGTAGTTCCCTCTCCATGTTGTGCATGTTGAAGTTAACTATGAACTGAGCAAAGGTGGAGGGGAGGGACTGCAGAATAATATCTGTATATTGTTCATTGTCCATCGTCCATCCAAGGTCCTCAAGCTCCTCTATGAGAGCTATCATCTTCAGAACATGGTCTCCTGCTGATGTGCCAGGGGACATTCGCATCTGAAACAATTTCTTTGATGCTTCGTATCGTAATACGCGGGATTGCTCTCCATACAACTCCTTTGTATGGAGGAATATGTCATGAATGTCCATATTCTCTTGCTGCTTTTGATGTGTATTGTCCATCGATGCAAGCGCGAGGCATTTGGCCATGGCACAGTCAGCGTCCCATGTCTTGCGGACTTCAATGTCCGCAACTGAGGATTTTGGACCTGGGGCGGGCGGGGCTGAAGCCGTGAGGACATATGATACTTTATCATAAGTCAAGGCTATTTTCAGATTCCTCAGCCAGTCTTCATAATTGGTCCCATTCAGTTTGTTTTTATCTAGTAGAAGCTTGAGTCCATTCATTAGTATCTGCCATTAAGAGAGAGAAAAGAATACACTCAGCGAAAGCTCTTGCATAGATCAAATTAGTTATTATCTTGTCTAATCGATGTCTCCCACTGCTTTTATCAAGTTTTTCTTTCAAACCTTAAAAAGAAAACTAGCCAGGATTAATTACAGTCTACAACTTCGCTAACCGTTCAGCCAGGCCAGTGTCGGTACTTGAGGGAGGTTCCCCGTGCTTTCGCACGGACCTAATTAAAGTAAACCTTGTTTTCCCAGAGGCGTAGCCCCGTTAACACCTTTCTAGACACCTAATGAGTTAGGTAATTGTAAACTGCAAAACTCTCCTAGGAGCAACTATTGCCCACAGTGGGATCGGGATCCAACCATCATATGGAAGGTATGCAACCTCATTGCGAATCTCAACTCTTGAAATTCCCGATATGATTTTTACCCCTAGTACTTATGACCTTAACTATGGTCAACAAATCATAAGTACCAGTCAAGTTCTACCCATCATTTCTTGATCAATTAGACCCATCCACATGACCCTTAACTATGGTTAACAAAGTCGTATGAATGTCCTAATTAATCTGCATCATATGCAGTGTAGGAAGACATCACTTAGTTACCGTACACTACGCCTTAACTAAAGTCAACAAACGTAGCACGAATACTAAGTACTCTACTTCCTAAAATGACGAAGGGTTGCAGATGATTTTTAAGAAAATCTTTAACGCTTTGAACTTGATATCGTCGTAGAATCAAATGGTTTTCAAAAGGAGTGGCTTGTGCTCCGCCGTTTTTGAAAAGTAGCTTTTTCATAAAGAGCCGAGTGGTTTTCAAATCCGATTCTACAACATCTTTTTAGGTTTATTTTCTTTACAATAATCATATTAATGTAATCCCATCATTTAAGTCATTAAGCCAATCACAGAAAAGAAACGAAAATATAATGTACGCTTATGCCATCCGCATTCGCCGCAATGTTCCATTATGCACCGTTAGGTTACTTAACTAACGGCATACCGGGACGGGACTAGCGCGGGTTTAAAACATAAGCAACGTCTACTATATATCTCATATATAATATATCATTCGTCTCAGATATCACAGAACACAGGCAGCAGAAACATATATATAATGTGGGATATACTAGGACGTCCGTATTTAGTATTTAGCCAATAATAGAAAATACGGATTCCACAGTCGCGATGAATAGCCAAGACCACACCCCTAGACCCCTACGAGTGTGGCAAGCGACCCTACGATTCCTGGAGTTTAGGAGACCCAGTCTCGACTCCTCGAGATGGCCTCCCACTGAAACCCAGAACCCGGTCACTTGTGCTCCCCTCCTTGGGTCTATCCTAATGCGGAAAAGTAAATAATATACAACACTGGTGACATTAACCTCAACCCTGAAGTGCCCCAAATAAAAGAATATTACATTACATTTGAATTTTACAAGAATGAAAAATAAAACTCTCATCTCACAAAAAAAAACCCGGCTATTCAATTGCGACAATCCTGCACATCATATCTCAGCAACACATAATATCTCATATCATCAACGTAAGTAAGTATGCGTGCCCCGATTGTCGTTGATGTATAGCAACGAAACCGGCGATATCGACATACTACACTTACTGTCACCGAAAAGAAAGTGTAAAACTACAATATTTGAAATCTGCATTCTCTTTAGACATCGTAAATCCGAGATATCACATACCTCGCATTTCATGCCTAACTATATGAATTCCACATATTGTATCACATTCCAGATAAATAGACAGTATTATACTTTTCGATCGAATAATCAAATACCCAAAAATTCCCTAAACCTCAACACTTGATCGGAGTTCAAAAAACCGGGAATGTGACACAGTAGTAGCGGTCCAGCCGTAGAAGGGCCAAGCCAACGCCTCACTTGTGGCACGCCGTACTGCCTCAAACCCTAAGGTTCAAAAGGCAGTTCAAGACGGTCACATAATCGAGTTAAGGTTTGTTGTCTTCTAGAGGGTCCACCACAAAAACTTGCACCTATTTCCGAAAAATTTAAACCCCGTGAAAAAGTGAGTTAATGATACTCGTCCGAACTTTTTAATACTTTCTATGTTACCCGGAAAAAAGCACGAAATTGAAATTCCGATCGAATCATAGAATCCAAAACAATATCCAGAACATCTATCACTGAAACCAGATTAAAAATACCTAAAAATATCAACAAGCAGTTATAAGTATTACTGTACAAAAACCATGCATTGATTCCTGTGTACGACCGCGGAACCGTGGCCCAAGAAAACTTTGGCCGCGTTTCCGCGGTGGGAATTACTGTTCACTGCATCGTTTTTTACAGTGGTTCTTAGATTTATCCGCTGAATGTTTTACATATTTTTAATTCTTAAAATAACCAGGTTTGAAAAATTGTCCAGAGAGTGTCCAAAAGTTCGTATTTTTCGGTTCGATCGGAGTTTTAACTTCGTTAAAATGTCGCCTAAAGTTTTAGGTCGGCTCTGATACCAATGTTTGGTTTACCTAGCACCTCATGAAGGGTTTGCAAGCATCACATGTCTCAAAATTAAATTTTTAAGGTGCTAAGTCAACATGCAAGGAATCATCACTAGAAATTTAGGGTTTCTTAAACAAACCAACAACAGAAGTAGAAAGGTTAGGGTTTTGAGAGTACAACCTTTGTAGCTCCCTACGCTAGACTCCTTGGCTACTTGGGGTTTGGAAAAGGTCCACTTGAGGTCTTCTAATGTCGACGACAATCCACCCGAAGCTCCTTTGTCCAAGCTTGCAACTTCACTTGATCAAGAGAATAAAATGAAGCTAACACTCTTCACAAGTGGGCAAGACTAGTGTAGAATGGTGTTTTGGTTGCTCTTCTCAATTCAAAATCCTAACTTGGTGAGTGTTTTGCTCACTAGAGAAATCTAGAGAGCAAAAGAGCAAGGAGGATGAAGATGATGGCTTTTTAAGAACAAGAGAAAAAATAATCTCTTATGAAAAATAGAAAATATATGTATATATATTTTTCACTCTTCATCTCAAACCATGGTTAAATAATAAAGATATTATTGTATTTGAGTTAAAAGACAAAAGGAATGTTAACCCATGGTCAAAAGGTGGGTGAACAAGGTTAGTTCAAAGAAGAGTGTAGAAACTAAACCATGAATTATCCTTTTCCTTTTCTTTTTGTTTTAACATAAATACAAATAATAATCCATATATAAATCCAAGGTGTGAGTCTTATATTGCCACCATTTTCTATATATACAACCATGAAGGATGATGTATGTATATATGTGTGCATGCACATCCATATGTGCATGAACAAGAATGAATGCACACATGCATGCATACATCCAAAAATACACGAAAGGATTTCTAGTGAGAAACTAATGGTCAAATGATAAATCAACACTTGATTTAGCAATCCGGTCATATCACATACAACCTGACCAAAAGCAAGCCGCCCGATTAATATACAGTATCTCATACGCGCATTTTAACCGGGTCAAAGTGCATATCGCATATGCGCACAACAACGTTTCGCCTGGACTAGGTAACTCCTTTGTGGGACTCTAAGACTCGTCAATACGCCGGCAGTGGGTGATGATCATATCAAGCACCCCCAAGCCGCAAGCGGTCAGCTAAACGTAACGACCACCCGGGTATTGATCGATCAGAAGAAAATAAGTGAACCTGCTACAACTCCTGTCGAGCCAATCGGCAACACTACCGTACAGTCCGGTCTCTTCGTTAGATATGCTGCATATCGAGTCTAGGGACGGTAACGTTGACCCCATTAACTCAACAAGTTGTGCCGATGAATGGTCTATAACAGATCGAGAAACTACTGATAACACTTATCAGTAAATCTCTGCAGCCCTGGCGAGGGACTTACTGATATAACCAGTCGAGCACAGCACAGCATCAACTCCCAATACCGGGAGATACGAAACCCCTCCTATCGCTCATCGCCTTCGTGTGTCTCGGGACTGTACCCAACGACCACCTATTTGCACGACTCAGTAGAGCCGTGGTAGGGTGGTAACAAAGTACAGTGGGAGAACACACAAGACTCTATGACGATCTCGGGTCTACAGACTAACCTGCACCAGTGTCACCTGAGAACTGCTATCCGAAGATATATATAATTCCATATAGGAGTTCTCGGCGAGTCCGTCCAGTGTACCCAGTCACCACTGAGCACCCGTATATGATCTTGATGTCAAACATCGATGAATGTAGGAACATCCATCGCCCGTCATATGGGTCTAGTGTCATATATGCTAGTCTACTCTGGTATATCGATGCCCCGTCTCGATAGACCTGCGACTAGGGACATTCTAGGATATGCTTATAAACTACTGATGTCCCACTAGTATGATCTCTATCATAATCACAGTAGTCAAGTCAATATCCTCAGGGCTTTATCAACATGTATGAATGAATAAAAGCATGGTCAAATCAACATATCAGATAAAGAATAAGCAGATAGCATACTATCATGTCGAGCAAGAATGTACACTGAATATATATATATACATGAATAAATACATCCACTGTCACATAATGGCCTCTACGGCATACATATATCAAACAGTTAACATGCATGTAAACAACTTTACATCTAAGAAAGATGGATTACAACCATTGTAGTCCATTCTTCGCTTCTTAAGCTCCGAGTAGTAGTCCCTTCGCCGCAATCCATGAACTCCCGGACTCTAGAAAGGCTCCACAAGTCGAATGATCCATGCTTGCTTGAAGTCTTTCTTTTCGAAGATGATCTACCTTGAAGAATCTCAAACTCAAGCTCTCACTTCTCTAAACAAGTATTAGTGAAGTGAACACCCTAATCTAAATGGCTAGAATAGATGAGGATGATGAAGTAGGAATTTCTCTCTCTTTTGTTTTCAATTTCTCACTTTAAATCATCACAACTCAAAAAGCTAGAAAGCTTTTTCAAGCAAGAAGAAGAAGAAAGATTTTGTGATGAATAATGAATTATTGTTGTGGTTACAAAATCAACCATGAGTTAACAATGAAGGCTTTAACTAATGTAGGGAATAAACTAAGGTTAAGGGTTTGGGTTGGGTTAAAGAATATCTACACAAAATATCTAAGCTAAATGACAAAGTCAAAAACTTCATGAAGCATCCATAAGCTAACCCAAAAGCTAACCCTAACTTGTTTTATTCTCCTCATACATGTTTCATTTGTAACCCTAACATGTTACAATATTATATATCACATATATAATATATAATGTAACAAAAGAAAATAATACAATTAACATATATCGCATATACATCAATGTATTATCCGGTGAGAAAAAGAATCAATAAAGCGAGCTTATATTAGTTAACGTAATGTAATATATCACATATATAATTATACATTAAATTATCGAATCAACACTTGATCCGATAATCCGGTTATATTACATATAACCGACTAATATAACATGTACCAATTCATCGAATCAACACTTGATCCGATGACCCGGCTATATCACATATACCCGGTCGATATCACTTATCGTGAGAATAGAATACGGTATCTCATATCGTATTATTCTCGGTCCCGCACATATCGCATATGTGCACCTACTCCGTTTCACCTGAGCCAGGAAACCTCTGTGTAGAACTCTAAAGACTCGTCAATACGCCGGCGGTAGGTGATGATCATATCAATCACCCACAAGCTGTAAGCGGTCAGCTAAAGATAACAGCCACCCGGGTATTGAGCGAGCAGAAGATCAACAAGCAAGCATGTACATTCTCCTGAAAATCCAATCAGTAATACTCTCGTACAGTCCGGTCTCTTCGTCTGATATGTCGCATATCCAGTCTAGGGGTGGTAAACGTCAGACCGCAATAACCGATAAGTCGTGTCGATGTGAGGCTCATAACAAGTCGAGAAACTACTGATAACACTTACGAGTAGATCTCCATATCAGCCCTGGCCAGGGACTTCCAGTTATAGCCAATCGAACACAGCACAACAACAACTCCCTATACCGGGAGAGACGAAACCCTTCCTATCGCTCATTGCCTCCATGTGATTCGGGACTGTACCCAAAAGCCACTGTTTTGCACGCCCTCTTGGAGGTGGTAAGGTGGAAATCAAAGCACAGTGCGAATCACACAAGACTCTATGACGATCTCGGGTCTACAGACTAACCTGTACCATTGTCACCAGAGAACTTCTATCTGACGATAGGTATAAATCCATCTAGGAGTTCTCGGCGAATCCGTTCAGTGTACCCAGTCTCCACTGAGTACCCATACACCATCTTTGATGTCAAACACCGATGGATATGGGATCATCCATCACCCATCATATGGGTCAAGATGCGTATACGCTAGTCTACTCTGGCGTATCGATGCCCTGTCTCGATACACCCTCGACTAGGAACTGTTATAGGATGTACTCGTTGACTACCATGGCTCCAATAGTATGATCTCATCATAGTCCTAGTAGTCAAGTACATATCCCAAGGGCTTTATCAACATGTGAGAGTAAGACAGTAAACCAATAAAAGTCAACATGTTAAGACAAAGTGCAACCACATAGCATACTATCATATCAAGCAAGAAAGTCCTCTCTATTTATATCCAAGCATCCACTATAATATGCATCATATGTACAATAATGGCCTCTAGGCCATATACATAACTAACAATCTCCCACTTGCACTAAGGACAGCTGTTGTTGTATCTCATACCCAACATCCCGAAGAGTCTCTCAAATTGTATCTGAGGTATGGCCTTCGTGAGTGGATCCGCAGTGTTATCCTTCGTATCAACTCTCCTGACCTCGATCTTCCAGCGATCTACTATCTTCCGGATCAGGTGATACTGCCTCAGAATGTGTCTGGACTTCTGATGGGACCTGGGTTCCTTGGCCAAAGCCATAGCTCCATTGTTATCATAATTCAAAGGTATTGGATGCTCAATGGATGGAACCACTCCAAGTTCAGTAATGTACTTCTTTATCCAGACAGCCTCTTTGGCAGCATCGTTGGCAGCGATGTATTCAGCCTCCATCGTCGATTCTGCCACGGTTTCCTGTTTGGAACTCTTCCAACACACCGCCCCTCCATTTAGGGTAAAGACAAATCCCGAATGCGACTTAGAGTTGTCCTTATCACTTTAGAAGCTCGAATCGGTAAAGGACTCCACCTGGAGTTCTCCGTTACCATACACCAAGAACGTCTCTTTAGTCCTTCTCAAGTACTTGAGAATGTTCTTCACAGCTGTCCAGTGACTCTCTCCAGGATCTGTTTGATACCTACTCACTACACTTTGTGAGTATGCTACATCGGGTCTGGTACATAGCATCGCGTACATGATAGAGCCTACTGTCGAAGCTAAGGGTATCCCTTGCATGTGAGTTCTCTCCATATCAGTCTTGGGAGACATCTCTTTGGAGAGAATGAGTCCAGAGATCGTGGGTAAATTCCCACACTTGGATTCTTCCATACTAAACCACTTTAGTATGTTGTCAATGTACCTGGACTGGGACAATCCTAGTATCCGTTTAGATCTATCTCTATAGATCATAATTCCCAAAATGCAGGAGGCATCACCTAGATATTTCATTGAGAATCTGTGTGATAAGAAGAGCTTGACCGAGTGCAGCATAGGAACATCATTTCCTATCAAGAGTATGTCATCCACGTACAATACGAGGAATACAACCTTACTCTCTGCAGCCTTCTTGTATATACAAGGTTCATCTACGTTTTTTATGAAGTCAAACTCTTTGACTACATCATCAAAGCAGATGATCCAACTCCGCGATGCCTGCTTTAACCCGTAGATGGATTTAAGCAGCTTGCACACCTTTCCGCTGCTCCCACTATCTACGAAGCCCTCTGGCTGAGTCATGTACACGCACTCCTCTAAATCATCATTTAGAAAGGCGGTCTTAACATTCATTTGCCAGATTTCGTAGTCATGGTATGCATCAATGGAAAGTAAGATCCGGATGGATTTAAGCATAGCCACTGGAGAAAATTTTTCGTCATAATCCACACCTGGTCGTTGACGAAAACCCTTTGCAACAAGTCTAGCTATGAAAGTCTCCACTTTTCCATCTACACCAAGTTTCTTTTTAAAGATCCATTTGCTCCCAATGGGTTTTACCCCTTCAGGAGCAACATCCAAAGTCCATACTTTGTTGTTGTACATGGATTCCATCTCAGATCGCATTGCATCCAGCCACTTCACAGAGTCCCCACTCATGATGGCCTGCTCGAAGGTAGTCGGGTCATCATCTTCGATGATGCAATCCTCGCTTCCACCATCAATGAGAAAACCATGGTATCACTCAGGTGGATGAGAAACCCTACTAGATCGGCGGAGAGGTTGGGGTTCGTTGGGTATTACTGAATCCTCTGGTTCCACTAAATCTTCAGTTGTAGTTTGTGGTGCTGGAACTTCTTCCAGTTCTACCTCATTGCCACTATCTTGTTTCATAAGAAAACCCTTTTCTAAGAAAGTGGCATGTCGAGAAACAAACACTTTTTGTTCCTCGGAGGGGTAGAAGATATACCCTTGCGAATGCTTGGGATATCCAATAAACTTGCACAGAACTGACCTTGTCTCGAGCTTGTGCGGATTTCCTGTTTTCACATATGCCGGTCAACCCCATATCTTAATGTAATTAAGATGTGGTCTCTTTCCTTTCCATATCTCATATGGAGTGGTTGGCACAGATTTGGTGGCAACCCTATTCAATAGGTCTATGGCTGTCTCAAGCGCATACCCCCAGAAGGAAATAGGCAACTCAGCAGTGCTCATCATAGAGCGTACCATATCTAAAAGGGTGTGATTCCTCCGCTCCGATACACCATTGTGCTGTGGTGTACATGGAGGAGTAAGCTGAGCGAGAATCCCATTCTCTTTTAGATAATCTAGGAACTCATTGCTCAAGTATTCTCCTCTTCGATCAGATCGAAGGATCGTAGTACTTTTGCCCGTTTGGTTCTCTACTTCGTTCTTATATTCTCTGAATTTCTCAAAAGCTTCAGACTTGTGTTTCAATAGGAACACATGTCCGTATCTTGAGAGATCGTCCGTGAATGTAATAAAGTAGGAAGAACCATTCCTGGCATGTGTAGACATGGGACCACATACATCACTATGTATCAGTCCCAAGAGTTCTGTAACTCTTTCTCCTTGTCCACTAAACAGAGTTTTGGTCATCTTTCCTTTGAGACATGACTAGCAAGTGTTATAAGATGAAAATTCAAACAGATTCAAATATCCATCCTAATGTAACTTAGTTAGCCGTGTCGCATTGATATGACCTAGTCTACAATACCACAAGAAGGATTCGTTCATTTCTGAACTTTTCCTCTTATGTGTGTTTTGTACATTAAGTATTATAGTTTGGTTGAGAACGTATATGCCATTATTTAACGATCATGATCCAATCAAATTTTGATTCAGGAATATGTTCATAATATCATCCTGTACTACAAAATTATATCATTCTTTACTCAATAAAGATATCGATATAAGATTGCATATCAGGGTCGGAATGTAATAGCATTCGTTCAGAACCAATGTATTACCATTCGGTAACACAAGGTGATATTCGCCCACTGCTTTGGCCGCAACATTTGCACCATTCCCTACTCTTACGGAATGATCACCCTCTCCCAGTTCCCTACCTTTATGGAGCCCATGTAACATATTACATAGATGGGATCCCGATCCGGTATCTAATACCCAGGACGTAGAGTGGACTGAGAAACAATTCTCGATAACTAACACACCCGAAGAAGATGCATCAACATGCTTATTCTTCGTTTGGGCGGCGTGAGAATCCAGATATTCTCCTATTCCCTGCTCAGACTTATAACAATTATAAGTGGGAGAGGGACCAACGTTCCCCTGCTCAGTATAAAAGCGGGTTCAGTCAATACATCCATGTTATTATCTTGATTAAGGCCTGACAGGGTCGCTACCTGGAGAGAAAGAGAGAAGAAAGCACATTAGCGTATGCACTTGAAAGATTAGATTGGTTATTATCTTATCTAATCAGGATGGCTCCCACTGCTTTTTATCAAATCTTCCTTAAAAACCCCAAAAGGTAAGACTAGCCGGGATTAATTACACTTTACAAGTTCGCCAATTTTTCAGCCAGGTCAGTGTTGGTACATTGAGGGAGGTTCCCCGTGCTTTCACACGGACCTAATTAAAATAAACCTCGTTTTCCCAGAGGCGTAACCCCGTTAACACCTTTCTAGTCACCTACTTGATCGGCTAATTGTCTTGTGTAAAACACTCCCAGGAGTAACTCTTACTCACAGTGGGTATCAGGATCCATCTATCTCATAGAAGGTATGCAATCTCATTGCAAATTTCAACAATTGAAATTCCCGATAATGGTTTTACCCCTAGCGTCCTATGACCTTGAATCATGCCAAACAACCCATAGTCCGCTAGTCAAGTTCAACCCGAACATTTCGTGATTGAATTAAACCCATCCGTACGACCCTTGACGCATGCCAAACAACGTCGTACGAATACCCTAATCCAATCGCATATCATGCTATAGATAAGTAGTAATCAGCTACCGTACACTATGCCTTGACTCATGCCAAACTACCGCAGCACGAATACTAAAAATTACTTATCTGAAATGACGGAGGGCAACGCAGGTTTTTTAGAAACCCATGAGCGTAATGAACTTGATATCGTTGTAGAAACAAGTGATTTTGAAAAGGAGTGTTTTTTAGGCTTTTCTAGTTTCGCTAAAGAGGTCACTCCCGGTGAAGGGATCTCGGCTCTTTCCTTATCGAATAAGGTAAAGGATATTTCACAAATACCGCTGTGCAAAGCAACAACTATTGAAGCAATCAAAAACTAAACCGTGAGTTTATAGCATCTGCCAGTTTTGCTAAAGAGGTCACTCCCGGTGAAGAGATTTCGGCTCTTTCCTCATCGAATAAGGTGCAGGGTATATCACATATACCACTATGCAACGCAAAAACTGTAGCTACCCTTTTTGAAAATTTGATTCTACAACATCTTTTAGGTTTCTTTTCATTTATTAATTTCATTAATAAATCCCATCAATTATACTTCCTAAGCATCAAAGAAGAAACGAAAATACAACATACGCTTATGCCATCCGCATTCGCCACAATGTTCCGTTATGCACCGTTAGGTTACTTAACTAACGGCATACCGGGACGGGACTAGCTCGGGTGTAAAACATAAGCAACATTTATTATATATCATATATATACAATAATAAAGCATTCGTCTCACGCATATAATATGATCATATCACAGTATATCAGCAGCAGAAGAATCATATGAAATATTGGATATACTAGGAGGTCCGTGTTTTATTTCGAGCCTGTATAAAACACGCATTCCACGGTCGCGATGAATAGCCAAACCCACATCCCTAGACCCCTACGAGAGCAGCAAGTAACCCTCCCAATTCTAGGGTTAGGAGACCCGGTCTCGACTCCTCGAGATGGTCTCCCACTGGACCCTAGAACCCGATTACTTGTGCTCTCCGTCTTGGGTCTATCATTATGCGGAAAAATAAATAATATACAATGGTGACATCAACCTCAACCCGGAAGTGCCCCAATAAAAGAATATTACATACAAATGAATTTTACATGAATGAAACTAAAAACCCTCATCTCACATAAAAACCCCGGCTATTCAGAACACGACGATCCAATATAACATATCACAGCAACACATAATATCTCATATCATCAACGTAAGCATGTATGCGTATCCCGATTGTCGTTGATGTATAGCAAAGAAGCCAGAAATACCCTACGTACTACACTTACGGTCGCAGAAAAGAAAGGTGAAAAACTACAACATTTAGAATCCATCACCTTATACATCGTAAACCCGAAATATCACATATTACGGATTTCATGCCTAACTATATGAATTCCACATATTGTATCACAACACTGATATCTAGGAGAAGTTACACAATTTGATTGATCCAACGAATTCCCAAAATACCCCAGTGGGCTCAACACTTGAGCAGAAATAAAAAATTCCCAGTAGCATGCCCCAGCACCTACGGACCATCGCTGAAGGGCCCGTCCCAAGCCTCCACAGTGGCGCAGCGGAACCGCCGCCAAAACCACGTTTTGGCCGCGGTTACGCGGTCACTGTAGCGAGTTAGGGACTCGTTCTGCAGGTGGGTCCATAGAATTCCCTGCATGATTTTCTGAGTATTTATAATATGAAAAATTTCAACTTTTGAAAAAATTTCGAGAGAAGGGGTCTCGGATGGGTTTTCGGGGTTTGATCGGACTTTAAACTTCTTCTAGACATCGCCTAATGCTCTAGCTTGGCTCTGATACTACTGTAGGGTTAGCATAGTACCTAGTGAAGGTTTTTGCAAGCATCAATCATGCTACTTTAAAATTTCTGGGGTGCTAAACAAACCCTAACCAAGATCTTAACTAGAGAATTAGGGTTAACATGCATGTAAACAACTTTACATCTAAGAGAGAGGGATTACAGCCTTTGTAGTCCGTTTCATCACTTCATAAGCTCCGAGCAGTAGTCCCTTCGCCGCAATCCATGAACTCCCGGACTCTAGAGAGGCTCCACAAGTCGAATGATCCATACTTGCTTGAAGTCTTCTTTTTCGAAGATGATCTACCTTGAAGAATCTCAAACTCAATCTCTCACTTCTCTAATCAAGTATTAGTGAAGTAAACACTCTAATCTAAGTGACTAGAACAGACGAGGATGATGAAGTAGGAAATTTTCTCTCTTTTGTTTTCAATTTCTCACTTTAAATCATCACAACTCAAAAAGCTAGAAAGCTTTTTCAAGCAAGAAGAAGAAGAAATCTTTTGTGATGAATAATGAATTATTGTTGTGGTTACAAAATCAACCATGAGTTAACAATGAAGGCTTTAACTCATGTAGAGAATAAACTAAGGTTAAGGGTTTGGGTTGGGTTAAAGAATATCTACACAAAATATCTAAGCTAAATGACAAAGTCAAAAGCTTCATGAAGCATCCAAATGCTAACCCAAAAGCTAACCCTAATCCAAACCCTAAATTGTTTTATTCTAATAATACATGTTGCATTTGTAACCCTAACATGTTATAATATTATATATCACATATATAATATATAATGTAAGAAAAGAAAATAATACAATTAACATATATCGCATATACATCAATGTATTATCCGGTGAGAAAAAGAATCAATAATGCGAGCTTATATTAGTTAACGTAATGTAATATATCACATATATAATTATACATTAAATTATCTAATCAACACTTGATCCGATAATCCGGCTATATTACATATAACCGACTAATATAACATGTACCAATTCATCGAATCAACACTTGATCCGATGACCCGGCTATATCACATATACCCGGCCGATATCACATATCGCTAGAATAGAATACGTTATCTCATATCGTATTATTCTCGATCCCGCACATATCGCATATGTGCTCCTACTCCGTTTCGCCTGAGCCAGGAAACCTCTGTGTAGGACTCTAAAGACTCGTCAATACGCCGACAGTAGGTGATGATCATATCAATCACCCACAAGCTGTAAGCGGTTAGCTAAACGTAATAGCCACCCGGGTATTGAGCGAGCAGAAGATCAACAAGCAAGACTGTACATTCTCCTGAAAATCCAATCAGTAACACTCCCGTGCAGTCCGGTCTCTTCTTCTGATATGTCGCATATCCAGTTTAGGGGTGGTAAACGTCAGACCCCAGTAACCGATAAGTCGTGTCGATGCGAGTCTCATAACAGGTCGAGAAACTACTGATAACACTTACCAGTAGATCTCCTTATCAGCCCTGCCCAGGAACTTCCAGTTATAGCCAATCGAACACAGCACAACATCAACTCCTTATACCGGGAGATACGAAACCCCTCCTATTGCTCATTGATTCCATGTGATTCGGGACTGTACCAAAAAGCCACCGTTTTGCATGCCCTCTTAGACGTGGTAAGGTGGAAATCAAAGCACAGTGAGAATCACACAAGACTCTATGACGATCTCGGGTCTACAGACTAACCTGTACCAGTGTCACCAAAGAACTGCAATCTGACGATAGGTATAAATCCATCTAGGAGTTCTCGGCGAGTCCGTTCAGTGTACCCAGTCTCCACTCAGCACCCGTACACCATCTTTGATGTCAAACACCGATGGATATGGGATCATCCATCACCCATCATATGGGTCAAGATGCGTATACGCTAGTCTACTCTGGTGTATCGATGCCCTGTCTCGATACACCCTCGACTAGAAACTGTTATAGGATGTACTCGTTGACTACCATAGCCCCACTAGTATGATCTCATCATAGTCCTAGTAGTCAAGTACATATCCCAAGGGCTTTATCAACATGTGAGAGTAAGACAGTAAACCAATACAAGTCAACATGTTGAGACAAAGTGCAACCAGAGAGCATAATATCATATCGAGCAAGAAAGTCCTCTCTATATATATCTAAGCATCCACTATAATATACATCATATGTACAATAATGGCCTCTAGGGCATATACATAACTAACAATCCGTTCACCGGGAATGACCTCTTTAGCAAAACTAATGAAAGCCTAAGAAACACACCTTTTCAAAATTCACTTGTTTCTACAACGATATCAAGTTCATTACGCAATAGGTTTTCAAAAAAACCTGTCGTAGACCTCCGTCATTTCAGATAAGTCCTACTTAGTATTCATGCTACGTTTGTTGACCTCCGTCACGGTGTAGTTTACGGTAGCTAACTAGTATTTATCTGCTTATGCATATGATGCAGATTGGATTAGGGTAGTCGTACGACCTTGTTGACCTCCGTCAAGGGTCGTGCGGGTGGGTTTGATTCAATCAAGAAATGACGGGTTAAACTTGACTTGCACCCTATAGTTTGTTGACCTCCGTCAAGGTCATGGGATGCTTGGGGAAAAATATTATCGGGAATTTCAAGTGTTGAAATTTGCAATAAGATTTCATACCTTCTATGAGATAGTTGGATCCCGATACCCACTGCGAGTAATTGTTACTCCAGGGAGAGTTTTACACAGGACAATTAGCCGATGAAGTAGGTGTCTAGAAAGGTGTAAACGGGGTTATGCCTCTAGGAAAACGAGGTTTATTTTAATTAGGTCCGTGCGAAAGCACGTGGAACCTCCCTCAAAGTACCGACACTGGCCTGGCTAAAAGATTGGAGAAATTGTAGGGTGTAATTAATCCCGGCTAGTCTTTTCTTTTAGGGTTTGAAAGAAGATTTGATAAAAACAGTGGGAGCCATCCCGATTAGATAAAATAATAACAAATCTGATCTTGCAAGAGCACGCTAAAGTGTTTTCTTCTCTCTCTCCAGGTAGCGACCATATCATGCCTTAATCAAAATAATAATATGGATGTATTGACCGAACCTGCATGTTATACTGTGCATAAGGAACGTTGGTTCCGTTCTTTCTTATAAAAGTTATAAGACAGAACAGGATATAGGGGAATACCAGGATTCCCATGCAACCCGAATGAAGAAAGTACATGTTGATGCATTTTCTTCGGGTGTGTTCGTTACAGAAACTGTTTCTCCTTTTGCTCTACGTCCTGGGTATTAGATACCGGGTCAGGATCCCATATATGTAATTAGTTACATGGGCTGAGAAAAGGTAGAGAACTTGGTGAAGGTGTGATTGGTAAGGATTCTGCGTGTTCAAGTTTAGTTAATTACCGCAATCAAGACGGTTTCGCTTGTAGCTAGCCGGTTGAGTACGGGCCGTCCGCAGGGAGATGGGAATCTTTTTCTATGTGCTTTAACGAGTTAAGTACAATTTTCCAGGTTTGTTTGTGATTAACTAAGTGTTAAAATGATATGTAAAGAGAGCTTGTTAGGGTTAGGATTAGGTTAGTTTGAGTTAGGAGTCGCTCACTTCTTTCGTTGCCACTCTTAATATCGTGTTACGGTAATCGGCAACAACGGGGATTAGCACGACTAGGAAGGAACTTGCGAGTATAAGCTAGGCTTTCCAACGCTTAAGTTCTTCCTTTTGGTGCTTGTCCGTCCGTTCTTGGCTCTTAGCCATAACCTCCGGTTAATTCAACCACAACCGGTCTCACTACGGAATCACCACTATCATGTAGGATAGGGTGCCGTAAAGAGCGGATTGTGGTGCAATTAACGGGAGTCGATTTAAGATGTTGGGCAAGGAAAGAGTGAGAGAGATTTCCTTCTCTCAAACTTCCCTTATCCTACCCTAACAGGTATGGAAATTACTCACCCATTACAAGAAGAACGAAAAATAAAACAAAGGAGGAAGATAGAAAGAAAGAGATTAGAAGATAACAACTAGCTATTTGCCACCTCACCTTGGCAAGAATCAAGCGTAAGCATCATGGTTGTTTAAGGATAAAGGAAAAGAGAAAAGAAAGAAACAACAAGAAATAACAACAACTAAGTGAACAAATGAAAATTACAAGCAATTAACATAAGAGCAAGACAAGTATAATAATAAAATGAACTTCTTTATTCATCATTCTTCACTCACAAAAGCTCACTACAAGTTTTTCAATGGAGAAGAGATGAGAAGAGGAAGAAGAACAAGTATTCTAAACCCTAAAAAAAATACAAGATTAAGCACCCTTGGCTTCACAAGGTTCTGGGCTATTTATAGGCAGGTAACTGGAAATCTAGGGCAAAATTCTGCCACTTCATGAAAAGACAAATATACCCCTGAAGTTTGGCCAACTGCGGCGCCAGTACGGCCGCGCAACCGCGGCCTAGACCCCCCATTGGCCGCGGTTCCGCGGCCGTATTGGTGAGTTAGGCCCTCAACTTTTTTTTGCTTCCCTGGTCTTTCATGTCCTTTATTCTGGCATATGATTTTTCTCAGATTTGCTTCACGATTTTTCCAGAATTTCTGTTGAGAAATAGATTATTTGATGTGGATCTTTTAGTCATGATTTCCTCGAGCTCCGCGTAGATTTCTTGGATCTTGTGTTGCCATTGAGCCTTGTGCATGAAAATAACATTGATTTGCCATTTTGTCTCTTAAACTGGTGTGTGGCAACAGACGGATAAAGAGCGGAGACCCGTGTTTTATCTGTGGTTGGCAGGAACCCGGGTTTTGTCGTGTTTTTCCATGAATTTCACCGTTCAGAGCCGAGAACCTGTATCCTGCAATTGACTAGCATACACGGCTCAAGAGTACCTACCGATATGCAATGTGATAAAAATTGGGCGGTATAAAAATGCAAAAATCTGATATGAACAAATACCCCCAAACATATCATTTGCTCGTCCCGAGCAAAGCCAATTTATTCATAAAAAATTTCCTAACCTCACTTTCGCAGGGAATGCGATTGCACTGAGCATGTGCAACAAGCCTTTAAACCTCTAGGTGTCCCTAGTAGGAGGAGTGTTGTCTCCTGAGGGTTTTCAGCGGATACTATCCACAAAATCCGGTCAAGTTGGTTTTGTAAAATAACTAAGATTCAAACCCTAAAGTTTTGTTTCAGAAAATAACAATTCTATGATCCCACGTCTAGACTATCAAACCTTTATTTTTCACACCTCGCTTCTTATTTAACTATAGATTTTATATGTCTTCACGTGCAGTGCAAATAGTGTCGTTAAGTTTTCAGAAGGATCGATTAAAGTCATCATGTCACACAATAAAGCCCAGATAAAAATTTTAAAAGGATCACATAAGTTTTATAAAGAGTTAAGCATTTTTCAAGTTTCGTTTTCCAGTAAAGTTTCAACTTCAGAATTTCTATCTTCCCTAACAGGAAACTAGGTCTTATTTTTCACTCCACATTTTTCTTGTTTTCATTTCATACACACCTCTGTGAACGTGCAATAGTCTTTATCATAGAATAAAACCTTCATATCTCCGCTAAATTTTTTATAAAAGCCTGTCTTTTATCAAGATTATTCTTACACAAAGAACTGTTAGGAATTTTAACTCGGAGAGAACACTTGCTTGACTTTGTTTTAATCTGGACTTTCTAGGCTTCTTAGCGAGCTTTGGGCCAATGCACCCAAACCAGTTGGCTTTAGGGCATTAGGTGTAGAAACACCCCAGCGGACTTAATTACTCAAGTTACCTAGGTCCAAAAACAAAAGACAGTTTGGCGTGAAAATCAAGATGATTCAATACGAACGGAGACATAACCGGCAGTTCAATTAATATTTTTTTTTGGATAAAAGACGTGTTTAGTGGGTTTTGGTGTATAATCATTCCAATCAAGTTCCAGATGGGTTATTTTTCAGACTTAGTTCCAATTAAGGCATCAATAACATTCCTTCATTTTCACTCACTTCATAAACTATTCTTGATATTACTTATTTTCGAACAAACCTATTTGATCCTCAGAAAATCATTGATCCATTTAACAGTTTTTAGACATAGAAGGCTTGTCATCTAATTTCAAAAACTCACGACACGTGTAGTGTGATGTAAAGACGTATATCAGCTATAGCTAACTTCAAAGGAGAGTTATTTTTCAGGTTTTCAAAATCTAATCATAAGATTTAGTTATTCTTATTTTATCAAACAAAACCGTTGAAATGTTGAATCAGAGTCCTCCCACTAGCTAACTTGACAGAAAAGTTTTTATGTTTTTAGAAAATTTTCAGATTTTTATGGATTTTAATATGCAGATACAAAATATACATATGAATGCGAAGGTTAGAAATGCGTACCGAGCGTACCCCCAAACTTAAACTGGACAGTGTCCTCACTGTCATTGCATGAAGAGATCATTTGAAGGGTCAAAATTGTCGGTTAGCGATAAAAAAAATTTCTTTTCGTTTTTTCGTTTTTTTTTAACAAAAGAACAAGAAAAAGAATGGAAAAGAATATCCACAAATATATACAAAATGGTCTATACATACCCCCAAACTTATTTGTAACAGTGTCCACTGTTCTTGGCTGGATAACCGAAGTTTGGTGGTAGGCAGAGGAAGATTATGCAGGGTAAACCGGCTCCTGTAAGACCAGGAGCTCCTCTGTTGGTTCGGCGCTAAGGTACGGTTTTAGTCGGTGTCCGTTCACTTTGAAAAATGAACCGTCCTTTGGATTCTCCAAATCCACAGCGCCCTGCGGATACACATTCCGCACAAAATACGGCCCTTTCCAGCGAGATCTGAGCTTTCCTGGATGGAAGTGAAGTCGGGTGTCGTAAAGCAGTACCTGCTGACCAGGTACGAAGGTTTTGCGCAAAAGGTGTTTATCGTGAAACACCTTCGTTCGATTCTTAACGACAACCGCGTTATCGTAAGCCTCATCTCTAAGCACGCTCAGTTCGTTCAGTTGCAGGTTCCGATGGCTGCCCGCATCTTCGAGAGACAGATTCAACTCCTTTATCGCCCAAAATGCGCGATGCTCTATTTCGACAGGTAGGTGGCAGGCTTTTCCGTAGACAAGCCGATAGGGAGACATGCCAAGATCGGTCTTATAAGCGGTACGAAATGCCCAAAGGGCATCAGTGAGTTTCAGCGACCAATCTTTTCGGTTCTTGGAAACCGTCTTCTCCAGTATCTGCTTGATTTGCCGATTTGAAACATCGGCCTGCTCGCAGGTTTGGGGGTGGTAGGGCGTAGAGAGCTTATGATTAATGGAATATTTCCGCATCAAGGCCTCGAAAGTCTTATTGCAGAAATGACTTCCATTGTCGCTAATGATCGCTCGGGGGTGCCCAAACCGGGAGAAAATGTTTTCTTTAAGAAACCTAACGACAACCTTGTTGTCGTTAGTCCGGCTGGGCACAGCCCCGACCCATTTAGAGACGTAATCAACAGCGAGAAGGATGTATAAGTTCCCAAAAGAGCTGGGAAACGGCCCTATGAAATCTATCCCCCAAACATCGAAAATCTCCACAACCAAGATTGGTTGGAGCGGAATCTCGTTCCTCCGGGATATCCGACCCATGTGTTGGCACCGGGAGCAAGTCTTGCAATAGTCATGAGCGTCTTTGAAGAGTTGTGGCCAGTAGAAACCACATTGCAAGATCTTCTCAGCTGTCTTTCTGGGGACAAAATGCCAGCCACACGCTTGATCGTGGCAAAATGACAGCACACTCTTGAATTCCTCGTCAGGGACACACCGACGAATAATCTGGTCGGGACAGTACTTGAACAGATAGGGTTCGTCCCAGTAAAAGTGTTTTACTTGGGATAAGAAGCGAAGTCTGTCCTGACTCGACCATTCAGTCGGTAGTAATCCTGTGGCCAAATAGTTCACAATATCTGCGAACCAGGGTTCGCAAGATACTGTCAAGAGCTGTTCATCCGGGAAAACGTCGTTGATCGGAATTGGAAGCGAAGGCGAAGAAGGAAGTCGTGAGAGATGGTCGGCAACTACGTTTTCACATCCTCGTTTGTCCTTAATGACAAGGTCAAACTCTTGAAGCAAGAGGATCCAACGTATTAGCCGAGATTTTGCATCTTTCTTCGCAAAAAGATGGCGCAGAGCAGAATGGTCTGTGTAGACAATGACTGGAGAGCCGATGAGGTAGGGCCTGAACATTTCTAAAGCAAATACAAAAGCCAAGAATTCCTTCTCAGTTGTTGTATAATTGAGTTGGGCGTCGTTCAGGGTTCGGCTCGCATAATAGATTACGTGCGGCATCTTGTTGATGTCTTGTCCAAGGACAGCACCTATGGCAAAGTCGGATGCATCGCACATAATCTCAAATGGGTGCGTCCAGTCAGGTGAAGAAAGAACGGGAGCAGAAGTGAGTGAGGTTTTCAATGACTCGAATGCAGTCACACAGCTCGAGTTGAAGTCGAATGGCGTATCCTTGGCCAGCAAAAGAGTCAAGGGCCTAGCAATCTTGCTAAAGTCCTTGATGAACCGTCTATAGAAACCGGCATGGCCAAGGAAGGCTCGGATATCTCTGACGCATCGGGGAGGAGGGAGATTGGAAATGACCTCAATCTTCGCTTTGCCAACCTCTATGCCATTTTGCGAGATGATATGTCCTAAGAAAATACCTTCGCGCACCATGAAGTGGCATTTCTCCCAATTCAAAGTGAGATTCTTGTCCTTACATCGGGTAAGGACAGCGTCAAGATGCAGCAAACACTCGTTGAAGGAATCGCCGAAGATGGAGAAATCGTCCATGAAAATCTCCAGAAATTTTTCCACCATGTCTGAGAAGATTCCCATCATACACCGCTGGAAGGTAGCGGGCGCATTGCATAACCCAAAGGGCATGCGACGATATGCAAACGTGCCGAAAGGACATGTGAATGTGGTCTTGTCCTGGTCTTTTTCGGCGACGGGAATCTGATTATAGCCGGAGTAGCCATCAAGAAAGCAGTAGTACTCGTGTCTGGCCAATCGTTCAAGCATTTGGTCAATGAAAGGTAGCGGAAAGTGGTCTTTCCGCGTTGTGGCGTTGAGTTTTCTGTAATCAATGCATACTCGCCACCCAGTTTGGGTGCGAGTAGGGATTAACTCGTTCGCCTCGTTAGTGATGACCGTTATACCTGATTTCTTGGGGACAACGTGAATGGGGCTAACCCACTGGCTATCAGAGATAGGGTAAATGAAACCACTATCTAGACATTTTACGATCTCCTTCTTCACAGCCTCTTTCATGACTGGGTTGAGACGTCTTTGTGGATCCCGGGCTGGTTTGGCATCATCCATCAGATGAATGTGATGTTCAATGATCAGGGGACTAATCCCCTTGATGTCCGCCATGGACCAGCCAAAAGCTTGCCTGTTGCTGTGCAAGACCGCAAGAAGAGCTTTCTCTTGCTCTGGAGCTAGAGAAGCCGAGATGATGACAGGGAGGGTCTCGTTCTCACCTAAGTAAGCATACTTAAGGTGAGACGACAAAGGCTTGAGTTCGAGCGTTGGAGGTGAAACGATTGAAGGCAAGATTGGTGCAAAGGTCTCGAACTCAAAAGATTCCAGCAAAGGTTCAAAACGAGTGTAAGCGACCGAGTTGGATGGTTCATGTAACTCATCCGGAAAATTGAAAGATTCAAACTCGGGTTGTGAGCGGCTAAGATCGTTCGAGAACGTGAAACACTCGTAGTCGTTGTCGGGCGCAGAAACAGCAGCAGGTTCGAAGAGTAACGCACTAGTGGCGTTAAGGTTATCGTGTTCGAATAGAAACTCCTCGAATTCACACTCTTCAGGGGTGATCTCCTGGATTGAGCAAACGTCCAGTATATGAGCATTAGGCTCGGAGGGCTGATTCCCCAACCTAAAAATGTTGAGTTCAATCGTCATGTTTCCAAAAGAGAGGTTCATCGAACCATTGCGATAACTGATCACAGCATTTGAGGTTGCAAGGAATGGGCGACCGAGTATCACCGGAATTTGATTCCGGGGGTTAGCTACAGGCTGTGTGTCTAATACAATGAAGTCAACGGGGAATATGAAGTCCCCGACTTTTATTAACACATCCTCTAGCTCACCCCTAGGATGGGTGATTGATCGGTCGACCATTTGGAGAGTGCAGTGAGTGGGTTTCAGCTCTCCTACGCCTAATTGCTCGTATACTGAGTACGGAAGCAGGTTAACACTGGCACCAAGATCTAATAGTGCGCGGTTGATGTTCTTATCCCCAATGGTAATAGAAATCGTAGGACAGCCAGGGTCCTTCCGTTTTTGTGGTAAAGATTGGGTAAGGGAATCACTCACAGCACTAGCCAAGAAAACTTTCTTGGGTACCTGAGACTTCCTCTTTTTCGTGCACAAGTCCTTTAAGATTTTCGCGTAGGACGGGACTTGTTGGACAGCATCTAAAAGAGGAATGTTAATGTTAACCTACTTAAACAACTCCAGAATCTTCTCCATTTGTGGATTTTGTTTATTAAACCTCAACCGGTTTGGAAATGGAACATTTTTAAAATTGGTTGAGTCTAATGCTGGAGGAGGAGATTGTGGAGTTGGAACGGATCCCAGAACAGGTGTTTTCGTGGAGTGAGAAGTGGGTCCATTCAGAGCAGAAGAAGAGGAAGGAGAGCCTTGTGAAGAACGGAGAATAGGCTCAGAAGACGAAGACGAAGAAGAAGAAGAAGAAGAAGAGGCGGCCGGGATGTCATCGTTGATCCGTGTACCGATGTTGTTTTGCAACATCCTTCCCGATCTCAATGTGGTCACGGCACTCACATTATGGTTCTGTTGTTCAAGAGCAACATGTACATTATGTGGGTGACCGGGATTTGGGAGTGGTTGGGACGGGAGCTTCCCCTTCTCTCGCTCGCTTAAGGCCGCATTCAGCTGTGCAATCTAGGCCTCGATGGTCTTGATGCTTTGCCCATGTGCGGCAGTGTGTTGCACTAAGGACTGAATGGAAGACTGCATGTTGGCAGTGGATTGTGTCGATTGTTTAACGAACGCCTCCATACTTTGTTCGAGCGAGGAAACCTTATCGTTGTTTGACGGAACAAAGTTGTTTGGTGGAAAAGAATTGTTGGGTGCAAAGTTGTTCGTCTGATTTTGGAAAGGTTGGGGTTGGAAGGGCTGCTGAAACTGCTGTTGAGTTTGTTGTTGCGCCTGTTGTTGCGGCGGAGGGGGCCTTTGGAAATTGTTGCCTTGGAATTGATTCTGATTCTGATTCCAGGAGAAATTGGGGTGGTTCCTCCAACCGGGATTGTAGGTAGAAGAGTATGGATCATTCCTTGGTGTTTGCTGAAATGCAGCATTAACCTGATCCTGTCCTTGCGATGGTGGATTGTAAGGACACTCTTCGGTTAAGTGAGAAGGATCGGAACAACAAGTGCAAATGGTACGAAGGGGAAGAACAGGGGCAGGAGCAGGAGAAGAAAATTTGCTCTCTATTGCTTCAAGCTTTCTCGTTATTGCAGCCATTTCAGCTTTCATCGCAATAGAGGCATCAAGTTGGTGAATTCCTACCCTAGACTGACCGGTAGAAATGGAGGTAGAAGAAGAAGAAGTCGGTCTGGTGCTCTCCCATTGTAGCGTTTGCTCCACAAGGTCGTCGAAGAATTGCCACGCTTCCTCGTCAGATTTCGATAGGAAGTGGCCCTGACAGATGGTTTCCAACAACTGCTTCGTTGCTGGGTTCAGGCCCTCGTATAAGGTTTGGCAAAGTTTCCATTTCTCTATACCGTTGTGAGGACACTGAACAAGAAGGTCTTTGTACCGGTCAAAGCACTTCCAGAAGGGTTCAGAAGGAAGCTGAGAGAATTGGTTGATTTCATTGCGGATCCTTGCGGTTTTATAATTCGGATAAAATTTCTTGAGAAACGCTTTAACAAACTCGTCCCAACTGGTTATTGAGTGGGAAGCGGTGCTATACAGCGATTTTTCAGCAAGATCGCATAAAGTGAACGGAATGACCCGTAGACGTATAGCATCGTCCGACAGTTGGGTAGTTTTCATCATGGAACAAATGTTTTGAAATTTATTGATGAAGATATAGGCATCTTCAGATTCAAGCCCATGAAATCGCGGAAGCATGTTGATGAAGTGGGGCTTAATTTCAAAATTATCCCCATTGGCCGGCGGAAGAGAAAGGCAGGTGGGAAGTGCAGAACGGGTGGGATAGAAACGATCCTGGAGTGCGATTCGCTGCGGCGCTATAACAGGCGGGGGTGGTGGGTTATTGGTCTCCGTAGGAGGTGGAGTCAATCCAGGGGTAGTCAAAGAGATGTTTGGATTAAATCCTGACATCGCGGAAGAAGAGGTTGGTGATGGTGAAGGTGAAGATGTATGAACAGAATTCCGGTCAACGTCGGAGTTGGCCGGCAAAGGTAAGGGTGAAAGAGGAGTGGACGGAGTTTCGACGTCTGAGTCGATCGCGTAGTCGGAGCGACTAACGTAACGCGGACTAGGCGGGTGCTAGTGTTCCGAGTCCAAGCGGACATACACTAAACGAGTTTAGTATAGTCAAAGAGGAGAAGGTGAGGGTAAGAAAACGTCAATGGAGAAATACGATGGGTGGTGGGTGAAAAATGGATTTGGCGACAAAGGGCAAGTTTTTATAAAAGTTTTTGATTTTTTTCCTTTTTTTGTTTTTTTTTAGAAAGAGCTTTACAGGAATATGTACGGACATATGGCTTTAAGCAATCACAAACAAGATATGCACAATCTCACCTAGATCTAGGGTCACCTAGGTCTGCTTGACAGCTCCTAACTGTTCCAGAGGGCTAGAAATAGGATCTCAAACCGCCTCTTCTCCGTCAAATGCGGCCAGATAAGTGCCAGGTAAGTGGGAGGTTATCCAACGCTTTCGCGAAGTTCCTTAATTAAATAACCACTTTCCTTCGACACACTTGCCTAGACACCGCAAAAGTCAGATAGGATAAACGGCCGATGCTTGTAACTAGTCCTCTGTCCTATTGAGCGCGAAGTCCTTAGGGTTGAGTCTAGTATTTTTTAATTTAACAATGGTCAATGCATATGCTTTTTGTGATTTCTGGGGTCCTGGGAAGGGTGATGAAATCCCCACCCAATCTGAATTGGTTTCAAGCCCCTTAAGTCCATATTAATGAATGCAAAGCGGTAACAAATCAACTGCAAACAATTTTTATTTTTAGCGCGGCGCAAAGAATCCTGCACAAGAACAGTTTATTGGAAGGGGGAAGAGAGTTTGCGCAAAGAATACTGCAGAAAACACAGTTTAGTGGAGTCCAGAGGAGTGGGGAATAGTTAGAGAGACTTACAGGGAATTTTTGGCGGCTGATTCCACCAAACCGCCGCGGTTCCGCGGCCTAAGCACTCTTGTGCCGCGGTTCCGCGGCTGTATAGTGTCCTTGAAGCTTCAGTTTGGTTGTGGGTGCTTCCCTGGATGTCCTCTTGTTGTCTGGATGTCCTGAATCTTGAATTGTTCACTGTATCTGCTCCAGAATTTTTCAATAGACCGTCTTTTTCGTTTTGATCCGTCGCGGTGTAGCCGCGAAATATGGGTCTATCTTCCCACGTCTTTGGCACTGAACTTGAACTCCGTATTATCCTGCACACTTGCACAAAAACTAATCAAAAATAACAAGATGATTTTTTTTACAAAGTATATTTTTTTGTTTTGTTTTTCGGTAATATTTATATTCACAAGTTAACCCGAAATTACACAAAGAAATAAACTACCGTCTACCCGGCAACGGCGCCATTTGATTGGTAAGGATTCTGCGTGTTCAAGTTTAGTTAATTACCGCAATCAAGACGGTTTCGCTTGTAGCTAGCCGGTTGAGTACGGGCCGTCCGCAGGGAGATGGGAATCTTTTTTTATGTGCTTTAACGAGTTAAGTCCAATTTTCCAGGTTTGTTTGTGATTAACTAAGTGTTAAAATGATATGTAAAGAGAGCTTGTTAGGGTTAGGATTAGGTTAGTTTGAGTTAGGAGTCGCTCACTTCTTTCGTTGCCACTCTTAATATCGGTGTTACGGTAATCGGCAACAACGGGGATTAGCACGACTAGGAAAGAACATGCGAGTATAAGCTAGGCTTTACAACGCTTAAGTTCTTCCTTTTGGTGCTTGTCCGTCCGTTCTTGGCTCTTAGCCATAACCTCCGGTTAATTCAACCACAACCGGTCTCACTACGGAATCACCACTATCATGTAGGATAGGGTGCCGTAAGGAGCGAATTGTGGTTCAATTAACGGGAGTCGATTTAAGATGTTGGGCAAGGAAAGAGTGAGAGAGATTTCCTTCTCTCAAACTTCCCTTATCCTACCCTAACAAGTATGGAAATTACTCAACCATTACATGAAGAACGAAAAATAAAACAATGGAGGAAGATAGAAAGAAAGAGATTAGAAGATAACAACTAGCTATTTGCGACCTCACCTTGGCAAGAATCTAGCGTAAGCATCATGGTTGTTTAAGGATAAAGGAAAAGAGAAAAGAAAGAAACAACAAGAAATAACAACAACTAAGTTAACAAATGAAAATTACAAGCAATTAACATAAGAGCAAGACAAGTATAATAATAAAATGAACTTCTTTATTCATCATTCTTCACTCACAAAAGCTCACTACAAGTTTTTCAATGGAGAAGAGATGAGAAGAGAAAGAAGAACAAGTATTCTAAACCCTAAAAAAAATACAAGATTAAGCACCCTTGGCTTCACAAGGTTCTGGGCTATTTATAGGCAGGTAACTGGAAATCTAGGGAAAAATTCTGCCACTTCATGAAAAGACAAATATACCCCTGAAGTTTGGCCAACTACGGCGCCAGTACGGCCGCGGAACCGCGGCCTAGACCCCCCATTGGCCGCGGTTCCGCGGCCGTATTGGTGAGTTAGGCCCTCAACTTTTTTGTGCTTCCCTGGTCTTTCATGTCCTTTATTCTGGCATATGATTTTTCTCAGATTTGCTTCACGATTTTTCCAGAATTTCTGTTGAGAAATAGATGATTTGATGTGGATCTTTTAGTCATGATTTCCTCGAGCTCCGCGTAGATTTCTTGGATCTTGTGTTGCCATTGAGCCTTGTGCATGAAAATGACATTGATTTGCCATTTTGTCTCTTAAACTGGTGTGTGGCAACAGACGGATAAAGAGCGGAGACCCGTGTTTTATCTGTGGTTCGCAGGAACCCGGGTTTTGTCGTGTTTTTCCATGAATTTCACCGTTCAGAGCCGAGAACCTGTATCCTGCAATTGACTAGCAAACACGGCTCAAGAGTACCTACCGATATGCAATGTGATAAAAATTGAGCGGTATAAAAATGCAAAAATCTGATATGAACAAGGTGATAAAGATATAAGGGTTGGAAATGGTGCAATTGTTGCAGCTAAAACCGTCGGGGAATATCACCTTGTATTACCAACAGGTAATACATTGATTCTGAACGAATGCTATTACATGCCGAACCTGTTATGCAACATTATATCGGTTTCTTTATTAAGTAAAGAAGGATATAATTTTGCATTACAGGATAATGTTATGAACATTTTTCTGAACCAAAAGTTGGTTGGATCAGGCACGTTGTGCAATGGCATTTATGTTCTAAATCAATCAACAGTTCTGAGCATAACAAACACACACAAGAGGAAGAGTTCAAAACTAAACGAATCCTTCTTGTGGCATTGTAGACTAGGTCACATCAATGCGACACGGCTTGTTAAGTTGCATAAGGATGGATATTTGAATTCGTTTGAATTTTCATCTTATGACACTTGTCAGTCATGTCTCAAAGGCAAAATGACCAAAACTCCGTTTACTGGACATGGAGAAAGAGTTACTGAACTCTTAGGACTGATACATAGTGATGTATGCGGTCCCATGTCTACACATGCCAGGGATGGTTCTGCATACTTCATTACATTTACTGACGATCTCTCTCGATTCGGATATATGTTCCTGATGAAACACAAATCAGAAGCTTTTGAGAAATTTAGAGAATATAAACAAGATGTCGAGAACCAAACCGGGAAAAGTATTAAAATCCTTCGATCTAATCGAGGAGGTGAATACTTGAGCAATGAATTCCTAGACTTCCTAAAAGAGAATGGGATTCTCTCTCTGCTAACTCCTCCATATACACCACAGCACAACGGTGTATCATAACGGAGGAACCGCACCCTATTAGATATGGCGCGCTCTATGATGAGCATAGGTGAGTTCCCTATTTCCTTCTTGGGGTAGGCACTGGAGACAGCTGCATACCTACTGAACAGAGTTCGTACCAAATTTGTGCCTACTACCCCATATGAGATATGGGAGGGGAAGAGACCTTATCTTAATTTTATTAAGATATGGGGTTGCCCGGCTTATGTCAAAAGACAAAAACCAGACAAACTCGAGGCAAGGTCTGTTTTGTGTATGTTTGTTGGATATCCCAAGCATTCGAGAGGGTATATCTTCTACCACTGTGAGGAAAAAATGGTGTTTGTTTCTCAACACGCCACCATTTTAGAAAAGGAATTTCTTGCAAAAGAGATTAGTGGCTCTGAGGTAGAACTGGAAGAGGTTTCAGCTGTACAAACCACAACAGAAGATCTGGTAAAACCAGAGGATTCGGTAGTTCCCGATGAACCCCAGCCACAAAGCCGATTTAGTAGGGTTCCTCACCCACCTGAGAGGTACTACGGTTTTCTTATGGATGGTGGGAGCGAGGATTGCATCATGGAAGATGATGACCCAACTAGCTTCGAGCAGGCCATCACGAGTGGTGACTCAGTGAAATGGCTGGATGCAATGCGGTCAGAGATGGAATCCATGTACACCAACAAAGTATGGACTTTGGAAGACGATCCTGAAGGGGTAAAACCCATTGGGAGCAAGCGGATCTTCAAGAAAAAACTTGGTGTAGATGGGAAAGTGAAGACTTTCAAACCTAGACTTGTTGCAAAGGGTTTTCGTCAAAGAACAGGTGTGGATTTTGACGAAACCTTTTCTCCAGTGGCTATGCTTAAATCCATCCGGATCATGCTTACCATCGCTGCATATCATGACTACGAAATCTGGCAAATGGATGTTAAGACCGCCTTTCTAAATGGTGATTTAGAAGAGAGCGTGTACATGACTCAGCCAGAGGGCTTCGTAGCTAGTGGGAGCAGCGGGAAGGTGTGCAACCTGCTTAAATCCATTTATGGATTAAAGAAAGCATCGCGGAGTTGGAAAATCTTCTTTGACGTCATTATCGAAGAGTTTGATTTCGTCAAAAACGTAGATGAACCTTTTATATACAAGAAGGTGGCAGAGAGTAAGGTTGTCTTCCGCGTATTGTATGTGGACGACATACTCTAGATAGGAAATGACATTCCTATGCTGCAATAAGTCAAGCACTTCTTATCATAAAGATTCTCAATGAAAGATCTAGGGGATGCCTCCTATATCTTGGGGATTAAGATCTATAGAGATAGATCTAAACGGATACTGGGATTGTCCCAATCCAGGTACATTGACACCATACTAAAGTGGTTTAGTATGGAAGAATCCAAGCGTGGGTTTTTACCCACGATCTTTGGGCTCACTCTCTTCAAAGAGATGTCTCCCATGACTGATTTGGAGAGAGCTCGCATGCAAGGGATACCCTATGCTTCGGCAGTTGGCTCTATCATGTACGCAATGCTGTGTACCAGACCCGATGTAGCACACTCACTAAGTGTAGTGAGTAGGTATCAAGCTGATCCTGGAGAGAGTCACTGGACAGCTGTGAAGAGGATTCTCAAGTACTTACGAAGGACTAAAGAGATGCTCTTGGTGTATGGTAACGGAGAACTCCAAGTGCAATCCTTTACCGATTCGAGCTTCCAGAGTGATAAGGACGACTCTAAGTCGCACTCGGGCTTTGTCTTTACCTTCTACGGAGGGGCGTGTAAGTCGACGTTAGACACCCCACATGATGCGGGGAGGCGGAATAGGTAAAACAATCATTTTGTTTAAACTAAGATCGACTAACTTTACAGATCTTTGCCAAACCCTAACTAACAACAACATAGAAGCCATAAGCTACTATGAAAGATGATTATACCTAATGAACCAAGTCCTTCTTGTTCTCGTAGACCACCTCCTCGTCGTCCTCCTCGATGTGATAGAAGATCCACCCGAGAGCTACTTCTCCAAGGTTTAATCTCTCACTTGAGGTAACTAGGTGACTATGAGTGCTAATCGAAGCAACCTAGAGGATATTGAAGAGGATTAGGGATCTATTAGTCTTGCTAACCCTTGGATCTCAACACATGAGAGGTTAGGGTTAGGGTTGAAGAGAGAGAGCTTGAAGAGAGAGAATGTGAGAATAATTATCATATGGAAATTAACTCATTTGTGTATATATATCATGAAGCAGAAAATATCTAGCACAAAATATCTTTGCTCAAATATCTTCATGCTTCATTTAATACATAATGAATCATCTAATGAGTCATTAAAACCATTAATGCTTTATTAACTCATTTGATGAATCATCACCATGAGTCACAAATCCATTTAATGCATATAACACCTAAGCTCTCCACCTCATCAAACTTCTAGAAGCTTCTCGAGTAATTACGAGAACGCCCCTCCTATCCTTGAAAACATGGAAATACTGAGACTGTATAAATCCAATAATCCAATACTATAATCTGGCTTAAACCAAAGCCTGCTAGTATAAACTGTCCGAACATCGTACGTGCATAAATGCACGTGCGTGTCCGAACCCTGTCGTAAAACCATACGACCTCTATATCGTTTCGCTCGAAGCAGGGAAACTCTCTGTGTGGGACTCTAAAGACTCGACTACTACGCTGGCAGTGGGTTTAACCACAGACCGCAAGCGGCACTAGCTGTACGTAACGGTCCCCAGGTAGATGCCGATAAGAAGGCCGATGAGGAAACCCATCTGAACTCCTACTGAGCCTGATATGACAATCTCTGTACAGTCCGGTCTGTTCGTCTAGGACTATCACATATTGGGCCTAGGGAGCGGCAAGCGTCAGTCCCCTATAAGCGGTATAAGTCGTGTCGGAGCGAAGCCCATCACACCTTGAGAAGCTAATGGAAAACCTACCAGTAAATCTCGCTTGCCCTGGCCAGGGACTTTGCGTAATGGCTCTTTAAACACAACGCGATATCAACTCCCAATACCGGGAGAGACGAATCCTATCTAACCGCCACTGCCTCCAAATGCTTCAGGACTGCACCCAACTGCTACCTGTTTGCACGACTCCTTTCAGCCGTGGTAGGGTAGCAATCTAAGAACAGTAGGAACACACTCGAGGCGAAGCAGCAATGTCAAGTCTGCGGACTATGCTTTACTCATGTCACCTGGGAACTGTTAACTAACGACGGGTATAATACCAACCAACAGTTCCCTGCGAGTCATGTCCGGTTTACCCGTAACCCAACGAGCACCTGTATACTATCTCCAGTACAACGTACTAATGACTGTGGGATAGACCATCTCCCCAACTGGGATGAGAAGCGTACACACTAGTCTACTCCGGAGTATTGATGCCCTGTCTCGATAATCCTACGACTAGGGACCTGAAAAAGGATGTGCTTGTAGACTACCTAGCACCCACTAGTGTGACTGACATCTCAACGCTTGTAGTCAAGCAAGATCCTAAGGGCTCTATCAGTATGTATTCTCGATATGCTAACATATACACATATTAAGATAGAAATAAACCAAGTAGCATACTACCATGTTTAGAAAGATTGTTAATATAACTGTGTGAATATCCCAAGCTTCCATTAAGTAATATACAAGCTAGTATGATACAATAATGGCCTTTAGGGCATATACACTAACAATCTGCCACTTGCACTAGGGCCATGTACTGGCGTATCGATGATCTATCATCTCGAGCAGCCTCTCGAACTGAATCTGAGGTAAGGCCTTAGTGAATGGATCTGCAGTGTTCTCCTCTGTAGGAACTCTCCGGACCTCGATTGTTAGATAAGTATGCCCTAGAGGCCATTATTGTATAGTACTGGTTTGTATAATACATTTTGGAGGCTTGGGATATATATATGGTTTTACGACAGTTTTGCTCGATACAGTAGTATGCTACTTGGTTTGTTTCTATCTTAATATGTGTATATGTTTCTTTTGACATATCGCTAAAAACATATTGGTAGAGCCCTTAGGATCTTTGCTTGACTACCGGCGTTGTGATGGCGATCACACTAGTGGGGGCTGGGTAGTCTATAAGCACATCCTTATTTTGGTCCCTAGTCATAGGATTATCGAGACAGGGCATTGATACTCCAGAGTAGACTGGTGCATACGCTTCTCTTCCCAGCTGGGGAGATGATCTGTCCCACAGCCATCAGTACGTCGTGCTGGAGATAGTATGCAGGTGCTCGTTAGGTTACGAGTACATTGGACAGGACTCGTCGGGAACTGTTGGTTGGTATTATACCTATCGTCAGTTAACAGTTCCCAGGTGACATGAGTACAGCTTAGTCCGCTGACTTGACACTGTCACTTCGCCTCGAGTGTGTTCCCACTGTTCTTAGATTACTACCCTACCACGGCTCTACTGAGTCATGCAAACAGGTAGTAGTTAGGTGCATTCCCGAAGCACTTGGAGGCAGTGACGGTTAGACAGGATTCGTCTCTCCCGGTATTGGGGGTTGATATCGCGCTGTGTCTAGGAGAGCCATTACACAAAGTCCCTGGCCAGGGCAAGGGAGAATTGCTGGTAGGTTTTCCAGTAGATTCTCAGGGTGTTTTGGGCTACACTCCGAGAAGACTTGTACCGCTATTAGGGGACTGACGTTTACCGCCCCCCAGGCCCGCCATGCTATATTCTCAGACGAACAGACCAGACTGTACGGAGATTGTCACATTCAGTCTCAGTAGGAGTTCGATGGGTTCACCACATCAGTCTTCTTATCTGCATCTACCTGGGGACCGTTACGTACAGCTAGTACCGCTTGCGGCCTGTGGTTGAACCCACTGCCAGCGTAGTGTCGAGCCTTTAGAGTCCCACACAGAGGGTTACTCGCCTTTGGGCAAAACAGAGTAAAGGTTGCATGGTTTTGCGACGGGGTTCGTTCACATCCGCGCACTTGTGCACGTTTGGTGTCCGGACAGTAGTTACTAGCGGGCTTTGGTTTAAGCCGGATCCTAGTAACTGTTTTTGGGATTGGTTTTGTCTCGGTGTATTCGTGTTCCTTGGAGCACGGATGCGGGTGTGTATGGACAGATGACAGAGGCAGAGGCAGAGGATTCTCCTTAGGGTTGTTGACCATTTGGCTTTGGTTGACTTGTTGACCGTTGACTTTTCTTTAAACCCTAATGAGAATATGATATATGATTAATAATATTAATTAAGTATGATTGTGCCATGGTTGAGTTGAAATTTTGACTTTTGTTGACTTGTTGACTTTGTTGACCATCATCATTTCATGGCTATCATTTCATGGGTATGACTTTTGCTTGCTTGTTGTTTGCAAAAGCAATTATAGCATGAAATGATAATGGTCATTGAAACAAACCATCACCATATACTTAATTATTATTATTATTATCATTATTCTCACTTTTGTGAGAAGGGTTGGATTATGAGAGCTCATTCTATCATTCTCTTTCTCTCTCCTAGAAAGAAAGCTCCCCCTCTTCCTCTTCCTCTCTCATGGTTCAAGTGTTCCATGAGTTGGAAATCATGAACCTTTGAGACAAATCCACCATCACTCTTCTCTACTCAATCTAAGGTATCGGGTTTAGCAAACCAAACATCTTAGTCATCTCTAGGTTGAGATAGGAGCCCAATTTCGAGACCCTCGGGTGGATCCATCTATGGCAAAGAGGAGACAACAAGGAGGATCCGTTCAAGCGACTACGAGGAGTAAGAAAGTGGAAGAACCACAACAAGAAGAGAAGGAGTTCAAGATCAAGGTATAGCCATTCTACATAGTAGTTAGAACTTGTAGATTTTTGTTAGTTTGTGTTTAGCAACGATCCTTCATGAAACGGTCCTTGTTACCTTGCTAGGGAAAAATTTTCGTTTTACCTATTCCGCCTCCCCGAAAGGACCGGGGTGGGTAACGTAGACCTAACATTGGTATCAGAGCCTGGCTAAACACTATCTAACATATTAGAAAAGTAACTAGAAGTTCAATCGGAGAAAAATCACAAAACATGCCCGAGATATCAACTTTCTTTTGATTTTATTTTCTGTTCAAAAAATAATAAATCATGTACTAAAAATCGGCTCAGGGTTTTTTAAGAACAAGCAAGAAAAATGGTCCACTAACTCGGTCAAAGCACCGCGGAACCACGGCGGGAGCGTGCTCCCGCCGCGGATCCGCGACCGAGTTGACTCGGTCGTGGGAAATTTTTCCTGCAGTATGTTCAGTAGGGTGTTTTGGGATTTTTACAATATGTTTTTTCTGTCAAGATTTTACAGAAAACAAACTTGTTTTTGGGGTGGTTTAGAATACGCATTTTGATTGAACTTCTAAAGACTTTTGCTAACGGGTTATATCTGTGATGTGATATATGTATTGAACGTCTGCTAATCGCTATACGTCGATTAGTGGGGGTTATACATATCTGGGATCTGTAATGTTGATGGTATGTGTATATGAATTCATTGGATTGTCGCAGATGAATAGCCGGGGGGTTGTGAGATGAGAGTTTTCTTTTCTTCCAATTCATGTAATTTGTAAATGATGTAATATTATTTATATGGCCGCACAACCGGGATGGGGTTGTAGCCGTCATTGTATAATTTCTTTTACTGTTTTTGCTCCTAGGATAGACCGAAGGTGGGGTGCACAAACTACCGGGTACCTCGAAGTGCCGAGTGGCCTACTCACGATGTTGAGGGAGGTTGCTTCGCTTCGGATACTTGGCGGGTTGTTTGTCGCACCCGTAGGGGTCTAGGATGGGGTCTTGGCTATTCATCGCGGTAAGTCCACGTTGCCACCCCCGGTTCTTACGGGGAGGCGGAAACGGTATAAAAAACAAATTTTTAGTGCAAGAAGCAACATGGACTATGCAAGGTCGGGATCGATACCTAAACTAAAACTAGCAACCTAGCTAAAGAAGTTTGGCTACTCGGATGAAGATGGTTATACCTAGACTTGAACTCCTTCGTCTTCAAACTTTGTAGAGGTTGATGGTTCTCCTTTGTCGCCTTCTCCCGTCGAAGATGGATCCACCTCGAAGGCTCGACCTTTGGGCTCTTTCTCGTACTTGGAGTGAACTAGAATCGCCGGCTTGCTAGACCCTTGATCCTAGAGTGAGTAGAGAGTGTTTAGGGTTTGCTTTTGTTTTTCAAGAGAAGGATTCTCAACTCATGAGAAGGTTTCTCTTGACTAGAGGAAGAAGAAGATGAAGTGAAGAGAGAGAGTGAGAATGATAAAGTGAGCTCTTTCTTTTCCTTTTGCAACCATAACAAAAGAAAAAGAAAAATCAAATAATAACAATAATCAAAATGAAAAAGGTTTGATGGTTAGTTTAGAATGACTAATATCATTACATGCATTAAATGAATAAAGCAAGAATGAAAAAGCATCTTGCATTTGTAATGATGGTAGTCAAATGTTCAACCATGGTCAACAAGTCAACCATGGTCAACAAGTCAACAAAAACTAACCATGACACAATTTCATTTTATTATATATTATTAAATGATATAATACAAATCCATTAGGGTTTGGAAAAAGACGACTGTCAACTGTGCATACGCACCCGTTCCGAAACCCTAATGGAAATCATCTTCCTCCTCCTCAAAAACTGTGCATACACACCTGCATTCTTGTTCCGAGGAACATGAATACTGAGAGATAAAAGCAACCCCAAATACTATACCAGTATCCGGCTCAAACCAGAGCCCGCTGGTAATATCTGTCCGGACTCCAAACGTGCACAAGTGCGCGGATGAGAACGAACCCTGTCGCAAAACCATGCGACCTCTACTCTGTTTTGCCCATAGGCGAATACCCTCTGTGTGGGACTCTAAAGACTCGACACTACGCTGGCAGTGGGTTTAACCACAGACCGCAAGCGGCACTAGCTGTGCGTAACGGTCCCCAGGTAGATGTCGACAAGAAGGCTGACGAGGTGAAACCCCATCGGAACTCTTACTGAGTCTGAATGTGACAGTCTCCGTACAGTCCGGTCTGTTCGTCTGATACATCGCATGGCGGGCCTAGGGGGCGGTAAACGTCAGTCCCCCAATAGCGGTACAAGTCGTGCCGGAGCGAAGCCCAAAACACCATGAGATAACACTGGAAACCTACCAGTATATCTCGATTGCCCTGGCCAGGGACTACTCGTGTAATGGCTCTCCTAGACACAGCGCGATGTCAACCCCCAATACCGGGAGAGACGAATCCTGTCTAACCGTCACTGCCTCCAAGTGCTTCGGGACTGCACCCAACCACCACCTGTTTGCACGACTCCTTTGAGCCGTGGTAGGGTAGTGATCAAAGTGCAGTGGGAATACACTCGAGGCGAAGTGCCAGTGTCAAGTCAGCGGACTAAGCTGTACTCATGTCACCTGGGAACTGATGACTGACGATAGGTATAATACCAACCTGTCAGTTCCCGACGAGTCCTGTCCAGTGTACTCGTAACCCAACGAGCACCCGTATACTATCTCCAGTACGACGTACTGATGGCTGTGGGACAGACCATCTCCCACACTGGGATGAGAAGCGCATACGCTAGTCTACTCCGGAGTATCGATGCCCTGTCTCGATAGTCCTGCGACTAGGGACCTGTATAAGGATGTGCTTATAGATTACCCAGCCCCCACTAGTGTGACTGCCATCACAACGCTGGTAATCAAGCAAAGATCCTAAGGGCTCCACTAATGCGTATAAGTGATATAGTAAAATAAACACAAGTACACATTGAAGTAGAGACAAACCAAGTAGCATACTACTATTTTGAGCAAGATTGTATATACAAGGTGAATATCCCAAGCATCCATTAAGTAATATACAAACTAGTATGATACAGTAATGGCCTCTAGGGCATACACACTAACAATCTCCCACTTGCACTAAGGCCATGTACTGGCGTATCGAAGACCTATCATCTCGATCAGCCGCTCGAACTGAGTCTGGGGCAGGGCCTTGGTGAATGGATCTGCAGTGTTGTCTTCTGAAGCTACTCTCCGAACCTCGATCTCCTTGCGATCCACGATCTCCCTGATCAGGTGATACCGCCTCAAGATGTGCCTGGATCTCTGATGGGACCTGGGTTCCTTCGCTAAAGCTATAGCCCCATTGTTGTCGCAATACAGAGGTATTGGATCAACAATGGACGGAACCACCTGAAGTTCTTTCAAGAACTTCCTCATCCAGACAGCTTCTTTTGCGGCATCAGATGCAGCGATGTATTCCGCTTCCATCGTCGAGTCTGCAACGGTTTCCTGTTTGGAACTCTTCCAACACACCGCCCCTCCATTGAGGGTAAAGACAAAGCCCGACATGGACTTGGAATCATCCTTGTCACTCTGGAAGCTGGAGTCAGCAAAGGCCTCGATCTGGAGGTCTTTTCCGCCATACACCAAGAACATCTCCTTAGTCCTTCTCAGGTACTTGAGAATGTTCTTTACCGCTATCCAGTGTTTCTCCCCAGGGTTTGACTGATACCGGCTTACTACACTCAGTGCATAAGCTACATCCGGTCTGGTACACAACATCGCATACATTATAGAGCCTACCGCAGAAGCGTAGGGTATAATCGACATGCGATCCCTCTCCAAATCAGTCTTGGGAGACATCTCTTTAGAGAGGGTGATCCCGTGACAAGCCGGTAGGTTACCGCGCTTGGAATCTTCCATACTAAATCTCTTCACTATGGTGTCGATGTACCTGGACTGAGAAAGTCCCAATATCCTCTTGGATCTATCACGATGGATCCGGATCCCCAGGATGTATGAGGCATCACCCAGGTCTTTCATGGAGAACCTGTGTGACAAGAACCCCTTGACAGATTGTAGCATAGGAATGTCATTTCCTACTAAGAGAATGTCATCCACGTATAAAACGAGGAATGCTACAGTTCTCGCTACAAATCTACTATAGATGCATGGTTCATCTGGATTTTTGATAAAGCCAAATTCTTTGACCGTCTCATCAAAACAGATGTTCCAACTCCGCGATGCCTGCTTTAGTCCATAGATGGACTTAAGCAACTTGCACACCTTTCCGCTGCTCCCACTCTGAATGAAGCCCTCTGGCTGGTCCATATAGACACACTCCTCTAAATTTCCATTTAGAAAAGCTGTCTTTACGTCCATTTGCCAGATCTCATAATCGTGGAAGGCAGCGATGGCAAGAAGGATCCGAATGGATTTCAGCATGGCTACTGGAGAAAAGGTTTCGTCATAGTCCAAGCCAGGTCTTTGACGGAAACTTTTTGCTACCAGCCTAGCTTTATAGGTCTCAACCTGTCCATCTACACCAATCTTCCTTTTGAAGATCCACTTGCATCCTACGGGTTTTACCCCGTCTGGAGCAATGTCCAACGTCCATACCTTGTTGGTGTACATGGACTCCATTTCGGTCCGCATTGCATCCAGCCATTTCACTGAGTCAACGCTCTGAACGGCCTGCTGGAAGCTAGTAGGCTCATCATAATCTATGATGCAATCCTCTCTATCCCCGTCTATGAGAAAACCGTAGTATCTCTCGGGCGGATGAGACTGCCTACTACTTCTGCGGAGCGGCGTAGGAATGTCCTGTTCTGTTGAACCCTCTGGTTCCACTAAGCTTTCAGTAACAGTCTGTGGCTCTGGAACTTCTTCCAGTTCTACTGCGCTCCCACTAATTTCCCTTTCCAAGAACTGGTGTTCTAGAAAGTGGGCATTGCGAGAAACAAGGACTTTTTGTTCCTCTGCGTAGTAGAAAAGATACCCCCTGGTGCTCTTTGGGTATCCACAAACTTGCACAGCACTGAGCGTGCCTCTAGTTTGTCCGCATGCTGCTTTTTGACAAAAGCTGGACATCCCCATATCTTCAGATATTGAAGATATGGTTTCTTCCCACTCCACATTTCATATGGGGTGGTAGGCACAGTCTTAGTCGGAACTCGGTTCAAAAGGTATGCAGCTGATTCTAGCGCATATCCCCAGAATGATCGCGGTAACTCAGCGTTACTCATCATGGACCGCACCATATCCAGTAGGGTGCGGTTCCGTCTCTCCGATACACCGTTATGTTGCGGGGTGTATGGAGGAGTAAGCTGAGAGAGAATTCCGTTCTCTTTTAAATAGTCCAGGAACTCGGCACTTAAGTATTTTCCACCTCGATCCGATCTTAGAATCTTAATACTTTTGCCGGTCTGTTTCTCTACTTCATTCTTATACTCCTGGAATTTTTCAAAGGCCTCGGACTTATGTTTCATTAAGAAAACATAACCGTACCTTGAGAAGTCATCCGTAAAAGTAATGAAGTAAGAATGTCCGCTTCGGGCATGTGTAGACATTGGACCGCACACGTCACTGTGTACGAGTCCCAAGAGCTCGCTCGCTCTTTCTCCATGTCCAGTAAACGGAGTCTTTGTCATCTTTCCCTTGAGACAGGATTGACAAGTGGCATACGATTGATATTCGAACGCATTCAAATACCCTTCTGTATGTAACTTCGTCAACCTTCTCTCATTGATGTGACCCAATCTACAATGCCATAAGAAAGTCTGGTTTATTTCTGGAGACTTTCTTTTGTGTGTATTCTGGACATTGAAAATCTGTGGTTGGTTCAATACGTATATACCATTACTCAATATACCTGACCCAATCAGAACTTGATTAAGGTGAATGTTTACAACATTACTTACAAACGCAAATTCATAACCTTCTTTAGAAACTAAAGATACAGAAATGATATTACAAGTTGCGTTGGGTACAAAAAAGCAATTACGCAAAACCAAAACATGTCCATCTGACATTCCCAGGTGATAGTCCCCCACGGCTTTAGCATCCATGCTAGCTCCGTTCGCAACTCTGAGGGTCATGTCACCTGCCTTCAAAACCCTACGGTTTCTCAACGCCTGCAAAGAATGAGATCCTGATCCGGTATCCAATACCCAGGAAGTAGAGTTTATTGAAAGACAGTTTTCAATAACATACACACCTGAAGCTGAAGCTGCAACCTGCTTCAATTCCTGTGTTCTGGCCTTCCAGGCCCTGCAATCATTCTTCCAGTGTCCTTTCTTATGACAAAAGAAGCATTCTTCCTTATCCACAAGCTTCCCCGCTAACTTTGTTGCTTTACCTTTTCCCTTCGTATCCACTTTACTAACACCGCCCCTTGGTTTGGCGGGGGCTTTCTTCTTCTTTCCCTTGGCTTTCGCCTTGGACCTAGAAGAAGATGATCCTCCTACAAACAAAGTGGATGTTTCCCTACCTTTCTGTAGGGTGCCCTCTGCGCTCCTCAGCAGGTTGAGGAGCTCTGAAAGTTCAACCTCTTTTTCTTGTAGGTTGAAATTCATTATAAACTGGGCGTAAGTGGAAGGAAGGGACTGGAGAACTATATCCGTATATAGCTCACTCTCCAATGTGATCCCTAGGTCAGCGAGCTCCTCAATGTAGCCGATCATCTTTAGCACGTGCTCGGCTACTGATGATCCGACGGCCATTCTTGTCGAAAACAACTTTTTCGATGCTTCGTATCTTGCGATACGTGATTGCTCTCCATACAGTTCTTTTGTATGAAGCAATATGGACTCCATGTCCATATTCTCATGCCTCCTCTGATGTTCGTTGTCCATCGAGGCAAGCAGGAGGCACTTGGCCTTCGCGCTATCAATCTCCCAAGTCTTGCGGATTTCCTTATCCGCGACGCTGGAAGTTGGACCAGGGACAGGGGGAGCTTTGGTGGTAAGAAGATACCCCAGCTTGTCATAAGTGATTGCTATCTTGACATTCCTGAGCCAATCTTTGTAGTTTGGCCCTGTCAACTTGTTTTTATCTAGGAGTAACTTAAGTCCAGTCATGTTGATTGGTCGCTGCAATTAGGAGAGAGAAGAAGAAACACTCAGCATGATGCTCTTGCAAGTTTAGAGTGGTTTTTAGTTTGTCTAAACAGGATGGCTCCCACTGTTTCTCGAATCCCTCCTCAAACCATAAAGGAAGAATTAGTCAGGATCAATCCCACCGTACAATACTTGCTTAACCGTTCAGCCAGGCCGGTGTCGGTACTTCGAGGGAGGTTTTCCAACGCTTTCGCGAAGTTCCTTAATTAAAGAACCTCTTTTCCCTGGGGGCGTAGCCCCGCTAACACCTTTCTAGGCACCTACTAGGTTTATAGCATTGATCGTTAAGTGAGAAATTTCCCGAGGAGTAGCATATACTCATAGTAGGATCGGGATCCAAATATCATCGCGTGACGAAACTGAAGGAATCCTACCAGAATCACCACACTCCAAATGGTATGCAAATCTAGCAAGTTTCAGTACTTATGAAACTCCCGATGTGGATTTTTGCCCCATGCTCTTATGACCTTGGCGTGAGGTCAAAATGTCATAAGTCACATGTCAAGTTCGTCCCATCATTATCCAGGTTAATTTGAATCCACCCGTACATACCCTTGACGTAGGCCAAAATGGCAGTACGACTGTTTCAAACCAACGCATTCTATCTATGCAACAGATAAATATCCGGCAGCTACCAATCACTATGCCTTGGCGTGAGGTCAAAATACATAGCTTGAATACTACCGAATATCTAACTGAAATGATGGAGGGCTACGGATGGTTTTGGCAAAACCGTGAACGTAGTGAACTTGATTTGGTCGATGGAACGAGATAGCTTTTAAATGGAGTGGCTCAAGCTCCGCATTTTAAAAGTTAGTTTTGAAAAGAACCGAGTGGTTTTTCGAAAGTGTTCCAACGACTTTAACTTGGTTTATTATCTTGCATTAGTTCTTTTAATGCGTGATATTCTTGCATTAGTACTTTTAATGCGTCCCATCATTTAAATCCTACCATTGCAGAAAACAACCAAAATATGACGTACGCTTATGCCATTCGCATTCGCCACTGGGCCCCGTCATTACCCGTTAGGTTACTTAACTAACGACAGAGCGGGGGCTGGGCTAGCGCGTCTGTAAAACATAAGCAACGCCTAAATAGAAAGCAATGATAAACATTTCAGATCACAGATAAATACATTGGATATACTAGTAATCTGTAATTTGTACGAGCCTGTAACAAAAACAGATAACACGGTCGCGGTGAATAGCCAATACCCCACCCAAGACCCCTACGGGTGCGGCAAACTACCCGCCAAGTACCCGAAGCGTAGCAACCTCCCTCATCTCCATGAGTAGGCCACTCGACACTTCGGCATACCCGGTAGTTTGTGCACCCCTCCATGGGTCTATCCTAGGAGCAAAAACAGTAAAAGAATTATACAATGACGGCTACAACCCCGACCCGGTTGTGCGGCCAAACAAATAATAATTATTACATCAATTTACATTTACAATGAATTGCAAGAAAAGAAAACTCTCGTCTCACAACCCCCGGCTATTCACCCGCGACAATCCAACATATTTATATACACATTCCAGCACATTACAGATCATGTATAACCCCGACTAATCGTCTTATAGCGATTAGTCGACGTTCAATACATGCAAACATCACAGATATAACCATCATAGTCAAAGTGCAGTGAAGTTCGGAAAAATACGGATTATAGGCCCCCAAAAGTAAATTTTAGTTCTGGAAAATCTGGGCATATAATTTATATTCTAAAAATCCCAAAATCCCCAACTACAGATACTGCACGAAAAACGAGGCAGCAGAAGACGACAAAGCGCGGCGGTTCCGCGGCACGAGCCTACCTCGTGCCGCGGATGCGCGGCGCTTTGAGCTCCTCACTGGATCGTTTTTCATGGGTGTTCTTAGAAAAGCCTGAGACGATTTTACAAATATAAAGTTTTTCATTTCGAGCCAAAAAAATTTCAACAGAAACTCAGGTTTTTGAAAATACGGTTTTTTGGGTTTTTACGGTTCCGAACTTCGTTACACTTCACTACCTAGCTAGTTTAAGTTTAGTTAGGCTCTGATACCACTGTAAGTCCACGTTGCCACCCCCGGTTCTTACGGGGAGGCGGAAACGGTATAAAAAACAAATTTTTAGTGCAAGAAGCAACATGGACTATGCAAGGTCGGGATCGATACCTAAACTAAAACTAGCAACCTAGCTAAAGAAGTTTAGCTACTCGGATGAAGATGGTTATACCTAGACTTGAACTCCTTCGTCTTCAAACTTTGTAGAGGTTGATGGTTCTCCTTTGTCGCCTTCTCCCGTCGAAGATGGATCCACCTCGAAGGCTCGACCTTTGGGCTCTTTCTCGTACTTGGAGTGAACTAGAATCGCCGGCTTGCTAGACCCTTGATCCTAGAGTGAGTAGAGAGTGTTTAGGGTTTGCTTTTGTTTTTCAAGAGAAGGATTCTCAACTCATGAGAAGGTTTCTCTTGACTAGAGGAAGAAGAAGATGAAGTGAAGAGAGAGAGTGAGAATGATAAAGTGAGCTCTTTCTTTTCCTTTTGCAACCATAACAAAAGAAAAAGAAAAATCAAATAATAACAATAATCAAAATGAAAAAGGTTTGATGGTTAGTTTAGAATGACTAATATCATTACATGCATTAAATGAATAAAGCAAGAATGAAAAAGCATCTTGCATTTGTAATGATGGTAGTCAAATGTTCAACCATGGTCAACAAGTCAACCATGGTCAACAAGTCAACAAAAACTAACCATGACACAATTTCATTTTATTATATATTATTAAATGATATAATACAAATCCATTAGGGTTTGGAAAAAGACGACTGTCAACTGTGCATACGCACCCGTTCCGAAACCCTAATGGAAATCATCTTCCTCCTCCTCAAAAACTGTGCATACACACCTGCATTCTTGTTCCGAGGAACATGAATACTGAGAGATAAAAGTAACCCCAAATACTATACCAGTATCCGGCTCAAACCAGAGCCCGCTGGTAATATCTGTCCGGACTCCAAACGTGCACAAGTGCGCGGATGAGAACGAACCCTGTCGCAAAACCATGCGACCTCTACTCTGTTTTGCCCATAGGCGAATACCCTCTGTGTGGGACTCTAAAGACTCGACACTACGCTGGCAGTGGGTTTAACCACAGACCGCAAGCGGCACTAGCTGTGCGTAACGGTCCCCAGGTAGATGTCGACAAGAAGGCTGACGAGGTGAAACCCCATCGGAACTCTTACTGAGTCTGAATGTGACAGTCACCGTACAGTCCGGTCTGTTCGTCTGATACATCGCATGGCGGGCCTAGGGGGCGGTAAACGTCAGTCCCCCAATAGCGGTACAAGTCGTGCCGGAGCGAAGCCCAAAACACCCTGAGATAACACTGGAAACCTACCAGTATATCTCGATTGCCCTGGCCAGGGACTACTCGTGTAATGGCTCTCCTAGACACAGCGCGATGTCAACCCCCAATACCGGGAGAGACGAATCCTGTCTAACCGTCACTGCCTCCAAGTGCTTCGGGACTGCACCCAACCACCACCTGTTTGCACGACTCCTTTGAGCCTCGGTAGGGTAGTGATCAAAGTGCAGTGGGAATACACTCGAGGCGAAGTGCCAGTGTCAAGTCAGCGGACTAAGCTGTACTCATGTCACCTGGGAACTGATGACTGACGATAGGTATAATACCAACCTGTCAGTTCCCGACGAGTCCTGTCCAGTGTACTCGTAACCCAACGAGCACCCGTATACTATCTCCAGTACGACGTACTGATGGCTGTGGGACAGACCATCTCCCACACTGGGATGAGAAGCGCATACGCTAGTCTACTCCGGAGTATCGATGCCCTGTCTCGATAGTCCTGCGACTAGGGACCTGTATAAGGATGTGCTTATAGATTACCCAGCCCCCACTAGTGTGACTGCCATCACAACGCTGGTAATCAAGCAAAGATCCTAAGGGCTCCACTAATGCGTATAAGTGATATAGTAAAATAAACACAAGTACACATTGAAGTAGAGACAAACCAAGTAGCATACTACTATTTTGAGCAAGATTGTATATACAAGGTGAATATCCCAAGCATCCATTAAGTAATATACAAACTAGTATGATACAGTAATGGCCTCTAGGGCATACACACTAACAATCGCGACCGTGTAATCCGCTTTTCTTTACAGGCTCGTACGGAATGCGGATTCCTTGTATATCCAATGTGTTCATCTGTGATCTGGAATGGCTATCATTGCATCTGACGAATGTGTATATATCTATATGATATTTATTTAGGCGTTGCTTATGTTTTGCATCCGCGCTAGTCCAGCCCCCGCTCTGTCGTTAGTTAAGTAACCCAACGGGTAATGACGGGGCCCCGTGGCTAATGCGGATGGCATAAGCGTACGTCATATTTTCGTTGTTTTCTGCAGTGGTCGGATTAACTGATGAGACGCATTAATCTAATGCAAAGAAAAAACAAACCTAATAAGACGTTGTTGGAACAATTTTCAAAAGGCTGTTATTGCAAGGACGCTCTCTTTTGTTTTGCATAGAGGTATTCGGTTATGAATGCCCAGCACCTCAGTCGACGAGGCAAGGGCCGAGATCCCTTCATCGGGAGTGACCCCTTGGACAAAAAGTTTGCTTCACTGTAATAAATTCACTATAGTCGATTATTCTTGCTTTGAATCGAGGTATTCAGTTTGGAATATCCTGCACCTCATTCGACGAGGAAAGAGCCGAGATCCCTTCACAGGGAGTGACCTCTTTAGCAAAAATTTCGCCACTATATTTTCAAAAGGGTTATCAGGTTCCTTCAACGATATCAAGTTCATTACGTTAACGGGTTTTTCTCCAAGAACCCAGCCGTAGCCCTCCGTCATTTCTTATAAGTTATACTTAGTATTCATGCTGCGTTTGTTGACTGTGTCAAGGCGCAGTGAACGGTAGCTGAGTATTGCTTATCTGCTGGATACAATGTGATTGGTTAGGACAGTCGTGTAACCTTGTTGACTGTGTCAAGGGTTATGCGGGTGGGTTTAATGCAATCAAGATAATGACGGGTTGAACTTGAGTAGGACTCTTTGATTTGTTGACTGTGTCAAGGTCACTTGGGTCCTAAGGGCAAAAATCAACATCGGGAGTTTCTAAAGAAACTGAAACTTGCAGATTCAGCATACCTTCTGGAGTGTGGTGACTAGAGTGGATTCCATCTAGGTCATCGCACAATGACAGTTGGATCCCGATCCCACTTATGAGTTGGATTACTCTCGGGAGAATATTTCACTTAACAATCAATGCTATAAACCAAGTAGGTGTCTAGAAAGGTGTTAGCGGGGCTACGCCTCCAGGGAAAAGAGGTTATTTAATTAAGGAACTTCGCGAAAGCGTTGGAAAACCTCCCTCGAAGTACCAACACCAGCCTGGCAGAAAGGTTAAGTAAGTATTGTGACGTGCGATTAATCCTGACTAGTTCTTCATTTAGGGTTTGAAGAAGAATTTGTAAGTCCACGTTACTTCTCCCGGTACTTACGGGCTTGCGGAAATGAAGAAAAACGATTTTTCAAGAGGTGGTAACATGGACTCAAAATACGGATCTTTGTTAAACAACTACCTAACAACCTAACTAGGAGTTTTACCTACTCGGTTAGGGGGCTATACCTTTCTTGAACTCCTTCATCTTCAACTCTTTGCGATGTACGGATCGGCTTCACCTCGTCGTCTCTTTGCGCCGAAGATTGATCCACCTGAAAGCTTCTACTTTTGGCTTCTTCTTTGAACTTGAAGAAACTAGAACACTTGGTTTACTAAACCTTATGAACTAGGATGAGTAGAGAAGTGATTTGGGTTTTCTTTTATCTCTAAGGCAATGTTTCTCAACATATGAGAGGGAGTTGCCTTGAGCTAGAGAGAGAGCAAGAGGGAGAGCTCAAGCAAGAGAGAGAAAGCAAATGAGAGAATGAGTAAGTCTTTTGCCATCCAAGCTCTCATAATCCAAAACCATCATAACAAATAATAGTAATCAAGTATTATGTGATGGTTCAAGTCAAAATGACTTTATCATTTCATGCACTCATTTTGCAAAAAGAAACAAGTAAGCAAAAGTCTTTGCCATGAAATGATAGCCATTGTCATGATGATGGTCAACTAGTCCAACCTAGTCAACCGGTCAACAAAGTCAACAAGTCAACAAAGTCAACCCCTCAACAACCATGTCACTATAATACTTAATTAATATTATTTTTAATCATATTTCATATTCTCATTAGGGTTTAGCAAAAATTCAATAGTCAACAGTCAACAATCCCAATGAAAATCCTCTGCCTCTGTCTCTCTGTCAACTGTGCATACACACCCGCATCCGCGTTCCGAGGAACACGAATACAAGCGAGATAAAATCAATCCCAAAACGTATACTAGGATCTGGCTTAAACCAAAGCCCGCTAGTGTTAACTGTCCGGACACTAAACGTGCAAAAGTGCACGGATGTGACCGAACCCTGTCGCAAAACCATGCGACCTGTCGCAAAACCATACGACCTCTACTCTTTTGCTTAAAGGCGAATGGCTTTCTGTGTGGGACTCTAAAGACTCGACACTACGCTGGCAGTGGGTTTAACCACAGACCGCAAGCGGCACTAGCTGTGCGTAACGGTCCCCAGGTAGATGCCGACAAGAAGACGGATGAGGTGAAACCCATCTGAACTCCTACTGAGCCTGAATGTGACAATCTCCATACAGTCCAGTCTGTTCGCCTGATAACATCGCATGGAGGGCCTAGGGGGCGGTAAACGTCAGTCCCCTAATAGCGGTACAAGTCGTGTCGGAGTGTAGCCCAGAACACCCTGAGATAACACTGGAAACCTACCAGTATATCTCGCTTGCCTTGGCCAGGGACTACTTGTGTAATGGGTCTCCTAGACACAGCGTGATGTCAACCCCCAATACCGGGAGAGGCGAATCCTGCCTAACCGTCACTGCCTCCAAGTGCTTCGGGACTGCACCCAACTACTACCTGTTTGCACGACACCTTTGAGCCGTGGTAGGGCAGTAATCAAAGTACAGTGGGAACACACTCGAGGCGATGTGACAGTGTCAAGTCAGCGGACTAAGCTGTACTCATGTCACCTGTGAACTGATAACTGACGATAGGTATAGTACCATCCAACAGTTCCCAACGAGTCCTGTCCAGTGTACTCGTAACTTAACGAGCACCCGCATACTATCTCAAGTACGACGTACTGACGGCTGTGGGACAGACAGTCTCCCATACTGGGATGAGAAGCGCATATGCTAGTCTACTCTGCAGTATCGATGCCCTGTCTCGATAGTCCTACGACTAGGGACCTGTATAAGGATGTGCTTATAGATTACCCAGCCCCCACTAGTGTGACTGCCATCACAACGCTGGTAATCAAGCAAAGATCCTAAGGGCTCTACTAATATGTATAAGCTATATGCTAACAGAAACACATGCACATATTGAAGTAGAAACAAACCAAGTAGCATACTACCATTTTGAGCAAGATTGTGTATACAACTGTGAATATCCCAAGGTTCCATTAAGTAATATACAAGCTTGTATGATACAGTAATGGTCTCTAGGGCATATACACTAACAATCTCCCACTTGCACTAGGGCCATGTACTGGCGTATTGAAGACCTATCATCTCGATCAGCCGCTCGAACTAAGTATAGGGTATGGCCTTCGTGAATGGATCAGCAGTGTTATCTTCCGTATTTACTCTCTTCACCTCGATCTTCCGGCGATCTACGATCTCCCTGATCAGGTGGTACCGCCTCAAAATGTGCCTAGACTTCTGATGGGACCTGGGTTCCTTCGCTAAAGCTATAGCGTCGTTGTTGTCACAATATAGCGGTATTGGATCAACACTGGTAGGAACCACCTAAAGCTCCGTGAAGAACTTCTTCATCCAGACAGCTTCCTTTGCGGCATCGCAAGCAGCTATGTACTCCGCTTCCATAGTTGAGTCAGCAACGGTCTCCTGCTTGGAACTCTTCCAGCAAACCGCCCCTCCATTAAGGGTAAAGACATAACCCGACATGGACTTGGAGTCATCCTTGTCACTCTGGAAGCTGGAGTCAGCAAAGGCCTCGATCTGGAGGTCTTTTCCGCCATACACCAACAACATCTCCATAGTCCTTCTCAGGTACTTGAGAATGTTCTTTACCGCTATCCAGTGTTTCTCCCCTGGGTCCGACTGATACCGGCTTACAACGCTCAATGTGTATGCTACATCTTGTCTGGTACACAACATCGCATACATAATAGAGCCTACCGCAGATGCGTAGGGTATTGATGACATGCGAGCCCTTTCCAAATCTGTCTTGGGAGACATCTCTTTGGAGAGGGTGATTCCGTGACAAGCCGGTAGATTATCGCGCTTGGAATCTTCCATACTAAATCGTTTCAGTATGGTGTCGATGTACCTGAACTGTGAAAGTCCCAACATCCTTTTAGATCTATTACGATAGATCTGGATCCCCAGAATGTAGTTGGCATCGCCCAGGTCCTTCATGGAGAACCTCTGTGACAAGAATCCTTTGATTGACTGTAACATAGGAATATCATTTCCTATTAGGAGAATGTCATCGACGTACAAGACGTGGAATACCACATTTCTCCCTACAATCTTACTGTAAATGCATGGTTCATCTGGGTTTTTGATAAAGTCGAATTCCTTGACAGTATCATCAAAGCAGATGTTCCAACTCCGCGATGCCTGCTTCAGTCCATAGATGGACTTGAGAAACTTGCACACTTTACCGCTGCTCCCACTCTGAATGAATCCCTCCGTCTGATCCATAAAGACACACTCTTCCAAATATCCATTTAGGAAAGCCGTCTTTACGTCCATCTGCCAGATCTCATAATCGTGGAAGGCAGCAATGGCAAGGAGGATCCGAATGGATTTAAGCATAGCCACTGGAGAAAAGGTCTCGTCATAGTCCAAACCAGGTCTTTGACAAAAACCCTTTGCTACAAGTCTAGCTTTATAGGTTTCAACCTGCCTATCTACACCAATCTTCTTTCTGAAGATCCATTTGCAGCCTACGGGTTTTACCCCTTCTGGAGCAAAGTCCAAAGTCCAAACTTTGTTAGTGTATATGGACTCCATCTCGGTCCGCATTGCATCCAGCCATTTTACCGAGTCACCGCTCTGAATGGCTTGCTGGAAGCTAGTAGGCTCACCATAGTCAATGGTGCAATCCTCTCTATCCCCGTCTATGAGAAAACCGTAGTATCTCTCGGGCAGATGAGACTGCCTACTACTCCTGCGGAGTGGCGCTGGGATGTCCGGTTCTCCTGAACCTTCTGGTTCTTCCAAGCTTTCAGTAATAGCTTGTGGTTCTGGAATTTCCTCCAGTTCTACTACGCTCCCACTTTCACCTCTCTCTAAAAACTGATGTTCCAAAAAGTGGGCATGACGAGAAACAAAAACCTTTTGTTACTCTGCATAATAGAAAAAATACCCCCCTGGAGTTCTTTGGGTATCCCACAAACTTACACAGTACTGAGCGTGCCTCGAGCCTGTCCGCATGCTGCTTTTTTACTAAAGCTGGACATCCCCATATCTTCAGATATTAAAGTTGGGGTTTCTTCCCACACCACATCTGATATGGTGTGGTAGGCACAGTCTTGGACGAAACCTTTTTCAAGAGATATGCAGCTGATTCTAGTGCATAACCCCAGAAAGATCGCGGCAACTCAGCCTTACTCATCATGGAACGAACCATATCCAATAGGGTTCGATTCCTCCTTTCCGATACACCGTTGTGTTGTGGTGTGTATGGAGGAGTAAGCTGAGAGAGAATTCCATTCTCTTTTAAGTAGCCCAGAAACTCGGCACTCAAGTATTCACCACCTCGATCAGATCTCCGTGTCTTGATACTTTTTCCTGTTTGTTTTTCAACTTCATTCTTATATTCCCGAAATTTCTCAAAGGCCTCGGATTTGTGCTTCATCAAGAAGACATGCCCATACCTAGAGAAATCATCTGTGAAAGTTATGAAGTATGAATAACCACTTCGCGCATGTGTAGACATTGGACCACACACATTATTGTGTATGAGTCCCAAGAGATCACTTTCTCTTTCTCCGTGTCCAGTGAACGGAGTCTTTGTCATCTTTCCCATGAGATAAGATTCACAAGTGGCATAAGACTGGTACTCGAACGGATCCAAGTATCCTTCTTTATGTAACTTAGTCAACCGTGTCTCATTAATGTGACCCAGTCTACAATGCCATAAGAAAGCCTGATTTAATTCCGGAGACTTTCTTTTAAGTGTGTTCTGGACACTGAAAATCTGAGTTTGATTTAATACGTATATAGCGTTTTCTAATGTACCTGACCCAATCAGAACTTGATTTAGGTGGATGTTTACTACATCGCTTACAAAAGTAAAATCATATTCTTCCCAAGAAAGTAAGGATACAGATATGATATTACAAGTCGCACCTGGTACATAATAACAGTTACGCAGAATCAATATCTGCCCAGTTGTCAGTCCAAGATGATATTCCCCTACGGATTCAGCGTACATGCTCATTCCGTTAGCAACCCTGAGAGTCATATCACCTTTCTTGATAACCCTACGGTTTCTCAGAGCCTGTAATGAATTACAGATGTGAGATCCTGATCCGGTATCCAATACCCAGGAAGTAGGGTTAACTGACATACAGTTCTCTATTACAAACACACCCGAAGCCGAAGCCACAACATGCTTCGAATTCTGGCTACAGGCTTTGCAAGCCCTGCAATCCTTCTGCCAATGTTCATTCCTGTAACAATAGGAACATCCTTCTTTTACTACATCCAGTCCCGAAACTTCTGCCCTTCCCTTTCTTTCTACTTCCCTGGTTTCCTTCAGGGTAGTAGGTAGAGACTGTTGAACTAAGTCAGCATCTGACCCGTTCTTCAACGTGGTCTTCAGGTCCAAGAGCTCAAAAGAGCTGGTCTCTGTAAGGACGTTTCCCCTTACAGATGACCCGATAGCCAACCTCGCTTGAAGCAATTCTTTCGAGGTCTCATATCTGGCGATACGAGATTGATCTCCATATAAATCTTTGTTATGGAGGAAGATAGAGACTAAGTCCATCTTCTCGTGCTGCCTCTGGTATGCCGCCATGACCCGAATGTTTCGACTCATGACCGGCACTTAACCACGCTACGTCTATAGGCGTAACGCGACTAAGTAAGCCGAACCCAGAAATCAAAACCATTTAAAAGTAGCGAGTGTTGAAAACATTTAATTAAGACATTTAGAAAACCTTAAATAGTTCAATAAGTTCTTTTAAAGATACGCCATCATTTAAATAATTTTGGCAGCATTTCCTCTGTAAAAGTAACCCCGAGACCGGGTATAAAACAGGATATGAGTGAAAATGAGATATAATGAAACAAAACATTCCCAAACGGGCGCAATCACGCCCAACGGCAGAAACCATCATCACAAGAGTAATATACGACGCCGTAGCGAAGAATGAGCAATAAGTAGACATCACAGAAATATAAACTGCATATAAAAACAGTCGGCTCCCACGAGCTCGACACCAGAATACAAAATATACATCATCGTCCTCACACAGTATATAAGTCCAGTACATAAATGGTAGATGGAGAATACTAGATACAAAAGGGGTACAATAAAAGTAATCAGATACCACAACCCACCTAAGAGCAAAACAGCTCTCGCACCAACTGTAGTGGTATCTGTAGCCAAAAAATGCAAAAGGCAGCCTGCCGCGACTACTCTGAAGGGAAACCTGCAAATACTGTGGCACAACGGGGGTGAGTTGCCAACTCGTGAATAGAGATAACATATAAAGGTAATCGCGAGCATGCACGTACTGCGCTACTCTAACATATGCTAGCAGATGATATCAATGCGTGATAAGCAGTATGTGCAATGATCCTGCAAATGCTCTGTCAGGTAAAATAACTACAGGATGAGATACATGATATCAATGCTGAGCATGCGATAAATAACATCTACACGGAATATCAACGTGGAAAGGTAATCGGTGCTCAAAACTGCACCCCAAATCCCAAATAAACTGAGGCGCCGGCTCTCTTCTCGGCCCTCAAATACTGTAAATATATGAGAAATCACGAGTGCCCAACATCGGCACCAAAATATCATAAAATACTCGTGTCCAGCATCGACACGCAAATCCTCATATATCGGGCTCCGTAAGTCCGGATCATCCCACGGGCTCCGTCTGCGGTATCGGCCCTCGGCCCCGGCATTACGGATCATCCCGCATCCATCTCTCGACTCTGGTCAGTATCCTCCGGATAACCGCCAGGCCCAACCAATCACCGGTAGGTAGTGGTCCCTCTGCCAAGCTCACCGTCTACTACACAGCGAAACCGTTCTCGCCCCGGGGTACCATACCGGGTCCACCACGAACCCGCAAACGGATCATCCAACTCCTCGAATCGGGTTTCAAACACACGTCTCAGCACCGAGAAAACGCGTGGTGGACGCACCAAAATATAATATCACGAGGAACCGGGTTTTCAAATAGTGTATCTTTTCTTAAATAATCCTACGGTCCTAAAAACCAGAAATCACATGAAAATCCAACACTAAGAAGTAAATCAAATGCGATGTGCTATGTACATCAAGCCATAATATAGGTACAAGGGGAAACCGCTTTTAAAAATAGTTTCCGTCTTTAAAGACATCATGTGGCTCCCAATTTCCATGAAAATCATATCGAATCATATGTGAAATGAACAACAGCAATATAATCATGGCAGTTCTACAGTGAGTTTTTCATGGCAATTACTAACGGTGTGTGTGTAACGTGCAAATTAGTGCTCGTGCAACATGAACCGTTAGTAATAGTGCGGTGTTCTATCAATTCTATTAACTTACATATAGCAAGGAATGCAGTATGCAATGACAGTCAATGGTGTAAATGCAACATATAACTATAGGGTCCTATCAACCCTGACACATAACGCCATGCGGGCGATATCCCCGTAGATGTTAAATCTACTCACCGAAGTCTCGCGCTAAATGTAGCCGACGACTTGTTTCCCCTTCTTCGCAGCGTCCGTCTCACTCGCTTGCGAACCTAGAATCACACAATATATCACATATAAGCTCAAATCCACAAAAACGTGATATTAAGGTCAAACTAGAAACCCGCGTCGCAAACCAAGCGCGCGTGCGCGCGATACGCTAAAACGTGTGATTACGCGCCTGAAACTACCCCGACGCGTCGCGATACGCAGAAACCCCAAACGCACACACGTATCACGCGTGTCGCGAAGGTTTAAAATACGAGAAATAGGTATATAGTTCCAGATTTTTCTACAGTAAGAATTAAATAAAATTATACATTCCAAGAGTCTAAGGGTAGCAACAGACACCTATAGGGCCAAACCCCAACCCAAACCCTCCCCATCTGGCCACAAATTGCGGCCAGAATCAATATTCCGGCGGCCTGTACATGTTGTATGGGGGTCGGGTTCTACCTGGGGGATTAGCACCTAACAACTATACTGCAGTCCTCTCAAAATTATTCTGAACTCACTAGGTCGATAGCAGTTTACAGAAAGTCAAATTTTGCTTAAAACGATGAATTTGCATCAAATAGGGATCTGGTGGTATTTTAGTGCAATTAGGGGCTAAGCTGGGTTAACATGGCCCGAACAACACTCCATCAACTTACTAAAGCCAATTCGTACATCACTTGGTCATGGTTCCCACTAATCACCACATATCGCACTAAAACGCACCAAAAACACAAATCGAAGCTAGGCTACACTAAATAAGCAAACTAGGGAGTAAGTTCAGGAAGTATACCCCACACTCGACCCTAGGGAGCTGGAGGAAGAAGAAGAAGTGGAGGGAAGGAGCTGCAGCTGGAGTTGGGGCTGTTGCTGCTGCTAACTGCTGCTACTGCTGCTCACTGGTGCTGCTGCTGTGATGCTTGCTGTTGCTGCTGAGATGGTTGCTGCTGCTGCCGTGGATGCTTGTTGCTGCTGCGGTGGGTGCTTGCTGCTGCTGCTGAGATGGTGTGGGTGTGTGAGTGTGAGAGTGGGGTAAAGAGAAAAGAACACAAGAATGAGAGGGAATCATAACTCCAAATATCAACCCCTCCACTCTCTCTCTTCATTAAATGCAAGCATGGCTTTTGGCATGATGCATTCTCTCTCTCTCATTCTCAGCAAGTCAACACTAAAAAGGGAAATTCAAATTAAAGCAACCATCAAATAACTAATTAAACTTAATTAAAACCCAAAAGACTTAATCCCCATGATTAAACCTACCATGGTTGCTAATCATGGTATTACCTCATTTTAAAACCCTAGTTTACATGCACATGTGTGTGCAAGCCTAGGAAATTCTAGAAAAATATTTATTAAATTGGTAAACTTTTTATTAAAAACCCTTTATTTAAATATAAATAGCCACTAAACACATCCTAAGGTGCTACAATCTCTCCCCCTTAAAGAAATTCGTTTCCGAATTTCAAAATCTAACTACACATACCTTCGAAAAGACGGGGGTACTTCATCCTCATCTCGCTTTCGGTCTCCCAAGTGACCTCCTCGCTGCTCGGACCACACCAAAGTACCTTGACTGATGGAATGTCATTCGATCTCAATTTCTTCACTTGTCGATCCAAGATCATCACCGGCTGCTCTGCATAAGAAAGGTCGCGCTCAAGCTGGATCGTCGGGTGCTGAATCACATGCGAAGAATCATGAAGATACCTACGGAGCATCGAAACGTGAAATACGGGGTGCACATCTGGAAAACTGGGCGGAAGGGCTAACCGGTATGCAACTGCACCAACACGCTCGAGGATCTCGAAGGGGCCCACATATCTGGGACTGAGGTTCCCCTTTTCCCAAACCTCATCACACCTTTCATTGAGGAGACCCTCAAGAAAACATGATCACCAACAGAAAACTCAAGTCTGCGCCGCCGACGGTTTGCATAAGATCTCTGCCTACTCTGGGTTGCTCTCATCCTATCGCGAATCAACTGGATCTTCGCGGTCGTCTCCACAACAATCTGTGGCCCTAAGATACTGCTCTCACTGAGCTCTGTCCAACAGGCGGGCGATCTGCATCTCCTTCCAGAAAGAGCCTCAAATGGTGCCATCTGAATGGTCTCCTGGTAGCTGTTATTGTAGGAGAACTCTACTAAGGGTAAGTGATGATCCCAGCTACCTCCGAAATCCAATACACAGGCTCTGAGCATATCCTCGAGAGTCTGAATAGTCCGCTCTGACTGTCCGTCGGTCTGCGGATGAAATGCTGTGCTGAAACTCAAGCGAGCGCCCAAAGCCTCCTCAAGCCTCTGCCATAGTCGACTGGTAAACTGGGTGCCTCTGTCGGACACGATACATGTCGGGACTCCGTGCAGTCGTACTATCTCGTCGATGTAAATCTGGGCGTACTGAGCAAATCCGAAAGTCGTCTTCACTGGCAGGAAGTGATCCGCTTTCGTCAAACGATCTACGATCACCCAAATGGAGTCGTACCCTCGCCTATTCCTGGGTAGACCCACAACGAAATCCATCGAAATCTGCTCCCATTTCCACTCCGGAATGGGTAACGGCTGTAGCTCTCCCACGGGCTTCTGGTGCTCGGCCTTGACTTGCTGACAAGTCAGGCATCTCGATACGAAATCTGCGATGTCCCTCTTCATTCTGTCCTACCAGTAAACATCTCTCATATCATGATACATCTTGGTGGAACCGGGATGGACGCTGTACACCGATCGATGTGCCTCCTCGAGAATCTCACGCCGTAGCCCCTCAGCATCTGGTATGCACAGTCTAGTCCCAAATCTCAGCATCCCCTGATCATCGATCACGAACTCTGAAAATCTGCCCTGCCCAATCTGCGTCCTGATCTCTGAACATCGGTTATCACTGTGCTGGGCCTCATGTACACGGTCAAGCAACTGTGGGCGTGCACGAACATGCGCGATCTGTCCTCCAATCGGCGTGAACTCGAACTGTATTCGGCTGTCGCATAATATCTGCCAATCTACCGACGACTGCCCTTGTACTGCGCTCAAACAAGATAGACTACCCCCGGGCCTCCTGCTCAAAGCATCCGCCGCCACATTCGCCTTGCCCGGGTGATACAAGATCTCGCTGTCGTAATCCTTCACTAACTCCATCCATCGGCGCTGTCTAAGGTTCGGGTCTCGCTGCTGAAATATATACTTTAAACTCTTGTGATCAGTGAATATCTGGCACGACTCGCCGTATAGGTAATGTCGCGAGATCTTAAGTGCAAAGACCACTGCAGCCATCTCCAAATCGTGAGTGGGGTAGTTCTGTTCATGTTTCTTCAATTGTCGCGAAGCATACGCGATCACCCTGTCATGCTGCATCAATACGCACCCTAGCCCCACTCGAGAGGCATCACAATAGACCACAAATCCGCCTAATCCTGAAGGTAATGATAATACCGGTGCCATAGTCAGCCGAGTCCGTAGCTGCTGAAAACTGTGCTCGCACTCCTCCGTCCAATCGAAAGGAACTCCTTTCCGGGTCAACCCGGTCAAAGGTGTAGCAATACTGGAGAAATCCTGCACAAATCGCCTGTAGTAACCGGCCAACCCCAAAAAGCTGCGAACCTCCATAACCGATGTGGGTCTGGGCCAACGCTGAACGGCCTCGATCTTCCTCGGGTCTACACATATACCATTTCGTGAAATCACATGCCCCAAGAAGTCTACGTTGTCCAACCAGAAAGCACACTTGGAGAATTTCGCGTAAAGCTGGTGCTCCCTCAAAGTCTGCAGTGTAATCTGCAGGTGCTGCTCGTGCTCCTCACTACTCCGGGAATACACCAAGATATCGTCAATGAACACTATGACGAACAGATCCAAATATGGCCGGAAATACGGTTCATCAAGTCCATGAATGCTGCTGGCGCATTGGTGAGTCCGAACGACATCACCAAAAACTCATAATGGCCGTAGCGCGTACGGAAAGCTGTCCTAGCAATGTCCTCCTGTCGAACCCGCAGCTGATGATAGCCCGATCGTAAATCGATCCTCGAAAAGTATCCTGCCCCCTGAAGCTGGTCGAACAAATCGTCGATACGTGGCAAGGGATATCTGTTCCGCACCGTCACTCTGTTCAGCTGGCGGTAGTCGATACACAGACGCAAACTGCCATCCTTCTTCTTGAGGAACAGGACTGGAGCACCCCAAGGAGAAACACTGGGTCGAATAAGTCCCTTATCTAGCAAATCTTGCAACTGACCCTTCAATTCTCGAAGTTCCGCCGGGGCCATCTGATAAGGCGGTATGGAAATAGGCCCCGTGCCAGGAACCAAATCAATACAGAAAGAAATGTCGTGCTCGGGCGGTAGCCCAGGAAGCTCGTCAGGGAACACATCAGGAAACTCGCTAACAACCGGAACCTGATCCAATGGAACCTCTGTAGCGCTAGCATCGCATACATAGTCGAGAAATCCCTGACATCCCTTCATTAAAAGCTTTCCAGCGCGAAAAGAAAAAATCACACTGTGAGGGGCGGCACCACGGTCCCCCAACACAACAAAAACCGACTCGCCGGGGAAACAAAATCTAACTGTCTTCTCACGGCAGTCCAAAGAAGCATAGCACGTGGCTAACCAATCCATGCCCAAAAGAACGTCGAAGTCCAACATCTCAAGAAGGATCAAGTCGACAGGCAACTCCCTCTCGCCAATACAGACGGTACAGGATCGGAACATGTACCTAGCAATAAACGACTCTCCCACAGGAGTGGTCACAACAAGCGGATGATCAAGCAAACCGGACTCTCTACTCAAACTCGGCACAACGTGTGTGGATACGTACGAGTGCGTGGATCCGGGATCGAACAACATGTGTGCATCAAAAGAACATACTGGAAGGATACCTGAGACCACCGCATTGGACGCCTGCGCGTCCCGATGCGTCAAAGAAAAAACCCGCGCCTGTCCTCCACCGGTGACTGACTGCCCTCTGCCTCGGTCATCCCGTCCTTTCTGAGCAACTCCTCCACGCCCACGACCTCTCTGAATATGTAACGTTTTGAAAATCGTTTCGGTAAAATTTCGAAAAAACGGTAAAATAAGGGGGTTTTCTGTAAAAAGTCAAAATACAAATATCTTTATTATAAAATTAAATATACATATTCTAGCTATGTAATTGCTAGTATTTGGTGTTTATTGAGCCACTGGTGAAATTTCAAATCTTCTGAAAAATTTACCGAAATTAATTATTTTAATATTATTTTAAGCCGTCACTAATATATTTAATTAGGGAAAATTACAAATTGGAATGAGTTGAAACAAATTTTGTGCATCATAAAACATTAAATAAAATTTTATCATGTGGTTTTTGAAACGAAATCGTTTGCCAAAACGATTTAGAAAATATCGACGAAAAAGGCTTTTTTCGGTGAAATTAGTCTTAATGGGAATTGGGGTAATACATTTATCTTATTGCCTAAACCATACACCCATAACTAACCCTCTCTCCCTCTCCCCATGTGGCCGACCCCACCATGACAGCCCTCCCCCTCTCTCTCTCCAATCACAAAGAAAAGAGAAGAAAAGAAAAGAAAATGATAAAAGAAAATGTGGACTTTGACTTTCCCACTTTCTCCACCTCACTCTCTCTCCTCCCTCACTCATTTCCCCTCCCCATTCTGGCCCAGAACAGCAATTCCTGCAGCCCCTCCCCTCTTAATTTCCTCACCTTGTCTCTCTCCAAAAATCTACAAAAACATTCCATGAAAAATCAAGCAAACCTCACCGAAATCAAAATCCAACACTAACCCATTATTCTTTATCCCATCTAGCATGGATCTTGGGGCATGGAAGCTAATTTGGGAGGCTAAATTGCATGTAGATCTACAAGTCTTAGAGGTAAAAACCTTGTCCAAATGGTTAAATTGTTGGTATTTTGCTTAAGCTAAAGTAGTTAAAAGTTGTTTGGGTTTCTAATTTAAAGTGAGGGTTTGTGAAATTCAAGAGAAGGATTTGAATCATGTTAGGGTAGTGATAAATTGATGATGGTTGTGATATGTATTTTAGCATCTTATGATATGTAAATCTAGTCAAGTAGTTGTTTTGTATATTGTCACTTAAAATTGTTAAAATTGGAGTTTTAACAAACTAGGTTTTTGAAAATTGTTTAAATATTGGGTTTAAAAATGTGATTAGGTTTTTCATGACTTCATTAACATTATAAAATATAGTTTAATACTTTAGTTCATGAAAAATCCAAGCTAAATTGTTGTTTGTGCATTTTTGCTATAAAATTGTTAAATTTGGGTATATTGTAAACTAGAATTTTGGAATTTATGGAATTTGATGAGGATAAATTATACGAATGGTTTATATGACTTAGTTATGATATTTAGTGAATATTGTGGCCGCTAGATTCGTTTAAACATCAATATGTTGTATAAAAGCGGATAATTTTGCTTATTAGGTTTTCGGAAAAATAGCTTTAAAGCGAATTTGATGTTTTGGTGATTTTAACTTTTTATATATATATATTTAAGGTGTTGTGAAACCACGATTGATACGTTTGAGTTTTTCAAGATGGTTTGACGTTTGTACGCCAACGTCGAGAGTTTTTGGGTTGATTTGTGAAAGCAACCATAGGTTTTGACCTACGTGGGATTCACGTGTCGTTTTTGGTCATGAGTCGGATTTTAATACGACACGGTGCATTATGATATGTAGGTACCCCATGTGGACTTCGAGACGACAAGCAAGCGCGTGGCGATGTTGGCACCGGCTAGCGAGGACTAGGTGAGTAGATTTATGTCTACGGGGAGAAGTCGGGTGGATGGCGTATAGCACCCCCGCAGTCCGTAGTGTAGCTTATAATTGTATGTTTTTATAGGTGTTTTATGATACGAGAATGTGTATTCATGTTATGTTTATGTGTTCCTGGATTAGCTTTGGGTTAGTTGCGAAACCCTAGAGTAGTTGTTATACCCACATACGCACACACAGACTTGCATACATTACTTTCTTGTGTGCCGATTGGGATGCGTATATATGTATATATGCATGGGTATGGGACTATGCATATGTACATTCATATACACATGTATGGATAATGGGGATAGTACTTGGGATTTAAGATGAGTCGATGAGATTTGATTGAGGCCGTGAGATCGGTGATATAGCAGGGTTCGTATTTGAGATACGACATGATGTTGTAACGGGTCTTGACGTAGTGTTTCACACACGTGCATGCATACTTAGGCGGTATCAGTATTGTACTAGACGTAGATCAGTACCCCGATCATGAGATGTGATAAAGAGGATACCGGGTGAATATTATGATGAATGTGATATTGACCCGTACCCAGATTTGGGATGCCGTACGACGGATTTACGTACGAGCTATATTGATGATTGATCCGCACTCTTGATTTGGGATGCCTGATTTTAGATAGGGTATCGAATATGATATTATTGAAGCGGGATCACCGACTATACGTATACAGGTATGTATATGGATCGACTCAGATGTTAGGCGGTTTCCTTACCTGTAGTCCAGCTTGTTAGCTTAGCCCTTTAGTTTAGTTTTGTTGTTAGATTAGATTCGATTCTTACATATTTCAAAAACAAACGAATCGTGGGTATTTTAAAAGACAACCCAAGGGATCCTACGGATATTTCAAAAGACGTATCTTTTCATAAAAACACCGTAGCCCCTATTTTCAAAACCCCATGATTCGTGTTATTTCAAAAGGCACCATTTGTAGGACTTATATTAGATTAATGCAGGTTAGTTACAGTTGCGTCTAGTTTTCAGCTCCCGCTTATTATTGTGGTTCGCTTCGCATCACATACTTATGTTATAATTTCTTATTGCAATGTTGATATCATATTGTTAGGACACCAGCACCATTACCGATGATGCATATGTACCGCGTACACTTACTTGCCGGCTCACACACATCTTCATCGGTAATTGCCATGTCACGTACACCTTAGAAAATATTATTGCTTGACTTAGCTTGTTAGTTAGTAATTTGACATGATATTAGTGTATCTGCCTTATATGCCAGCTTAAAATTGTAGTTATTACTTGTCACTTCATGCATACTGTTATTCATTGTTATGCCTATATTCATGGTTTTACAAACTATTGATGATTTGGATTCGGATTTCCATGAAGTTTTCTGGATTTGGGGGGGGAACCCGCAAAACTTATATAAACTGATTTCTCTCTTTTTAAATAAAAAGTGCGGTTTTTCCCATGATGTATGAGTCGTCTACCATGAGTTTGCTGATGGATTTCGAGACCCGATTCGAGGAGACGGATGAACCGTTTCGGGTACATGGTGGACCCGGTAAGGTACCCCGGGGCAAGAAGCGCGTGATGATGACGATGTGAGCCTGGCAGGGGAGCACTACCTACCGGTGATTTTACCCGACGCGTCGGATATCCGGAGGATACCGTCGTGGTCTTGAGATGGATGGTAGGGGCCGGTCTGGACTGACGGCGCCCTAGATATTGTGATTGAGACATTGAGATTTCGAGATATTGAGGTACAGAGACTGTGATACAGAGATATCGAGATATTGGGATTACGTTTTGTGCCGATGCTATGCACTGTTTTATGCTGATTTCATTATGATACCTCATTTTAAAAATACAAAGGAAATCTCACTAAATTATGAAAACAGCTCTTCATTTACATGTATTCTGTTTTCATGCATTCATACCTCATTCATATGATATATTGCTACCTGAGGCACTGACACGGGCACATGAGATTACACTCGGCTTAGATATTTACCCTAGCCTTGTTATAGGTTGCATGTTATATATATAATTGAGAATATATTATGATCATTGACCTAGGTTGCGTTATTTATGCGATTTCTTTCCGTAGAGATTTTTCTATTCACGAGTTGGCAACTCACCCCCGTTGTGCCCCAGTTTCTTGCAGGTTTGCCGTACAGGTTTCATTACGGCTTGCGGGCATAGTTTCCTTCGGGTGATTTGCTAGTAGGTGGGTTTACTTGTATCGTACCCCCATTATATATCTTGTATATCATTATTCTGTTGTATCTAGAAGTTCCATCAACCAAACATGTATTTATTTCAGAGATAAAGACCAGTGATGTTTTTCTTTCGACCTTAGAGTCGCGCGTTTTATTTCTGTGGTTTTCTTGTGGTTTTGAGTTTTGATCCTCGCCGTTGGCGTTGTATATTATATTGCTTGTGTGGTTGTGACCGTCGGTTGACGAAGAGCTAGCTCCCGCTTGGGGATGCCTTTTATTGATTTCGTATACTATTCATGTTGTATCCCGTTTGGGAGCCAGTATTTACAAAGGAGACTGTGCCGAAATTTTCAGGAAATACTTGATGTTTTTTTAAAAAACTGCATAATTCGGCTTATGCTATTGAAACTACTTGTTTTAAATTGGTTTTCCTTCACTCTACTACTTTTCTTAGTTTGGATTTCTGGGTTCTCGGTTCACTTAGATTACGTACGCCCGAGACGTTCGTAGTTTAAGTGCCGGTCATGTTCCGTACTTTCGGGACGTGACAAGTTGGTATCCGAGCGTTAGGTTTTACCTTCGGAGCGTAGGACGACCCTTGGTTGATGGAATAGGTGACTAAAGTAGAGTGACGTACCGTAGGTATGTTCCGCGGCATATTTACGATACGCTACTCTACTTAAGAAGCCTTAGGATGTACATTTCTTTGCTCAGTATTATATTCATTTCGATCTAGCCTCATCAGTACCAGTTATGGTTTTGCTGCCACGATTACGGGCAGGGAGAGCTACAGCTAGAGTTGCGGTCAGCACAAGCTCGTCACGAACGAGGACTGACCAGGGCGAAATTCCGGCGACACACGATTGCGGAGATGTGTCTTTTTACTGTGTTTCCGCGCCACGAGCGTTTGGCGGATCGCCTTTATTAGGTTACTCGGATGTGCTGATCGACACTAGAGGATTGAGCCAATGAAAGAAGCCAGCCAGATTTTGATGACCGTTGGTGTGTTGCTTATTCATGATGATCGAGGCACTGTTCAGCGTGCAGACGAACGAGCCAATTATTGCTGCGAACGACGAGATATTGTCCCAGATGCTGGAATTAGGGCAGAACGAGTTGTACTAAGAGATGATAGAAGGTCGCTAGTCATCGAGGATGAATGACTAGGACATGTGGATCGTTCGCCTACCCCGATGCGAGGTCATCAGATAGATTGATTCCAGCTAGAGACGACTTCACGCGGAGACGTTGAGAGTCGACAGAGACGATCGAATGTCAGAAACCTATTATTCCAAGTTTAAAGTAGTCAGAAAGACATGCAGGCAATTTTATGGTCCTTCTAGAAGAATGAAACCCTAACTCGACTTAATGACCGTGTGAAAGCCTTGGAACTTTCGGGTTTGCGGCAGTTCTGCGGCGCCATTAGTGAGGCTTGGGTTTGCCCTTCTACGGATGGACCACCGATGCTGTGGTATGTACTTGATACTATTAGACGGTGCCCAAGATGTTGGGATCTTGGGGGATTATGAGGTTTTGACGACTCGATCGGATGGCTCGACTTAATTCGGATGCTAGGTGGTGAGATGCATTCTTGGGAGACTCCAGATACGAGGATAGTCGTTGGAGCTTAGTCCATGTAGCCACGACGAGACGAGTCCAAAGTAGATGACATTAAAGAAAAGTGAAGTAGGAGGTTTGTACCAGATCTAGATGAGATGACGTTCCACTCCGCCGACATCAGAGATGCGATGCGCATGCCGAGGCATGGTACTTGGATTTACCTTCCAGAAGGAGTCGCGATGAGTATGCAGTCGTTCCAGAGCAAGATGCAGATATAGGAAAGGACGATGACTTCCGGACAGTTGGCAGAGACGAGACATGGAAGAGACCATGAGCAGGATTCCTTCCAGGACCCTGCTGCAATGATACTTGTGTTAGTTATATGTATGCCCTAGAGGCCATTACTGTACATACGTTGTATATTGTAATGGATGCTTGGACATATATAGGGAGGACTTTCTTGCTCGACATGATAGTATGCTATCTGGTTGTACTTTATCTTAACATGTACTCTGATTGTCTCTATATTACATGTTGATAAAGCCCTTAGGATGTGTACTCGACTACTAGGACTATGATGAGATCATACTAGTGGGTCCACGGTAGTCGACGAGTACATCCTATAACTGTTCCTAGTCGAGGGTGTATCGAGACAGGGCATCGATACACCAGAGTAGACTAGCGTATACGCATCTTGACCCATATGATGGGCGATGGATGATCCCATATCCATCGGTGTTTGACATCAAGGATGTTGTACGGGTGCTCAGTGGAGACTGGGTACACTGGACGGACTCGCCGAGAACTCCCAGATGGTATTATACCTCACGTCAGATGGCAGTTCTCCGGTGACACTGGTACAGAGTAGTCTGTTGACCCGAGATCGTCATAGAGTCTTGTGTGATTCCCACTGTGCTTTGATTTCCATCATACCACGTCCAAGAGGGCGTCCAAAAAGGTAGCTTTTGGGTACAGTCCCGAATCACATGGAGGCAATGAGCGATAGGAGGGGATTCGTCTCTCCCGGTATAGGGAGTTGATGTTGTGCTGTGTTCGATTGGCTATAACCGGAAATCCCAGGCCAGGGTTGCTAAGATTTACTGGTAAGTGTTATCAGTAGTTTCTCGAACTGTTATAGACCTTATATCGACACGACTTATCGAGCTACTGGGGTCTGACGTTTACCACCCCTAGGCGAGATATGCAACATATCAGACGACGAGACCGGACTGTACGAGAGTGTTACTGTTTGGATTCAAAGGAGAAGTTACAGGCTTGCTTGTTGATCTTCTGAGCGCTCAGTACCTGGGTGGCTGTTACGTTTAGCTGACCGCTTGCAGCTTGTGGGTGTTTGATATGATCATCACCTACTGCCGGCATATTGACGATTCTTTAGAGTCCTACACAGAGGTTTCTTGACTCGGGCAAAACGGAGTAGGGGCACATATGTGATATGTGCGGGACCGAGGATAATGCGATATGAGATACCGTATTCTATTCTCACGATATATGTTATCAGCCGGGTCATCGGATCAAGTGTTGATTTGATGAATCGGTACGGATAAATATTAGTCGGTTATATGCGATATAGCCGGATTGTCGGATCAAGTGTTGTTCCGATAATTTAATGTATAATAATATATATGATATATTAAATTACATTAACTAATATTAGCTCACTAAAAGATTCTTTTTCTCACTCGGGTAATACATTGATATATATGCGATATATGTTAATTGTATTATTTTATTTGGTTACAATAAATATTATATATGTGATATATACTATTGTAACATGATATGATAACTAATGCAACATGTTTAGTAAAGATTAATCAAGATTAGGGTTTGATTTGGGTTAATGACTTCTAGTAGATTCTAGAAGGTTTTCTTTTTTGTTTTGGAAAAAATATTTTCAAGTGACTCATTCTTAACCTAACCCAAACCCTAGCCTTGGTTAATTCTCTACAAAGGTTAAGTTAACCATGGTTGCATTATTGATCATTATCTTTTTTGCATTATTCATCACAAAAGGAATTCTATTCATATTGTTCATCTTCTTCCTTCTTCTTCATGCAAAGCTTTCTTGCTTTGATATTTGTGATGAAAATTTATGAGAAAAAGATAAATAAAGACAGCAAAAATCCTACTTCATCATCCTCATCTTCCCTTGCCCTTTAGATGAGAGTGTTCACTCAATTTTAGTGAGTGTTAGCTTGTGTTAATGAAACTTCAAGGTAGATCATCTTTGTATCGAAGATCGGAAGCAAGACTGCATCTTTCTCTTCGTGGAACCTCTCGAGAGTTCGGAACACGATGATCGCAGCGAAGGGACTTCAAAACGGAGCTTAAGAAGTGAAGGACCGGATCTACAAAGGTTGTAATCCTTCTCACTTAGTGTTAAAGTGTTTAGCATGTTTGTTTTCGCCTAATCTCTTGTTTAAAGATCCGTATTCGGGTTGTTCGTCACGGCTAAATTTTTAATCGGGCATGGTCGATGCCTTGTAGACCCTTGTGCTGCGCATGCCCAGCAACCCTACAGTGGTATCAGAGCCAAGCTAGAGATTTAGGCGAAGTCTAGACGAAGTTTAAAGTCCGATCGAACGCCGAAACCCCGATACGGAACCCTCTCTGGACAATTTTCAAAAAGGTGGTTTTTTCTGAATTAAAAATGCTCAGAAAAAAAAGCAGGAAAAAGTAAGAATTACTGTGAAGTACGGTCCCCTAAGTCGACTATTTGACTGCGGAACAGCGGCGAAACCATGGGTTTTGCGGCGGTTCCGCGGGCAAAATTTGACTTAGTCCCTGAAATTTCATGTAATTATTTTTAGTCCCTTTCTTGTTATTTTTTTCTGGGAATATTTTAATTCCACTCAAGTGTTGAGTTTTCAAGGGTTGTATTGGGGAATCGTTGATTCGATCGGATGATTTAACTTTGTTTAGATTGTCCGGATAATTTTAGAAACTGTTAAAAAGTTCGGGCGGATATCGATAACTCACTTTTTCCCCTGTCGGAAAATTTTTCAAAAGTTGGATTTTTCCTCGTGTTTAAGAACGTTCTAAGTCGTGCAAGTAACGCGGTGGACCCTCTAGAAGACAACAAACCTTAACTCGATTATGTGACCGTCTTGAACTGCCTCTAAACCTTAGGGTTTGCGGCAGTACGGCGTGCCACATGTGAGGCGTTGGCTTGACCCTTCTACGGCTGGACCATTGGTACTGTGGCATGTGATGGATGTTTTTAAACTGATTTCAAGTGTTGAGATATATTGGGGAAATCTTGGGTGTTAGATTATTCGATCGGAAAGTTTAACATTGTCTATTTATCTGGAATGTGATACAATATTTGGAATCCACAGGTAGTTATGAGATAACTAATTTGAATGTTATAAATCTAGCAGTCCAGTCTCAGATGATCGGTTGCTACGGAATTTTGATGTGATCAAAAGTCCATCGCAATCACGTAGCGTACACGGATACTCGCCGGGTAAACTTAACAGACAGCCACGCCCCATAGTCCCGACCAAGTGACTGTAGGAGAACCCCGTCGCCAAAAGCATCCGTTCGGGTGCTCGTGGCTGTGGTGTTCCGCCTTAGTGCACTTCGTCGACGGCATCTGGGGGTGCGGCCGTCTACTAAAGTTTGCGACGAGCATTCGATCAGGATGTCGGGAATCTTGTTGAATTGCCCGACTTGATATTGAAAAGAGTTTTCGATAATGAGACTAAAATGCGGGGTTTATAATTGTTAGGCATGTGATGTCTAAGAAATTCATTTGGTTAGGCATGCGATGTCTAAAGAGGTTGCGGATTCCAACTGTTGTAGTTTTACACTTTCTTTTCTGTGACCGTAAGCGTAGTATGTGGTGTATCGCCGGCTTCGTTGCTATACATCAACGACAATCGGGATACGCATACTTGCTTACGTTGATGATATGAGATATTATGTGTTGCCGTGATATATTATATTGGATCATCGCATTTGAATAGCCGAGGGTTTTATATGAGATGAGAGTTTTTCTTTTTCATTCATGTAAAATTCATTTGTATGTAATATTCTTTTATTGGGGCATTTCCAGGTTGCGGAAGATGTCACCGTTGTATATTATTTACTTTTCCGCATTAGGTAGACCCAAGGCGGGGAGCACAAGTAACCGGGTTCTAGGGTCCAGTGGGAGACCATCTCGAGGAGTCGAGACCGGGTCTCCTAACCCTAGAATTGGCAGTGTTACTTGCCGCTCTCGTAGGGGTCTAGGGATGTGGGTTTGGCTATTCATCGCGACCGTGGAATCCGTGTTTTATACAGGCTCGTATTGAAAACACGGACGTCCTAGTATATCCAATATTTCATATATGTTCTTCTGCTGCAATGTTCTGTGATGAGATCATATTACTGCCTGTGACGAATGTTTATATTATATATATGAGATATATGTTATATTGCAGATTTCGTTTTCAAATGTGATGCTTGCGAAGCATAATAAAAATCCTACTTCATCATCCTCATCTTCCCTTGCCCTTTAGATGAGAGTGTTCACTCAATTTTAGTGAGTGTTAGCTTGTGTTTATGAAACTTCAAGGTAGATCATCTTTGTATCGAAGATCGGAAGCAAGACTGCATCTTTCTCTTCGTGGAACCTCTCGAGAGTCCGGAACACGATGATCGCAGCGAAGGGACTTCAACACGGAGCTTAAAAGTGAAGGACAGGATCTACAAAGGTTGTAATCCTTCTCACTTAGTGTTAAAGTGTTTAGCATGTTTGTTTTTGCCTAATCTCTAGTTTAAAGATCCGTATTCGGGTTGTTCGGCACGGCTAAATTTTTAATCAGGCATGGTCGATGCCTTGTAGACCCTTGTGCGCGTGCCCAGCAACCATACAACTTGCACCCAGGATCAGATGTATCACGTACATTCAGAGAGCCAGAGGCCGACGCCAGTGATATGCTGTCTTACGAGTGGTCACGATGATTGACCGAGAGATGACCAGAGAAGTGCCAGAACGGGATCATCCCCGTTTGCACACCTGACAGGGCCGATGAGCCGATGGACCGAGAGATTGGTAATTCACAGTGAAGACCATGTCCCAGGTGTGGTCATTGTTACGCACACCAGCAGGCCAGAGTTCATGATCATCGACGAGACGTCCCATTAGTGACCGCGACAGTTGGCCCGAGATTCTTAGAGGATGCACTTGAGCGGTACTATTCCTCCCTTATTGATTTCGATGTTTTGGGTGATTTATTCGCATGATTTGATTTTGATGATTGTGGATTTACGATCTTTGCCCAGTGTTGCACTTGATATCGTTTTCGTGCTTTGGTTTCACATGTTTGTGATTTTACGGTTTTAGACATTTGAGTTGGTTTTGTGCGTATGCACGCACACGATTTGGTTCCTGCACTCTGTATAGTTTATATATGCTTGCAGTGCAGTGATACGCCTTTTGTTCACTTAGATGCACTGGACTTCGATTTCGATTGTGATACTCGATAATTGTTTTGTGCACCTTTTGCACCTGATTTGATTTTGCGCATGTTCGGCGCTTGATATTGGATTTCATGATTTCGTGCACGATGGATGCACCTGAGTTGGATTTTCGCGCATGTTGGGCGCATGTTTTGAAGTGTGATTTTGGTGCACACCAGATGCACTAAATCGAGATTTTTCGTGCATGTCAGATGAACCTGATTTTGCTGTCAGGCACACATGTTGCCTACGACAGATGTTTCGTGCACACCCGATGCACTTAGATGTTGTTTCTGTGCATATGTATGACACATATTTGGATTTTAATTTCCGTGCGCACAAGACGCACGTAGTATTCATACCCGTATTTCGGGATTGATTTTTCTTATAGAGCAGTACGTTTTTATAATATTGCTATGTGTTTTCGTACTGAGCAGGACTAGTCAGAGGACAGTACCTGAATATATTTTACATGTATAGTTTCGAGTTATATCATATTGGTTTTGCTTTGGATTTGGTATTGATGTCTTCCCCATGACTCCGATGATTGCGGGATGCTTGACGGAGTTCTGATTTGAGTTATATGCTCATTTTTCATGCGCATGCGTTGCGCTACGATTTGTTTTATGTATTTATGATTTCGGAGCCCCGGCGATTTGATGGTTTTGGCCGAAATATTTTAGTATTTGGGGAAAGTTTTAATTTAAATTCGGGGACCGAATTTCTTTAAGGGGGGAAGATTGTAACGTTTTGAAAATCGTTTCGGTAAAATTTCGAAAAAACGGTAAAATAAGGGGGTTTCTGTAAAAAGTCAAAATGCAAATATCTTTATTATAAAATTAAATATACAAATTCTAACTATGTAATTGCTAGTATTTGTTGTTTATTGAGCCACTGGTGAAATTTCAAATTTTCTGAAAAATTTTCCGAAATTAATTATTTTAATATTATTTTAAGCCTTCACTAATATATTTAATTAGGGAAAATTACAAATTGAAATGAGTTGAAACAAATTTTGTACATCATAAAACATTAAATAAAATTTTATCATGTGGTTTTTGAAACGAAATCGTTTGCCAAAACGGTTTAGAAAATATCGAAGAAAAAGGCTTTTTTTCGGTAAAATTGGTGTTAATGGGAATTGGGGTAATACACTTATCTTTTTGCCTAACACATACACCCATAACTCACCCTCTCTCCCTCTCCCCATGTGGCCAACCCCACCATGACAGCCCTCCCCCTCTCTCTCTCCAATCACAAAGAAAAGAGAAGAAAAGAAAAGAAAATGATAAAAGAAAATGTGGACTTTGACTTTCCCACTTTCTCCACCTCACTCTCTCTCCTCCCTCACTCATTTCCCCTCCCCATTCTGGCCGAGAACAACAATTCCTGCAGCCCCTCCCCGCTTAATTTCCTCACCTCATCTCTCTCCAAAAATCTACAAAAAAATTCCATGAAAAATCAAGCAAACCTCACTGAAATCAAAATCCAACACTTACCCATTATTCTTTATCCCTTCTAGCATGGATCTTGGGGAATGGAAGCTAATTTGGGAGGCTAAATTGCATGTAGATCTACAAGTCTTGGAGGTATAAATCTTGTCCAAATGGTTAAATTGTTGGTATTTTTCTTAAGCTAAAGTAGTTAAAAGTTGTTTGGGTTTCTAATTTAAAGTGAGGGTTTGTGAAATTCAAGAGAAGGATTTGAATCATGTTAGGGTTGTGATAAATTGATGATGGTTGCGATATGTATTTTAGCATCTTATGATATGCAAATCTAGTCTAGTAGTTGTTTTGTATATTGTCACTTAAAATTGTTAAAATTGGAGTTTTAACAAACTAGGTTTTTGAAAATTGTTTAAATATTGGGTTTAAAAATGTGATTAGGTTTTTCATGATTTCATTAACATTATAAAATATAGTCTAATACTTTAGTTCATGAAAAATCCAAGCTAAATTGTTGTTTGTGCATTTTTGCTATAAAATTGTTAAATTTGGGTATATTGTAAACTAGAATTTTGGAATTTATGGAATTTGATGAGGATAAATTATAGGAATGGTTTATTTGACTTAGTTATGATATTTAGTGAATATTGTGGCCGCTAGATTCGTTTAAACATCAATATGTTTTATAAAAGCGGATAATTTTGCTTATTAGGTTTTCGGAAAAATAGCTTTAAAGCGAATTTGAAGTTTTGGTGATTTTAACTTTTTATATGTATATATTTAAGGTGTTGTGAAACCACGATTGATACGTTTGAGTTTTTCAAGATGGTTTGGCGTTTGTACGCCGACGTCGAGGGTTTTTGGGTTGATTTGTGAAAGCAACCATAGGTTTTGACCTACGTGGGATTCACGTGTCGTTTTTGGTCATGAGTCGGATTTTAATACGACACGGTGCATTATGATATGTAGGTACCCCATGTGGACTTCGAGACGACAAGCAAGCGCGTGGCGACGTCGGCACCAGCTAGCGAGGACCAGGTGAGTAGATTTATATCTACGGGGAGAAGTCGGGTGGATGGCGTATAGCACCCCCGCAGTCCGTAGTGTAGCTTATAATTGTATGTTTTTATAGGTGTTTTATGATACGAGAATGTGTATTCATGTTATGTTTATGTGTTCCTGGATTAGCTTTGGGTTAGTTGCGAAACCCTAGAGTAGTTGTTATACCCACATACGCACACACAGACTTGCATACATTACTTTCTTGTGCGCCGATTGGGATGTGTATATATGTATATATGCGTGGGTATGGGACTATGCATATGTACATTCATATACACATGTATGGATAATGGGGATAGTACTTGGGATTTAAGATGAGTCGATGAGATTTGATTGAGGCCGTGAGATCGGTGATATAGCAGGGTTCATATTTGAGATACGACATGACGTTGTAACGGGTCTTGACGTAGTGTTTCACACACGTGCATGCATACTTAGGCGGTATCAGTATTGTACTAGACATAGATCAGTACCTCGATCATGATATGTGATAAAGAGGATACCAGGTGAATAGTATGATGAATGTGATATTGACCCGTACCCAGATTTGGGATGCCGTACGACGGATTTACGTACGAGCTATATTGATGATTGATCCGCACCCTTGATTTGGGATGCCTGATTATAGATAGGGTATCGAATATGATATTATTGAGGCGGGATCACCGACTATACGTATACTGTTGCGCCACGGCAGCGCCCCGGCCGTCTTACCGAGGCCAAAATGCGGAATCAAAAATTTTCCTTACTTGGAAACTGGCGCTACCGCGGACAATGAAACCTGGATCGTTAACCATTAACCTATACTAGCTAACAAGAGATAGGAAGAGAAGTATACCAAGTGATCCGAGTCCTCCGGTCTTCTCTTCATCGTCCCGATCTCCCGCGGAATGTCTTGTCTCCACATCGTCGCCTCCTCGCCGGAAGGGCACCACATCGCCTGCATCTTTTACGGGCTCCCGCCTCAATACCGAGGCAACTCGAGCATGAAGCCGGCAAGTCGACATGCCCAAGAAATGCTGTAGAATGTAGTGTAGAAACTTTATCTCTTGGAGTTTATGTAGTTGCCTTTGAAGATGATGGAGGAATCAAGATTAGAAAAATGGTGCTTGCATTTTTCTAACATGAAAATGAGATCAAGAATGAAAACTCTCAAGAATGAAAACCTCTTCTTCTCTTTTCTCTCAAGTGAGTTCTATCATCTCTAAAATGAGAATGGTGGAGGAGGGAATACAAAACCACAATCATAGAAGGAAGGTAATGGTAGTAAAAGCAAGTGGTGACCATAGCCAAACATTATCATCACAATCTCACATCAAAACCAAATCAATCCTAATCACCTTTTACAAGAAATGATGATAGAAAAGAAAGGAATAAAAAAGATGCTATCATAATTAATACATATGCAAGAAACCCCCTCCTCAAATGTAATTTGCAAAACTGCAAATTACCCCCTCCACCAGAAAAGTCCGCCCGGGAAAGAACAAAGGAAAACCGGCCGGAACGGAATGCAAACTGGCAACTCCAGAAAACTGGTCCCGTAATAAATTACAGGAAAACCCCGATACTGTGCATACACACCTGCATCTGTATTCCGTCCGGATACAAATGCAATGAGACAAAATCTACACTGTACTAAACTAGGACCGGCTTAAGCCAAAGCCGGCTAGTAATATCCGTTCGATCCTGATCCGTGCAATACCGCACGTATCAGATCGAACCCTGCCATATAACTATACGGCCACTAGTACAAAACTGTCCGATCCTGATCCGTGCAATACCGCACGTATCTGATCGGACCCTGCCATATCTCCATACGGCCTCTACAGCGTTTCGCCCGAAAGCTTGAGTAACTGTAAGTGTGGTGGACTCTAAAGACTCGTCAATACTATGGCTGTGGATTTAACCACTAGCACGTCAGAGGTATAAGCCAATACGTGACGGGCCACCAGCTATTGACTAAAAGGGGCGTCGATGAGTGAACTCATCCTGACACCCTACTGAGCCTGTCAGTGACAATATCCATACAGTCCGGTCCGTTCGTCTATGAGCATCGCATGTCGGGCCTAGGGGGTTGGTAAAAGTCAGACCCCCAAAAGCGGTACAAGTCATGTCGGAGTGTAGCCAAGAACGCCCTGAGATACTACTGGAATACCTACCAGTAAATCTCCTGCCTCGGCCGAGGGCTTTGCGTAATGGCTCTCCTAGACACAGCGCGACCTCACCCCCAATACCGGGAGAGACGAACCCCTGAAGATCCGCTCACTGCCTCCATGTGGCTCGGGACTGTACCCAACTAAAACCTGTTTGCACGACTCCTTTGAGCCGTGGTAGGGTAGTAATCAAAGCACAGTGGGAACTCACACGAGACAAATGACGATCCTCAGGTCGATGAACTAACCTGTACACATGTCACCAGGGAACTACTATCTGACATCAGGTATGAGACCAACTAGCATGTTCCCGGCGAGTCCTGTCCGGTGTACTCATAACCCAATGAGCACCTGTATACATCTTAGGTGAACCAACTGACACCAGTGGCTTGTGAGACCGGCCACCGTCCCTCGTCGGGGTCTCGACTGTATACACTAGTCTACTAATGGAGTATCGATGCCCTGTCTTGAAACTCCTACGACTAGGGACCTTTTAAGGATGTGCTTATAGACTACCGGCTCCCACGTATATTGTAAGTGCACGGCGGCGCCCCGGCCGTCAATCCGACGCCGGAATGCGGAAGCGGTGATAAACTTTAATTTTGCGGACTTAGCAAACCGGCACCACCGCGCACTAAACATCCGGATCGTAACCATTAACAAGTCTAAGCTACTAACAAGATAGGGAAGAGAAGTATACCGACAGATCCGAGTCCTCCGGTCTTCTCGTCGTCGTCCCGATCTCCTGCGGAATGTCCCGACTCCTCCTCGTCGCCGGAAGTGCACCACATCGCCTACTTCTTTTACGGGCTCCCACCTCAATGCCGAGGCAACTCGGGCACGAAGCCGACTACTCGACGTGCCCAAGATATGCTGTAGAATATCTAGAGAAGAAGTCTCATTTGGGGTTTTTGGAGCTTTGCCATTTGGTGGAAGAAAAGATAGCCACTTTAGAAAATGAGCTAGAGGGCTTTTCTAGCAAGCATGAGAAACAAAATGCCACACCTCAAAAATGAAATCCCTCTCTATACATGGCCGGCCAATACAAGTGAGGGAGGAGAATGAGAATGAGAGTGTAGTGTGATAGAAAATGAGAGAGTCATCCAATAATGCAAGGGAGAGAGAAAGAGAAGGCTATCATGCAAAAAGAATCATCACTAAATCAAACCCACACTCAACCATCTCTCATCATCAACAATCATGACTTTAAAAGTCAAGCCATGATGGAGTCAAAACAAGTCAATGATGGTGCACATCATGAAAGCCATCATGATGCAACAAGATGCAAAGAACCCCTTCCACTAATGCCTATTTGCAACAATGCAAATAATCCCTCCTCCACCAAACTTCGGCCAATGAACGGAACAATGGAAATCGGCCGAAACGGAAAGCAAACTGGCAACCCCAGAAAACTGGTCCCGTAATAAATTACAGGAAAACCCCGATACTGTGCATACACACCCGCATCTGTATTTCGACCGAAATACAAATGTCATGAGACAAAATCTCCACTGTACTATACTAGAATCCGGCTTATACCAAAACCGGCTAGTAATATCTGTTCGATCCTGATCCGTGCAATACCGCACGTATCTGATCGAACCCTGCCATATAACCATACGGCCTATAGTACAAACTGTCAGATCCTGATCCGTGCAATACCGCACGTATCTGATCGGACCTTGCCATATCTCCATACGGCCTCTACAACCTTTCGCCCGAAAGCTGAGTAACTGAATGTGGGGGACTCTAAAGACTCGTCAATACCTTGGTTGTGGATTTAACCACTAGCACGTTAGAGGTATAAGCCAATACGTAACGGGCTACCAGGTACTGACTAAAAGGGATGTCTGTGAGTAAACTCATCCTGACAACCCTACTGAGCCTGTCAGTGACAATATCCGTACAGTCCGGTCCGTTCGTCTATGAGCATCGCATGGCGGGCCTAGGGGGTTGGTAAAAGTCAGACCCCCAAAAGCGGTACAAGTCGTGTCGGAGTGTAGCCCAGAACACCCTGAGATACTACTGGAATACCTACCAGTAAATCTCCTTGCCTCGGCCGAGGGCTTCGTGTAATGGCTCTCCTAGACACAGCATGACCTCACCCCCAATACCGGGAGAGACGAACCCCTGAAGATACGCTCACTGCCTCCATGTGGCTCGGGACTGCACCCAACTAAAACCTGTTTGCACGACTCCTTTGAGCCGTGGTAGGGTAGTAATCAAAGTACAGTGGGAACTCACACAAGACAAATGACGATCTCCAGGTCGATGAACTAACCTGCACACATGTCACCAGGGAACTGCCATCTGACGTCTGGTATATGACCAACTGGCATGTTCCCGGCGAGTCCTGTCCGGTGTACTCATAACCCAATGAGCACCTGTATACATTTTAGGTGATCCAACTGACACCAGTGGCTTGTGAGACCGGCCACCGCCCCTCGTCGGGGTCTCGACTGTATACACTAGTCTACTATGGAGTATCGATGCCCTGTCTCGAAACTCACACGACTAGGGACCATTTCAGGATATGCTTATAGACCCCAGCTCCCACTTATATGATCGTCCTCATACTGCTGGTGGTCAAGCAAGAATCCTAGGGGCTCTATCAACGTGTAATAGCGACGTGTCAGGTCACCTAAAACAGTACACGATGATAAAGGTAAACCAGATAGCATACTATCATCTCGAGTAAGACTGTCCTACCGGGATAGGTCCTCCATCAATCATTGCAATCACGTACCTGTGATCCAATAATTGACTCTGAGGGCATTATCTCCAACAATCTCCCACTTGCACTCAAGGCTAATTATTGCGATGTCGCATACTCACAGTCCGTGTGATACCGAACACCCAACTCCTCTACTAGTCAGTCTCACAAAGCTCGTTTGTGAAACTATTGCGTTCGAGGAATAGCCTCAGTGAGTGGATCCTCCTTGATGTCTCTTTCTATGTCTCTCTATATCTCAAGTTCGCGGAGAACCCATCTCCCGAAATGAGCAATACCTGTCTTAGAATGTGTCTGGATGTCTGATGGGACATAGCTCATAAATGAACTCCAAATCCAAACTTCTTAGACTGTATCGTCAACTGAACTTAATCAGTATCCTGCGCCATGCCTCCCTCAGTATTGCCTTGGACCACCTTTCCAAAATACTGCCCCTCGTCAGAGGGAAAACTAAAACTCTGACAACCTCCTTGTCGTCCATGTCACCTTGGAAGCCTGGAATGATAACTGTCTCCCGAATGAGGCTGTCGTTATCATATCCCTAGAACATTCACTTATGTTCTAAAACTGCTTCCGACTGTTTCTCCAGGATTGGATTAATGTCAACTTATTGCATCTAGTGCAAGAACAATATCTGGTGTGGTACTTGACATCTCATGATTGACTCAATTGCCTGAGCAAATGATCTGCCAATCATGCACGTCCCTCTCCCCTTTAGTCTGTAAGACACCTTTGGAGAGGGTGACTCCATCACCTGCAGGTACACTACCGTGCCAGGAGTCGTCCATTCTAAATACTCTTAGAATGCTGTCAAAGTACCCTGATTGGGAGACCACCCAAATCTAGATCTAAAACCATAGATCTAGTAACCAGTATGTCTGATATAATATCCAATTCCTTTGTGGAGAAAACACTGTGTGACAACCAAAGTATAACCGATCGTAGTATAGGAGTTTCCTTTCCTATTCTGTGTATGTCATCCAAATACTATGACATCACACCCTACTACCTTCTCAACAGATCTATCCCCTATTCTGATGAAGTCAAATCCATGACTGTCACGTCAGAAATAGATGATCTATCTCCGCTATATCTGCTTTAGTCTATAAATAGACATAAGCTACCTGTCCACCAATGCTTCCGCTGCTCCCACTGACTACGACAACCCTCTGGCAGAGTCATATAGACGTACACTTCTAAAACTAGTTTAGAACGACGCTATACTCATCCTCCCGCCGGGTCTCGCAGCCTGGAACAACAGCAATGGTAATTGTGGGTAAACAAGAACTTCCCTGTCACCGTCCTTGAGGCTACCGTAGTACCTCTCGGGTGCCTGAAGTTACCCACCAAATCTGCGGAGTGGACAATGGAATGTCAATCCAGATTGAATCTTTAGGTTCCTTATCAAATCTTCAGTAATCGTTCGTGGTTCTGGAATCACTTCCAGTTCTACCATACTCCCACTACTGTTTTCTGAAAAAAAATCCATTTTTAATAAAACTGTGGCGAGTCTAGAACAATACTGCTATTGTTCATCCAGATGGTAGAAAGTCAACCCTCGTCATAGCCTGGGTCAACCCACAAACAGCCATTACAGAAACGTGCCTTGAGTTATCCAGAGTCTGGTTTTAATCATAAGCTGGACAACTCCCCGTACCTAACAACGTTAAGATACGAACTGTTCTATATCCCATATAGGACCAGAGGCACTGATTTGATTGAACCAGATCCAAATCATGCAACTGTCTCCAGTGCATGTCAACTAAATGGAAGGAGGCCGATCAGCGTTACTCAACTTAGGAATGCATCCAATTATGAGTAACCTGAAAGAGAAGCAAGTTCTCTTAGTCACTACTACCAACCGAATACCATACACAAGTGTCTACATCTTCGATCTCTTTGAAGAATCCCGATACTTGCTACACCTGGTTCTCTACTCTATTCAAATACCTATAACTTCTCAACATTCGGACCCTGTGTTTCCACGAAACACCTGTCTAAAAACTAGAGAAGTCATAAGTAAACCGAATATAGTACGAGGACCAACCCTTCTGTCCGGATGGACCCTGGACAACATACAATACTCTGTATAAGTCCCATGAGTCTGATAACTCATTCACTGTGTGTCGTAGGTTGAGAACTGTACCTTTGGTACTATTCAATGCTCCTTACCTAACCATCCACTGATATAGGTAAATGTCGTAGACATAATTTCAGAAAGGTATATCTCACTCTATGAAAATAGACATACAGATATATCAATTTGAAATTGGTGCATAACAGCGGATATTCAAAACCAAATATTTGCCGACCGGCAAACGACCCAGGTGACTTCCTCAAATATCACCGATTACAACGAATCCCGATATAATGAGGATGATCACCCAATTCCCAATAACCTACTCCCACTCATCATCTGTAAAACCATACAGATGTGAGAATCATACCTGGTAAATACATACCCTGGAGCAAGTGTCTAATCGGGAAATCAGTTTTCTTTTAACAATACACAGTGAAACTGAAACATCGAAATGTTTCGATGGGGTATCGTGGTATTCCTAGTAATGCCTCTTCCAGATTCACGACTGTAACCATATAATTCTTTGCCACCTCTCAAAATCCCTTCATATGTCTTTAGTCTTTACCTTCTGCACACACCCCTTTAGGCCAAATGGTTTTCATCCTTCCCTACCGTTCGGCACCAGCCTATGGTTTGGAAGAAGACTATCCAATAAGCATAATGGGTGTACTGTCATAATCCTAGGAACACTCGCAATGCGAGAGAAGGTGAAGATAAAAGACACCTGAATAACTCTTATTCCTATTTCTCCTGGACCAGAATCCATCCCCGAACTGGAACAAGTTCCTTTCGAGTTCGTATATAACCATACGATGGAGTATCCAATAAACTGTGGATCTTCGTAGTGATACGGAGTGTTCTGGAGAAATACAAAGGTGATTTAAGATTGGCGAATAAATACTTGGTTTGGTCGTGAATATCTGTTGCAATTTACTTTGCCCTTTTACTAATCCCTTACTTTGTCTTAACATAATACCTTCTGCACACCATCGTTATGCTAATTGGTTTTCTTCATTCCCTACCGGTCGGCACCAGCCTAAGGTTTGGAAGAAGACTATCCAATTTGCGTAATAGGTGTACTATCTCCTAAACCAATGAGTACTCGCAACCTGAGAGAAGGTAAAAGGAAAAGACAACTGAATAATCCTATTCGTTTTCTCCAGAACCTGAAACCATCCTCGAATAAATTCTTTCGAGTTCGTATCTAACCATACGATGGTTTTGTCCAATGGAAGTGGACGTTCGTAGCAACACGGGGTGTCCTGGAGAAAAGGGTAAAAGTAGGAGTGGCAATGAGGTTAGCAACTCTGACAATCCAAAAGCCAGTGTTTAAGAAGGTTCGGTCAACATGGTCACTGAGTCATAGTCTTAGGGTCGGGTCAATGGTCGCTGCCGAAGAGAGAGAGAAAAGAAACACTCAGCGTGCACTCTATCCTAGATCAGAATGGTTACCAATTTATCTAATCTGGAATCCTCCCACTGTACCGCAAATTCTCCTCCAAACCTGAAAGAAGAATTAGTCGGGGTTACCCGAGGAGTAAACTAACTCATCAGTGGGAATCGGGATCCAACTATCATCGCATGACAACGTGACGGAATCCGCTCACGGTGTCACACTCCAGAAGGTATGCGCATATCTGGCAGGTTTCAGTTCTTTTGAAACTCCCGATGTGATTTCTGCCCCATGCTCTTATGACCTTGACTTTGGCCAACAAATCATAAGTCACATGTCAAGTTCTACCCGTCATTCTCCAGCTTGATTCGAATCCACCCGCACAAGCCCTTGACTTTGGCCAACAAGGCTATACGACTGTCCCAAACCAACGCATCTATCTATGCTGCATATGAATAACCAACAGCTACCAAACACTGTGCCTTGACTTTGGCCAACAAACACAGCTTGAATACTATTGACTACCCATATGAAACGACGGAGGGCTACGAATGGTTTCTGGCGAAAACCTTTAACGTAAAGAACTTGATATCGTCGAAGGAACGGATAGCTTTTTAAAATATAGTGACGAAAACCTTCGCTAAAGAGGTCACTCCCGGTGAAGGGATCTCGGCTCTTTCCCCGTAGAATGGGGTGCAGGATATTCCAACTGAATACCACAGTGCAAAGCAAAAGTAATCGGCTATAGTGAAGTTAATGCCCTGACGCAAACTTTTTGTCCAAGGGGTCACTCCCGGTGAAGGGATCTCGGCCCTTGCCTCGTCGACTGAGGAGCAGGATATTCCAACTGAATATCTCGATGCAAAACAAAAGTGAACGTCCTTGCAATAACAGCTTTTCGAAAAAGTGTTCCAACAACATCAGATTAGGTTTGTTTTTAACTTGCATTGATCCGAATCAATGCAGTCCCATCAATTGATCACACCAAAAAGAACGAAAATATACTGATGTACGTATATGCCATCCGCATTCGCCACTGGGTCCCGTCATTACCCGTTAGGTTAGCTAACTAACGACAGAGCGGGGACTGGACTAGCGCGGATGTAAAACATATACAACATCTACTAATATATATACCATTATATTATATTTCGCTCAAGGCGTGAAAAGAAATGCAACATCATAGAAAATGTACAGCATCACAGAAACAATACAGATATCTGGGATCCCCGGGTTTCACAGAGCCACTACTGAAACCCGACGTTCCCCTGGTCGTGTGGATAGCCTGTGCAATGAAATCCTAGACCCCTACGGGCGCGGCAAGTCACCCGCCAAAACCTGAAGTGAGGCAGCCCCCTTCAGCACCGTGAATGGACCACCCGGCACTTCAGGGAATCCGGCAACTTGGGCACCCCTCCTGGGTCAACCTGTACCCCCTACGAGTGCTACGAATAGCCCTGCCAATCCTAGAGTGAAGCCCCCTCCGTCTCAATGCCATGAGATGCGGGCCCGTTGCCCTCTAGAACCCGGCTATCCGTGCACCCCACCTTGGGGTAATCTTAGTACAGAAAGTAAAATATACATACAACGGGTACATCGACCGCAACCAGGTCGTGCCCCAAAAGAATAATACAAACAGGCAGTGACGGCAGTCCACATGTCGGACGCTCGCCCCGCAAAATCAAATGTACATGATACAACCACAACTGTACTAGCATTGCATCCAGGCTATCCCCCACGACCGATCCGCAACATCACAGCAAAACACAGAACATCAACGTGAAAGTCACGTTCGCAAATCCGTCTAACCGGGCTATAGCAGTTAGACCGGATTTACCGATCAAGTGACATTCACGGTCGCAGATATAATGTAAATACTGTGAAAAATGTGTTTAAAATATCCGATCAATCAAATTTTAACAAGTGGGCCCCCAAGCAATACTGTAGCAGTTAAAGAAATTCTGGGACCAATGTTAATGTTCCAGAAACCCTAAAATCTCCCCAGAAGCCCACTGTAAAAACCCAACCCACTGATTCCTTCATGCTGGGGCGGAAGCGCGGCCACAAGTGGGTTTTGGCCGCCCTTCCGCGCTCTGGTTAGAAGATCAGTGCATCGAATTTGAACAGTGGTCTTATAATTTTTAGTACATCAATATTTTACAACCTGAAAAAATTTTCGACACTAAAAATTTCCAACAGAAAACTGATGCAAACAAAATACGGGTTTTGGAACTTTTTGATCGATCGGAAATGCAAACACATTACACAAAAGTAGACTAAGTTAATGGCGAGGCTCTGATACCACTGTAAGTGCACGGCGGCGCCCCGGCCGTCAATCCGACGCCGGAATGCGGAAGCGGTGATAAACTTTAATTTTGCGGACTTAGCAAACCGGCACCACCGCGCACTAAACATCCGGATCGTAACCATTAACAAGTCTAAGCTACTAACAAGATAGGGAAGAGAAGTATACCGACAGATTCGAGTCCTCTGGTCTTCTCGTCGTCGTCCCGATCTCCTGCGGAATGTCCCGTCTCCTCCTCGTCGCCGGAAGTGCACCACATCGCCTACTTCTTTTACGGGCTCCCACCTCAATGCCGAGGCAACTCGGGCACGAAGCCGGCTACTCGACGTGCCCAAGATATGCTGTAGAATATCTAGAGAAGAAGTCTCATTTGGGGTTTTTGGAGCTTTGCCATTTGGTGGAAGAAAAGATAGCCACTTTAGAAAATGAGCTAGAGGGCTTTTCTAGCAAGCATGAGAAACAAAATGCCACACCTCAAAAATGAAATCCCTCTCTATACATGGACGGCCAATACAAGTGAGGGAGGAGAATGAGAATGAGAGTGTAGTGTGATAGAAAATGAGAGAGTCATCCAATAATGCAAGGGAGAGAGAAAGAGAAGGCTATCATGCAAAAAGAATCATCACTAAATCAAACCCACACTCAACCATCTCTCATCATCAACAATCATGACTTTAAAAGTCAAGCCATGATGGAGTCAAAACAAGTCAATGATGGTGCACATCATGAAAGCCATCATGATGCAACAAGATGCAAAGAACCCCTTCCACTAATGCCTATTTGCAACATGCAAATAAACCCTCCTCCACCAAACTTCGGCCAATGAACGGAACAATGGAAATCGGCCGAAACGGAAAGCAAACTGGCAACTCCAGAAAACTGGTCCCGTAATAAATTACAGGAAAACCCCGATACTGTGCATACACACCCGCATCTGTATTTCGACCGAAATACAAATGTCATGAGACAAAATCTCCACTGTACTATACTAGAATCCGGCTTATACCAAAACCGGCTAGTAATATCTGTTCGATCCTGATCCGTGCAATACCGCACGTATCTGATCGAACCCTGCCATATAACCATACGGCCTATAGTACAAACTGTTAGATCCTGATCCGTGCAATACCGCACGTATCTGATCGGACCTTGCTATATCTCCATACGGCCTCTACAACCTTTCGCCCGAAAGCTGAGTAACTGAATGTGGGGGACTCTAAAGACTCGTCAACACCTTGGTTGTGGATTTAACCACTAGCACGTCAGAGGTATAAGCCAATACGTAACGGGCTACCAGGTACTGACTAAAAGGGATGTCTGTGAGTAAACTCAGCCTGACAACCCTACTGAGCCTGTCAGTGACAATATCCGTACAGTCCGGTCCGTTCATCTATGAGCATCGCATGGCGGGCCTAGGGGGTTGGTAAAAGTCAGACCCCCAAAAGCGGTACAAGTCGTGTCGGAGTGTAGCCCAGAACACCCTGAGATACTACTGGAATACCTACCAGTAAATCTCCTTGCCTCGGCCGAGGGCTTCGTGTAATGGCTCTCCTAGACACAGCACGACCTCACCCCTAATACCAGGAGAGACGAACCCCTGAAGATACGCTCACTGCCTCCATGTGGCTCGGGACTGTACCCAACTAAAACCTGTTTGCACGACTCCATTGAGCCGTGGTAGGGTAGTAATCAAAGTACAGTGGGAACTCATACAAGACAAATGACGATCCCCAGGTCGATGAACTAACCTGCACACATGTCACCAGGGAACTGCCATCTGACGTCTGGTATATGACCAACTGGCATGTTCCCGGCGAGTCCTGTCCGGTGTACTCATAACCCAATGAGCACCTGTATACATCTTAGGTGATCCAACTGACACCAGTGGCTTGTGAGACCGGCCACCGCCCCTCGTCGGGGTCTCGACTGTATACACTAGTCTACTATGGAGTATCGATGCCCTGTCTCGAAACTCACACGACTAGGGACCATTTCAGGATATGCTTATAGACCCCAGCTCCCACTTATATGATCGCCCTCATACTGCTGGTGGTCAAGCAAGAATCCTAGGGGCTCTATCAACGTGTAATAGCGACGTGTCAGGTCACCTAAAACAGTACACGATGATAAAGGTAAACCAGATAGCATACTATCATCTCGAGTAAGACTGTCCTACCGGTATAGGTCCTCCATCAATCATTGCAATCACGTACCTGTGATCCAATAATTGACTCTGAGGGCATTATCTCCAACAAATATGATCGCCATCATACTGCTGGTAGTCAAGCAAGAATCCTAGGGGCTCTATCAACGTGTAATAGCGACATGTCAGGTCACCTAAAGCAGTACACGATGATAAAGATACACCAGATAGCATACTATCATCTCGAGTAAGACTGTCCTACCGGGATAGGTCCTCCCTCAATCATTGCAATCACGTGCCTGTGATCCAATAATTGACTCTGAGGGCACTATCTCCAACAATCTCCCACTTGCACTCAAGGCTAATTATTGCGATGTCGCATACTCACAGCCCGTGTGATACCGAACACCCAACTCCTCTACTAGTCAGTCTCACAAAACCCATTTGCGAAACTATTGTGTTCGAGGAATAGCCTCAGTGAGTGGATCCGCAGAGAAGTTTCTTTCTATGTCTCTCTATATCTCAAGTTCGCGGAGAAAGCCATCTCCCGAAATGAGCAATACCTGTCTTAGAATGTCTGGATGTCTGATGGGACCTAGCTCATAAATGAACTCCAAATCCAAACTTCTTAGACTGTATCGTCAACTGAACTTAATCAGTATCCTGCGCCATGCCACCCTCAGTATTGCCTTGGACCACCTGTCCAAAATACTTCCCCTCGTCAGAAGGAAAACTATAACTCTGACGATCACCCTGTCGTCCATGTCACCTTGGAAGCCTGGAATGATAACTGTCTCCTAAAAGAGGCTGTCGTTATCACATCCCTAGAACACGCACTTATGTCCTAAAACTGCTTCCAATTGTTTCTCCAGGATTGGATTAATATCAACTTATTTCATCTACTGCAAGAACAACATCTGGTGTGGTACTTGACATCTCATGATTGACTCAATTGCCTAAGCAAGTGATCTGTCAATCATGCGTATCCCTCTCCCCTTTAGTCTGTAAGACACCTTTAGAGAGGGTGACTCCATCACCTGCAGGTACACTACCATGCCAGGAGTCGTCCATTCTAAATACTCATAGAATGCTGTCAAGGTACCCAGATTAGGAAACCACCCAAATCTAGATCTAAAACTATAGATCTAGTAACCAGAATGTCTGATATAATATCCAAGTCATGTGTGGAGAAACCACTGTATGACAACCAAAGTATAACCGATCGTAGTATAGGAGTTTCCTTTCCTACTCTGTGTATGTCATCCAAAACCAGGACATCACACCTTACTACCTTCTTAACAGATCCATCCCCTATTCTGATGACGTCAAAACCTATGACTGTCACATCAGAAATAGATGATCTATCTCCGCTATATCTACTTTAGTCTATAAATAGACATCAGCCTGATGTCCACCAATGCTTCCGCTGCTCCCACTGACTACGACAACCCACTGCGAGAGTCATATAGACGTGCACTTCTAAATCTAGTTCAGAACTACGCTATACTCATCCTCCTGCCGAGTCTCGCAGCCTGGAACAACAGCAATGGCAAGTGTGGGTAGACAAGAACTTCCCTGTCACCGTCCTTGATACTTGCTACACCTGGTTCTCTACTCTATTCAAATACCTATAACTCCTCAAAACTTAGACCCTGTGTTTCCACGAAACACATGTCTAAGAACTAGAGAAGTTAAAAGTAAACAGAATATAGTATGAGGACCAACCCCTCTGTCCTAATGGACACTGGACAACATACAATACTCTGTATAAGTCCGCTGAGTCTAACAACTCTTTCACTGTGCGTCGTAGGTTGAAAACTGTACTTATGGTTAAGAAGAATTACACCGCTGTTTAATGCTCCTGACCTAACCATCCACTGATATAGGTAAATGTCATCGACATAATATCAAAAGGTATATCTCACTCTATGAAAATAGACGTACAGATATATCAATTTGAAATTGGTGCACAACAGCGGATATTCAAAACCAAATATTTGCCGACCAGCAAACAGCCCAGATGATCTCCTCAAATATCACTGATTACAACGAATCCCGATATAATGAGGATGATCACCCTATTCCCAATGACTTACTCCCACTCATCATCTATAAAACCATACAGATGTGAGAATCATACCTGGTAAATACATACCCTGGAGTAAGTATCTAATCGGGAAATCAGTTTTCTTTTAACATTACACAGTGAAACTGAAACATTGAAATGTTTTCGGTGGGGTATTCCGGTATTCTTAGTAATGCCTCTTCCATTATCCAGATTCACAACTGTAACCGTATATCTCTTTGCCATTTGTCCAAATCCCTTTATATGTCTTTTAGTCATTACCGTCTGCACACCCCTTTAGGCCAAATGGTTTTCTTCCTTCCCTACCGTTCGGCACCAGCCTATGGTTTGGAAGAAGACTATCCAATAAGCATAAAAGGTGTACTGTCCTAATCCTAGGAGCACTCGCAAAGCGAGAGAAGGTGAAGATAAAAGACAACCGAATAAATCTTATTCCTATTTCTCCTGAACCAGAATCCATCCCCGAACTGGAACAAGTTCCTTTCGAGTTCGTATATAACCATACGATGGAGTTGTTGGAGATAGTGCCCTCAGAGTCGATTATTGGATCACAGGCACGTGATTTCAATGATTGAGGGAGAACCTATCCCGGTAGGACAGTCTTACTCGAGATGAAAGTTTGCTATCTGGTTTACCTTTATCATCATGTACTGCTTTAGGTGACATGACAGGTCGCTATTGCACGTTGATAGAGCCCCTAGGATTCTTGCTTGACTACCGGCAGTATGAGGGCGATCATATACGTGGGAGCTGGTAGTCTATAGGCACATCCTTAAAAGGTCCCTAGTCGTGGGAGTTTCGAGAAAGGGCATCGATACTCCAGACTAGACTAGTGTATACAGTCGAGACCCCGACGAGGGGCGGTGGCCGGTCTCACAAGCCACTGGTGTCAGTTGGTTCACCTAAGATGTATACAGGTGCTCATTGGGTTATGAGTACACCGGACAGGACTCGCCGGGAACATGCTAGTTGGTCTTATACCTGACGTCAGATAGCAGTTCCCTGGTGACATGTGTACAGGTTAGTTCATCGACCTGGGGATCGTCATTTGTCTCGTGTGAGTTCCCACTGTACTTTGATTACTACCTTACCACGGCTCAAAGGAGTCGTGCAAACAGGCTTTAGTTGGGTACAGTCCCGAGCACATGGAGGCAGTGAGCGGATCATCAAGGGTTCGTCTCTCTCGGTATTGGGGGTGAGGTCGCGCTGTGTCTAGGAGAGCCATTACACGAAGACCTTGGCCAAGGCCGGAGATTTACTGGTAGGTATTCCAGTAGTATCTCAGGGTGTTCTGGGCTACACTCCGACACGACTTGTACCGCTTTTGGGGGTCTGACTTTTACCAACCCCCTAGGCCCGACATGCGATGCTCATAGACGAACGGACCGAACTGTACGGATATTGTCACTGACAGGCTCAGTAGGGTGTCAGGATGAGTTCCTCATCGACGTCCCTTTTAGTCAATAGCTGGTGGCCCGTCACGTATTGGCTTATACCTCAGACGTGCTAGTGGTTAAATCCACAGCCATAGTATTGACGAGTCTTTAGAGTCCACCACACTTTCAGTTACTCAAGCTTTCGGGCGAAACGCTGTAGAGGCCGTATGGAGATATGGCAGGGTCCGATCAGATACGTGCGGTATTGCACGGATCAGGATCGAACAGTTTGTACTAGTGGCCGTATGGTTATATGGCAGGGTTCGATCAGATACGTGCGGTATTGCACGGATCAGGATCGGACGGATATTACTAGCCGGCTTTGGTTTAAGCCGGATCCTAGTATAGTACAGTGTAGATTTTGTCTCATTGCATTTGTATCCGGACGAAATACAGATGCGGGTGTGTATGCACAGTATCGGGGTTTTCCTGTAATTTATTACGGGACCAGTTTTCTGGAGTTGCCAGTTTGCATTCCGTTCCGGCCGGTTTTCCTTTGTTCTTTCCCGGCCGGACTTTTCCGATGGAGGGGGTTATTTGCTAGTTTGCAAATAACACATTGTGGAGGTTTTTCTTGCAAATGTATTTATTATGAAAGCATCTTTTGATACCATTCTTATCCATCATTATCACTTGCTTTTTGTTGATTAGAAGTGATTAGAGTTTGATGTGAGATGGTTATGATGATGTTTTGGATGTGGTCACCACTTGTGCTCCTACCATCACCTCCCTTCATGCTTCATATTCTTTCCTCCACCATTTCTAAGATAATAAGTTTTTTTTTCATGGTTGAGAGAGAAGAAGATGAGTGCTTCATTTTGAGAGTGTAGCATTTTGATCTCTTTTCATTTTAAGAAAAATGCAAGCACCATTTTTCTTATCTTGTTTCCTCCATCATCTTCAAATGGCAACGAACCCAAATGAGACATAGCCTCTACACTACACTTCCTACAGCAAATCTTGGACGCATCGACTCGCCAGCTTCGCGCCCGAGTTGCCTCGGTATTGAGGTGGGAGCCCGCAAAAGATGCAGGCGATGTGGTGCCCTTCCGGCGAAGAGGCGACAACGAGGAGATGAAGGACGAAGCGTCCGCGGGAGATCGGAGTGGAGACGAAGACCGAAGGACTCGGATCATTCGGTATATCTCTTCCCCCTTCTTGTACTTTGCTAGATCTAGTTTAATGGCCCGATCCGGGGTTTAGTGCGCGGTGGTGCCGGTTTGCTAAGTCCGCAAAATTAAAGTTTATCACCGCTTCCGCATTCCTGCGTCGGATTGACGGCCGGGGCGCCGCCGTGCACTTACTGTGGTATCAGTGCCTCGCCATTAACTTCGTCTAGTTTTGTTTGATGTGTTTTTCAGTTTCGATCGACCAAAATTCCAAAAACCCAATTTTAGTTCACATCAGTTTTCTGTTGAAATTTTTTGAAGTCTAAAAATTTTTCAGGTGGTCTCAGAATGATTTGCAGGGAGTTCTAAGAACTCTGGGAAAATTCGAGACAATGATCCCTCAGCTCGAGCGCGGAACCGCGGCAAAACCCCCCTTGTTGCCGCTGTTCCGCCGCAGGTTGGTGGGATCAATGCTTCGAAATTCTCCAGTGGGCTTCTGGGCTGTAATTAGGGGATTTGGAATATTAATTTTGGGCCCAGAATTTCTGTGAGTACTACAGTATTGCTTGGGGGCCCACTTGTTAATTTTTGATCGATAGGATATTTTAAACACATTATTTCACAGTATTTACATTATATCTGCGACCGTGAATGTCACTTGATCGGTAAATCCGGTCTAACTGCTATAGCCCGGTTAGATGGATTTGCGAACGTGACTTTCACGTTGATGTTCTGTTTTTGCTGTGATGTTGCGGATCGGTCATGGGGGATAGCCTGGATGCAATGCTAGTACGGTGTTGGTGTATTATGTACATTTGATATTGCGGGGCGAGCGTCCGACATGTGGACTGCCGTCACTGCCTGATTGTATTATTCTTTTGGGGCACGACCTGGTTGCGGTCGATGTACCCGTTGTATATATATTTTACTTTCTGTACTAGGATTGCCCCGCGGTGGGGTGCACAGATAGCCGGGTTCTGGAGGGCAACAAGCCCGCATCTCATGGCATTGGGACGGAGGGGGCATCACTCTAGGATTGGCGGGATATTCGCCGCACTCGTAGGGGGTACAGGTTGACCCAGGAGGGGTGCCCAAGTTGCCGGATTCCGTGAAGTGCTGGGTGGTCCATTCACGGGGCTGAAGGGGGCTGCCTCGCTTCAGGTTTTGGCGGGTAACTTGCCGCACCCGTAGGGGTCTAGGATTTCATTGCACAGGCTATCCACACGACCAGGGGAACGTCGGGTTTCAGTAGTGGCTCTGTGAAACCCGGTGATCCCAGATATCTGTATTGTTCTGTGATACAGTACATTTCTGTGATGTTGCATTTTTTATCACGCCTTGAGCGAAATATAATATATTGGTATATGTATTAGTAGATGTTGTATATGTTTTACATCCGCACTACTCCAGTCCCCGCTCTGTCGTTAGTTAGCTAACCTAACGGGTGATGACGGGACCCAGTGGCGAATGCGGATGGCATATACGTACGTCAGTATATTTTCGTTCTTTATTGGTGTGATCAATTGATGGGACTGCGTTGATTCGGATCAATGCAAGTTAAAACAAACCTATTCTGATGTTGTTGGAACACTTTTCAAAAAGCTGTTATTGCAAGGATGTTCTCTTTTGTTTTGCATCGTGGTATTCATTTGGAATATCCTGCTCCCCAGTCGACGAGGCAAGGGCCGAGATCCCTTCACCGGGAGTGACCCCTTGGACAGAAGTTTGCGTCAGGGCATTAACTTCACTATAGCCGATTGCTTTTGCTTTGCATCGTGGTATTCAGTTGGAATATCCTGCACCTCATTCTACAGGGAAAGAGCCGAGATCCCTTCACCGGGAGTGACCTCTTTAGTAAAGGTTTTCGTCACTATATTTTCTAAAAAGCTATCCGTTCCTTCAACGATATCAAGTTCCTTACGTTAAAGGTTTTCGCCAGAAACCATTCGTAACCCTCCATCATTTCAGTTAAATATTCGGTAGTATTCAAGCTATGTATTTTGACCTCACGCCAAGGCATAGCGTTTGGTAGCTGCCGGGTATTTATCTGTTGCATAGATAGATGCGTTGGTTTGGGACAGTCGTACTACTATTTTGGCCTACGTCAAGGGTATGTACGGGTGGGTTCAAATTAACCTGGACAATGATGGGTAGAACTTGACATGTGACTTATGATATTTTGACCTCACGCCAAGGTCATAAGAGCATGGGGTAAAAATCACATCGGGAATTTCAAAAGAACTGAAACTTGCCAGATATGCGCATACCTTCTGGAGTATAATACCGTGAGCGGATTCCGTCACGTTATCATGCGATGAGAGTTGGATCCCGATTCCCACTGATGAGTTGGTTTACTCCTCGGGTGACCCCGACTAATTCTTCTTTCAGGTTTGGAGGAGAATTTGAGGTACAGTGGGAGGTTTCCAGATTCGATAAAGGGATAACTATTCTGATCTAGGTTAGAGTGCACGCTGAGTGTTTCTTTTCTCTCTCTCTGGCAGCGACCATTGACCCGACCCTAGACTATGACTCAGTGACCAAGTTGACCGAACCTTCTTAACACTGGCTTTTGGATTGTCAGAGTTGCAGACCTCATTGCCACTCCTACTTTTACCCTTTTCTCCAGGACACCCCGTATTACTACGAACGTCCACTTCCATTGGACAAAACCATCGTATGGTTAGATACGAACTCGAAGGAATTCGAGGATGGTTTCCGGTTCTGGAGAAAACGGATAGGATTATTCAGTTGTCTTTTCCCTTTTACCTTCTCTCAAGTTGTGAGTACTCCTTGGTTTAGGAGATAGTACACCTATTACGCAAATTGGATAGTCTTCTTCCAAACCTTAGGCTGGTGCCGACCGGTAGGGAATGAAGAAAACCAATTAGCCTAAACGGTGTGCAGAAGGTATTAAGATTAAGACAAAGCAAGGGATTAGTAAGAGGGCAAAGTAAATTGCGACTAATATTCACGACCAAACCAAGTATTTCTTCGCCAATCCTAAATCACCTTTGTATTTCTCCAGGACACTCCGTATCACTATGAAGATCCACAGTTTATTTGGATACTCCATCGTATGGTTATATACGAACTCGAAAGGAACTTGTTCTAGTTCGGGGATGGATTCTGGTCCAGGAGAAATAGGAATAAGGTTTATTCGGTTGTCTTTTATCTTCACCTTCTCTCGCATTGCGAGTGCTCCTAGGATTAGGACAGTACACCCATTATTCTTATTGGATAGTCTTCTTCCAAACCATAGGCTGGTGCCGAACGGTAGGGAAGGAAGAAAACCATTTGGCCTAAGGGGTGTGCAGAAGGTAATGACTAAAGACATATAAAGGGATTTGGAGAGGTGGCAAAGAATTATACGGTTATAGTTGTGAATCTGGATAATGGAAGAGGCATTGCTAGGAATACCAGGATACCCCATCGAAATATTTCAATGTTTTAATTCAACTGTGTACTGTTAAAAGAAAACTGATTTCCCGATTAGTCACTTGCTCCAGGGTATGTATTTACCAGGTTTGATTCTCACATCTGTATGGTTTTACAGATGATGAGTGGGAGTAAGTTATTGGGAATTGGGTGATCATCCTCATTATATCGGGATTCGTTGTAATCGGTGATATTTGAGGGGATCATCTGGCCTGTTTGCCGGTCGGCAAATATTTGGTTTTGAATATCCGCTGTTGTGCACCAATTTCAAATTGATATATCTGTACGTCTATTTTCATAGAGTGAGATATACCTTTTGATATTATGTCGATGACATTTACCTATATCAGTGGATGGTTAGGTAAGGAGCATTAAACAGCGGTGTAATTCTTCTTAACCATAAGTACAGTTTTCAACCTACGACACACAGTGAAAGAGTTGTTAGACTCAGCGGACTTATACAGAGTATTGTATGTTGTCCAGTGTCCATTAGGACAGAGGGGTTGGTCCTCTTACTATATTCTGTTTACTTTTAACTTCTCTAGTTCTTAGACATGTGTTTCGTAGAAACACAGGGTCTAAGTTTTGAGGAGTTATAGGTATTTGAATAGAGTAGAGAACCAAGTGTAGCAAGTATCGGGATTCTTCAAAGTGATCGAAGATGTAGATACTTGTGTATGGTATTCAGTTGATAGTAATGATAAAGAGAAATTGCTTCTCTTTCAGGTTACTCATAATTGGAAGCATTCCTAAGTTGAGTAACGCTGATCGGCCTCTCTCCATTTAGTTGACATGCACTGGAGACAGCTGCATGATTTGAATCTGGTTAAATTAAATCAGTGCCTCTGGTTCTATATTGGATATAGAACAGTTCATATCTTAACGATGTTAAGGTACGGGGAGTTGTCTGGCTTATGATTAAAACCAGACACTGGACAACTCTAGACACGTTTCTGTAATGGCAGTTTGTGGGTTGACCCAGGCTATGACGAGGGTTGATTTTCTACCATCTGGCAGATCAATAGAAATATTGTTCTAGACTCGCCACAGTTTTATTAAAAATGGATTTTTTCAAAAACAGTAGTGGGAGTATGGTAGAACTGGAAGTGATTCCAGAACCGCAAACGATTACTGAAGATTTGATAAGGAACCTAAAGATTCAATCTGATTTGACATTCCATTGACCACTCCGCAGATAAGGTGGGTAACTTCAGGCACCCGAGAGGTACTCCGGTAGCCTCAAGGACGGTGACAGGGAAGTTCTTGTTTACCCACACTTGCCATTGTTGTTGTTCCAGGTTGCGAGACCCAGCAGGAGGATGAGTATAGCGTCGTTCTAAACTTGCTTTAGAAGTGCACGTCTATATGACTCTGCCAGAGGGTTGTCGTAGTCAGTGGGAGCAGCGGAAGCATTGGTAGGACATCAGGCTTATGTCTATTTATAGACTAAAGCAGATGTAGCGGAGATAGATCATCTATTTCTGATGTGACAGTCATAGGTTTGACGTCATCAGAATAGGGGATGGATCTGTTGAGAAGGTAGTAGGAAGTGATATTCCTATACTACGATCGGTTATACTTTGGTCGTCACACAGTGTTTTCTCCACAAAGGACTTGGACATTATATCAGACATACTGGTTACTAGATCTATGGTTTTAGATCTAGATTTGGGTGGTTTCCCAATCAGGGTACTTTGACAGCTTTCTAAGAATATTTAGAATGGATGACTCCTGGCACGGTAGTGTACCTGCAGGTGATGGAGTCACCCTCTCTAAAGGTGTCTTATAGACTAAAGTAGAGAGGGATGCGCATGATTGGCATATCACTTGCTTAGGCAATTGAGTCAATCATGAGAGGTCAAGTACCACACCAGATGTTGTTCTTGCACTAGATGCAATAAGTTGACATTGATCCAATCCTGGAGAAACAGTCGGAAGCAGTTTTAGAACATAAGTGGATGTTCTAGGGATATGATAACGACAGCCTCATTTGGGAGACAATTATCATTCCAGGCTTCCAAGGTGACATGGACGACAAGGAGGTTGTCAGAGTTATATTTTTCCCTCTGACGAGGGGCAGTATTTTGGACAGGTGATCCAAGGCAATACTGAGGGAGGCATGGCGCAGGATACTGATTAAGTTCAGTTGACGATACAGTCTATGAAGTTTGGATTTGGAGTTCATTTATGAGCTCGGTCCCATCAGACATCCAGACATTCTAAGACAGGTATTGCTCATTTCGGGAGATGGCTTTCTCCGCGAACTTGAGATATAGAGAGACATAGAAAGAAACATCCAGGCGGATCCACTCACTGAGGCTATTCCTCGACCGCAATAGTTTCACAAGCGGGATTTGTGAGACTGACTAGTAAGGGAGTTGGGTGTTCGGTATCACACAGGCTGTGAGTATGCAACATCGCAATAATTAGCCTTGAGTGCAAGTGGGAGATTGTTGGAGATAGTGCCTTCAGAGTCGATTATTGGATCACAGGCACGTGATTGCAATGATTGAGGGAGGACCTATCCCGGTAGGACAGTCTTACTCAAGATGATAGTTTGCTATCTGGTTTACCTTTATCATCGTGTACTGCTTTAGGTAACATGACAGGTCGCTATTGCACGTTGATAGAGCCCCTAGGATTCTTGCTTGACTACCGGCAGTATGAGGGCGATCATATACGTGGGAGCTGGTAGTCTATAGGCACATCCTTAAAAGGTCCCTAGTCATGGGAGTTTCGAGATAGGGCATCGATACTCCAGAGTAGACTAGTGTATACAGTCGAGACCCCGACGAGGGGCGGTGGCCGGTCTCACAAGCCACTGGTGTCAGTTGGTTCACCTAAGATGTATACAGGTGCTCATTGGGTTATGAGTACACCGGACAAGACTCGCCGGGAACATGCTAGTTGGTCTTATACCTGACGTCAGATAGCAGTTCCCTGGTGACATGTGTACAGGTTAGTTCATCGACCTGGGGATCGTCATTTGTCTCGTGTGAGTTCCCACTGTACTTTGATTACTACCTTACCACAGCTCAAAGGAGTCGTGCAAACAGGCTTTAGTTGGGTACAGTCCCAAGCCACATGGAGGCAGTGAGCGGATCTTCAGGGGTTCGTCTCTCCCGGTATTGGGGGTGAGGTCACGCTGTGTCTAGGAGAGCCATTACACGAAGACCTTGGCCAAGGCAGGAGATTTACTGGTAGGTATTCCAGTAGTATCTCAGGGTGTTCTGGGATACACTCCGACACGACTTGTACCGCTTTTGGGGGTCTGACTTTTACCAACCCCCTAGGCCCGACATGCGATGCTCATAGACGAACGGACCGGACTATACGGATATTGTCACTGACAGGCTCAGTAGGGTGTCAGGATGAGTAAGCTCATCGACGTCCCTTTTAGTCAATAGCTAGTGGCCCGTCACGTATTGGCTTATACCTCTGACGTGCTAGTGGTTAAATCCACAGCCATAGTATTGAAGAGTCTTTAGAGTCCACCACACATTCGGTTACTCAAGCTTTCGGGCGAAACGCTGTAGAGGTCGTATAGAGATATGGCAGGGTCCAATCAGATACGTGCGGTATTGCACGGATCAGGATCGGACAGTTTGTACTAGTGGCCGTATGGTTATATGGCAGGGTTCGATCAGATACGTGCGGTATTGCACGGATCAGGATCGGACGGATATTACTAGCCGGCTTTGGTTTAAGCCGGATCCTAGTATAGTACAGTGTAGATTTTGTCTCATTGCATTTGTATCCGGACGAAATACAGATGCGGGTGTGTATGCACAGTATCGGGGTTTTCCTGTAATTTATTACGGGACCAGTTTTCTGGAGTTGCCAGTTTGCATTCCGTTCCGGCCGGTTTTCCTTTGTTCTTTCCCGGCCGGACTTTTCCGATGGAGGGGGTTATTTGCAAGTTTGCAAATAACACATTGTGGAGGTTTTTCTTGCAAATGTATTTATTATGAAAGAATCTTTTGATACCATTCTTATCCATCATTATCACTTGCTTTTTGTTGATTAGAAGTGATTAGAGTTTGATGTGAGATGGTTATGATGATGTTTTGGATGTGGTCACCACTTGTGCTCCTACCATCATCTCCCTTCATGCTTCATATTCTTTCCTCCACCATTTCTAAGATAATAAGTTTTTTTTTTCATGGTTGAGAGAGAAGAAGATGAGAGCTTCATTTTGAGAGTGTAGCATTTTGATCTCTTTTCATGTTAAGAAAAATGCAAGCACCATTTTTCTTATCTTGTTTCCTCCATCATCTTCAAATGGCAACGAACCCAAATGAGACATAGCCTCTACACTACACTTCCTACAGCAAATCTTGGACGCGTCGACTCGCCAGCTTCGCGCCCGAGTTGCCTCGGTATTGAGGTGGGAGCCCGTAAAAGATGCAGAAGATGTGGTGCCCTTCCGGCGAAGAGGCGACAACTAGGAGATGAAGGACGAAGCGTCCGCGGGAGATCGGAGTGGAGACGAAGACCGAAGGACTCGGATCATTCGGTATATCTCTTCCCCCTTCTTGTACTTTGCTAGATCTAGTTTAATGGCCCGATCCGGGGTTTAGTGCGCGGTGGTGCCGGTTTGCTAAGTCCGCAAAATTAAAGTTTATCACCGCTTCCGCATTCCTGCATCGGATTGACGGCCGGGGCGCCGCCGTGCACTTACAGGAGTATCCAAATAAACTGTGGATCTTCGTAGTGATACGGAGTGTCCTGGAGAAATACAAAGGTGATTTAGGATTGTCGAAGAAATACTTGGTTCGGTCGTGAATAGCAGTTGCAATTTACTTTGCCCTCTTACTAATCCCTTGCTTTGTCTTAATCTTAATACCTTCTGCACACCGTTTAGGCTAATTGGTTTTCTTCATTCCCTACCGGTCGGCACCAGCCTAAGGTTTGGAAGAAGACTATCCAATTTGCGTAATAGGTGTGCTATCTCCTAAACCAAGGAGTACTCACAACTTGAGAGAAGGTAAAAGGGAAAAGACAACTGAATAATCCTATGCGTTTTCTCCAGAACCAGAAACCATCCTCGAAGTCCTTCGAGTTCGTATATAACCATACGATGATTTTGTCCAATGGAAGTGGATGTTCGTAGTAATACGGGGTGTCCTGGAGAAAAGGGTAAAAGTAGGAGTGGCAATGAGGTCTGCAACTCTGACAATCCAAAAGCCTGTGCTAAGAAGGTTCGGTCAACTTGGTCACTGAGTCATAGTCCAGGGTCGGGTCAATGGTCGCTGCCAAAGAGAGAGAGAAAAGAAACACTCAGCGTGCACTCTAACCTAGATCAGAATGGTTATCACTTTATCTAATCTGGAAACTCCCACTGTACCTCAAATTCTCCTCCAAACCTTAAAAAAGAATTAGTCGGGGTCACCCGAGGAGTAAACTAACTCATCAGTGGGAATCGGGATACAACTATCATCGCATGATAACTTGACGGAATCCACTCAAGTCACCACACTCCAAAAGGTATGCGCATGCCTGGCAAGTTTCAGTTCTTTTGAAACTCCCGATGTGTGTTTTTACCCCTAGGACCCAAGTGACCTTGACAATGCCAACAAATCAAAGAGTCCTAGTCAAGTTCTACCCGTCATTATCTTGATTGCGTTAAACCCACCCGTACGAGTCCTTGACAATGCCAACAAGACCGTACGACTGTCCTAACCAATCCACTTATCCATGTGAAAGAAAAGCATTACATAGCTACCGAACACTATGCCGCGGCAATGCACGACAAACGCAGCACGAATACTAAGTAATACTAATCTGAAATGACGGAGGGCTACGACTGGTTTTTGGCGCAAAAACCTTTAACGTAATGAACTTGATATCGTTGAAGGAACTCGATAACTTTTTAGAAAATATAGTGACGAAAACCTTTACTAAAGAGGTCACTCCCGGTGAAGGGATCTCGGCTCTTTCCCCGTAGAATGAGGTGCAGGATATTCCAACTGAATACCACGATGCAAAGCAAAAGTAATCGGCTATAGTGAAGTTAATGCCCTGACGCAAACTTCTGTCCAAGGGGTCACTCCCGGTGAAGGGATCTCGGCCCTTGCCTCGTCGACTGAGGAGCAGGATATTCCAAATGAATACCACGATGCAAAACAAAAGTGAACGTCCTTGCAATAACAGCTTTTTGAAAAATGTTCCAACAACATCAGAATAGGTTTGTTTATCTTGCATTGATCCGAATCAACGCAGTCCCATCAATTGATCACACCACAAAGAACGAAAATATACTGATGTACGTATATGCCATCCGCATTCGCCACTGGGTCCCGTCATCACCCGTTTTGTTACATAACTAACGACAGAGCGGGGAGTGGACTAGCGCGGATGCAAAACATATACAACATCTACTAATATATATACCAATATATTATATCTCGCTCAAGGCGTGATAAAATACAACATCACAGAAATATACAGCATCTCAGAACAATACAGATATCTGGAAGCCCCGGGTTTCACAGAGCCGCTACTGAATGTAAGTCTACGCTAGCGCCCCGGCAGTCTACAGACGCCAAATGCGGAACAAAAACTTTTAAACTGGCGCTATCGTATACTTTAACCCGGATCTGCCATTATTGCTAAACTAACAAACTGTAAAGAGTGTAGAATGGTTATACCGAACGATCCGAGTCCTTCGTTCTTCAACCATCATCCCACGCTCCGTTGCGGCTGCTCCGATCTCGTCGGTCTCCGATCTCCTCGTCGAGGTGGCACCACATGATCGGTTCTTTAAATGGGCTCCCGCCTCTGACTCGAAGCAACTCGATCATCAAGTTTGCTAAAAGAGACGACCAAGATTGATGTAGAGAATGAGTAGATGACTTTGTCTCACTTCGTCCAAGTCCGTGGACGATCGGTTAATGAAGTTGCCGTGGAAATCGGGTGATGGAATGAAAATGAACTGTGAATTCCATACACCCCAAAACTATCATATCTTTTCTACAATGAAACATCAAGTGAGTGAGTGAATGAGAGAGGAGGCCTTCCATTCATATATGAAGGAGGAGGGTGAGTGTAGGAGGAGATAAGGAGGTAACCATAACAAAACATCCTTATCATAATATAAACACAAACTAAATATCTAGCAAAAAGATCTTAAGCATAACAAGAAATGGTTGATTACAAAGCATGAGTCACACGACACCTCACCCAATCTAGAACCTTCTAGAATCTTCTAGAAGCATGACTCATCATATCTGAAGAAAAGATAAATCCGTCTTTAACAGAATGTTAAAAGACGGCTGATAGAAAACTGGAAACTGGCAACTTCCAAAAGTGATCCTGAAACGACTTTCAGGAAAACCCCGAAACTGTATAAATATACCCGCATTTGTATTACGACCGAATACAAATGCAACTGAGACAAAAATATTATACCTACTCAATATAATACTCAGATCCGGCTTAAACCAAAGCCGACCAGTATCATCTGCCCGAAAACTGACACGTGCGTAAACGCACGTGCATTTTCCGAACCCTGCCATAAAACCATACGGCCTCTACAACGTTTCGCCCGAACTTGGGAAACTGTCTGTGGGGGACTCTAATGACTCGTCAGTACCCTGGCAGTGGGTTTAACCACAAACCGTCAGCGGCACTAGCAATGCATAACGGCTGCCCATGGACTGACCTCAAGGGATGCCGATGAGCGCACTCATCCGGAAAACCCTACTGAGCCTAACAGTGACAATGTATATACAGTCCGGTCCGTTCGTCAATGAGTATCGCATATCTGTCTAGGGGGCTAGTAACGTCAGACCCCCAATAGCAGTATAAGTCGTGTCGGAGTGAAGCCCAATACACCCTGAGATACTACTGGAGTACCTACCAGTAAATCTCCTACCATGGCCATGGATTTGTGTAATGGCCCTCCTAGACACAGCACGACCTCGCCCCCAATACCGGGAGAGACGAATCCCCTGCCGATCCGCTCACGTGCCTCCATATGGCTCGGGACTGTACCCAAAAACTACCTGTTTGCACGACTCCTTTGAGCCGTGGTAGGGTAGAAATCAAAGCACAATGGGAACTCACACGAGACAAATGACGACCTCAGGTCAATGAACTAACCTGTACACATGTCACCAGGGAACTGCTATCTGACGATAGGTATAGTACTAACTAGCAGATTCCCGGCGAGTCCTGTCCGGTGTACTCATAACCCAATGAGCACCTGTATACATCTTAGGTGATCCATCTGACACCAGTGGCTTGTGAGACCGGCCACCGCCCCTCGTCGGGATCTCAACTGTACACACTAGTCTACTCCGGAGTATCGATGCCCTGTCTCGAAACTCCTACGACTAGGGACCACAATTAAGGATATGCATATAAACTACCCAACTCTCACGTATATGATCGCCATCATACTGTTGGTAGTAAAGCAAGATCCTAAGGGCTCTATCAAAGAGTAACATGCAATCAGTCACCTGAACATGTACACGACTGATAAAGGCAAACCAGATAGCTTACTATCATCTCGAGTAAGATTGTCCTACCGGGATAGGTCCTCCGCAATCATTGCAATCACGTACCTGCGATCCAATAATTAACTATGAGGGCACTATCTCCAACAATCTCCCACTTGCACTCAAGGCTAATATTGCGATGTCGACTACTCACAGCCCGTGTGAAACAGAACATCCAACTCCTCTACTAATCAGTTTCACAAAGCCCGTTTGTAAAACTATTGTGTTCGAGAAATAGCCTCGGTGAGTGGTTCCGTCTAGAAGTTTCTTTCTGTATCTCTCTTAATCTCAAGTTCGCGGAGAAAGCCATCTCCCGAATTGAGTAGTACCTGTCTTAGAATATGTCTGGATATCTGATGGGACCTTAGTTCATAAATGAGCTCCATATCCAAACTTCTTAGACTGAATCGATCACTGAACCTAATCAGTATCGGGCACCATGCCACCCACAGTATCCTCTGGAACCACCTGTCCATAATACTGTCCCTCGTCTGAGGGAAAACTAAAACTCTGACAATCACTCTGTCATCCATGTCACCTTTGAAGCCTGGAATGATAACCGTCTCCCGAAAGAGGCTGCCGTTATCAAATCCGTAGAACATGTACTAATGTTCTAAAACCGCTTCCTTATGTTTCTCCAGGATTGGATTAATACAAACTTATTGCATCTAGTGCAAAACCAACATTTGGTGTGGTACTTGACATCTCATGATTGACTCAATTGCCTAAGCAAGTGATCTGCCAATCATGCACTTCCCTCTCCCCTTTAGTCTATACGACACCTTTAGAGAGGGTGACTCCATCACCTGCAGGTACACCACCTCGCTAGGAGTCAACTATTCCAAAAACCATTAGAATATCTGTCAAAGTACCCACATTGGGAAACTACCCAAATCCAGATCTAAAACCATAGATCTAGAAACCAGAATGTCAAATATTATATCCATATCCTGTCTGGAGAAACAACTGTGTGACGACCACAGTACAACCGATCGTAGTATAGGAATTTTACTTCCTACTCTGTGTATGTCATCCAGATACCATGACATCACACCCTACTGCCTTCTTCACTGATCCATCCCCTATTCCGATTGAAGTCAAACCCATGACTGTCACATCAAAATTAGATGATCTATCTCCGCTATAACTGCTCTAGTCTATAAATAGACATAAGCTACTTGCCCACCATGCTTCCGCTGCTCCCACTGACTACGACAACCCTCCTACCGGGTCTCATATCCTGGAACAACAGTAGTGTCAAGTCTGGGTAGATAAGAACCTCCCTGTCACCGTCCTTGAGCCTACCGAAGTACCTCTCGGGTGTCTGAGGTTACCTACCAAATCTGCGGAGTGGCTATTGGAATGTCAAACCTGATTGAATGTATAGGTCCTATTAAATTTTCCGTAATCGTTCGCGGTTCTGGAATCACTTCCAGTTCTACCATACTCCCACTACTGTTTTCTGAAAAAGATCCATTTTACTAAAACTGTGGCGAGTCAAGAACAATATCATTATTGATCTTGCAAATGGTAGAATATCAACCCCCGTCATAGCCAGGGTCAACCCACAAACAGCCATTACAGAATCGTGCCCTGAGTTATCCAGTGTCTGGTTTTAATCATAAGCTGGACAACTCCCCGTACCTTAATTTCTTTTAAGGTACGAACTATTCTATATCCAATATAGAAACTTTGGCACTTATTTAATTGGAACCATATTCAATCCATGCATCTGTCTCCAGTGCATATCAACTTAATGGAAAGAGGCTAATCAGCATTACTCAACTTAGGAATCCATCCAATTATGAGTAACCTGAAAGAGAAACACGTTTCTCAAAACCATCACTATCATCTGAATACCAATCACAAGAATCTACATCTTCGATCTCTTTGAAGAATCCCGATACTTGTGATACCTGGTTCTCTACTTTATTCTTATACCCACAACTTCTCAAAACTTAGACCTTGTATTTCTACGAAACACTCGTCTAAATACTAGAGAAGTTATAAGTAAATAGAACATAGTACTAGGACCTACCCCTTTGTCCTGATGGACACTTGGACAACATACAATACTCTGTATAAGTCCACTGAGTTGAACAACTCAAAACCTGTGCGTTGTAGGTGGAAAACTGTACCCTGGCGATTTCCTCAAATATCACCAATTACAACGAATTCCGATATAATGAGGATGATCACCTAATTCCCAATATCTTACTCCCACTCATCATCTGTAAAACCATACAGATATGAGAATGAAACCTGGTAAATACATACCCTTGGAGTAAGTGTCTAATTGGGAAAACAGTTTTTCCTTTAACAATGCACTGAAACATGAAAATGTTTCGTAGGGGTATCCTGGTATTCATAGCAATGCCTCTTCCATAATCCAATTCATGACTTCAACCGTATATTTTATTGCCATCTCTCCAAATCCCTTTATTTGTCTTTAGTCGTTACCTTCTGTACACCATCGTTAGGCTAAATGGTTTTCTTCCTTCCCTACCGTTCGGCACCAGCCTATGGTTTGGAAGAAGACTATCCAGTAAGCATAATAGGTGTACCCTCCTAAACCAAGGAGTACTCGCATCTCGAGAGAAGGTGACGATAAAAGACAATTGAATAATACCTTATTCTTTTAAAGATGAAATAGGAGCGGCGATGAAGTACGCGGTTTTGGTCGTGAATGATATCAGTCGCAATTTACTTTGCCCTCTTTCTAATCCCTTTATTTTGTCTTTACATATTACCTTCTGCACACCCTACTTAGGCTAATTGGTTTTCTTCATTCCCTACCTTTCGGCACCAGCCTATGGTTTGGAATAAGACTATCCAATAAGCGTAATAGGTGTACTCTCCTAAACCAAGGAGCTCTCGCAACCTGAGAGAAGGTGATAATAAAAGACAACTGAATAAACCAATTCTATTTCTCCTGAACCTGGATCCATCCCCGAAGAAGTCCCTTCGAGTTCGTATATAACCATACGATGGATCTATCCAATGGAAGTGGATATCCGTAGTAATACGGGTGTTCTGAGAAATGCAAGGGGTAAAAGAAGGAGTGGCAATGACTTATGCAACTCAGACAATCCAAAAGCCAGTATTTTAAGAAGGTTCGGTCAACCTGGTCACTGAGTCATAGTCTAGGGTCGGTCAAAGGTCGCTGCCAAAGAGAGAGAGAGAAAAGAAACACTCTGCGTGCACTCTAATCTAGATCAGAATGGTCATCACTTTATCTAATCCGGAAACCTCCCACTGTCCTGTCAAATTCTCCTCCAAACCTAAAGAAGAATCAATCGGGATCACCCGAAGAGTAAACCAACTCATCAGTGGGAATCGAGATCCAACTCTCATCGCATGTTAACGTGATGGAATGCATCCACGTTATTCATACTCCAGAAGGTATGCGCATACTTGGCAAGTTTCAGTTTCTTTAGAAACTCCCAATATCATTTTCTTGCCCCATGCTCTTATGACCTTGACGTATGCCAACAAATCATAAGTCACATGTCAAGTTCTGCCCGTCATTATCTTGTTAATTTGAACCCACCCGTACATACCCTTGACGTATGCCAACAAGGTAATACGACTGTCCCAAACCAACTCATCTATCTATGCAACAAATGAATACCCAGCAGCTACCAAACACTATGCCTTGACGTATGCCAACAAACATAGCTTGAATACTACTGACCATCCATAAGAAACGACGGAGGACTATGACTGGTTTTTGGCGAAAAACCTTTAACGTAGTGAACTTGATATTGCTGAAGGAACCTGATAGCTTTTTAAAATATAGTGGCGAAAAACCTTTTGCTAAAGAGGTCACTCCCGGCAAAGGGATCTCGGCTCTTTCCTCATGGAATGAGGTGCAGGATATTCCACTGAATACCGCTATGCAAAGCAACATGTAATCGACTATAGTGAAGTTATTACCCTGACGCAAACTTCTGCCCAAGGGGTCAGTCCCGGTGAAGGGATATCAGCCCTTGCCCCGTCGAATGAGGTGCAGGATATTCCACTGAATACCGCTATGCATAACAAAAGGAAACGTCTTTGCAATAACACTTTTTAAATTGTTCCAACAACTGTAAACAGGTTTGTTTTACTTTGCGTTGATCAGAATCAACGCAGTCCCATCATTCAATCACACCAGAAAAGAACGAAAATAAAATGTACGTATATGCCATCCGCATTCGTCACTGGGTCCCGTCATCACCCGTTAGGTTACTTAACTAACGACAGAGCGGGGGCTGGACTAGCACGGGTGTAAAACATATACAACATCTAATAGTATATAAACCAATATACATAATCGCTCCAGGCGTGATAATATGCAACATTACAGAAAAGTAATAAGCATCACAGAACAATACAGATATCTGGGATCCCCGAGTTTCACAGAGCCGCTGCTGAAACTCGACGTTCCCCTGTCGTGTGGATAGCCTGTGCAATGAAACCTAGACCCCTACGGGTGCGACAAGTTACCAGCCAAAACCTGAAGCGAGGTAGTCCCCACAGCATAGTGAATGGAACACCCGGCACTTCACGGAATCCGGTAAATTGAGCACCCCTCCTTGGGTCAACCTGTACCCCCTACGAATGCGGCGAATAGTCTGCCAATTCTGAAGTAGGGCCCCTCTGCCTCTCAGAGCCATGAGATGAGGACCCGTTGCTTTCCCGAACCCGGCTATCCGTGCACTCCGTCTCGGGGCAAAACCTAGTACAGTAATGACAAATAGTACAATAGGTACATCGACCGCAACCTGGTCGTGCCCCAAAAGAATATTATACAACAGGCAGTGACGGCAGTCCACAAGTTGGACGCTCGCCCCGCAATATCAAATGTACAAATAAACACAAACTGTACTACCATTGCACACTGCTATCCACCACGACAAATCCGCAACATCACAGCACAACACAGAACATCAACGCGAATGTCACGTTCGCAAACCCGTCTAAAAGAACTATAGCAATTAAACGCGGTTTACCGATCAAATGACATTCCCGGTCGGAGATATAATGTAAGCACTGTAAACTAACGTGTTTAAATTTCGATCGACCAAAGACCAAATTTCAAAAAGTGGGCCCCACTGCTTACTGGTGAACAGTAACAAAACCTGGGCCAAAAATATATATACCAAAAATCACAAAACCCAACAGAGAACCCACAGGCAAAATTTGGGAGCACGTGCTCCCCACGTGGCCGCAGTTGCGCGGCCAAACCATAGGTTTGGCCGCCCTTCCGCGGCGGCTTAGAGGGATCACGACCCCAAATTTTGTCGTGGTTCTTAAATTTGCCTGCACAGATTTTTAAGACATCCAGAAATCAATTTTGACACCGTTTAAAATCAACAGAAACTGTCGGCATAGGATTTTGTAGTTTTCGATTTCCGGTCGGATCGATGTTTTAAACGCGTTAGCACAAGTTAGCATAGCAAAATAGTGAGGCTCTGATACCACTGTAAGTCTACGCTAGCGCCCCGGCAGTCTACAGACGCCAAATGCGGAACAAAAACTTTTAAACTGGCGCTATCGTATACTTTAACCCGGATCTGCCATTATTGCTAAACTAACAAACTGTAAAGAGTGTAGAATGGTTATACCGAACGATCCGAGTCCTTCGTTCTTCAACCATCATCCCACGCTCCGTTGCGGCTGCTCTGATCTCGTCGGTCTCCGATCTCCTCGTCGAGGTGGCACCACATGATCGGTTCTTTAAACGGGCTCCCGCCTCTGACTCGAGGCAACTCGATCGTCAAGTTTGCTAAAAGAGACGACCAAGATTGATGTAGAGAATGAGTAGATGACTTTGTCTCACTTCGTCCAAGTCCGTGGACGATCGGTTAATGAAGTTGCCGTGGAAATCGGGTGATGGAATGAAAATGAACTGTGAATTCCATACACCCCAAAACTATCATATCTTTTCTACAATGAAACATCAAGTGAGTGAGTGAATGAGAGAGGAGGCCTTCCATTCATATATGAAGGAGGAGGGTGAGTGTAGGAGGAGATAAGGAGGTAACCATAACAAAACATCCTTATCATAATATGAACACAAACTAAATATCTAGCAAAAAGATCTTAAGCATAACAAGAAATGGTTGATTACAAAGCATGAGTCACACGACACCTCACCCAATCTAGAACCTTCTAGAATCTTCTAGAAGCATGACTCATCATATCTGAAGAAAAGATAAATCCGTCTTTAACAGAATGTTAAAAGACGGCTGATAGAAAACTGGAAACTGGCAACTTCCAAAAGTGATCCTGAAACGACTTTCAGGAAAACCCCGAAACTGTATAAATATACCCGCATTTGTATTACGACCGAATACAAATGCAACTGAGACAAAGATATTATACCTACTCAATATAATACTCGGATCCGGCTTAAACCAAAGCCGACCAGTATCATCTGCCCGAAAACTGACACGTGCGTAAACGCACGTGCATTTTCCGAACCCTGCCATAAAACCATACGGCCTCTACAACGTTTCGCCCGAACTTGGGAAACTGTCTGTGGGGGACTCTAATGACTCGTCAGTACCCTGGCAGTGGGTTTAACCACAAACCGTCAGCGGCACGAGCAATGCATAACGGCTGCCCATGGACTGACCTCAAGGGATGCCGATGAGCGCACTCATCCGGAAAACCCTACTGAGCCTAACAGTGACAATGTATATACAGTCCGGTCCGTTCGTCAATGAGTATCGCATATCTGTCTAGGGGGCTAGTAACGTCAGACCCCCAATAGCAGTATAAGTCGTGTCGGAGTGAAGCCCAATACACCCTGAGATACTACTGGAGTACCTACCAGTAAATCTCCTACCATGGCCATGGATTTGTGTAATGGCTCTCCTAGACACAGCATGACCTCGCCCCCAATATCGGGAGAGACGAATCCCCTGCCGATCCGCTCACGTGCCTCCATATGGCTCGGGACTGTACCCAAAAACTACCTGTTTGCACGACTCCTTTGAGCCGTGGTAGGGTAGAAATCAAAGCACAGTGGGAACTCACACGAGACAAATGACGACCTCAGGTCAATGAACTAACCTGTACACATGTCACCAGGGAACTGCTATCTGACGATAGGTATAGTACTAATTAGCAGATTCCCGGCGAGTCCTGTCCGGTGTACTCATAACCCAATGAGCACCTGTATACATCTTAGGTGATCCATCTGACAACAGTGGCTTGTGAGACCGGCCACCGCCCCTCGTCGGGGTCTCAACTGTACACACTAGTCTACTCCGGAGTATCGATGCCCTGTCTCGAAACTCCTACGACTAGGGACCACAATTAAGGATATGCATATAAACTACCCAACTCTCACGTATATGATCGCCATCATACTGTTGGTAGTAAAGCAAGATCCTAAGGGCTCTATCAAAGTGTAACATGCAATCAGTCACCTGAACATGTACACGACTGATAAAGGCAAACCAGATAGCTTACTATCATCTCGAGTAAGATTGTCCTACCGGGATAGGTCCTCCGCAATCATTGCAATCACGTACCTGCGATCCAATAATAAACTATGAGGGCACTATCTCCAACACTGAAACCCGACGTTCCCCTGATCGTGTGGATAGCCTGTGCAATGAAATCCGACCCCTACGGGCGCGGCAAGTCACCCGCCAAAACCTGAAGCGAGGCAGCCCCCTTCAGCACCGTGAATGGACCACCCAGCACTTCACGGAATCCGGTAACTTGGGCACCCCTTCTGGGTCAACCTGTACCCCCTACGAGTGCGGCGAATAGCCCGCCAATCCTAGAGTGAAGCCCCCTCCGTCTCAATGCTATGAGATGCGGGCCCGTTGCCCTCTAGAACCCGGCTATCCGTGCACCTCTCCGCGGGGTAATCCTAGTACAGAAAGTAAAATATACATACACCGGGTACATCGACCGCAACCAGGTCGTGCCCCAAAAGAATAATACAAACAGGCAGTGACGGCAGTCCACATGTCGGACGCTCGTCCCGCAATATCAAATGTACATATAAAACAAAACTGTACTAGCATTGCATCCAGGCTATCCCCCACGACCGATCCGCAATATCACAGCATAAACACAAAACATCAACGTGAAAATCACGTTCGCAAATCCGTCTAACCGGGCTATAGCAGTTAGACAGGATTTACCGATCAAGTGATATTCACGGTCGCGGATATAATGTAAATACTGTGAAATAATGTGTTTAAAATATCCAATCGAACAAAAATTAACAAGTGGTCCCCCAAGTAATACTGTAGCACTCACAGAAATTCTGGGCCCAAAAATAATATTCCAAAACCCCTATTTTCAACACTCAAGCATTCTGCAAAATTTTGGGGGACTGAACAGTCCAAGTAGCGGCGGAACCGCGGCCGAAGCATGGCTTGGGCCGCGGTTCCGCGGCGTTCTGAACTGTTCACGAGCCCAACTTTTTAGAGAACTCTTAGAATGTCCTGTACATTAGTTTTCTACAACCTGAAAAATTTTTAGAGCCCGGAAAAATTCGACAGAAAACTAATGCATGCAAAAACGCGGTTTTTGGAATTTTGGTCGATCGGATAAGTAAAACGCATTAGAACAAGCTAGACAAGGTTAATGGAGTGTCTCTGATACCATGCTGCGCCACGGCAGCGCCCCGGCCGTCTTACCGAGGCCAAAATGCGGAATCAAAAATTTTCCTTACTTGGAAACTGGCGCTACCGCGGACAATGAAACCCGGATCGTTAACCATTAACCTATACTAGCTAACAAGAGATGGGAAGAGAAGTATACCAAGTGATCCGAGTCCTCCGGTCATCTCTTCATCGTCCCGATCTCCCGCGGAATGTCTTGTCTCCACATCATCGCCTCCTCGCCGGAAGGGCACCACATCGCCTGCGTCTTTTACGGGCTCCGGCCTCAAAACCGAGGCAACTCGAGCATGAAGCCGGCAAGTCGACATGCCCAAGAAATGCTGTAGAATGTAGTGTAGAAACTTTATCTCTTGGAGTTTATGTAGTTGCCTTTGAAGATGATGGAGGAATCAAGATTAGAAAAATGGTGCTTGCATTTTTCTAACATGAAAATGAGATCAAGAATGAAAACTCTCAAGAATGAAAACCTCTTCTTCTCTTTTCTCTCAAGTGAGTTCTATCATCTCTAAAATGAGAACGGTGGAGGAGGGAATACAAAACCACAACCATAGAAGGAAGGTAATGGTAGTAAAAGCAAGTGGTGACCATAGCCAAACATTATCATCACAATCTCACATCAAAACCAAATCAATCCTAATCACCTTTTACAAGAAATGATGATAGAAAAGAAAGGAATAAAAAAGATGCTATCATAATTAATACATATGCAAGAAACCCCCTCCTCAAATGTAATTTGCAAAACTGCAAATTACCACCTCCACCAGAAAAGTCCGGCCGGGAAAGAACAAAGGAAAACCGGCCGGAACGGAATGCAAACTGGCAACTCCAGAAAACTGGTCCCGTAATAAATTACAGGAAAATCCCGATACTGTGCATACACACCTGCATCTGTATTCCGTCCGGATACAAATGCAATGAGACAAAATCTACACTGTACTAAACTAGGACCGGCTTAAGCCAAAGCCGGCTAGTAATATTCGTTCGATCCTGATCCGTGCAATACCGCACGTATCAGATTGAACCCTGCCATATAACTATACGGCCACTAGTACAAAACTGTCTGATCCTGATCCGTGCAATACCGCACGTATCTGATCGGACCCTTCCATATCTCCATACGGCCTCTACAGCGTTTCGCCCGAAAGCTTGAGTAACTGTAAGTGTGGTGGACTCTAAAGACTCGTCAATACTATGGCTGTGGATTTAACCACTAGCACGTCAGAGGTATAAGCCAATACGTGACGGGCCACCAGCTATTGACTAAAAGGGGCGTCGATGAGTGAACTCATCCTGACACCCTACTGAGCCTGTTAGTGACAATATCCGTACAGTCCGGTCCGTTCGTCTATGAGCATCGCATGTCGGGCCTAGGGGGTTAGTAAAAGTCAGACCCCCAAAAGCGGTACAAGTCGTGTCGGAGTGTAGCCCAGAACACCCTGAGATACTACTGGAATACCTACCAGTAAATCTCCTGCCTCGGCCGAGGGCTTTACGTAATGGCTCTCCTAGACACAGCGCGACCTCACCCCTAATACCGGGAGAGACGAACCCCTGAAGATCCGCTCACTGCCTCCATGTGGCTCGGGACTGTACCCAACTAAAACCTGTTTGCACGACTCCTTTGAGCCGTGGTAGGGTAGTAATCAAAGCACAGTGGGAACTCACACGAGACAAATGACGATCTTCAGGTCGATGAACTAACCTGTATACATGTCACCAGGAAACTGCTATCTGACATCAGGTATAAGACCAACTAGCATGTTCCCGGCGAGTCCTGTCCGGTGTACTCATAACCCAATGAGCACCTGTATACATCTTAGGTGAACCAACTGACACCAGTGGCTTGTGAGACCGGCCACCGCCCCTCGTCGGCGTCTCGACTGTATACACTAGTCTACTAATGGAGTATCGATGCCCTGTCTCGAAACTCCTACGACTAGGGACCTTTTAAGGATGTGCTTATAGACTACCGGCTCCCACGTATCGCCATCATACTGCTGGTAGTCAAGCAAGAATCCTAGGGGCTCTATCAACGTGTAATAGCGACATGTCAGGTCACCTAAAGCAGTACACGATGATAAAGATAAACCAGATAGCATACTATCATCTCGAGTAAGACTGTCCTACCGGGATAGGTCCTCCCTCAATCATTGCAATCACGTGCCTGTGATCCAATAATTGACTCTGAGGGCACTATCTCCAACATATACAGGTATGTATATGGATCGACTCAGATGTTAGGAGGTTTCCTTACCTGTAGTCCAGCTTGTTAGCTTAGCCCTTTAGTTTAGTTTAGTTGTTAGATTAGATTCGATTCTTACCTATTTCAATAACTAACGAATTGTGGGTATTTTAAAAGACAGCCCAAGAGATCCTACGGATATTTCAAAAGACGTATCTTTTCATAAAAACACCGTAGCCCCTATTTTCAAAACCCCATGATTCGTGTTATTTCAAAAGGCACCATTTGTAGGACTTATATTAGATTAATGCAGATTAGTTACAGTTGCGTCTAGTATTCAGCTCCCGCTTATTATTGTGGTTCGCTTCGCATCGCATACTTATGTTATAATTTCTTATTGCAATGTTGATATCATATTGTTAGAACACCAGCACCATTACCGATGATGCGTATGTACCACGTACACTTACTTGCCGGCTCACACACATCTTCATCGGTAATTGCCATGTCACGTACACCTTAGAAAATATTATTGCTTGACATAGCTTGTTAGTTAGTAATTTGACATGATATTAGTGTATCTGCCTTATATGCCTGCTTAACATTGTAGTTATTACTTGTCACTTCATGCATACTGTTATTCATTGTTATGCCTATATTCATGGTTTTACATGCTATTGATGATTTTGATTCGGATTTCCATGAAGTTTTCTGGATTTGGGGGGGGGGGAACCGCAAAACTTATATAAACTGATTTCTCTCTTTTTAAATAAAAAGTGCGGTTTTTCCCATGATGTATGAGTCGTCCACCATGAGTTTGCTGATGGATTTCGAGACCCGATTCAAGGAGACGGATGAACCGTTTCGGGTACATGGTAGACCCGGTTAGGTACCCCGGGACAAGAAGCGCGTGATGATGACGATGTGAGCCTGGCAGGGGAGCACTACCTACCGGTGATTTTACCCGACGCGTCAGATATCCGGAGGATATCGTCGTGGTCTTGAGATGGATGGTAGGGGCCGGTCTGGACTGACGGCGCCCTAGATATTGTGATTGAGACATTGAGATTTCGAGATATTGAGGTACAGAGACTGTGATACAGAGATATCGAGATATTGGGATTACGTTTTGTGCCGATGATAGGCACTGTTTTATGCTGATTTCATTATGATACCTCATTTTAAAAATACAAAGGAAATCTCACTAAATTATGAAAACAGTTCTTCATTCACATGTATTCTGTTTTCATGTATTCATACCTCATTCATATGATATATTGCTACCTGAGGCACTGACACGGGCACATGAGATTACACTCGGGTTAGATATTTACCCTAGCCTTGTTATAGGTTGTAAGTTATATATATAATTGAGGATATATTATGATCATTGACCTAGGTTGCGTTATTTATGCGATTTTTTTCCGTAGATGTTTTTCTATTCACGAGTTGGCAACTCACCCCCGTTGTGCCCCAGTTTCTTGCAGGTTTGCCGTACAGGTTTCATTACGGCTTGCGGGCATAGTTTCCTTCTGGTGATTTGCTAGTAGGTGGGTTTACTTGTATCGTACCCCCATTATATATCTTGTATATCATTATTCTGTTTTATCTAGAAGTTCCATCAACCAAACATGTATTTATTTCAGAGATAGAGTCCAGTGATGTTTTTCTTTCGACCTTAGAGTCGCGCGTTTTATTTCTGTGGTTTTCTTGTGGTTTTGAGTTTTGATCCTCGCCGTTGGCATTGTATATTATATTGCTTGTGTGGTTGTGACCGTTGGTTGACGAACAGCTAGCTCCCGCTTGGGGATGCCTTTTATTGATTTCGTATACTATTCATGTTGTATCCCGTTTGGGAGCCAGTATTTACAAAGGAGACTCTGCCAAAATTTTCAGGAAATACTTGATGTTTTTTAAAAAAACTGCATAATTCGGCTTATGCTATTGAAACTACTTGTTTTAAATTGGTTTTTCTTCACTCTACTACTTTTCTTGGTTTGGATATCTGGGTTCTCGGTTCACTTAGATTACGTACGCCTCGAGACGTTCGTAGTTTAAATGCCCGTCATATTCCGTACTTTCGGGACGTGACAGAATATGAGTCTGACGCGGAACAACGGTAGGTACAACAGGCAACGCCCTCTGGGGTGGTGAAGGTGGTAAAGTAACATGCGGTGCTGCCGCCCCCCTCCGGTGTATCTCAGGACAATCTCGCACACGATGATAAGAACTCCCGCAACGGAAACATCCCGATGATGGTCGCTGACCCTCCTGGGGATAGGAGCTGAACAACCGGCCTCGCCTCGAATCTCTGCCACCTGCAAGGTGCCTGTCACGGCGCCGAAAAGGCTGTCTCTGCACCGATGTATCTGCACGAACTCTCTTCGGCTCTGGGACTGCCGAAGTCTCAGCAAGGCGCTCCTCAACTAATAAGGCTGCATCTACAGCTGCTGCGTATGTCTCGTAGTGCTGCGCGCTAATCGCAAGGAACAGTGGTGTAAGCAAGCCTCGAACAAATCTCTTGACTCGCAACTCCTCGGTAGCCACTAAATACGGGGCATAAACTGCTAGCTCTGTAAGCAGCACATCATACTCTGCCACTGTCATCTCTGGCGTCTGGCGCAAGGACTCAAATCTGCGTGCTTGGGCATCCCTAACACTCTGGGGAAGGAAACGGGCTATAAATACTGTCACAAACTCCGTCCAGGTCATAGGAGGAAGACCTGTCGCTCTGCCCTTCTTAACTGAATCACACCACTTCTGCGCAAGACCTTCCAGGCGAAAGCTCGCGAACTCAACCCATCTCGCATCTGCGCATCTGAGGGAACGACATATCCAGGCCCTCCTATTAATGAAAGACTGTGGGTCCTCGGCTGTATCGGTGCCTGTGAAGACCGGAGGCTTCAGCCTCATGAACTCTGATAGCGATACTGTAATCACCTCCGTGGCTGCAGGGGCAACTGGCTGTGCGGTAGGTACAATCGCGGTCTCTGTAATGGGTGGAGCTACCTCTGGTCACTGCACTCGAAGCGTCTCAACTAGCGATCCTATCATCTGGCGCATCTCCTGCATGCTGGATCCCACCGTCTAGCGCATCTCCTGCATACCAGCCCCTAGCGTGGCGATCTGATCGGGTACAACGGGTGCACTGCCCGGATCAGTCCTCGTCTCGGACGAGTCAACTCGAATCTCGGCCTTCGCGGCCTCTCTCTGCGCCCTCGTAGTCTTTGGCGGCATAATGGCTGAAAGGAAATTAGGATTCGATAAGAATACGGAAATCGAATCACAAGAATATATATACTCAAGAAGGAATTTAAATCATTAAGTCCTAAGGTCGCCTTGGCCGATTACCGTGTCGTGAGTATGCCGTGGAACATACACATGCTACGCCACTCTGCTTCAGCTACCTACTCCATCATACCAAGGTCATCCAACACTCCGAAAGGTAAAACCTACGCTCTGATACCAACTTTGTCACGACCCGAATGTTTCGATTCGTGACCGGCACTTAACCACTCTACGTCTACAGGCGTAACGCGACTAAGTAAGCCGAACCCAGAAATCAAAACCATTTAAAAGTAGCGAGTGTTGAAAACATTTAATTAAGACATTTAGAAAACCTTAAATAGTTCAATAAGTTCTTTTAAAGTTACGCTATCATTTAAATAATTTTGGCAGCATTTCCTTTGTAAAAGTAACCCCAAGACCGGGTATAAAACAGGATATGAGTGAAAATGAGATATAATGAAACAAAACATTCCCAAACGGGCGCAATCACGCCCAACGGCGGAAACCTGTTAGTTATATAAATGCCCTAGAGGCCATTATTGTACATTGGATGTATATTGTAGTGGATGCTGGGACATATATAGGGAGGACTTTCTTGCTCGACATGATAGTATGCTATCTGGTTACTCTTTACCTTAACGTGTATACTGATTGTTTCTCTGTTACATGTTGGTAAAGCCCTTAGGATGTGTACTTGACTACCTGGACTATGATGCGGATCATACTAGTGGGGACATGGTAGTCCATAAGTACATCCTTCAAAGTCCTTAGTCGTGGGTGTATCGAGACGGGGCATCGATATACCAGAGTAGACTAGCATATACCTTCTCGACCCATACAGATGGGCGATGGATGATCCCATATCCATTGGTGTTTGACATCGGAGATGATATACGGGTGCTCAGTAGAGACTGGGTACACTGGACGGACTCGCCGAGAACTCCCAGATGGTATTATACCTCACGTCAGATGGCAGTTCTCTGGTGACACTGGTACAGAGTAGTCTGTTGACCCGAGATCGCCATAGAGTCTTGTGTGGTTCCCACTGTGCTTTGATTTCCATCTTACCACGTCCAAGAGGGCATGCAAAACGGTGGTTTTTGGGTACAGTCCCGAGTCACATGGAGGCAATGAGCGATAGGAGGGGATTCGTCTCTCCCGGTATAGGGGGTTGATGTTGCGCTGTGTTCGATTGGCTATAACAGGAAATCCCTGGCCAGGGTTGCTGAGATATACTGGTAAGTGTTACCAGTAGTTTCTCGAAATGTTATAGACCTCATATCGACACGACTTATCGAGCTATTGGGGTCTGACGTTTACCACCCCTAGGCGAGATATGCGACATATCAGACGGACAGACCGGACTGTACGGTAGTGTTACTGGTTGGATTCACTGGAGTGTGAGCGGGCTTGCTCGTCGATCTTCTGATCGCTCAATACCCGGGTGGCCGTTACGTTTAGCAGACCGCTTGCGGCTTGTGGGTGCTTGATATGATCATCACCTGCTGCCGGCGTATTGACGAGTCTTTAGAGTCCTACACAGAGGTTTCCTGGCTCAAGCGAAACGAAATAGGAGCGCATATGAGATATGTGCGGGACCGAGAATAATGCGTGTATGTGATACCGTATTCTATTCTCGCGATGAATGTATCGAATGGTTGTATGCGATATAACCTAGTTATCGAATCAAGGATTGATTCGATAAGCCGATACATTGTATACTAGTCGGTTATATGCGATATGACCGGGTCGTTAAATCAAGTGTTGATTTAATGATTTAATGTATAATTATATATATGATATATTACTTTACATTAACTAGTATTGGTTCACTTTAAAAGGTTTTTCTCACTTGATGTGCACATTGTATATGTGATATACTTTTGTGCATTAGTTTGTATCATGTTTGATGATGCATGCTAAATTGGCTAAGTGTAAAGATTAAACCATGGTTGTGTAATGGTTAGGGTTTTGTTTTTACTTATTCATTTATTTATTTCATTTATTCTTTTTGGAAAATAAAATGCATAAAGAGAAAATGGTGGCTTTCATTTGTTTCTTTCATGAAGATTCATGAAGGTTTGACTAAGTCACCATTTTGTCTCATGCTTAACCCTAACCACTCCATTTAACCATAGTCCACTCTCTACACCTAACTATGGTTCTGTTTATGATAATTTTTTATTTTCTATTCTATTTTATTTAACTTATCATATTCATTATCTTCTTCTTCTTCTTCACTTCATGAAGAAAAAGCTTGATTTCATCAATGGTCGATTGATGAAAAGAGTGAGAAATCTAATTCTAAAGTGAACCCACTTCCTATTTCTTCATCCTCTACCTCTTGCCAAGTAGTAGAGTGTGTTTCCTTCACAAGTTTTCATGGCTTGGTGAAGGTGGAGCTTGATCTAGTGATGCTTCGACGTAGATCATCTTCGGCACGTCGTCGATGACCTAGCCCGTCCATTCTCCGAACTGAAGCCGACGCTAGAGCCCGGGGTTTGACTCGGACAGCGAGGAGACTTCATTGCGGAGCTATGGAGGTGGAGAAATGGATCTACAAAGGTTGTATTTCCGTATTCTTTTAATTAAGTGTTAACTAGTTTGCTTTTTCGCCTAGAATTCTAGCCAACGATCCGTAGTCTAGGGTTTCTCGGCACCGTAATTTTTGAAATTGGCATGGTTGATGCCTTGTGAGACCTCTTGAGAGTGCCTAGGAACCCTACAGTGGTATCAGAGCCTAGCTAGAGCCTTAGGCGAAGTCTAGACGGAGTTTGAAAGACGGACGAACCGAAAACCTAACCCCAAAATAGCTCTCTGGACTTTTTCTAAAATCGTGGATTTTTCCAAATTAAAAATATGCAGAAAACTCAGCAGGGAATTCTAAGAATTACGGCGGAAATTTTTTTTCATGAACAGTGACATCGGCGGCGGAAACGCGGCATAAGCCTAGCTTATGCGGCGGTTCCGCGACCGAAGTATGACGTCAGCCCTAAAAAGTTACACTGTAATTCATTGTTTCAGGTTCTGAGTTCTCTGGGTATTTTTAAAATTTATTCAAGAGTTGAATTTTCTGGAGTTGTTTTGGGGATTCGGTGTTTCGATCGGAGTATCAAATTTTGTCTGTGTGGCTTTCCGGATATTTTTTAGAATATGTTAAAAAGTTCGACCGGATATAAATACCCAATTTTTTCCCAGTCGGGAAATTTCCAAGTGTTGGATTTTTCCGTAGTTTAAAGACGTTCTAAGTAGTGCAAGTAACTCGATGGACCCTCTAGAAGACAACAAACCTTAACTCGATTATATGACCGTCTTGAACTACCCTTTGAACCTTCGGGTTTGGGGCAGTACGGCGTGCCACATGTGAGGCGTTGGCTTGACCCTTCTACGGCTGGACCGTTGGTACTGAGGCACGAAATGAATGTTTTTAGACTTGTTTCATGTGTTGATCTATATCGGGAAAACTTGGGTGTTCGATTGTTCGATCGAAAAGTTTAACATTTTCTGTTTATCCGGAATGGGATACAATAATTGGAATTCACAAAAAGTTATGTGATAACTGAATGAATGTTATAAACATAGCAGTTTAGTCTCACTTGATCGGTTGCCACGGAATTTTGATGTGATCAAAAGTCCGTCGCAATCACGTAGCGTACGCGGATACTCGCCAGATAAACTTAATAGACAGCCTCACTCCATAGCCCCGACCAAGTGACTGTAGGAGAACCCCGTCGCCGAAAGCATCCGTTCGGGTGCTCGCGGCAGCGGTGTTCCGCCTTGGTGCACTTCGTCGACGGTATCGGGGGTGCGGCCGCCTACTGAAGTTTGCGACGAGCATTCGATCAGGATGTCGGGAATCTTGTTGAATTGCCCGACTTGATATTGAAAAGTGTTTTCGATAATGAGGCTAAAATGCGGGGTTTATAATTGTTAGGCATGTGATGTCTAAGGAATTCATTTGGTCAGGCATGCAATGTCTGAGGTGGTTGCGGATTCCAACTGTTGTAGTTTTACACTTTCTTTTCTGTGACCGTAAGTGTAATATGTGATATCGCCGGTTTCGTTGCTATATGTCAACGACAATTGGGATGCGCATATTTACTTACGTTGATGACATGTGATGTTATGTGTTGCTGGATATGTTATATTGGATCGTCGTGTATGAATAGCCGGGGTTTTTTATGTGAGATGAGTGTTTTTCATTTTCATTCACGTAAAAACTTGTATGTAATATTCTTTTATTGGGGCACTTCCAGGTTGCGGAAGTTGTCACCATTTATATATTATTTACTTTTCCGCACTAGGATAGACCGAAGGTGTAACACTTTGATTTTCCCGTTTGTTTGGTGTTGGTGATAATTAGAAGTCGTGCATGTTTTTATGTTTGTGTGTGCGTAGGATTTATAGTTGTTATGGGTAGTGTGTGTGCATTTTGGGATAGGTCTTGTGCTTGTGTACACCTTGCATACTTAGACTTTTTGTAACTTGTTAACCATTCTTGGTGCATGGTTGCAAGTTTAAATTTTTCCCCATCATTTAATCCTTGCATAAACCATTGATTTTATTCATATCTTAACCCTTTTAATAAATTCAAATCCAAATAAACAAATAGGTATGGTGGTTAGGTGAAGGGTGGACTTTTTGACCCTTTTCTTCTCTTCTCTCTCTCTCTTTCCCCCATCTGAATTCTCTGCAGAAATTCCAGCAAATAAACCCCCATTCTCTTCATTTTTCTTCTCCTTTTCACTTCCCTTTGATTCCCAAGCAAAACCCTACCCAAATCAATACTTTTTCCTTCGATAAACCATGAAAACTTGAGGTTTTTGAGGAGTTCTTGGGCAAACCTGCACAACTGAGGGAAAAGCTGAAAACTTTGGTGTCTCTAAGGTCAATTTAAGGTATAAATCTTAATCCTAGCACCCAATTTCCATAACTTGCATGTTTAGTTTAGAAATATCACTTTTTGTGCCATTTTAGTGCTTTTGGAGGGGGTTTAGTGTATCATGTTAAAACTTATGTTGTAGTGGCTTGATTAGCTTATTAACAAGTTATTGGTGAGTGATTAGACCTAGGTTTGTTTCAGATTTCATCAAAATACCATAAAGTTCCATTTTGTGCAAAATGTGTGTTTTGAACTGATTTTAGACACTGTAAGAATCTGCTGCTATCCGAGACTTTTCAGAACAAATCTAGCGATTGATTTAGCATGTATGTATGGTATGAAGTGCACCGACCAAACCTGGGGACCCAATTCCCAAGTCTGGCCGCCAAAAATGGCATTCTGGCCGCAAATTGCGGCCAGACTGGGGAGGTTTGGGTTGGGGTTTGGGGGTGTGGGTCTCTGCTTATATGTAGGTTATTTTGGTATATATATATTTTCAATATCTTTCCTGTATCAAAATCTGGGGTAGAATACCTATTTTCCCGTATTTTCAACCTTTCGCGACACGCGTGTTACGTGTGTGTGGGTTTTGGGTTTCTGCGTATCGCGACGCGTCGGAGTGATTTCAGACGCTTAACCACACGTTTTAGCGTATCGCGCACACGCGCGCTTGGTTCGCGACACGAGTTACTTGTTGGGTTTTAATGTCGCGTTTGTGTGATTTCGAGCTTACATATGATATATTGTGTAATTCTAGGTTCGCAGGCGAGTACGGCGGACGCAGTGAAGAAAGGGAAGCAGGTTGTTGGCTACACCTAGCGAGAGACTACGGTGAGTAGATTTCACATCTACGGGGATATCGCCCGCATGGCGTTCTACGTCAGGGCAGATAGGACCTTATAGTGTTCCATATATATATTGCATGTTCATGGTTACTAGCTAGTGCATTGCATACCTTCTACACACTTATATCACATCGGATCATAGCATTGTAGTTCATCTATTTGTGACATGACCATATATTCATACCTGCTATATATATCATATCGGATCATCATATTGTAGTTTAGTATATATGACATGAATTGATATTCATACCTGCTACACATATCACATCGGATCATCATACTGTAGTTTATTATATATGACATGACTTGATATTCATACCTGCTACACATATCACATCGGATCATCATACTGTAGTTTATTATATATGACATGACTTGATATTCATACCTGCTACACATATCACATCGGATCATCATACTGTAGTTATTATATATGACATGACTTGATGTTCATACCTGCTATATATATCATATCGGATCATCATATTGTAGTTTAGTATATATGACATGAATTGATATTCATACCTGCTACACATATCACATCGGATCATCATACTGTAGTTTATTATATATGACATGACTTGATATTCATACCTGCTACACATATCACATCGGATCATCATACTGTAGTTATTATATATGACATGACTTGATGTTCATACCTGCTATATATATCATATCGGATCATCATATTGTAGTTTAGTATATATGACATGAATTGATATTCATACCTGCTACACATATCACATCGGATCATCATACTGTAGTTTATTATATATGACATGACTTGATATTCATACCTGCTACACATATCACATCGGATCATCATACTGTAGTTATTATATATGACATGACTTGATGTTCATACCTGCTATATATATCATATCGGATCATCATATTGTAGTTTAGTATATATGACATGAATTGATATTCATACCTGCTACACATATCACATCGGATCATCATACTGTAGTTTATTATATATGACATGACTTGATATTCATACCTGCTACACATATCACATCGGATCATCATACTGTAGTTTATTATATATGACATGACTTGATGTTCATACCTGCTACACATATCACATCGGATCATTGCATTGTAGCACATTATATGTGACATGATTTGATATTCATACCTGATGCATATGTCACATCGGATTATTGTCTTGTAACTTATCTATATGTAACTTGACCGGATATTTACATTTGACGCACATATCATATCGGATCATTGACTTGTATTTGTTTGGATTATATGTGATTTCTGGATTTGGGAACCGTGGCTATTTCAAATATGTAATCATTTAAAAACCCGGTTCCCTTGATATGATATTTCGGTGCGTCCACCATGTGTTTTCTCGGTGCTAGAGTGATATATGGAAACCCGAATCGAGGAGGCGGTTGAGGCCGATTACGGGTACATGGTGGACCCGGTATGGTACCCCGGGGCGAGAACGGTTTCGCTGTGCAGTAGACGGTGAGCCTGGCAGAGGGACCACTACCTACCGGTGATTGGTTGGGCCTGACAGTTATCCGGAGTATACTGATCAGAGTCTATAGATGGATGTGGGTGACCCGGACTGACGGGGCCCGATGGATGAGGATTTGCGTGTCGATGCTGGACACGAGTATTTATGATATTTGGGTGCCGATGTTGGGCACTCGGGACTCTCAGAGGTGTACAGGATTCGAGGGCCGATGAGGGTACCGGCGCCTGAGCTATTTGGGGGATCTGGGTGCATTGATGGACACCGATATACATTTATCCCACATTGACTTTCCGTGTAGATACTATATTTCCCCATGCTCAGCATTTATTATTTGTACCTCATCCTGTAGTTACATTACCTGATAGAGCATTTGTACCTCATCCAGTAGATGCATTACCTGATAGAGCATTTGTACCTCACCCAGTAGATGCAGTACCTGTTAGAGCACCTGCATGATTATTGCACATACCGCTTATCACCTTTTGATATCACCTGTTGGCATATGTTAGAGTAGCGTAGTATGTGCATGCTCGCGATTACCTTTATATGTTATCTCTATTCACGAGTTGGCAACTCACCCCCGTTGTGCCACAGTGTTTGCAGGTTGCCCTTCGGAGTAGTCGCGGCAGGCTGCGGTTGCATCTTTTGACACAGATACCCCCATAGTTGGTGTACTAGCTCTTTTGCTGATAGGTGGGTTTTATGTGGTATCTGTTTATCTTTCTGTATGTGCATTGTTGTATCTAGTATTCTCCATCTACCATGTATGTATTTGACTTAGAGACAGTGTGAGGACGATGTTGTACCTTATTTGTGTTCTGGTGTCGTGCTCGTTGTGAGCCGACTTTTCTTATACAGTTTTTATGCTATCTGTGATGTTCCCACTTGTGGATCTTAAGCTTCGCTACGGCGTCGTATATTGTTATCTTGGGATTGTTTACTTAGATTTCTTATCATGTTAGTTGGTGTTTTCATTTAATTCTTATTACACTCTATACTTTCACTGGTTTGTTTTCTGGGTTTCCGGTTCCCTTAGTCACGTTACGCCTGTAGACGTTACGTGGTTAAGTGCCGGTCACGGGCCAAACTTTGGGTCGTGACAAAGTTGGTATCAAAGCGTAGGTTTTACCGTTCGGAGTGTAGGATGACCCTGGTATGATGGAGTAGGTAGCTGCGGCAGGGTAGCGTAGCGTGTGTATGTTCCGCGGCATACTCACAACACGGTACACCGCCTACGCGACCTTAGGACTTGTTTATATAAATTTCCTTCTTGAGTATATACATTCTCGTGATTCGATTTCCGTATCTTTATCGAATCCTATTGTTCCTTTCAGCTAATATGCCGCCAAAGACTACGAGGGCTCAGAGAGCGGCCGCGAGGGCCGAGATTCGAGTTGACTCGTCCGAGACGAGGTCTGATCCGGGCAGTGCACCCGTTGTACCTGAGCAGACTGTTCCTCCTTTGACAGATCAGATCGCCACGCTAGGGGCTGGTGTGCAGGAGATGCGCCAGACGGTGGGATCTAGCATGCAGGAGATGCGTGACATGATAGGATCGCTAGTTGAGACGCTTCAAGCACAGCGACCAGAGGTAGCTCCACCTGTTCCAGCGACCGCGATGGTACCTACCACACAGCCAGTTGCCCCTGCAGTCACAGAGGTGATTACGGTATCGCTGTCAGACTTCATGAGGCTAAAGCCTCCGGCTTTCACAGGCACCGACACAGCCGAGGACCCCCAGTCCTTCCTTGATAAGATGGCCCGTATATGTCGTTCACTTAGATGCGCGGATGCGAGATGGGTCGAGTTAGCGAGCTTTCGCCTAGAGGGTCTTGCACAGAAGTGGTGTGATTCAGTTGAGAAGGGCAGAGCAGCGGGTCTTCCTCCTATGACCTGGACCGAGTTTGTAGCGCTATTCCTTGCCCGTTTTCTTCCTCAGAGTGTTAGGGATGCCCGAGCACGCAGATTTGAGTCCTTGCGCCAGACACCAGGGATGTCAGTAGCAGAGTACGACGTGCTGTTCACAGAGCTAGCTATCTATGCCCCGTACCTAGTGGCTACTGAGGAGTTGCGAGTTAAGAGATTTGTCCGAGGTTTGCTTACACCATTATTCCTTGCCATCAGCGCGCAGCATTACGAGACTTACTCAGCAGCAGTTGATGCGGCATTATTAGTAGAGGAGCGCCTTGCTGAGACTTCGGCAGTTCCAGGGCCGAAGAGAGTTCGTGCAGATACGTCAGTGCAGAGACGGCCATTCCAGCGTCGTGACAGGCACCTTACAGGTGGCAGAGATTCGAGACGAGGCCGATTGTTTAGCTCCTATCCCCAGGAGGGCCAGAGACCGTCATCAGGATGTTACCGTTGCGGGAGTTCTTATCATCGTGTGCGAGATTGTCCCGAGGTACCCCGGAGTGGGGCGGCAGCACCGCGTGTTACATTACCACCTTCACCACCCCAGACGGCGTTGCCGATAGTACCTGCTGTTACTCCGCATCAGACGCATGCACGGAGAGGTCGTGGTCGTGGAGGATTTGTTCATAGAGGACGAGGTGGCCGAGGTAGAGGACAGCCAGCGGCCGGCAGGGGACAGTCAGTTGCAGGAGGAGGACAGGCACGGGTTTTTGCTTTGACGCATCAGGACGCGCAGGCGTCCAATGCGGTGGTCTCAGGTATCCTTTCTGTATGTTCGGTTGATGCACACGTGTTGTTTGATCCCGGATCCACGCACTCGTACGTATCCACACACTTTGTGCCGAGTTTGGGTAGAGAGTCCGGTTTGCTTGGCCAGCCGCTTGTTGTGACTACTCCTGTGGGAGAGTCGTTTGTTGCTAGGCACGTGTTCCGATCCTGTACCGTCCGTATTGGCGAGAGAGAGTTGCCGGTCGACTTGATCCTTCTTGAGATGTTGGACTTCGACGTTCTGTTGGGCATGGATTGGTTAGCCACGTGCTATGCTTCTGTTGACTGCCGCGAGAAGACAGTTCGATTTTGTTTTCCCGGCGAGCCGGTTGTTGTTGTGTTGGGGGACCGTAGTGCTACCCCTCACTGTGTGATTTCTTCTGTTCGCGCTGGACAGCTTTTGCGGAAGGGATGTCAGGGATTTCTCGCATATGTTTGCGATACTAGAGCTACAGAGGTTCCTCTGGATCAGGTTCCGGTGGTTAGCGAGTTCCCTGATGTGTTCCCTGACGAGCTTCCTGGGCTACCGCCCGAGCGTGATATTTCTTTCTGCATTGATTTGGTTCCTGGCACGGGGCCAATTTCAGTACCGCCTTATCGGATGGCCCCGGCGGAACTTAGAGAGTTGAAGGGTCAGTTGCAGGACTTGCTGGATAAGGGACTTATTCGACCCAGTGTTTCTCCTTGGGGTGCTCCAGTCTTGTTCGTCAAGAAGAAGGACGGCAGCATGCGTTTGTGTATTGACTACCGCCAGCTGAACAAGGTGACAGTGCGAAATCGATATCCTTTGCCACGCATCGACGATTTGTTCGACCAGCTTCAGGGGGCAGGATACTTTTCGAGGATCGATTTGCGATCAGGCTACCATCAGCTGCGCGTACGACAGGAGGACATTCCTAGGACGGCTTTCCGCACACGTTACGGCCATTATGAGTTTTTGGTGATGTCGTTCGGACTCACCAACGCGCCAGCAGCATTCATGGACATGATGAACCGTATTTTCCGGCCGTATCTTGACATGTTCATTATAGTGTTTATTGACGATATCTTGGTGTATTCTCGGAGTAGAGAGGAGCACGAGCAGCACCTGCGGATTTCACTGCAGACCTTGAGGGAGCATCAGCTTTTCGCCAAATTCTCCAAGTGTGCCTTCTGGCTAGACAGCGTAGACTTCTTGGGCCACGTGATTACACGAGATGGTATATGTGTCGACCCGAGAAAGATAGAGGCAGTTCGGAGTTGGCCTAGACCCACGTCAGTGACGGAGGTTCGTAGCTTTCTAGGGCTGGCAGGTTATTACAGGCGATTTGTGCAGGACTTCTCTCGCATTGCTACACCGTTGACCGGGTTGACCCGGAAGGGAGTTCACTTCGATTGGACGGAGGAGTGTGAGCACAGTTTCCAGCGGTTACGGGCTCTACTGACCACGACACCAGTGCTATCTTTGCCTTCAGGATCAGGCGGATTTGCGGTCTACTGCGATGCTTCACGAGTGGGGCTGGGATGCGTTTTGATGCAGCACGACAAGGTGATTGCGTATGCTTCACGGCAACTAAAGAAACATGAACAGAATTACCCTACTCATGATCTGGAGATGGCTGCGGTGGTCTTTGCACTCAAGATCTGGCGACATTATCTGTATGGAGAGTCGTGCCAGATATTCACCGACCACAAGAGCTTAAAATATATATTTCAGCAGCGAGACCTGAACCTTAGACAGCGCCGATGGATGGAGTTAGTGAAGGACTACGATTGTGAGATCTTATATCATCCGGGCAAGGCGAATGTAGTGGCAGATGCGTTGAGCAGGAGGCCCGGGGGTAGTCTATCTTGTGTGAGCACAGTGCAGAGGCAGTCGTCGGCAGATTGGCAGATCTTATGCGACAGCCGGGTACAGTTTGAGTTTACGCCGATCGGGGGACAGATGGCGCATGTTCGTGCATGCCCACAGTTGCTTGACCGTATATACGAGGCACAGCACAGTGATGACCGCTGTTCAGAGATCAGGACACAGATGGGACAGGGCAGATTTTCCGAGTTCGTGATCGACGATTAGGGGACACTACGATTTGGGGCTAGACTGTGCGTACCGGATGCTGAGGGATTGCGGCGCGAGATTCTTGTGGATGCACATCGATCGGTATATAGTGTTCATCCCGGTTCCACCAAGATGTACCACGATCTGAGAGATGTTTACTGGTGGGACGGTATGAAGAGGGATATTGCAGATTTTGTGTCGAGATGCCTGACTTGTCAGCAAGTCAAGGCTGAGCACCAGAGGCCCGCGGGAGAGCTACAGCCATTACCCATTCCGGAGTGGAAATGGGAACAGATATCTATGGACTTCATTGTGGGTCTACCCAGGACTAGTCGAGGGTATGACTCCATCTGGGTGATCGTGGATCGTTTGACGAAAGCGGCTCACTTCCTACCGGTGAAGACGACTTTCGGATTTACTCAGTATGCCCAGGTTTACATTGATCAGATTGTGCGACTGCACGGAGTTCCGACATGCATCGTGTCCGATAGAGGCACCCAGTTTACCAGCCGACTATGGCAGAGGCTTCAGGAGGCTCTGGGCACTCGCTTGAGTTTCAGCACAGCATTCCATCCGCAGACCGACGGACAGTCAGAGCGGACTATTCAGACTCTCGAGGACATGCTCAGAGCATGCGTTTTAGACTTCGGAGGTAGCTGGGATCATCATTTGCCCTTAGTAGAGTTCTCCTACAACAACAGCTACCAGGAGACCATTCAGATGGCACCGTTTGAGGCTCTTTATGGGAGGAAATGCAGGTCGCCTACTTGTTGGACAGAGCTCAGTGAGAGCAGTATTTTAGGGCCACAGATCGTTGAGGAGACGACAGCGAAGATCCAGTTGATTCATGATAGGATGAGAGCAGCCCAGAGTAGGCAGAAATCTTATGCGGACCGTCGTCGACGCAGACTTGAGTTTTCTGTTGGTGATCATGTTTTCTTGAGGGTCTCCCCAATGAAGGGCGTGATGAGGTTTGGAAGGAAGGGGAAGCTTAGTCCCAGATACGTAGGCCCCTTCGAGATCCTTGAGCGTATTGGTACAGTTGCGTATCGATTAGCCCTTCCGCCCAGTTTTCCAGACGTGCACCCCGTATTTCACGTTTCGATGCTCCGCCGATATCTTCATGATCCTTCGCATGCGGTTCAGCACCCGACGATCCAGCTTGAGCGCGATCTTTCCTATGCAGAGCAGCCAGTGATGATCTTGGATCGACAAGTGAAGAGATTGAGGTCGAAGGAGATACCGTCCGTCAAGGTACTTTGGCGTGGACAGAGCAGGGAGGAGGTCACTTGGGAGACCGAGAGCGAGATGAGGAAGAGGTATCCCCATCTTTTTGAAGGTGCGTATGTGTTAGATTTTAAATTCGGGGACCGAATTTCTTTAAGGGGGGTAGATTGTAACACTTTGATTTTCCCGTTTGTTTGGTGTTGGTGATAATTAGAAGTCGTGCATGTTTTTATGTTTGTGTGTGCGTAGGATTTATAGTTGTTATGGGTAGTGTGTGTGCATTTTGGGATAGGTCTTGTGCTTGTGTACACCTTGCATACTTAGACTTTTTGTAACTTGTTAACCATTCTTGGTGCATGGTTGCAAGTTTAAATTTTTCCCCATCATTTAATCCTTGCATAAACCATTGATTTTATTCATATCTTAACCCTTTTAATAAATTCAAATCCAAATAAACAAATAGGTATGGTGGTTAGGTGAAGGGTGGACTTTTTGACCCTTTTCTTCTCTTCTCTCTCTCTCTTTCCCCCATCTGAATTCTCTGCAAAAATTCCAGCAAATAAACCCCCATTCTCTTCATTTTTCTTCTCCTTTTCACTTCCCTTTGATTCCCAAGCAAAACCCTACCTAAATCAATACTTTTTCCTTCGATAAACCATGAAAACTTGAGGTTTTTGAGGAGTTCTTGGGCAAACCTGCACAACTGAGGGAAAAGATGAAAACTTTGGTGTCTCTAAGGTCAATTTAAGGTATAAATCTTAATCCTAGCACCCAATTTCCATAACTTGCATGTTTAGTTTAGAAATATCACTTTTTGTGCCATTTTAGTGCTTTTGGAGGGGGTTTAGTGTATCATGTTAAAACTTATGTTGTAGTGGCTTGATTAGCTTATTAACAAGTTATTGGTGAGTGATTAGACCTAGGTTTGTTTCAGATTTCATCAAAATACCATAAAGTTCCATTTTGTGCAAAATGTGTGTTTTGAACTGATTTTAGACACTGTAAGAATCTGCTGCTATCCGAGACTTTTCAGAACAAATCTAGCGATTGATTTAGCATGTATGTATGGTATGAAGTGCACCGACCAAACCTGGGGACCCAATTCCCAAGTCTGGCCGCCAAAAATGGCATTCTGGCCGCAAATTGCGGCCAGACTGGGGAGGTTTGGGTTGGGGTTTGGGGGTGTGGGTCTCTGCTTATATGTAGGTTATTTTGGTATATATATATTTTCAATATCTTTCCTGTATCAAAATCTGGGGTAGAATACCTATTTTCCCGTATTTTCAACCTTTCGCGACACGCGTGTTACGTGTGTGTGGGTTTTGGGTTTCTGCGTATCGCGACGCGTCGGAGTGATTTCAGACGCGTAACCACACGTTTTAGCGTATCGCGCACACGCGCGCTTGGTTCGCGACACGAGTTACTTGTTGGGTTTTAATGTCGCGTTTGTGTGATTTCGAGCTTACATATGATATATTGTGTAATTCTAGGTTCGCAGGCGAGTACGGCGGACGCAGTGAAGAAAGGGAAGCAGGTTGTTGGCTACACCTAGCGAGAGACTACGGTGAGTAGATTTCACATCTACGGGGATATCGCCCGCATGGCGTTCTACGTCAGGGCAGATAGGACCTTATAGTGTTCCATATATATATTGCATGTTCATGGTTACTAGCTAGTGCATTGCATACCTTCTACACACTTATATCACATCGGATCATAGCATTGTAGTTCATCTATTTGTGACATGACCATATATTCATACCTGCTATATATATCATATCGGATCATCATATTGTAGTTTAGTATATATGACATGAATTGATATTCATACCTGCTACACATATCACATCGGATCATCATACTGTAGTTTATTATATATGACATGACTTGATATTCATACCTGCTACACATATCACATCGGATCATCATACTGTAGTTTATTATATATGACATGACTTGATATTCATACCTGCTACACATATCACATCGGATCATCATACTGTAGTTATTATATATGACATGACTTGATGTTCATACCTGCTATATATATCATATCGGATCATCATATTGTAGTTTAGTATATATGACATGAATTGATATTCATACCTGCTACACATATCACATCGGATCATCATACTGTAGTTTATTATATATGACATGACTTGATATTCATACCTGCTACACATATCACATCGGATCATCATACTGTAGTTATTATATATGACATGACTTGATGTTCATACCTGCTATATATATCATATCGGATCATCATATTGTAGTTTAGTATATATGACATGAATTGATATTCATACCTGCTACACATATCACATCGGATCATCATACTGTAGTTTATTATATATGACATGACTTGATATTCATACCTGCTACACATATCACATCGGATCATCATACTGTAGTTATTATATATGACATGACTTGATGTTCATACCTGCTATATATATCATATCGGATCATCATATTGTAGTTTAGTATATATGACATGAATTGATATTCATACCTGCTACACATATCACATCGGATCATCATACTGTAGTTTATTATATATGACATGACTTGATATTCATACCTGCTACACATATCACATCGGATCATCATACTGTAGTTTATTATATATGACATGACTTGATGTTCATACCTGCTACACATATCACATCGGATCATTGCATTGTAGCACATTATATGTGACATGATTTGATATTCATACCTGATGCATATGTCACATCGGATTATTGTCTTGTAACTTATCTATATGTAACTTGACCGGATATTTACATTTGACGCACATATCATATCGGATCATTGACTTGTATTTGTTTGGATTATATGTGATTTCTGGATTTGGGAACCGTGGCTATTTCAAATATGTAATCATTTAAAAACCCGGTTCCCTTGATATGATATTTCGGTGCGTCCACCATGTGTTTTCTCGGTGCTAGAGTGATATATGGAAACCCGAATCGAGGAGGCGGTTGAGGCCGATTACGGGTACATGGTGGACCCGGTATGGTACCCCGGGGCGAGAACGGTTTCGCTGTGCAGTAGACGGTGAGCCTGGCAGAGGGACCACTACCTACCGGTGATTGGTTGGGCCTGACAGTTATCCGGAGTATACTGATCAGAGTCTATAGATGGATGTGGGTGACCCGGACTGACGGGGCCCGATGGATGAGGATTTGCGTGTCGATGCTGGACACGAGTATTTATGATATTTGGGTGCCGATGTTGGGCACTCGGGACTCTCAGAGGTGTACAGGATTCGAGGGCCGATGAGGGTGCCGGCGCCTGAGCTATTTGGGGGATCTGGGTGCATTGATGGACACCGATATACATTTATCCCACATTGACTTTCCGTGTAGATACTATATTTCCCCATGCTCAGCATTTATTATTTGTACCTCATCCTGTAGTTACATTACCTGATAGAGCATTTGTACCTCATCCAGTAGATGCATTACCTGATAGAGCATTTGTACCTCACCCAGTAGATGCAGTACCTGTTAGAGCACCTGCATGATTATTGCACATACCGCTTATCACCTTTTGATATCACCTGTTGGCATATGTTAGAGTAGCGTAGTATGTGCATGCTCGCGATTACCTTTATATGTTATCTCTATTCACGAGTTGGCAACTCACCCCCGTTGTGCCACAGTGTTTGCAGGTTGCCCTTCGGAGTAGTCGCGGCAGGCTGCGGTTGCATCTTTTGACACAGATACCCCCATAGTTGGTGTACTAGCTCTTTTGCTGATAGGTGGGTTTTATGTGGTATCTGTTTATCTTTCTGTATGTGCATTGTTGTATCTAGTATTCTCCATCAACCATGTATGTATTTGACTTAGAGACAGTGTGAGGACGATGTTGTACCTTATTTGTGTTCTGGTGTCGTGCTCGTTGTGAGCCGACTTTTCTTATACAGTTTTTATGCTATCTGTGATGTTCCCACTTGTGGATCTTAAGCTTCGCTACGGCGTCGTATATTGTTATCTTGGGATTGTTTACTTAGATTTCTTATCATGTTAGTTGGTGTTTTCATTTAATTCTTATTACACTCTATACTTTCACTGGTTTGTTTTCTGGGTTTCCGGTTCCCTTAGTCACGTTACGCCTGTAGACGTTACGTGGTTAAGTGCCGGTCACGGGCCAAACTTTGGGTCGTGACAGAAGGAGGGAAGCACAAGTAACCGGGTTCTGGAGTCCAGTGGGAGACCAACTCGAGGAGTCGAGTCCGGGTCTGCTAACTCCAGAATTGGTAGGGTTGCTTTCCGCTCTCGTAGGGGTCTAGAGGTGTGGGTTTGGCTATTCATCGCGACCGTGGAATCCGTGTTTTATACTGGCTCGTATTGAAAACACGGACATCCTAGTATATCCAATATTTCATATGATTCTTCTGCTGCGATATCTGTGATGTGATCATGTGATGTTCTGTGATAGATACTGTATATAGTATATATGATATATTATATAGACATTACTTATGTTTTACACCCGTGCTAGCCCTGCCCCGCTCTGCCGTTAGTTACCTAACCTAACGGTGCATGAGGGGACATCGAGGCGAATGCGGATGGCATAAGTGTACGTCGTATTTATCTGTGATGTTTAGGTACTTAAATGATGGAACTTCATTAATGTGATTAATGAAATAAAAGAAACCTAAGATGTTGTAGAATCGAATTTCAAAATAAAACAGGTAGCTACAGTTCTTGCTTTGCACAGTGGTATATATGATATATCATGCACCTTATTCGATGAGGAAAGGACTGAGATCCCTTCACCGGGAGTGACTCCTTTAGCAATAACTAGCAGATGCTATACACTCGGTTTGTGTTTTGATTGCTTTTAAGAGTTTTTGCTTTGCACAGTGATATATATGATATATCCCGCACCTCATTCGACGAGGAAAGGAACGACGATCCCTTTACCGGGAGTGACTCCTTTAGCAAAACTAGAAAAGCCTAAAAAACACTCCATTTCAAAATTCATTCGATCCTACAACGATATCAAGTTCATTACGCAATAGGTTTTTAGAAAAACCTGTCGTAGCCCTCCGTCATTTCAGATAAGTAGTAGTTAGTATTCTGTAAGTCTACGTTAGCGCCCCGGCAGTCTACAGACGCCAAATGCGGAATAAAAACTTTTAAACATGGCGCTATCGTATACTTTAACTCGGATCTGCCATTATTGCTAAACTAACAAACTGTAAAGAGTGTAGAATGGTTATACCGAACGATCCGAGTCCTTCGTTCTTCAACCATCATCCCACGGTCCGTTGCGGCTGCTCCGATCTCGTCGATCTCCGATCTCCTCCGTCGAGGTGGCACCACATGATCGGTTCTTTAAACGGGCTCCCGCCTCTGACTCGAGGCAACTCGATCGTCAAGTTTGCTAAAAGAGACGACCAAGATTGATGTAGAGAATGAGTAGATGACTTTGTCTCACTTCGTCCAAATCCGTGGACGATCGGTTAATGAAGTTGCCGTGGAAATCGGGTGATGGAATGAAATGAACTGTGAATTCCATACACCCCAAAACTATCATATCTTTTCTAACCGATGAAATCAACATCCATGAGAGAGAGAGAGGGGCCGGCCTCTTTATAGAATGAGGGAGGTGACCGTAGGAGAGGGGGGTGACCATATGAAAGCTTCTCACTTAAAAGATCAAGAAGAAATATCTTAACCAAAACAAGAATCATTAAACCTAAAGCATGACTCACAAATACACCTCATCATGCTTTAATTGCAACCAATGAAAACATAACACCTATTAGCCTCATCATCACTTCTAGAAGCTTCTAGAATGATGACTCACTCATATCAGAAGAAAAGATAAATCCGTCTTTAACCGAATGTTAAAAGACGGCTGATAGAAAACTGGAAACTGGCAACTTCCAAAAGTGATCCTGAAACGAATTTCAGGACAACCCCGAAACTGTATAAATATACCCGCATTTGTATTACGACCGAATACAAATGCAACTGAGACAAAGATATTATACCTACTCAATATAATACTCGGATCCGGCTTAAACCAAAGTCGACCAGTATCATCTGTCCGAAAATCGACACGTGCGTAAACGCACGTGCATTTTCTGAACCCTGCCATAAAACCATACGGCTTCTACAACGTTTCGCCCGAACTTGGGAAACTGTCTGTGGGGGACTCTAATGACTCGTCAGCACCCTGGCAGTGGGTTTAACCACAAACCGTCAGCGGCACTAGCAATGCGTAACGGCTGCCCATGGACTGACCTCAAGGGATGCCGATGAGCGCACTCATCCGGAAAACCCTACTGAGCCTAACAGTGACAATGTATATACAGTCCGGTCCGTTCGTCAATGAGTATCGCATATCTGTCTAGGGGGCTAGTAACGTCAGACCCCCAATAGCAGTATAAGTCGTGTCGGAGTGAAGCCCAATCACACCCTGAGATACTACTGGAGTACCTACCAGTAAATCTCCTGCCATGGCCATGGACTTTGTGCAATGGCTCTCCTAGACACAGCACGACCTCGCCCCCAATACCGGGAGAGACGAATCCCCTGCCGATCCTCTCACGTGCCTCCATATGGCTCGGGACTGTACCCAAAAGCTACCTGTTTGCACGACTCCTTTGAGCCGTGGTAGGGTAGAAATCAAAGCACAGTGGGAACTCACACGAGACAAATGACGACCTCAGGTCGATGAACTAACCTGTACACATGTCACCAGGGAACTGCTATCTGACGATAGGTATAATACTAACTAGCAGATTCCCGACGAGTCCTGTCCGGTGTACTCATAACCCAATGAGCACCTGTATACATCTTAGGTGATCCAACTGACACCAATGGCTTGTGAGACCGGCCACCGCCCCTCGTCGGGGTCTCGACTGTATACACTAGTCTACTCCGGAGTATCGATGCCCTGTCTCGAAACTCCCACGACTAGGGACCACAATTAAGGATATGCATATAAACTACCCAACTCTCACGTATATGATCGCCATCATACTGTTGGTAGTAAAGCAAGATCCTAAGGGCTCTATCAAAGTGTAACATGCAATCAGTCACCTGAACATGTACACGACTGATAAAGGCAAACCAGATAGCATACTATCATCTCGAGCAAGACTGTGCTACCGGGATAGGTCCTCCGCAATCATTGCAATCACGTACCTGCGATCCAATAATTGACTATGAGGGCACTATCTCCAACATATTCGTGCTGCGTTTGTTGGCCTTTGTCAAAGCGTAGTGTGCGGTAGCTGACTAGTGCTTATCTGCTTATGCATATGATGCAGATTGAGTTAGGGTAATCGTGCGACCTTGTTGGCCTTTGTCAAGGGCCGTGCGGGTGGGTTTAATTCAATCAGGAAATGACGGGTTGAACTTGACTAGCATCCTATGGTTTGTTGGCCTTTGTCAAGGTCATAGGAGGTTAGGAGCAAAATATTATCGGGAATTTCAAGTGTTGAAATTTGCAATGAGATTGCATACCTTCTATGAGATAGTTGGATCCCGATACCCGCTGCGAGTAATTGTTACTCCTGGGAGAGTTTTACACATTACAATTAGCCGATCAAGTAGGTGTCTAGAAAGGTGTCAACGGGGTTACGCCTCTGGGAAAACGAGGTTTACATTAATTAGGTTCGTGCGAAAGCACGGGAGACCTCCCTCAAAGTACCGACACTGGCCTGACTGAAAGATTGGCGAACTTGTAGTGTGTAATTAATCCCGGCTAGTCTTTCCTTTTAGGGTTTGAAGGAAGATTTGATAAAAAGCAGTGGGAGCCATCCTGATTAGATAAAATAATAACCAATCTATTCTTGCAAGAGCGCACGCTGAGTGTTTTCTTCTCTCTCTCTCCAGGTAGCGACCATATCACGCCTTAATCAAGATAATAATACGGATTATTGACCGAACCCGCTTGTTATACTGAGCTGGGGAACTTTGGTCCCGCTCCAACTTATAATTGTTATAAGACAGAGCAGGAAATTGGGGATTACCAGAATTCCCATGCCGCCCAAACGAAGAGAGTGCATGTTGATGCATCATCTTCGTGTGTGTTCATTACAAAGAACTGTTTCTCAGTATCCTCCGCATCCTGGGTATATGATACCGGATCAGGATCCCAGATATTTAATCTGTTACATAGGGCTACAAAAGGGTAGAAAAACTGAGAACGGGTGATAAGTTTCATGAGGCAGAAAACGGGGCAAGAGTTGCAGCCAACTTTGTTGGTCACTGTCACCCTGTATTGTAATACATTGATTCTGAACGAATGTTATTAGATACCGAACCTGATATACAAAATCATATCAGTCTCTTTATTAGTAAAGAAATGATAAAATTTTGTATTGTTGGATAATGTTTTGAACATTTCCTATATCAAAAGTTGATCGGTTCAGGCACGTTATCTAAAAGCATTGATGTTCTAAATCAAACTACAGTTCTTAGTATACAGAACACACACAAGAGGAAGAGTTCAGAAATGAACGAATCCTTCTTGAGGTATTGTAGACTAGGTCATATCAATGCGACCCGACTAGCTGAGTTACGTAAAGATGCATATTTAAATTAGTTTGAATTTACATCTTGTGAAACTTGCCAGTCATGTCACAAAGATATAATGACACCAACTCTGTTTATTGGAAACAGAGAAAGAGTTAGTAAACTCTTGGGATGATACATGTTGATGTATGTAGGTCTCCAGTCTACACATGCCAAGACCGGTTCTTTGTACTTCATTACATTCTCTGATGATCTCTTTAGATTCAGACATATGTTCCTGTTGAAACACATGTCCGAACCTTTTAAGATATTCACGGAATATAAGTTAGAAGTAGAGAACCAAAATACGGGTAAAAGTATTATGTCCTTTCATGAGATCAAGGAGGAGAATACTTGAGCACGGAAATCCTGGACTATTCTAAAGGAGAATGAGATTCTCTCTCGGCATTACTCCTCCGAATGCACCATACCACGATGGTATATCGGGACGGAGTAATCACACCCTATATGATATGGTGTGCTCTATGTGTTGGAGATAGTGCCCTCAGAGTCAATTATTGGATCACAGGCACGTGATTGCAATGATTGAGGGAGGACCTATCCCGGTAGGACAGTCTTACTCGAGATGATAGTATGCTATCTGGTTTACCTTTATCATCGTGTACTGCTTTAGGTGACCTGACAGGTCGCTGTTGCACGTTGATAGAGCCCTAGGATTCATGCTTGACTGCCAGCAGTATGAGGGCGATCATATAAGTGAGAGCTGGAGTCTACAAGCACATCCTTAATAGGTCCCTAGTCGTGGGAGTTTCGAGACAGGGCATCGATTCTCCAGAGTAGACTAGTGTATACAGTCGAGACCCCGACGAGGGGCGGTGGCCGGTCTCACAAGCCACTGGTGTCAGTTGGATCACCTAAGATGTATACAGGTGCTCATTGGGTTATGAGTACACCGGACAGGACTCGCCGGGAACATGCTAGTTGGTCTTATACCTGACGTCAGATAGCAGTTCCCTGGTGACATGTGTACAGGTTAGTTCATCGACCTGGGGATCGTCATTTGTCTCGTGTGAGTTCCCACTGTACTTTGATTACTACCCTACCACGGCTCAAAGGAGTCGTGCAAACAGGTTTTAGTTGGGTACAGTCCCGAGCCACATGGAGGCAGTGAGCGGATCTTCAGGGGTTCGTCTCTCCCGGTATTGGGGGTGAGGTCGCGCTGTGTCTAGGAGAGCCATTACACAAAGACCTTGGCCAAGGCAGGAGATTTACTGGTAGGTATTCCAGTAGTATCTCAGGGTGTTCTGGGCTACACTCCGACACGACTTGTACCGCTTTTGGGGGTCTGACTTTTACCAACCCCCTAGGCCCGCCATGCGATGCTCATAGACGAACGGACCGGACTGTACGGATATTGTCACTGACAGGCTCAGTTGGGTGTCGGGGTGAGCTTCCTCATCGACGTCCCTTTTAGTCAATAGCTGGTGGCCCGTCACATATTGGCTTATACCTCTGACGTGCTAGTGGTTAAATCCACAGCCATAGTATTGACGTGTCTTTAGAGTCCACCACACTTTCAGTTACTCAAGCTTTCGGGCGAAACGCTGTAGAGGCCGTATGGAGATATGGCATGGTTCGATCAGATACGTGCGGTATTGCACGGATCGTGATCGGACGGTTTTTACTAGCCGGCTTTGGCTTAAGCCGGATTCTAGTTTTAGATAGTGTAGATTTTGTCTCTTTGCATTTGTATCCGGACGGAATACAGATGCGGGTGTGTATGCACAGTATCGGGGTTTTCCTGTAATTTATTACGGGACCAGTTTTCTGGAGTTGCCAGTTTGCTTTCCGTTCCGGCCGGTTTTCCTTTGTTCTTTCCCGGCCGGACTTTTCCGATGGAGGGTGTTATTTGCAAGTTTGCAAATAACACATTTGTGGAGGGGTTTTATGTAAAAGATTGATATGATAGCATCATTATCCTTTGCTCCATCCCTTGCATTTATTAAGGCATGTTTGTGTATGGGTTTAATGGTGGGGCCGGCCACTGTTTGAATGGGGTTTTGGGAATGGCCGGCACTGTTTGGGAATGGAGGGGAGTGTTTAATTATTTGGTGTGAAGAATTTTCCTTCATGTATTTGTGGTGGCCCCCCCCTCCATTTTGGTGTGCTGGAAAGGAATTCTTCATTTCCTTTTTTGGTATTAATTCCTACATTCATTCTTCAAGTAAAAGATGACTTCATTTTTCCCCAGAGAGCATTTTTCTTTGGCCGAGCTCCTACATTTTCATTGCAAAGCTCCATTGATTTTTCCTTGCAAGCATCCATGGAAAATTCTTGTGCAAAATTCCCTCCATCATGGCAACTCCTCATAAACCCCAAAGAGACCCGCTTGCTACACTATTCTACAGCAAATCTTGGACGCGTCGGCTAGCCAACTTCGCGCCCGAGTTGCCTCGATCCAGAGGTGGGAGCCCGTAAAAGCTACAGGCGATGTGGTGCCCTTTCCGACGAGGAGGAGATGGACGGAGATCCGCGGGAGATCGGAATGGAGATAAAGACCGGAGGACTCGGATCAGTCGGTATATCTCTAACCCGTCTTGTAGTTACCTAGATCTAGTTTAATGGCCCGATCCGGAGTCTAGTGCGCGGTGGTGCCGGTTTGCAAAGTCCGCAAAATTAAAGTTTATCACCGCTTCCGCATTTGGCCGTCGGATTGACGGCCGGGGCGCCGCCGTGCACTTACAGTGGTATCAGAGCCTCTCCATTAACATTGTCTAGCTTGGTGTAATGTGTTTTTCTGTTTCGATCGATCGAATGTTCCAAAACTGCATTATAGTTCGAATCAGTTTCTGTTGAAAATTTTTGGTCTCGAAAAATTTTTCTGGTTGTAAAATATTGATGTACTGGGAAATCTAAGGGTTCTGTGAAAATTTGACGATGTAACTCCACAGTTGGAGCGCGGATCCGCCGCGAAACCCCACCTCGTGCGGCCCTTCCGCCGCGCACTATTCATGTCACATCACCAAATTTTTCCAGAGGCCTTCTGGGCTTAAAATATGGGTTTTGGAATATTAAAATTGGGCCCAGGATTTCTGTGAGTGCTACAGTTTTTGATTGAGGGCCCACTTGTTAATTTTTGATCGATCGGATATTTTAAACACATTTTTCACAGTATTTACATTATATCTGCGACCGTGAATGTCACTCGATCGGTAAATCCTGTCTAACTGCTATAGCCCGGTTAGACGGATTTGCGAACGTGACTTTCACGTTGATGTTCTATGTTTATGCTGTGATGTTGCGGATCGGTCATGGGGGATAGCCTGGATGCAATGCTAGTACAGTTGTGGTTGTATTATGTACATTTGATATTGCGGGGCGAGCGTCCGACATGTGGACTGCCGTCACTGCCTGTTTGTATTATTATTTTGGGGCACGACCTGGTTGCGGTCGATGTACCCGGTGCATGTATATTTTACTTTCTGTACTAGGATTACCCCGCGGTGGGGTGCACGGATAGCCGGGTCCTGGAGGGCAACAAGCCCGCATCTCATGGCATTGGGACGGAGGAGGCTTCGCTCTGGGATTGGCGGGTTGTTCGCCGCACTCGTAGGGGGTACAGGTTGACCCAGGAGGGGTGCCCAAGTTGCCGGATTCCGTGGAGTGCTGGGTGGTCCATTCACGGAGCTGAAGGGGGCTGCCTCGCTTCAGGTTTTGGCGGGTGACTTGCCGCGCCCGTAGGGGTCTAGGTTTTCATTGCAGAGGCTATCCACACGACCAGGGGAACGTCGGGTTTCAGTAGTGGCTCTGTGAAACCCGGGGATCCCAGATATCTGTATTGTTCTGTGATGCTGTACATTTCTGTGATGTTGCATTTTATTCACGCCTTGAGCGAAATATAATATATTGGTATATATATTAGTAGATGTTGTATATGTTTTTCATCCGCGCTAGTCCAGTCCCCGCTCTGTCGTTAGTAAGCTAACCTAACGAGTGATGACGGGACCCAGTGGCGAATGCGGATGGCATATACGTACATCAGTATATTTTCGTTCTTTGTGGTGTGATCAATTGACGGGACTGCATTGATTCGGATCAATGCAAGTTAAAAAACAAACCTAATCTGATGTTGTTGGAACACTTTTTCAAAAAGCTGTTATTGCAAGGACGTTCACTTTTGTTTTGCATCGTGATATTCAGTTGGAATATCCTGCTCCTCAGTCGACGAGGCAAGGGCCGAGATCCCTTCACCGGGAGTGACCCCTTGGACAGAAGTTTGCGTCAGGGCATTAACTTCACTATAGCCGATTACTTTTGCTTTGCACCGTGGTATTCAGTTGGAATATCCTGCGCCCCATTCTACGGGGAAAGAGCCGAGATCCCTTTACCGGGAGAGACCTCTTTAGCAACGGTCGTCGTCACTATATTTTTAAAAGCTATCCGTTCCTTCAACGATATCAAGTTCTTTACGTTAAAGGTTTTCGCCAGAAACCATTCGTAGCCCTCCGTCGTTTCATATGGGTAGTCAATAGTATTCAAGCTGTAAGTCGATGTAGTACACCCCAGTACTTATGGGGAGGCGGAATTTACAAAAACTTTCAAGTTTAAACAACGAACATCGACTAACCGCTTGAATCGAAGCTAAACCCTAAAAACCGTATTCTATGAGTTTCTTTTCACAAAAGATTAGGGATTATACCTAATGAACCGGTCCTTCTTCTTTACGTCCTCCTTTGTTCTCCTCGGCCTTCTCTAGGTAGTAGACGATCCACCCGAGAGCGAAACTCCAAGCTAAACCTCTAACTTGAGGTAACTAATCAACTTTGATTGCTAATCAAAGGTGAGAGGATGATATAGAGTGAGGGTTATGGATTGTTTAGTCTAACTAAACCTTTGATCTCAACACATGAGGATTAAGGATTAGTATCTTGAAGATGAGAGCTTGAGGAGAGAGAATGTGTGTTATGATAATGAGAGAAGAGAGAGAGTGTATCATAATAATATGAAGCATTCTTATTTTCAATAAAACAATAAAAGAAATGAATAAGCATGCTTCACAAAATATCTTGTGATGATTCATTAACATGAGTCATTAAGCAATAAATGTGCATTAATGAAGTGAATGAATCACCACTATGACTCACTCTCTTTCCAAAACAAACCTCCTTAGTCACATCTTCTAGAAGCTTCTCGAGTAATTACGAGAACGCCCCTCCGATCCGTAAAAAATACGGAAAAACTTTAGACTGTAAAAATCCAATAACCGGATACCAGTAACTGGCTTAAACCAAAGCCGACTGGTAAAATCTGTCCGAAAGTCGTACGCGCGTAAACGCACGTATGCGTCCGAACCCTTTGTCGCAAAACCATGCAACCTCTATATCGTTTCGCCTGGAGTAGGAAACTCTCTGTGTGGGACTCTAGAGACTCGACTACTACGCTGGCAGTGGGTTTAACCACAGACCGCAAGCGGCACTAGCTGTACGTAACGGTCCCCAGGTAGTTGTCGATAAGAAGGCCGATGAGTAAACCCATCCGAACTCCTACTGAGTCTGATGTGACAATCTCCATACAGTCCGGTCCGTTCGTCCATGACTATCGCATATCGGGCCTAGGGGGGCGGCAAGCGTCAGTCCCCTAATAGCGGTATAAGTCGTGTCGGAGTGAAGCCCATTACACCCTGAGAAACTGCTGGAACCTACCAGCAAATCTCGCTTGCCCTGGCCAGGGACTTTGCGTAATGGCTCTCTGACACAGCACGATATCTACTCCCAATACCGGGAGGGACGAATCCTGTCTAACCGCCACTGCCTCCAAGTGCTCGGGACTGCACCCAACTGCTACCTGTTTGCATGACTCCTTTGAGCCGTGGTAGGGTAGCAATCTAAGAACAGTGGGACACACTCGAGGCGAAGTAGCAGTGTCAAGTCTGCGGACTACGCTGTACTCATGTCACCTGGGAACTGTTCACTGACGACTGGTATCAAACCAACCAACAGTTCCCTGTGAGTCCTGTCCGGTGTACCCGTAACCTAACGAGCACCTGTATACTATCTCCAGTACGACGTACTGATGGCTGTGGGACAGACCATCTCCCCAACTGGGACGAGAAGCGTACACACTAGTCTACTCCGGAGTATCGATGCTCTGTCTCGATAATCCAACGACCAGGGACCTGAATAAGGATGTGCTTGTAGTCTACCCAGCCCCCACTAGTGTGACTGCCATCACAACGCTGGTAGACAAGCAAGATCCTAAGAGCTCTATCAATACGTATACTCACATATTAAGATAGAAAAACCAAGTAGCATACTACCATGTTTAGCAAGACTGTTATATACATGTGAATATCCCAAGCTTCCATTAAGTAATATACAAGCTAGTATGATACAGTAATGGCCTTCTAGGGCATAAACACTAACAATCTCCCACTTGCACTAGGGCCATGTACTGGCATATCGCAGACCAATGATCTCGAGTAGCCTCTCGAACTGAATCTGAGGAAGGGCCTTTGTGAATGGATCAGCAATGTTCTCTTCTGAAGCAACTCTCCTAACCTCGATCTCCTGACGATCAATGATCTCCCTGATCAGGTGATACCGCCTCAAGATGTGTCTGGACTTCTGATGGGACCTTGGTTCCTTCGCTAAAGCTATAGCTCCGTTGTTGTCGCAATACAGTGGTATTGGATCAACTATGGTAGGAACCACCTGAAGTTCTGTTAGGAACTTCTTCATCCAGACTGCTTCTTTTGCGGCATCGCAAGCAGCTATATACTCCGCTTCCATCGTCGAGTCAGCAACGGTGTCCTGCTTGGAGCTCTTCCAGCACACCGCCCCTCCATTGAGGGTAAAGACATAACCCGACATGGACTTGGAATCGTCCTTATCACTCTGGAAGCCGGAATCAGCAAAGGCCTCCAACCTGAGGTCTTTTCCGCCGTAAACCAAGAACATCTCCTTAGTCCTCCTCAGGTACTTGAGAATGTTCTTTACTGCTATCCAGTGCTTCTCCCCTGGGTCTGACTGATACCGGCTTACCACGCTTAGTGCGTAAGCTACATCTGGTCTGGTACACAACATCGCATACATTATAGAGCCTACCGCAGAAGCGTAGGGTATAATAGACATGCGTTCCCTTTCCAAATCAGTCTTGGGAGACATCTCTTTGGAGAGGGTGATTCCGTGACAAGCCGGTAGATTACCGCGCTTTGAATCTTCCATACTGAATCTTTTCAGTACAGTGTCGATATACCTGGACTGCGAAAGTCCCAACATCCTCTTGGATCTATCACGATAGATCCGGATCCCCAGAATGTAAGAGGCATCACCCAGGTCTTTCATGGAGAACCTGTGTGACAAGAATCCTTTGACAGATTGTAGCATAGGAATGTCATTTCCTATCAATAGAATGTCATCCACGTACAAGACGAGGAATACGACACTTCTGGCCACAACTTTACTATATATGCACGGTTCATCTGGATTTTTGATAAAGTCATATTCTTTGACTGTCTCATCAAAACAGATGTTCCAACTCCGCGATGCCTGCTTTAGTCCATAAATGGACTTAAGCAGCTTGCATACTTTCCCGCTGCTCCCACTCTGATTGAAACCCTCTGGCTGATCCATATAGACGCTCTCTTCTAAATTTCCATTCAGAAAAGCCGTCTTTACGTCCATCTGCCAGATTTCATAATCATGGAAGGCAGCAATAGCAAGAAGGACCCGAATGGATTTGAGCATAGCCACTGGAGAAAAAGTTTCGTCATAGTCCAAACCAGGTCTTTGACGAAAACCCTTTGCTACAAGTCTAGCCTTATAGGTTTCCACCTGTCCATCTACACCAATCTTTTTCTTGAAGATCCATTTGCATCCTATGGGTTTTACCCCATCTGGGGCAAAGTCCAAAGTCCATACTTTGTTGGTGTACATGGACTCCATTTCGGTCCGCATTGCATCTAGCCATCGTACCGAGTCGCCGCTCTGGATGGCCTGCCTGAAGTCAGTAGGTTCATCATCATCTATGATGCAATCCTCTCTATCCCCATCTATGAGAAAACCGTAGTATCTCTCAGGCGGACGAGACGGCCTACTACTTCTGCGGAGGGGTGCGGGAATGTTCTGTTCTTCTTGAACCTCTGGTTCTACCAAACTTTCAGTAACAGCTTGTGGTTCTGGAATTTCTTCCAGTTCTATTTCGCTCCCATTTGAATCCTTTTCTAAAACTTGTTGTTCTAAAAAATGGGCATTACGAGAAACAAAAACCTTTTGTTCCTCTGCGTAATAGAAGCAATATCCCTTGGAGTTCTTTGGATATCCTACAAGCTTACACAGTACTGATCGTGCCTCGAGCTTGTCCACATGCTGCTTTTTTACAAAAGCTGGACATCCCCAAATTCTTACATACTGAAGATAGGGTTTCTTCCCACTCCACATCTGATATGGTGTGGTAGGCACAGTTTTGGTTGGAACTCTGTTCAAAATATATGCCGCTGATTCTAGCGCATATCCCCAGAAAGATCGCGGTAACTCAGTATTACTCATCATGGATCGTACCATATCCAATAGGGTTCGATTCCGTCTCTCCGATACACCGTTATGCTGTGGAGTGTATGGAGGAGTAAGCTGAGAGAGAATTCCTTTCTCTTTTAGGTAACCTAGGAACTCGGCACTTAAGTATTCTCCACCTCGATCAGATCTTAGTGTCTTAATACTTTTGCCTGTTTGGTTTTCCGCTTCATTCTTGAATTCCAGGAATTTTTCAAAGGCCTCTGATTTATGCTTCATTAAGAAAACATATCCATACCTAGAGAAATCATCTGTAAAAGTAATGAAGTAGGAATAACCACCTCTCGCATGTGTAGACATTGGACCGCATACATCACTGTGTATGAGTCCTAAGAGCTCGCTCGCTCTTACTCCTTGTCCAGTAAATGGAGTCTTTGTCATCTTTCCTTTGAGACAAGATTGACAAGTGTCATAAGTTTGATATTCGAACGTGTCCAAATATCCTTCTCTATGCAACTTAGTCAACCTTCTCTCATTGATGTGACCCAGTCTACAATGCCATAAGAAAGCTTTATTTAAATCTGGAGACTTTCTTTTTAGTGTGTTCTGGACATTGAAAATTTGGAGTTGGTTTAACACATATATGCCGTTATTTAGAGTACCGGACCCAATCAAACCATGATTAAGGTGGATGTTGACAACATCTCTTACAAACGTGAAATCATAACCTTTATTTGATAACAAGGAAACTGATATGATATTACACGTTAAGCTGGGTACAAAATAACAGTTATGTAAAACCAAAATGTGTCCACTCGTCAATCCTAGGTGATAATCCCCGACGGACGCAGCTCCCACGCTAGCTCCGTTAGCAACCCTGAGGATCATATCACCTTCCTTCAGCACTCTACGGTTTCTCAGTGCCTGCAATGAATTGCAAATATGAGATCCTGACCCGGTATCCAATACCCAGGAAGTAGAGTTGATCGACAGACAATTCTCAATTACAAACACACCTGAAGTCGAAGCCACAGCTTGCTTCGGTTCCTGGTTCTTGGCATTCCACGCCTTGCAATCCTTCTTCCAGTGCCCTTTCCTGTGACAATGGAAGCACTCATCCAGGCCAACTACCGGTGCTGTAAACTTTTTCTTTCCCTTCTTTCCCACCTTACTAACACCTCCTCTAGGTCTGGGTGCGGCCTTCTTCTTCCTTCCTTTGGCCCTAGCCTTGGACCCGGAAGAAGATGAACCGCCAACAAACATAGCGGGTGTTTCCCTTGCCTTCTGCAAGGTGCCCTCTGCACTCCTTAACATGTTTAGGAGTTCCGCAAGTTCAACTTCTTTTCCTTGAAGATTGAAGTTGAGGATAAACTGGGCGTAGGTGGGAGGAAGGGACTGGAGAACAAGGTCTGTATAGAGCTCATTATCCAAAGTCGTCCCAAGGTCCGCGAGCTCTTCAATATAGCCGATCATCTGTAGGACATGTTCACCTACGGATGACCCGACAGCCAACCTCGCTCGAAACAGTTTCTTCGAGGTCTCGTATCTTGCTATACGAGATTGCTCTCCATAAAGTTCCTTTGTATGGAGAAATATGCCATCTAGAGACATATCCTCGTGCCTCCTCTGATGTTCATTGTTCATTGAGGCAAGCACGATGCACTTGGCTCTCGCGCAATCTAAATCCCAGGTTTTGCGGATTTCCTTATCCGCATTGCTGGATTTGGGACCAAGGACAGCAGGTGCTGTAGCGGTGAGGACGTACCCCAGTTTGTCATAGGTCAAAGCCATCTTGACATTCCGCAGCCAATCTTTATAGTTTGGCCCCGTCAGTATATTTTTCTCTAAAAGTAACTTAAGTCCAGTCATTTTCAGGGTCGCTGCAATTAGGAGAGAGAGAAGAAAACTCTTTAGCATGATGCTCTTGCAAGTTTAGAGTGGTTTTTAGTTTATCTAAACTGGATGGCTCCCACTGTTTCTCGAATCCTTCCTCAAACCATAAAAGAAGAATTAGCCAAGACTATTCTCACCGTACAATACTTGCTTAACCGTTCAGCCAGGCCGGTGTCGATACTTCGAGGGAGGTTTTCCAACGCTTTCGCGAAGTTCCTTAATTAAATAACCTCTTTTCTCTGGGGGCGTAACCCCGCTGACACTTTTCTGGACACCTACTAGGTTTATAGCATTGATCGTTAAGCGACGAATATCCTGATAAGTAGCATATACTCACAGTAGGATCGGGATCCAAATATCATCGTCTGATAATGCTGTAGGAATGCTACCAACATTCATCAAACTCAAAATGGTATGCATCTCTTTGCAAATTTCAGTTTCTTTAGAAATTCCCGATATAAGTTTTTACCCCATGCTCTTATGACCTTGGCGTTGGTCAAAATGTCATAAGTCACATGTCAAGTTCTACCCATCATTATCTTGTTAATTTGAACCCATCCGTATATATCCCTGACGTTGGCCAAATGATAATACGACTGTCCCAAACCAACTCATCTATCTATGAAACAAATGAATATCCAGCAGCTACCAAACACTATGCCATGACGTTGGCCAAAACTGCATAGCTTGAATACTACTGAATACCCAAATGAAATGACGGAGGGCTACGAATGGTTTTGGCGAAACCGTGAACGTAGTGAACTTGATATAACCGAAGGAACCTGATAGCTTTTAAAAGGAGTGGTTAAATCTCCGCATTTAAAAATATCTGTTTTAAAAATAACCGAGTGGTTTCTTTTAAATTGTTCCAACGATTTAAACTTTGGTTTGTTTTACTTTGCATTATAGATAATGCGTCCCATCATTAACCTATCATTGCAGAAAACAACGAAAATATAACGTCCTCTTATGCCATCCGCATTCGCCACGGGGTCCCGTCATCACCCGTTAGGTTACTTAACTAACGACAGAGCGGGGGCTGGGCTAGCGCGGGTGTAAAACATAAGTGACGTCTAAATAGCTATAATAAATATAGATATTTTACATTCGTCTGACGCAATGATATTCATTCCAGAACACAGATAAACAATATTGGATTTGCAAGCAATCTGTATTTCTTTTGAGCCTGCAAGAAAAGACAGATTACACAGTTGTGATGAATAGCCGTTTACCCCACCCTCGACCCCTACGGGTACGGCAAACTACCCACCCGGCAGTCTGTGTACCCCACCTTGGGTCAGTCCTAGGAGCAAAAACAGTAAAATGAAATAATACAACGGTGGCTACAACCGCAACCTGGAAGTGCCCCGCGAAAATAATATTACAACAAATTACATTTACAACAAATGAATTATACAATAACCCTTTGCTAACCCCGGCTATACACCACAACAGTCCAACACAGTTTATATGCACAAACAGATATAACCATTTCAGAAATGTGCAACCCCCTGCCAACCGACATACTAGCAGTTGGGGAAGGTTTACGAACACATCAAACAATCACAGATATAATCCAATACGCAAATACTGTATTTTTCGATCGAATAAACAACTTCAAAATTGCTCCAAAATCTGCTCTGTTAAACAGTAACCTGAGCAATAATTAAATATTCCAGAAAACCCCAAATGTCACAGAGGACCCACCCATGAAAAATGAGCTCATGACTCGGCAACTCGGCCGCGGAAGCGCGGCGGATCGGTGAGATCCGCGGCGCTTCCGCGGCGCTTTAGTCGAATCATGGGCTCGTTTTTCTTGGGTGTTCTCCTGTGTTCATGTCAAGCTCTCTGAACATACCAGAAAAATTTTAGGACTTCATTTTCACTTCGACAGAAACTTAACAGAACTAGGGTTTTCCGGGATCGTTTTTTCGTTCGAAATTCGTACAAATTTGCGATTAAGTTATTTAGTGTTTAGCGAGGCTCTGATACCACTGTAAGTCGATGTAGTACACCCCAGTACTTATGGGGAGGCGGAATTTACAAAAACTTTCAAGTTTAAACAACGAACATCGACTAACCGCTTGAATCGAAGCTAAACCCTAAAAACCGTATTCTATGAGTTTCTTTTCACAAAAGATTAGGGATTATACCTAATGAACCGGTCCTTCTTCTTTACGTCCTCCTTTGTTCTCCTCGGCCTTCTCTAGGTAGTAGACGATCCACCCGAGAGCGAAACTCCAAGCTAAACCTCTAACTTGAGGTAACTAATCAACTTTGATTGCTAATCAAAGGTGAGAGGATGATATAGAGTGAGGGTTATGGATTGTTTAGTCTAACTAAACCTTTGATCTCAACACATGAGGATTAAGGATTAGTATCTTGAAGATGAGAGCTTGAGGAGAGAGAATGTGTGTTATGATAATGAGAGAAGAGAGAGAGTGTATCATAATAATATGAAGCATTCTTATTTTCAATAAAACAATAAAAGAAATGAATAAGCATGCTTCACAAAATATCTTGTGATGATTCATTAACATGAGTCATTAAGCAATAAATGTGCATTAATGAAGTGAATGAATCACCACTATGACTCACTCTCTTTCCAAAACAAACCTCCTTAGTCACATCTTCTAGAAGCTTCTCGAGTAATTACGAGAACGCCCCTCCGATCCGTAAAAAATACGGAAAAACTTTAGACTGTAAAAATCCAATAACCGGATACCAGTAACTGGCTTAAACCAAAGCCGACTGGTAAAATCTGTCCGAAAGTCGTACGCGCGTAAACGCACGTATGCGTCCGAACCCTTTGTCGCAAAACCATGCAACCTCTATATCGTTTCGCCTGGAGTAGGAAACTCTCTGTGTGGGACTCTAGAGACTCGACTACTACGCTGGCAGTGGGTTTAACCACAGACCGCAAGCGGCACTAGCTGTACGTAACGGTCCCCAGGTAGTTGTCGATAAGAAGGCCGATGAGTAAACCCATCCGAACTCCTACTGAGTCTGATGTGACAATCTCCATACAGTCCGGTCCGTTCGTCCATGACTATCGCATATCGGGCCTAGGGGGGCGGCAAGCGTCAGTCCCCTAATAGCGGTATAAGTCGTGTCGGAGTGAAGCCCATTACACCCTGAGAAACTGCTGGAACCTACCAGCAAATCTCGCTTGCCCTGGCCAGGGACTTTGCGTAATGGCTCTCTGACACAGCACGATATCTACTCCCAATACCGGGAGGGACGAATCCTGTCTAACCGCCACTGCCTCCAAGTGCTCGGGACTGCACCCAACTGCTACCTGTTTGCATGACTCCTTTGAGCCGTGGTAGGGTAGCAATCTAAGAACAGTGGGACACACTCGAGGCGAAGTAGCAGTGTCAAGTCTGCGGACTACGCTGTACTCATGTCACCTGGGAACTGTTCACTGACGACTGGTATCAAACCAACCAACAGTTCCCTGTGAGTCCTGTCCGGTGTACCCGTAACCTAACGAGCACCTGTATACTATCTCCAGTACGACGTACTGATGGCTGTGGGACAGACCATCTCCCCAACTGGGACGAGAAGCGTACACACTAGTCTACTCCGGAGTATCGATGCTCTGTCTCGATAATCCAACGACCAGGGACCTGAATAAGGATGTGCTTGTAGTCTACCCAGCCCCCACTAGTGTGACTGCCATCACAACGCTGGTAGACAAGCAAGATCCTAAGAGCTCTATCAATACGTATACTCACATATTAAGATAGAAAAACCAAGTAGCATACTACCATGTTTAGCAAGACTGTTATATACATGTGAATATCCCAAGCTTCCATTAAGTAATATACAAGCTAGTATGATACAGTAATGGCCTTCTAGGGCATAAACACTAACACAAGCTGTGTTTGTTGGCCAAAGTCAAGGCACAGTGTTTGGTAGCTGTTGGTTATTCATATGCAGCATAGATAGATGCGTTGGTTTGGAACAGTCGTATAGCCTTGTTGGCCAAAGTCAAGGGCTTGTGCGGGTGGATTTGAATCAACCTGGAGAATGACGGGTAGAACTTGACATGTGACTTATGATTTGTTGGCCAAAGTCAAGGTCATAAGAGCATGGGGTAAAAATCACATCGGGAGTTTCAAAAGTACTGAAACTTGCCAGATATGCGCATACCTTCTGGAGTGTGATACCGTGAGCGGATTCCGTCACGTTGTCATGCGATGATAGTTGGATCCCGATTCCCACTGATGAGTTGGTTTACTCCTCGGGTGACCCCGACTAATTCTTCTTTCAGGTTTGGAGGAGAATTTGAGGTACAGTGGGAGGTTTCCTGATTAGAAAAAGTGATAACCATTCTGATCTAGGTTAGAGTGCACGCTGAGTGTTTCTTTTCTCTCTCTCTTTGGCAGCGACCATTGACCCGACCCTAAGATTTTGACTCAGTGACCAAGTTGACCGAACCTTCTTAACACCGGCTTTTGGATTGACAGAGTTGCAAACCTCTTTGCCACTCCTGCTTTTACCCTTTTCTCCAAGACACCCCGTTTTACTACGAACGTCCACTTCCATTGGACAAAACCATCGTATGGTTAGATACGAACTCGAAGGGATTTATTCGAGGATGGTTTCCGGTTCTGGAGAAAACGGATAGGACTATTCAGTTGTCTTTTCTTTTCACCCTCTCTCAGGTTGCGAGTGCTCCTTGGTTTAGGAGTAGTACACCTATTACGCAAATTGGATAGTCTTCTTCCAAACCATAGGCTGGTGCCGACCGGTAGGGAATGAAGAAAACCAGTTAGCCTAAACGGTGTACAGAAGGTATTAAGTTCAGACAAAGCAAGGGATTAGTAAGAGGGCAAAGTAAATTGCGACTGCTATTCACGACCAAACCAAGTATTTCTTCGCCAATCTTAAATCACCTTTGTATTTCTCCAGGACACTCCGTATCACTACGAAGATCCCATTTTATTGGATAATCCATCGTATGGTTATATACGAACTCGAAAGGAACTTGTTCCAGTTCGGGGATGGATCCTGGTTCAGGAGAAATAGGAATAAAGTACATTCAGGTGTCTTTTATCTTCACCTTCTCTCGCGTTGCGAGTGCTCCTAGGATTAGAACAGTACACCCTTTATGCTTATTGGATATTCTTCTTCCAAACCATAGGCTGGTGCCGAACGGTAGGGAAGGAAGAAAACCAATTGGCCTAAGGGGTGTGCAGAAGGTAAAGACTAAAGACATATGAAGGGATTTGGAGAGGTGGCAAAGAACTATACGGTTACAGTCGTGAATCTGGAAGAGGCATTACTAGGAATACCGGGATACCCCATCGAAACATTTCAATGTTTCAGTCTTACTGTGTAATGTTAAAAGAAAACTGATTTCCCGATTAGATACTTACTCCAAGGTATGTATTTACCAGGTTTGATTCTCACATCTGTATGGTTTTACAGATGATGAGTGGGAGTAAGTTATTGGGAATTGGGTGATCATCCTCATTATATCGGGATTCGTTGGAATCAGTGATATTTGAGGAAATCACCTGGGCTGTTTGCCGGTCGGCAAATATTTGGTTTAGAATATCCGTTGATGTGCACCAATTTCAAATTGATATATCTGTACGTCTATTTTCATAGAGTGAGATATACCTTTTGATATTATGTCGATGACATTTACCTATATCAGTGGATGGTTAGGTAAGGAGCATTAAACAGCGGTGTAATTCTTCTTAACCATAAGTACAGTTTTCAACCTACGACACACAGTGAAAGAGTTATTAGACTCAGCGGACTTATACAGAGTATTGTATGTTGTCCAGTGTCCATTAGGACAGAGGGGTTGGTCCTCTTACTATATTCTGTTTACTTTTAACTTCTCTAGTTCTTAGACATGTGTTTCGTAGAAACACAGGGTCTAAGTTTTGAGGAGTTATAGGTATTTGAATAGAGTAGAGAACCAGGTGTAGCAAGTATCGGGATTCTTCAAAGTGATCGAAGATGTAGATACTTGTGTATGGTATTCAGTTAATAGTAATGATAAAGAGAAATTACTTCTCTTTCAGGTTACTCATAATTGGAAGTATTCCTAAGTTGAGTAACGCTGATCGACCTCCTTCCATTTAGTTGACATGCACTGGAGAAAGCTGCATGATTTGAATCTGGTTAAATTAAATCAGTGCCTCTGGTTCTATATTGGATGTAGAACAGTTCATATCTTAACGTTGTTAAGGTACGGGGAGTTGTCCGGCTTATGCTTAAAACCAGACACTGGACAACTCAAGGCACGTTTCTGTAATGGCTGTTTGTGGGTTGACCCAGGCTATGACGCGGGTTGATTTTCTACCATCTGGATGAACAATAGCAATATTGTTCTAGACTCGCCACAGTTTTATTAAAAAATGGATTTTTTCAAAAACAGCAGTGGGAGTATGGTAGAACTGGAAGTGATTCCAGAACCGCAAACGATTACTGAAGATTTGATAAGGAACCTGAAGATTCAATCTGATTTGATATTCCATTGGCCACTCCGCAGATAAGGTGGGTAACTTCAGGCACCCGAGAGGTACTTCGGTAGCCTCAAGGACGGTGACAGGGAAGTTCTTGTTTACCCACACTTGCCATTGTTGTTGTTCCAGGCTGCGAGACCCGGCAGGAGGATGAGTATAGCGTCGTTCTGAACTAGCTTCAGAAGTGTACGTGTATATGACTCTGCCAGAGGGTTGTCGTAGTCAGTGGGAGCAACGGAAGCATTGGTGGACATCAGGCTTATGTCTATTTATAGACTAAAGCAGATGTAGCAGAGATAGATCATCTGTTTCTGATGTGACAGTCATAGGTTTGACGTCATCAGAATAGGGGATGGATCTGTTGAGAAGGTAGTAGGAAGTGATATTCCTTTACTACGATCGGTTATACTTTGGTCGTCACACAGTGGTTTCTCCACAAAGGACTTGGACATTATATCAGACATACTGGTTACTAGATCTATGGTTTTAGATCTAGATTTGGGTGGTTTCCTAATCTGGGTACCTTGACAGCATTCTATGAGTATTTAGAATGGACGACTCCTGGCACGGTAGTGTACCTGCAAGTAATGGAGTTGCCCTCTCTAAAGGTGTCTTTTAGACTAAAGTAGAGAGGGATGTGCATGATTGGCAGATCACTTGCTTAGGCAATTGAGTCAATCATGAGATGTCAAGTACCACACCAGATGTTGTTCTTGCACTAGATGCAATAAGTTGATATTGATCCAATCCTGGAGAAACAGTCGGAAGCAGTTTTAGAACATAAGTGGCTGTTCTAGGGATATGATAACGGCTGCCTCTTTTAGGAGACGGTTATCATTCCAGGCTTCCAAGGTGACCTGGACGACAAGGAGGTTGTCAGAGTTATAGTTTTTCCCTCTGACGAGGGGCAGTATTTTGGACGGATGGTCCAAGGCAATACTGAGGGTGGCATGGCGCAGGATACTGATTAAGTTCAGTTGAAGATACAGTCTAAGAAGTTTGGATTTGGAGTTCATTTATGAGCTACGTCCCATCAGACATCTAGACATTCTAAGGCAGGTATTGCTCATTTCGGGAGATGGTTTTCTCCGCGAACTTGAGAAATAGAGAGACATAGAAAGAAACTTCTAGGCGGATCCACTCACTGAGGCTATTCCTCGACCGCAATAGTTTCACAAACGGGATTTGTGAGACTGACTAGTAGAGGAGTTGGGTGTTCGGTATCACACGGGCTGTGAGTATGCGACATCGCAATAATTAGCCTTGAGTGCAAGTGGGAGATTGTTGGAGATAGTGCCCTCAGAGTCAATTATTGGATCACAGGCACGTGATTGCAATGATTGAGGGAGGACCTATCCCGGTAGGACAGTCTTACTCGAGATGATAGTATGCTATCTGGTTTACCTTTATCATCGTGTACTGCTTTAGGTGACCTGACAGGTCGCTATTGCACGTTGATAGAGCCCTAGGATTCATGCTTGACTGCCAGCAGTATGAGGGCGATCATATAAGTGAGAGCTGGAGTCTACAAGCACATCCTTAATAGGTCCCTAGTCGTGGGAGTTTCGAGACAGGGCATCGATTCTCCAGAGTAGACTAGTGTATACAGTCGAGACCCCGACGAGGGGCGGTGGCCGGTCTCACAAGCCACTGGTGTCAGTTGGATCACCTAAGATGTATACAGGTGCTCATTGGGTTATGAGTACACCGGACAGGACTCGCCGGGAACATGCTAGTTGGTCTTATACCTGACGTCAGATAGCAGTTCCCTGGTGACATGTGTACAGGTTAGTTCATCGACCTGGGGATCGTCATTTGTCTCGTGTGAGTTCCCACTGTACTTTGATTACTACCCTACCACGGCTCAAAGGAGTCGTGCAAACAGGTTTTAGTTGGGTACAGTCCCGAGCCACATGGAGGCAGTGAGCGGATCTTCAGGGGTTCGTCTCTCCCGGTATTGGGGGTGAGGTCGCGCTGTGTCTAGGAGAGCCATTACACAAAGACCTTGGCCAAGGCAGGAGATTTACTGGTAGGTATTCCAGTAGTATCTCAGGGTGTTCTGGGCTACACTCCGACACGACTTGTACCGCTTTTGGGGGTCTGACTTTTACCAACCCCCTAGGCCCGCCATGCGATGCTCATAGACGAACGGACCGGACTGTACGGATATTGTCACTGACAGGCTCAGTTGGGTGTCGGGGTGAGCTTCCTCATCGACGTCCCTTTTAGTCAATAGCTGGTGGCCCGTCACGTATTGGCTTATACCTCTGACGTGCTAGTGGTTAAATCCACAGCCATAGTATTGACGAGTCTTTAGAGTCCACCACACTTTCAGTTACTCAAGCTTTCGGGCGAAACGCTGTAGAGGCCGTATGGAGATATGGCATGGTTCGATCAGATACGTGCGGTATTGCACGGATCGTGATCGGACGGTTTTTACTAGCCGGCTTTGGCTTAAGCCGGATTCTAGTTTTAGATAGTGTAGATTTTGTCTCTTTGCATTTGTATCCGGACGGAATACAGATGCGGGTGTGTATGCACAGTATCGGGGTTTTCCTGTAATTTATTACGGGACCAGTTTTCTGGAGTTGCCAGTTTGCTTTCCGTTCCGGCCGGTTTTCCTTTGTTCTTTCCCGGCCGGACTTTTCCGATGGAGGGTGTTATTTGCAAGTTTGCAAATAACACATTTGTGGAGGGGTTTTATGTAAAAGATTGATATGATAGCATCATTATCCTTTGCTCCATCCCTTGCATTTATTAAGGCATGTTTGTGTATGGGTTTAATGGTGGGGCCGGCCACTGTTTGAATGGGGTTTTGGGAATGGCCGGCACTGTTTGGGAATGGAGGGGAGTGTTTAATTATTTGGTGTGAAGAATTTTCCTTCATGTATTTGTGGTGGCCCCCCCCTCCATTTTGGTGTGCTGGAAAGGAATTCTTCATTTCCTTTTTTGGTATTAATTCCTACATTCATTCTTCAAGTAAAAGATGACTTCATTTTTCCCCAGAGAGCATTTTTCTTTGGCCGAGCTCCTACATTTTCATTGCAAAGCTCCATTGATTTTTCCTTGCAAGCATCCATGGAAAATTCTTGTGCAAAATTCCCTCCATCATGGCAACTCCTCATAAACCCCAAAGAGACCCGCTTGCTACACTATTCTACAGCAAATCTTGGACGCGTCGGCTAGCCAACTTCGCGCCCGAGTTGCCTCGATCCAGAGATGGGAGCCCGTAAAAGCTACAGGCGATGTGGTGCCCTTTCCGACGAGGAGGAGATGGACGGAGATCCGCGGGAGATCGGAATGGAGATAAAGACCGGAGGACTCGGATCAGTCGGTATATCTCTAACCCGTCTTGTAGTTAGCTAGATCTAGTTTAATGGCCCGATCCGGAGTCTAGTGCGCGGTGGTGCCGGTTTGCAAAGTCCGCAAAATTAAAGTTTATCACCGCTTCCGCATTTGGCCGTCGGATTGACGGCCGGGGTGCCGCCGTGCACTTACACTATGATGAGTACTACTAAGTTACCTATTTCCTTTTAGGAGTTATGCACTTATGAAGTTGCATACCTATTGAATATGGTTCCAATCAAATCAGTTGCCTACCGCTTCATATGTTATATGGAAAGGGAAGAGCCCATCTCTTAAGTCAGTTAAGATTTGGGGTTGTCCGGCCTATGTCTAAAAGCAAAATCCGGACAAGCTCGAGGCAAGGTCTGTTAAGTACAACTGGAAAGGTTCCAGCTATACAAATGACAGCAGATGATTTGGTACAACCAAAGGATTCAGTAGATTCAAATGAACCTCAGCCTCTCCTCCGATCTAGTAGGGTTCCTCACCCACCTGAGAGATACTTCGGTTTCTCTATGACAGTGGGAGCGAGGATTGCATCATGAGATGATGACCCAACTAGTTTCGAGCTGGCCATCAGGAGTGAGACTCTGTAAGAATGGCTGGATGCTTAGTAATCTGAGATGGAATCCATGTACACCAACAAAGTATGGACTTTAGTTGCTATATCTGAAGGGTTAAATCCCCATCAGGAGCAAGTATATCTTGAGAAGATTACTTGGTGTAGATGGAAAAGTTGAGACTTTCAAAGCTAGACTTGTTAAAGGTTTTCGTCATCGACCATGCATGGATAATGATGAAACCTTTTCCAGTACCTATGCTTAAGTCCATCCAGATACTACTTGCCACAGCTACATACCATGACTACGATATCTGGCGGTTGGGTGTCATGACTGCTTTTTCTAAATGATATTTTAGAAGAGTGCGTCTATAAGTACACAGCCAGAGGGCCTCGTAGACAGTCGGAGCAGCGGAAACGTGTGGAAGATGTTTTATATGATAAAGCAGGCATCGCGGAGTTGGAACGTCTGTTTTGATGTAGTAGTCAAAGAGTTTGACTTCATCAAAATGGTAGATGAACCTTGTATAAACAAAAAGGTAGTAGGGAGTATGGTGGTGATCCTCGTAGAGTACGTGGATGACATACTCTTGATAAGAAAGGAGTTTCTTATGCTACGCTCGATCAATCTCTGTTTATCACAAAGATTCTCCGTATAGGATCAAAGTGATACCTACTAAATCCTGGATTTTGGATCTATGAGATAGATCTAATTGGATGTTAGGATACTCACTAGCTGTAGTGAGATGGTATCAATCGATCCTGGGGAGAATCACTGGAAAGGTTCCAGGGTGATAAAGACGACTGAATGTCAGTCGCAGGCATTGTCTTTACCCTCAGTAAAGGGACGGTATGTTGGAAGAGTTCCAAGCTAGATACCGTGACATACTAGAAAATAAAGGCTGGATACATCGCTACTTAAGATTCTACCAAAGAGGATGTTTGGGTGTATATTAGTTCATGAGATGAACTGCGTTCCTACCATTGTGAGACAATGGAGTTGTGGCTTATGCCAAGGAACGCCGGTCCCATCAGTGATCCAGACTTATTCTAAGGCAGTATCACCTGATCATGGAGATGGTTGATCTCCAGGGTGATCGAGGTTAGGAGAGTAGACTCAGAGGACAACACGGCGGATCCACTCACGAAAGGCCTATTCCCAGAGAGAGACTTTTATGGGATGGTTGAGTATGAGATACTTCAATCACTGCTACAGATGGCCCTAGTGCAAGTGGGAGATTGTTAGTTATACATATGCCCTAGAGGCCATTACTGTACATTGGATGTATATTGTAGTGGATGCTGGGACATATATAGGGAGGACTTTCTTGCTCGACATGATAGTATGCTATCTGGTTACTCTTTACCTTAACGTGTATACTGATTGTTTCTCTGTTACATGTTGGTAAAGCCCTTAGGATGTGTACTTGACTACCTGGACTATGATGCGGATCATACTAGTGGGGACATGGTAGTCCATAAGTACATCCTTCAAAGTCCCTAGTCGTGGGTGTATCGAGACGGGGCATCGATATACCAGAGTAGACTAGCGTATACCTTCTCGACCCATACAGATGGGCGATGGATGATCCCATATCCATTGGTGTTTGACATCGGAGATGATATACGGGTGCTCAGTAGAGACTGGGTACACTGGACAGACTCGCCGAGAACTCCTAGATGGTATTATACCTCACGTCAGATGGCAGTTCTCTGGTGACACTGGTACAGAGTAGTCTGTTGACCCGAGATCGTCATAGAGTCTTGTGTGGTTCCCACTGTGCTTTGATTTCCATCTTACCACGTCCAAGAGGGCGTGCAAAACGGTGGTTTTTGGGTACAGTCCCGAGTCACATGGAGGCAATGAGCGATAGGAGGGGATTCGTCTCTCCCGGTATAGGGGGTTGATGTTGCGCTGTGTTCGATTGGCTATAACAGGAAATCCCTGGCCAGGGTTGCTGAGATATACTGGTAAGTGTTACCAGTAGTTTCTCGAAATGTTATAGACCTCATATCGACACGACTTATCGAGCTATTGGGGTCTGACGTTTACCACCCCTAGGCCAGATATGCGACATATCAGACGGACAGACCGGACTGTACGGTAGTGTTACTGGTTGGCTTCACTGGAGTGTGAGCGGGCTTGCTCGTCGATCTTCTGATCGCTCAATACCCGGGTGGCCGTTACGTTTAGCAGACCGCTTGCGGCTTGTGGGTGCTTGATATTATCATCACCTGCTGCCGGCGTATTGACGAGTCTTTAGAGTCCTACACAGAGGTTTCCTGGCTCAAGCGAAACGAAATAGGAGCGCATATGAGATATGTGCGGGACCGAGAATAATGCGTGTATGTGATACCGTATTCTATTCTCACGATGAATGTATCGAATGGTTGTATGCGATATAACCTAGTTATCGAATCAAGGATTGATTCGATAAGCCGATACATTGTATACTAGTCGGTTATATGCGATATGACCGGGTCGTTAAATCAAGTGTTGATTTAATGATTTAATGTATAATTATATATATGATGTATTACTTTACATTAACTAGTATTGGTTCACTTTAAAAGGTTTTTCTCACTTGATGTGCACATTGTATATGTGATATACTTTTGTGCATTAGTTTGTATCATGTTTGATGATGCATGCTAAATTGGCTAAGTGTAAAGATTAAACCATGGTTGTGTAATGGTTAGGGTTTTGTTTTTACTTATTCATTTATTTATTTCATTTATTCTTTTTGGAAAATAAAATGCATAAAGAGAAAATGGTGGCTTTCATTTGTTTCTTTCATGAAGATTCATGAAGGTTTGACTAAGTCACCATTTTGTCTCATGCTTAACCCTAACCACTCCATTTAACCATAGTCCACTCTCTACACCTAACTATGGTTTTGTTTATGATAAGTTTTTATTTTCTATTCTATTTTATTTAACTTATCATATTCATTATCTTCTTCTTCTTCTTCACTTCATGAAGAAAAAGCTTGATTTCATCAATGGTGGATTGATGAAAAGATTGAGAAATCTAATTCTAAAGTGAACCCACTTCCTATTTCTTCATCCTCTACCTCTTGCCAAGTAGTAGAGTGTGTTTCCTTCACAAGTTTTCATGGCTTGGTGAAGGTGGAACTTGATCTAGTGATGCTTCGACGTAGATCATCTTCGGCACGTCGTCGATGACCTAGCCCGTCCATTCTCCGAACTGAAGCCGGCGCTAGAGCCCGGGGTTCGACTTGGACAGCGAGGAGACTTCATTGCGGAGCTATGAAGGTGGAGAAACGGATCTACAAAGGTTGTATTTCCGTATTCTTTTAATTAAGTGTTAACTAGTTTGCTTTTTCGCCTAGAATTCTAGCCAACGATCCGTAGTCTAGGGTTTCTCGGTACCGTAATTTTTGAAATTGGCATGGTTGATGCCTTGTGAGACCTCTTGAGAGTGCCTAGGAACCCTACAAAACCATCATCACAAGAGTAATATACGACGTCGTAGCGAAGAATGAGCAATAAGTAGACATCACAGAAATATAAACTGCATATAAAAACAGTCGGCACCCACGAGCTCGACACCAGAATACAAAGTATACATCATCGTCCTCACACAGTATCTATGTCCAGTACATAAATGGTAGATGGAGAATACTAGATACAAAAAGGGGTACAATAAAAGTAATCAGATACCACAACCCACCTAAAAGCAAAACAGCTCTCGCACCAACTGTAGTGGTATCTGTAGCCAAAAGATGCAAAAGGCAGCCTGCCGCGACTACTCTGAAAGGCAACCTGCAAATACTGTGGCACAACGGGGGTAAGTTGCCAACTCATGAATAGGGATAACATATAAAGGTAGTCGCGAGCATGCACGTACTGCGCTGCTCTAACATATGCCAGCAGATGATATCAATGTGTGATAAGCAGTATGTGCAATGATCATGCAAATGCTCTGTCATGTAAAATAACTACAGGATGAGATACATGATAATCAATGCTGAGCATGGGAAAAATAACATCTACGGAATATCAACGTGGAAAGGTAATCGGTGCTCAAAACTGCACCCCAAATCCCAAATAAACTCAGGCGCCGGCGCTCTCCTCGGCCCTCAAATCCTGTAAATCTCTGAGAAAACACGAGTGCCCAACATCGGCACCCAAATATCATAAAATACTCGTGTCCAGCATCGACACGCAAATCCTCATATATCAGGCTCCGTAAGTCCGGATTAGCCCATGGGCTCCGTCTGCGGTATCGGCCCTCGGCCCCGGCAGTACGGATCATCCCGCATCCATCTCTCGACTCTGGTCAGTATCCTCCGGATAACCGCCAGGCCCAACCAATCACCGGTAGGTAGTGGTACCTCTGCCAGGCTCACCGTCTACTACACAGCGAAACCGTTCTCGCCCAGGGGTACCATACCGGGTCCACCACGAACCCGCAAACGGATCATCCAACTCCTCGAATCGGGTTTCAAACACACGTCTCAGCACCGAGAAAACGCGTGGTGGACGCACCAAAATATCATATCACGAGGAACCGGGTTTTCAAATAGTGCATCTTTTTTTAAATAATCCCACGGTCCTAAAAACCAGAAATCACATGAAAATCTAACACCAAGAAGTAAATCAAATGCGATGTGCTATGTACATCAAGCCATAATATAGGTACAAGGGGAAACCGCTTTTAGAAATTGGTTCCGTTTTTAAAGATATCATGCGGCTCCCAATTTCCATGAAAATCATATCGAATCATATGTGAAATGAACTACAGCAATATAATCATGGCAGTTCTACAGTGAGTGTGTCATGGCAATTACTAACAGTGTGTGTAAAACATGCAGATTATTGCTCATGCAACATGAACCGTTAGTAATAGTGCGGTGTTCTATCAATTCTATGTTTACTTACATATAACAAGGAATGCAGTATGCAATGACAGTCAATAGGGTAAATGCAACATATAACTATAAGGTCCTATCAGCCCTGACGTATAACGCCATGCGGGCGATATCCCCATAGATGTTAAATCTACTCACCGAAGTATCGCGCTAAGTGTAGCCGACGACTAGTTTCCCCTTCTTCGCAGCGTCCGTCTCACTCGCCTGCGAACCTAGAATCACAGAATATATCACATATAATCTCAAATCCACAAAAACGTGATATTAAGGTCAAACTAGAAACCCGCGTCGCAAACCAAGCGCGCGTGTGCACGATAGGATAAAACGTGTGATTACGCGCCTGAAACTACCCCGACGCGTCGCGATACGCAGAAACCCCAAACCCACACACGTATCACGCGTGTCGCGAAGGTTTAAAATACGAGAAATAGGTATAGTTCCAGATTTTTCTACAGTAAGAATTAAATAAAATTATACATTCCAAGAGTCTAAGGGTAGCAATAGACACCTATAGGGCCAAACCCCAACCCAAACCCTCCCCATCTGGCCGTAAATTGCGGCCAGAATCAATATTCCGGTGGCCTGTACATGTTGTATGGGGGTCGGGTTCTGCCTGGAGATCCGCACCTAACAACTATACTGCAGTCCTCTCAAAATTATTCTGAACTCACTGGGTCGATAGCAGTTTACAGAAAGTCAAATTTTGCTTAAAACGATGAATTTGCATCAAATAGGGATCTGGTGGTATTTTAGTGCAATTGGGGGCTAAGCTGGGTTAACATGGCCCTAACAACACCCCATCAACTTACTAAAGCCAATTCATACATCACTTGGTCATGGTTCCCACTAATCACCACATATCGCACTAAAACGCACCAAAAACACTAATCGAAGCTAGGCCACACTAAATAAGCAAACTATGGAGTAAGTTCAGGAAGTACACCCCACACTCGACCCTAGGGAGCTGGAGGAAGAAGAAGAAGTGGAAGGAAGGAGATGCAGCTGGAGTTGTGGCTGTTGCTGCTTCAACCGCTGCTCGCTGGTGCTGCTGCTGTGATGCTTGCTGTTGCTGCTGAGATGGTTGCTGCCGTTGCTGTGGATGCTTGCTGCTGCTGCTGTGGGTGCTTGCTGCTGCTGCTGAGATGGTGTGGGTGTGTGAGTGTAAGAGTGGGGTTGAGAGAAAAGAACACAAGAATGAGAGGGAATCATAACTCCAAATGTTAACCCCTCTACTCTCTCTCTTCATTAAATGCAAGCATGGCTTTTGCCATGATGCATTCTCTCTCTCTCATTCTCACCAAGTCAACACTAAATAGGTAAATTCAAATTAAAGCAACCATCAAATAACTAATTAAACTTAATTAAAACCTAAAAGACTTAATCCCCATGATTAAACCCACCATGGTTGCTAATCATGGTATCACCTCATTTTAAAACCCTAGTTTACATGCACATGTGTGTGCAAGCCTAGGAAAATTCTAGAAAAATATTTATTAAATTGGGAAAAATATTTGAAACTCAATTTGGTAAACTTTTTATTAAAAACCCTGTATTTAAATATAAATAGCCACTAAACACATCCTAAGGTGTTACATATGCACCATCAACTGAGGCTAACACGAGGCACTTGGCTTTCGCACAGTTCTTTTCCGATGTCTCGCGGATATGAATATCCGTGACGGGGGAAACTGTACCTGAGACGGCAGGGGTTGGATCAATCAAGAGGTGTCCCAGCTTATCATGGGCAATGGACATCTGGACAGACCTTTGCCAGTCATAACAGTCAGATTCAGTCATTTTATTATGTAGATGTAACCTATGTCTGGTCACTGGGTCGCTGCAATTAAGAGAGAGAGAAGAAAACACTCAGCATGATGCTCTTGCAAGTTTAGATTGGTTTTTAATTTATCTAAACAGGATGGCTCCCACTGTCTCTCGAATCCCTCCTCAAACCATAAAAGAAGAATTAGTCTGGATCAATCTCACCGTACAATACTTGCTTAACCGTTCGGCCAGGCTGGTGTCGGTACTTCGAGGGAGGTTTTCCAACGCTTTCGCGAAGTTCCTTAATTAAATAACCTCTTTTCCCTATGGGCGTAGCCCCGCTAACACCTTTCTAGACACCTACTTAGTTTATAGCATTGATCGTTAAGTGAGAAATTTTCCGAGGAGTAGCATATACTCACAGTAGGATCGGGATCCAAATATCATCGCGTGACAAAACTGAAGCAATCCTACCAGAATCATCACACTCCAAATGGTATGCAGCGCTAGCAAGTCTCAGTTCTTTTGAAACTCCCGATGTGGATTTTTGCCCCATGCTCTTATGACCTTGACGAAGGCCAACATATCATAAGTCACATATCAAGTTCTACCCGTCATTGTCCAGGTTAATTTGAACCCACCCGTACATACCCTTGACGAAGGCCAAAATAGTAGTACGACTGTCCCAAACCAACGCATCTATCTATGCTACAGATAAATATTCAGCAGCTACCAATCACTATGCCTTGGCGAATGTCAAAATACATAGCTTGAATACTACTGATTACTTAACTGAAATGACGGAGGGCTACGAATGGTTTTGGAGAAATCGTGAATGTAGTGAACTTGATATAATCGAAGGAACCTGAAAGCTTTTAAAAGGAGGGGTTCAAGCTCCGCGTTTAAAAGATGGCTTTTGAAAAAGAACCGAGTGGTTTTGAATGTGTTCCAACGACTTTTACTTGGTTTATTTTTCTTGCATTAATTTTAATGCGTCCCATCATTTAATCCTACACTTGCAGAAAACAACGAAAATATGACGTACGCTTATGCCATCCGCATTCGCCACGGGGCCCCGTCAATACCCGTTAGGTTACTTAACTAACGACAGAGTGGGGGCTGGACTAGCACGGATGCAAAACATAAGCAACGCCTAAATAATATCATATATACATATACTCATTCGTCACATGCAATGATAGCCATTCCAGATCACAGATGAACACATTGGATATACTAGGAATCCGCAATTCGTACGAGCCTGTAACGAAAAGCGGATTACACGGTCGCGGTGAATAGCCAATACCCCACCCTAGACCCCTACGGGTGCGGCAAACTACCCGCCAAATATCCGAAGCGGAGCAACCTCCCTCAACGACGTGAGTAAGCCACTCGGCACTTCGATATACCCGGTAGTTTGTGCACCCCACCTTGGGTCTATCCTAGGAGCAAAATCAGTAAAAGAAATTATACAATGACGGCTACAACCCCATCCCGGTTGTGCGGCCATAAAATAATATTACATCAATTACAAATTTACATGAATTGAAAGAAAAGAAAACTCTCATCTCACAACCCCCCGGCTATTCATCCGCGATAATCCAATGAATTTATATACACATACCATCAACATTACAGATCACAGATATGTATAACCCCCACTAATCGATGTATAGCGATTAGCAGACGTTCAATACATATAACACATCACAGATATATACCCGTCAGCTTAAGTCTTTAGAAGTTCGATCAAAATACAGATTTTTAAGCCCCAAAAACAAATTTTGCTTTCTGGAAAATCTGGGCAGAGAAATCATATTGTAAAAATCCCAAAATACCCCACTGAATAAACTGTGAGAAAAATCGCCCACGGCCGAGTCAACTCGGCCGCGGATCTGCGGCGGAAGAAAGCTCCCGCCGCGGTTCCGCGGCGCCTTGATCGGTTCAGTGGACCATTTTTCTACAGTTGCTTCTAAAAACCCTGAGCCGAATTTTAAGATAAGATTTATCATTTTTTTAGAACATAAAAGAAATTCGGCAGAAAGTAGGCATTTCGGGCGTATTTCGCGACTTTTTCTCCGATCGAAATTCTAGTTACTTTGCAAACATGTTAGATAGTGTTTAACTTGGCTCTGATACCACTGTAAGTCCACGTTACCTCTCCCGGTACTTACGGGCTTGCGGAAATGATTAAAAACGATTTTTCAAGAGGTGGTAACATGGACTCAAAATACGGATCATTGTTAAACAACTACCTAACAACCTAACTAGGAGTTTTACCTACTCGGTTAGGGGGCTATACCTTTCTTGAACTCCTTCATCTTCAACTCTTTGCGGTGTACGGATCGGCTTCACCTTGTCGTCTCCTTGCGCCGAAGATGGATCCACCCGAAAGCTTCTACCTTTGGCTTCTACTTCGAACTTGAAGAAACTAGAACACTTGGTTTGCTAAACCATGTGAACTAGGATGAGTAGAGAAGTGATTTAGGTTTTCTTTTATCTCTAAGGCAATGTTTCTCAACTCATGAGAGGGAGTTGCCTTGAGCTAGAGAGAGAGCAAGAGGAAGAGCAAGAGGGAGAGCTCAAGCAAGAGAGAGAAAGCAAATGAGAGAATGAGTAAGTCTTTTGCCATCCAAGCTCTCATAATCCAAAACCATCATAACAAATAATAGTAATCAAGTATTATGTGATGGTTCAAGTCAAAATGGCTATATCATTTCATGCACTCATTTTGCTAAATGAAACAAGCAAGCACAAGTCTTTGCCATGAAATGATAGCCATTATCATGATGATGGTCAAGTAGTCCAACCTAGTCAACAAAGTCAACAAGTCAACAAAGTCAACCCCTCAACAACCATGTCACTATAATACTTAATTAATATTATTGTTAATCATATTTCATATTCTAATTAGGGTTTAGCAAAAAGTCAATAGTCAACAACCCCAATGAGAATCCTCTGCCTCTGTATCTCTGTCAACTGTGCATACATACCCTCATCCGCGTTCCGAGGAACACGAATACAAACGAGATAAAACCAATCCCAAAACGTACACTAGGATCTGGCTTAAACCAAAGCCCGCTAGTGTTAACTGTCCGGACACTAAACGTGCACAAGTGCACGGATGTGACCGAACCCTGTCGCAAAACCATGCGGCCACTACTCTTTTGCCTAAAGGAGAATAGCTTTTTGTGTGGGACTCTAAAGACTCGACACTACGCTAGCAGTGGGTTTAACCACAGACCGCAAGCGGCACTAGCTGTGCGTAACGGTCCCCAGGTAGATGCCGACAAGAAGACGGACGAAGTGAAACCCATCTGAACTCCTACTGAGCCTGAATGTGATAATCTCTATACAGTCCGGTCTATTAATCTGATAACATCTCATGGCGGGCCTAGGGGGCGTTAAATGTCAGTCCCCTAATAGCGGTACAAGTCGTGTCGGAGTGTAGCCCAGAACACCCTGAGATAACACTGGAAACCTACCAGTATATCTCGCTTTCCCTGGCCAGGGACTACTTGTGTAATGGATCTCCTTGACACAGCGCGATGTCAACCCCCAATACCGGGAGAGACGAATCCTGTCTAACCGTCACTGCCTCCAAGTGCTTCGGGACTGCACCCAACTACTACCTGTTTGCACGACTCCTTTGAGCCGTGGTAGGATAGTAATCAAAGTACAGTGGGAACACACTCGAGGCGAAGTGACAGTGTCAAGTCAGCGGACTAAGCTGTACTCATGTCACCTGGGAACTGATAACTGACGATAGGTATAGTACCAACCAACAGTTCCCAACGAGTCCTGTCCAGTGTACTCGTAACCTAACGAGCACCCGCATACTATCTCAAGTACGACGTACTGACGGCTGTGGGACAGACCGTCTCCCACACTGGGATGAGAAGCGCATACGCTAGTCTACTCCGGAATATCGATGCCCTGTCTCGATAGTCCTACGACTAGGGACCTGTATAAGGATGTGCTTGTAGATTACCCAGTCCCCACTAGTGTGACTGCCATCACAACGCTGGTAATCAAGCAAAGTTCCTAAGGGCTCTACTAATATGTATAAGCTATATGTTAAAAGAAACACATGCACATATTGAAGTAGAAACAAACCAAGTAGCATACTACCATTTTGTGCAAGATTGTGTATACAACTGTGAATATCCCAAGCTTCCATTAAGTAATATACAAGCTAGTATGATACAGTAATGGCCTCTAGGGCATATACACTAACAGAATTTGAGGAAACATTGGGAGCCAACCTGGTTAGATAAATTAATAAACCAATCTAATCTTGCAAGAGCGCACGCTGAGTGTTTCTTTTCTCTCTCTCTAGGTAGCAACCATTTCATGCCCTAATCAAGATAATAAAATGTATCGCTTGACCGATCCGAATTCTTATTCGGGGCTGGGGAACGTTGGTTCGGCTCTAACTTACGGCAACAATCATAAGTATGAGAAAGGGAAAGAGGATTGTACGGATTCCAAGGATACCCAGTTGAAGAAGAAGCATGGTTTTGCATCTACTTCAGGTGTTCTTGTAATTGAGAACTGCTTTACGGTCAGCCCTACCTTTTGGGTACTTGATACCGGATCAGGATCTCATATCTGTAATCTATTGCAAGGACTGAGAAATAGTAGGAGAGTTGTACCTGGTGATATGTCGCTCAGAGTAGAGAATGGAGCACAAGTTAATGCTGCAGCCGTCGGTGAATATCACCAAGTGTTGCCAAATGGCAATAATATGATTTTGAACGATTGCTACTATGTACCTTCCATGGTTTTCAACATCATATCAGTTTCCTTACTCGATAAAGATGGATATAACTTTGTTCTTGATAGAAATATCATGAACATCTACCTTCATAAGGTACTGGTTGTAGAAGGTACACTGTGTAATGGTATCTACGTTCTAAGTCAGAATACAGTTCTCAATGTAAAAAACACACGCAAGAGGAAGAGTTCAGATACGAACGAATCCTACTTGTGGCATTGTAGACTTGGTCATATCGGAGAGAAAGGACTAAGTAAGTTGCATAAAGATGGACTCTTGGATACGTTCGAGTTTTCATCTTATGAAACTTGTCAGTCTTGTCTCAAAGGAAAGATGACCAAATCTCCATTCACCGGACATGGTGAAAGGGCAGCAGAGCTCTCAGGACTCATACACAGTGATGTATGTGGTCCGATGTCCATACATGCAAGGGGTGGGTTCTCGTACTTCATCACATTCACTGACGATCTCTCTAGATTAGGATATGTGTATCTTATGAAACATAAATCTGAAGCTTTTGAGAAATTCAACGAATTCAGAAATGAAGTAGAGAACCAGACTAGCAAAAGTATCAAGATCCTCCGATCAGATAGAGGAGGGGAGTACTTAAGCAGGGAATTCCTAGATTACTTAAAAGAGAATGGTATTCTCTCTTAGCTTACTCCTCCTTATACGCCACAGCATAACGATGTATCGGAATGGAGGAATCGTACCCTATTGGATATGGTTCGCTCCATGATGAGTAGTGCTGAGTTGCCTCTTTCATTCTGGGGATAAGCACTTCAAACAGCAACACATCTGTTGAATCAAGTTCCATCCAAATCCGTGCCTAAGACTCCGTATGAAATATGTAGTGGTAAGAGTTTGTATCTTAAACGTATTAAGATTTGTGGTTGCCCTGCTTATGTCAAAAAGCAGAACCCAGACAAACTTGAGGCACGGGCAGTTTTATGTAAGTTTGTGGGATACCCAAAAGATTCAAGTGGGTATCTATTCTACCATGCAGAGGAACAGAAGATAATTGTTTCCAGGAATGCCACATTTTTGGAAAAAGAATTTCTTGTTAAAAATATTAGTGGCAGCACGGTAGAACTAGATGAAATTCCAGAAACACAAACTTTAACTAAAGATTTGGAGGAACCGCTAGATTCAGTTACACCCAACGAACCTCAGCCACTCCGCAGATCTGGTAGGATATCTCATCCACCCGAGAGATACTACGGTTTTCTCATAGATGGGGATCGAGAGGATTGCATCTTGGAAGAAGATGACCCAACCAGTTTCAGGCAGGCCATTATCAGTAGGGACTCTGATAAGTGGCTGGATGCAATGCAATCCGAAATGGGGTCCATGTACACCAATAAAGTGTGGACCTTGGATATTGCTCCATCTGGGGTAAAACCCGTTGGATGCAAATGGATCTACAAAAGGAAACTTGGTGTAGATGGGCAGGTGGAAACCTATAAAGCTAGACTCGTTGCAAAAGGTTTTCGTCAAAGACCAGGTTTGGACTATAACAAAACTTTTTCTCCAGTGGCTATGCTCAAATCCATTTGGTTCCTACTTGCCATTGCTGCCTTCCATGACTATGAAATCTGGCAGATGGACGTTAAAACGGTTTTTCTAAACGGTTGTTTAGAAGAGTGCGTTTACATGGATCAGCCAGAAGGTTTCGTAGACAGTGGAAGCAGCGGGAAGGTGTGCAAGTTAGTTAAATCCATTTATGGATTGATGTAGGCATCGCGGAGCTGGAACATCTGTTTTGATGAGGCAATCAAGGAATTTGATTTCATCAAGAACGAAGATGAACCTTGTGTCTATAAGAAGATTGTAGGACGAACTGTCGTGTTCCTAGTCTTGTACGTGGATGACATTCTTTTGATAGGAAATGACATTCTTATGTTACAATCGGTCAAGCTATTCTTGTCACAACGGTTCTCCATGAAGGACCTGGGTGATGCCTCGTACATTCTAGGGATCAAGATCTACAGAGATAGATCCAAGAGACTACTGGGACTTTCGTAGTCCAGGTACATAGAAACCGTACTAAAGAGATTTAGTATGGAGGATTCCAAGCGCGGTAATATGCCCGCTTGCATGGAATTACCCTCTCAAAGAAGATGTCTCCTAAGACTGATGAGGAGAGGGTTCGCATGAGCACTATACCCTACGCTTCGGCGGTAGGATCTATAATGTATGCGATGCTATGTACAAGAACAGATGTAGCTTACGCGCTGAGCGTGGTGAGCCGGTATCAGTCAGACCTAGGTGAGGACCACTGGACGGCAGTGAAGAACATTCTCAAGTACCTGAGAAGGACTAAGGAGATGTTCCTGATTTACGGTAAAGGAGACCTCAGGGTCGAGTCCTTTACCGATTCAAGCTTCCAGAGTGACAAAGATGACAGCAAGTATGTCTCGGGTTTTGTGTTTACCCTCATCGGAGGGGCGGTATGTTGGAGGAGTTCCAAACAGGATACCGTCGCAGACTCGACGATGGAGGCTGAATACATTCCTGCAAGCGATGCCGCAAAAGAGGCGGTCTGGATGAAGAAGTTCATTAGAGAACTTCAGGTGGTTCCGTCCATTGTTGACCCAATACCTTTGTATTGCGATAACAATGGGGCTATAGCTTTAGCGAAAGAACCAAGGTCCCATCAGAAATCCAGACACATCTTAAGGCGGTATCACCTGATCAGGGAGATCATTGATCGCCAGGAGATCGAGGTACGGAGAGTGGACACAAAAGACAACACAGCGGATCCATTCACGAAGGCCCTCCTTCAAACACGGTTCGAGCGACTTTTTGAGCTATTGGGTATGCGGTACGCCGACAGCTGGCCTTAGTGCATATGTTGGCTATGCGGTACACCAATTACTGGCTTTTAGTGCAAGTGGGAGATTGTTAGATATGTATGCCCAAGAGGCCATTATTGTACAGTACTGGTTTGTATAATACATTTTGGAGGCTTGGGATATATATATGGTTTTACGATAGTCTTGCTCGATATAGTAGTATGCTACTTGGTTTGTTTCTATCTTAATATGTGTATATGTTTCTTTTGACAAATCGCTAAAAACATATTGGTAGAGCCCTTAGGATCTTTGCTTGACTACCGGCGTTGTGATGGCGATCACACTAGTGGGGGCTGGGTAGTCTATAAGCACATCCTTATTTTGGTCCCTAGTCGTAGGAGATCGAGACAGGGCATCGATACTCCAGAGTAGACTGGTGCATACGCTTCTCTTCCCAACAGGGGAGATGGTCTATCCCACAGCCATCAGTACGTCGTACTAGAGATAGTATGCAGGTGCTCATTAGGTTACGAGTACACTGGACAGGACTCGTCGGGAATTGTTGGTTGGTATTATACGTATCGTCAGTTAACAGTTCCCAGGTGACATGAGTACAACTTAGTCCGCTGACTTGACACCGTCACTTCACCTCGAGTGTGTTCCCACTGTTCTTAGATTACTACCCTACCACGGCTCTACTGAGTCGTGCAAACAGGTAATAGTTGGGTGCAGTCCCGAAGCACTTGGAGGCAGTGACGGTTAGACAGGATTCGTCTCTCCCGGTATTGGGGGTTGATATCGCGCTGTGTCTAGGAGAGCCATTACACAAAGTCCCTGGCCAGGGCAAGCGAGAATTGCTGGTAGGTTTTCCAGAAGATTCTCAGGGTGTTTTGGGCTACACTCCGACACAACTTGTACCGCTATTAAGGGACTGACGTTTACCGCCCCCTAGGCCCGCCATGCGATATTCTTAGACGAACAGACCGGACTGTACGGAGATTGTCATATTCAGGCTCAGTAGAAGTTCGATGGGTTCACCTCATCAGTCTTCTTATCGGCATCTACCTGGGGACCGTTACGTACATCTAGTACCGCTTGCGGCCTGTGGTTGAACCCACTGCCAGCGTAGTGTCGAGCCTTTAGAGTCCCACACAGAGGGTTACTCGCCTTTGGGCAAAACAGAGTAGAGGTTGCATGGTTTTGCGACGGGGTTCGTTCATATCAGCGCACTTGTGCACGTTTGGTGTCCGGACAGTACTTACTAGCGGGCTTTGGTTTAAGTCGGATCTTAGTAACTGTTTTTGGGATCGGTTTTGTCTCGGAGTATTCGTGTTCCATGGAGCACGGATGCAGGTGTGTATGCACAGATGACAGAGGCAGAGGATTCTCATTAAGGTTGTTGACCATTTGGCTTTGGTTGACTTGTTGACCGTTGACTTTTCTTTAAACCCTAATGAGAATATGATATATGATTAATAATATTAATTAAGTATTATTGTGCCATGGTTGAGTTGAAAGTTAGACTTTTGTTGACTTGTTGACTTTGTTGACCGGTTGACCATTTTGGACTTGTTGACCATCATCATTTCATGGCTATCATTTCATGGGTATGACTTTTGCTTGCTTGTTGTTTGCAAAAGCAATTATAGCATGAAATGATAATGGTCATTGAAACTAACCATCACCATATACTTAATTATTATTATTATTATCATTATTCTCACTTTTGTGAGAAGGGTTGGATTATGAGAGCTCATTCTATCATTCTTTTTCTCTCTCCTAGATAGAAAGCTCTCCCTCTTCCTCTTCCTCTCTCAAGGTTCAAGTGTTCCATGAGTTGGAAATCATGAACCTTTGAGACAAAACCACCATCACTCTTCTCTACTCAATCTAAGGTATTAGGTTTAGCAAACTAAACACCTTAGTGATCTTTAGGTTGAGATAGGAGCCCAATTTCGAGACCCTCGGGTGGATCCATCTATGGCAAAGAGGAGACAACAAGGAGGATCCGTTCAAGCGACTACGAGGAGAAAGAAAGAGGAAGAGCCACAACAAGAAGAGAAGGAGTTCAAGACCAAGGTATAGCCATTCTACATAGTGGTTAGAACTTGTAGATTTTCGTTTTACCTATTCCGCCTCCCCAAAAGGACCGGGGTGGGTAACATGGACCTAACATCGATCGCATGTCGATCTATGATCTCCCTGATCAGGTGATACCGCCTTAAGATGTGTCTGGACTTCTGATGGGACCTGGGTTCCTTCGCTAAAGCTATAGCTCCATTGTCGTCGCAATACAGCGGTATTGGATCAACAATGGTAGGAACTACTTGAAGTTCTGTTAGGAACTTCTTCATCCAGACCGCTTCTTTTACGGCATCGCAAGCAGCGATATACTCCGTTTCCATCGTCGAGTCAGCAACGGTGTCCTGCTTGGAACTCTTCCTGCACACCGCCCCTCCATTGAGGGTAAAGACATAACCTGACATGGACTTAGAGTCATCCTTGTCACTCTGGAAGCTGGAATCTGCAAAGGCCTCGATCTGGAAGTCTTTTCCGCCGTAAACCAAGAACATCTCCTTAGTCCTTCTCAGGTACTTGAGAATGTTCTTTACTACTATCCAGTGCTTCTCCCCTGGGTCTGAATGATACCTGCTTACCACGCTCAGTGCGTAAGCTACATCTGGTCTGGTGTACAACATCGCATACATTATAGAGCCTACCGCAGAAGCGTAGAGTATAATAGACATGCGATCCCTTTCCAAATCAGTCTTGAGAGACATCTCTTTGGAGAGGGTGATTCCGTGACAAGCCAGTAAACTACCGCACTTAGAATCTTCCATACTGGATCTTTTCAGTATAGTGTTGATATACATGAACTGTGAAAGTCCCAACATCCTCTTGGATCTATCACGATAGATCCGGATCCCCAGAATGTAAGAGGAATCACCCAGGTCTTTCATGGAGAACCTGTGTGATAAGAATCCTTTAACAGATTGTAGCATAGGAATGTCATTTCCTATCAATAGAATGTTATCCACGTACAAGACGAGGAATACGACAGTTCGTGCTACAGTTTTACTAGATATACATGGTTCATCTGGATTTTTGTTAAAGTCATATTCTTTGACCGTTTCATCAAAACAGATGTTCCAACTCCGCGACGCCTGCTTTAGTCCTTAAATGGACTTAAGCAACTTGCACTTTCTCGCTGCTCCCATTCTGATTGAAACCTTCTGGCTGATCCATATAGACACACTCTTCCAAATTACCATTTAGAAAAGCCGTCTTTACGTCCATCTGCCAGATCTCATAATCATGGAAGGCGACAATAGCAAGAAGGACCCGAATGGATTTGAGCAAAGCCACTGGAGAAAAAGTTTCGTCATAGTCCAAACCAGGTCTTTGACGAAAACCTTTTGCAACAATTCTAGCCTTATAGGTTTCCACCTGTCCATCTACACCAATCTTTTTCTTGAAGATCCATTTGCATCCTATGGGTTTTACCCCACCTGGAGCAATGTCCAAAGTCTATACTTTGTTGGTGTACATGGACTCCAACTCGTTCCGCATTGCATCCAGCCATATTACCGAGTCGCCGCTCTGGATGTCCTGCTGGAAGCTAGTAGGTTCATCATCATCAATGATGCAATCCTCTCTATCCCCATCTATGAGAAAATCGTAGTATCTCTTAGGCGGATGAGACGGCCTACTACTCCTGCGGAGGGGTGCGGAAATGTCCTGTTCTTCTTGATCTACTGGTTCTACTAAACTTTCAGTAGTTGTTTGTGGTTCTGGAATTTCTTACAGTTCTATTGCTCTCCCACTTGTTTTCTTTTCTAAAATCAGCTATTCTAGAAAATGGGCATTACGAGAAACAAAAACCTTTTGTTCCTCTGCGTTATAGAAGAAATACCCCTTGGAGTTCTTTGGATATCCCACAAACTTACACTGTACTTGATCGTGCCGCGAGTTTGTCCGCATGCTTCTTTTTAACAAAAGCTGGACATCCCCATATCTTCAGATACTGAAGATAGGGTTTCTTCCCACTCCACATCTAATATGGCGTGGTAGACGCAGTCTTGGTAGGAGCCCTGTTCAAAAGATATGCTGCTGATTCTAGCGCATAACTCCAGAAAGATCGCGGTAACTCGGCATTACTCATCATGGAACGTACCATATCTAATAGGGTTCGGTTCCGTCCCTCCGATACACCGTTATGCTGTGAAGTGTATAGAGGAGTAAGCTGAGAGAGAATTCCTTTCACTTTTAGGTAACCTGGGAACTCGGCACTTAAGTATTCACCACCTCGATCAGATCTCAGTGTCTTGATACTTTTGCCGGTTTGGTTTTCTACTTCATTCTTATATTCTTGGAATTTCTCAAAGGCCTCGGATTTATGTTTCATCAAGAAAATGAATCCGTACCTAGAGTAATCATCCGTAAAAGTAATGAAATATGAAAAACCACCTCTTGCATGTGTACACATTGGACCACATACATCGCTGTGTATGAGTCCTAAGAGCTCGCTCGCTCTTACTCCATGTCCAGTGAATGGAGTCTTTGTCGTCTTTCCTTTGAGACATGATTGACAAGTTGCATATTCGAACGAATCCAAATATCCTTCTCTATGTAACTTAGTTAACCTGGTCTCATTGATGTGACCCAGTCTACAATGCCATAAGAAAGCCTTATTTAAATCTGGAGAATTTCTTTTTTGTGTGTTCTGGAGATTGAAAATCTGTAATTGGTTTAGCACGTATATACTGTTATCTAGTGTACCGGACCCAATCAAACAATGATTAAGGTTGATGTTAACAACATCGCTTACAAACGTGAAATTGTAACCCTCTTTTGATAACAACGATACTGATATGATATTACACGCTAAACTAGGTACACAAAAACAGCTGCGCAAAACCAAAATATGTCCACTCGTCAATCCTAGGTGATAATCCCCTACGGACACAGCACCCACGCTAGCTCCGTTAGCAACCTGGAGGGTCATATCACCAACCTTCAGCTCTCTTCGGTTTCTCAGTGCCTGCAATGAATTTCATATATGAGATCCTGATCCGGTATCTAATACCCAGGAAGTAGAGTTGATTGACAGACAATTTTCAATTATAAACACACCTGAAGTCGAAGCCACGGCTTTCTTCGGTTCCTGGTTCTTGGTAATCCAAGCTTTGAAATCTTTCTTTCAATGGCCTTTCCTATGACAGTGGAAGAACTCGTCCTTTGCCACTACTAGCACAGCAACCTTTGCTTTTCCCTTAATTCCTACCTTACCAACACCACCTCTCGGTTTGGTAGCGGCCTTCATCTTCCTTCCTTTGGCCCTTGCCTTGGACCTGGAAGAGGAAGTACAGCGAACAAACATACTGGGTGTTTCCCTTGCATTCTGCAAGGTGCCCTCTGCACTCCTCAACATGTTAAGGACTTCTGGAAGTACAACTTCTTTTCCTTGAATGTTGAAATTCAGAATAAACTGGGCGTAGGTTGAAGGAAGGGACTGAAGAACCAAGTCTGTGTATAGCTCGTTCTCCAAAGTCGTCCCGAGGTCCGCGAGCTCTTCTATATAGCCAATCATCTTTAGGACATGTTCTTTTACAGATGATCCGACGGCCAACCTCGACTGAAACAACTTCTTCGAGATCTCGTATCTTGCTATACGAGATTGCTCTCCATACAGACCTTTTGTGTGGAGTAATATGGATTCAAGATCCATATCCTCGTGCCTCCTCTGATGTTCATTATTCATAGAGGCAAGCACGATGCATTTGGCCTTCGCGCAATCTAACTCCCAGGTCTTATGGATTTTCCTTATCCGCAATACTGGATTCTGGACCAGGGACAGCAGGTGCCTTAGCAGTAAGGACATACCCCAATTTGTCATATGTTAAAGCCATCTTAACATTCTGGAACCAAACTTTATAGTTTGGCCCTGTAAAAATATTTTTCTCTAATAGTAACTCAAGGCCTGTCATGTTTTTGGGTCGCTGCAATGAGAGAGAGAGGGAACACATTAGCATGATGCTCTTGCAAGTTTAGAGTGATTTTTAGTTTATCTAAACCGGATGGCTCCCACTGTTTCTCGAATCCCTCCTCAGACCAAAAAGGAAGAACTAGTCAGGACTATTCTCACCGTACAATTCTTGCTTAACCGTTCAGCCAGGCCGGTGTCGGTACATCGAGGGAGGTTTTACGACGCTTTCGCGAAGTTCCTTAATTAAATAACCTCTTTACTCTGGGGGCGTAGCCCCGTTGACACCTTTCTCGACACCTACTTGGTTTATAGCATTGATCGTTAAGTGACGAATCTCCTGATGAGTAGCGGATACTCACAGTAGGATCGGGATCCAAATATCATCGTGTGATAAAGCTGAAGGAATCCTACCAAAATTATCACACTCCAAATAGTATGCATCTCTTTGCAAATTTCAGTTTCTTTAGAAATTCCCGATATAAATTTCTGCCCCATGCTCTTATGACCTTGGCGTTGGTCAAAATGTCATAAGTCACATGTCAAGTTCTTCCCATCATTATCTTGTTAATTTGAACCCATCCGTACATACCCCTGACGTTGGCCAAATGATAATACGACTTCCCCAAACTAACTCATCTATCTATGCAACAAATGAATACCCAGCAGCTACCAAACACTATACCTTGGCGTTGGTCAAAATACATAGCTTGAATACTACTGAATACCTAAATGAAATGACGGAGGGCTACGAATGGTTTTGGCGAAACCGTGAACGTAGTGAACATCATATGATCGAAGGAACCTGATAGCTTTTAAATGGAGTGGTTAAGCTCCGCAATTAAAAATATCTTCTGTTTTAAAAATAAACGAGTGGTTTCTCTTAAACTGTTCCAACGATTCAACTTTGGTTTATTTTCTTTGCATTAATATAATGTGTCCCATCAATTAACCTATCATTACTAAAAACAACGAAAATACAACGTCCTCTTATGCCATCCACATTCGCCACTTGGTCACGTCATTCACCTGTTAGGTTACTTAACTAACGACAGAGCGGGGGCTGGGCTAGCGCGGGTGCAAAACATAAGCGACGTCTAATAGCTATCATATATAGATATTGTACATTCTTCAAACGCAATAATAGGCATTCCAAATCACAAATGAACATATTGGATTTTCTATGAATCTGCATTCCTTTTGAGCCTGCAAAGAAAGACGTATTACACAGTCGCGATGAATAGCCAAAACCCCACCCTAGACCCCTACGGGTATGACAAACTACCCGCCAAGTACCCGAAGTGAAGCGGTCTCCGTCAACAACGTGAGTAGGCCACTAAACACTTCAATGTACCCGGTAGTTTGTGCACCCCATCTTGGGTCTATCCTAGGAACAGAAAAAAGTAAATGAAATAATACAACGGTGGCTACAACCTCAGCCCAGATGTACCCCGCAAAAGAATATTACAACAATTTACAAATTACATTTGAATGAAAGAAAAACTCATCTCACATCCCCGTCTATCCATTCACGACAATCCAATAAGTCCACAAACACAAACCAGTAAAAACCATTACAGAAATGTGCAACCCCCTGCTAACCGACATAGTAGCAGTTAGGGGAGGTTTACGAACACATTAAACAAATCACAGAAATAATCAAGTTAGCCAAACATCTTAGAATTTCGATCAAGCAAACACAAATGATTCTACTCCAAATAATTCTCTGTGCACTTGAAACCTGAGCAGAAAAAAAACATCCCAGAAAAAACAAAATCAACACAGAAGAGTTACTGGGCAAATTTGGACTGACTCGGCTTCAACTCGGCCACGGATCCGCGGCGGATCGCTTGGATCGGCCGCGGATCCACCGCTATTTGGCCGAGTTAGGATCCCAAATTTCTCCAGTAACCTTATAATTCCATGCTTGTATTTTTAAGGGTCCCTGAAAAATTTTTAGACCCCGTTTTAAAATCGGCCAAAACTTGGTCAAAATGATGTTTTTTCCGGTTCGTTTTGCGATCGAATTTCTAACGACTTTGCTAACAAGTTAGTTATGGTTTGGCGAGGCTCTGATACCACTGTAAGTCGACGTTAGACACCCCACATGATGCGGGGAGGCGGAATAGGTAAAACAATCATTTTGTTTAAACTAACATCGACTAACTTTACGGATCTTTGCCAAACCCTAACTAACAACAACATAGAAGTCATTAGCTACTATGAAAGATGATTATACCTAATGAACCACGTCCTTCTTGTTCTCGTAGACCATCTCCTCGTCGGCCTCCTCGATGTGATAGAAGATCCACCCTAGAGCTACTTCTCCAAGCTTTAACCTCTCAGTTGAGGTAACTAGGTGACTATGAGTGCTAATCGAAGCAACCTAGAGGATATTGAAGAGGATTAGGGATCAATTAGTCTTGCTAACCCTTGGAACTCAACACATGAGAGGTTAGGGTTAGGGTTCAAGAGAGAGAGCTTGAGGAGAGAGAATGTGAGAATAATTATCATATGGAAATTAACTCATTTGTGTATATATATCATGAAGCATAAAATATCCAGCACAAAATATCTTTGTACAAATATCTTCATGCTTCATTTAATACATAATGAATCATCTAATGAGTCATTAAAACCATTAATGCTTCATTAACTCATTTGATGAATCATCTCTATGAGTCACAAATCCATTTAATGCATATAACACCTAAGCTCTCCACTTCATCAAACTTCTAGAAGCTTCTCGAGTAATTACGAGAACGCCCCTCCTATCCATGAAAACACAGAAATACTGAGACTGTATAAATCCAATAATCCAATACTAGAATCTGGCTTAAACCAAAGCCTGCTAGTATAAACTGTCCGAACATCGTACGTGTTAGTGTATATGCCCTAGAGGCCATTACTGTATCATACTAGTTTGTATATTACTTAATGGATGCTTGGGATATTCACCTTGTATATACAATCTTGCTCAAAATAGTAGTATGCTACTTGGTTTGTCTCTACTTCAATGTATACTTGTGTTTATTTTACTATATCACTTATACGCATTAGTGGAGCCCTTAGGATCTTTGCTTGATTACCAGCGTTGTGATGGCAATCACACTAGTGGGGGCTGGGTAATCTATAAGCACATCCTTATACAGGTCCCTAGTCGCAGGACTATCGAGACAGGGCATCGATACTCCGGAGTAGACTAGCGTATGCGCTTCTCATCCCAGTGTGGGAGATGGTCTGTCCCACAGCCATCAGTACGTCGTACTGGAGATAGTATACGGGTGCTCGTTGGGTTACGAGTACACTGGACAGGACTCGTCGGGAACTGATAGGTTGGTATTATACCTATCGTCAGTCATCAGTTCCCAGGTGACATGAGTACAGCTTAGTCCGTTGACTTGACACTGGCACTTCGCCTCGAGTGTGTTCCCACTGCACTTTGATCACTACCCTACCACGGCTCAAATGAGTCGTGCAAACAGGTGGTGGTTGGGTGCAGTCCCGAAGCACTTGGAGGCAGTGACGGTTAGACAGGATTCGTCTCTCCCGGTATTGGGGGTTGACATCGCGCTGTGTCTAGGAGAGCCATTACACGAGTAGTCCCTGGCCAGGGCAAACGAGATATACTGGTAGGTTTCCAGTGTTATCTCAGGGTGTTTTGGGCTTCGCTCCGGCACGACTTGTACCGCTATTGGGGGACTGACGTTTACCGCCCCCTAGGCCCGCCATGCGATGTATCAGACGAACAGACCGGACTGTACGGAGACTGTCACATTCAGACTCAGTAGGATTACCGATGGGGTTTCACCTCGTCAGCCTTCTTGTCGGCATCTACCTGGGGACCGTTACGCACAGCTAGTGCCGCTTGCGGTCTGTGGTTAAACCCACTGCCAGCGTAGTGCCGAGTCTTTAGAGTCCCACACAGAGGGTATTCGCCTCTGGGCAAAACAGAGTAGAGGTCGCATGGTTTTGCGACAAGGTTCGTTCTCATCCGCGCACTTGTGCACGTTTGGAGTCCGGACGGATTATACTGGCAGGCTCTGGTTTGAGCCAGATACTGGTATATGTTTTAGGGTTGCTTTTATCTCTTGGTATTCTTGTTCCTCGGAAAAAGAATGCAGGTTTGTATGCACAGTTGCTTGAGGCGGAGGATGAGGTTTTTCATTAGGGTTTCGGAACGGGTGCGTATGCACAGTTGACAGTTATCATTTTCCAAACCCTAATGGATTTATGTATTATCTATTAATAATAGTAATTAAATGAGAATTATGTTATGGTTGATTTTTGTTGACTTATTGACCTTGGTTGACTTGTTGACCATTGACCACCATCATGCTTTGAAAGATCCTCCTTGATTCATGCTTACACTTCATTTAAAGAAGCATGATAGTGGTCATTCCAAAAATAACCATCAACTATTCTTATTTCAATTATTATTATTTAGATAATACTTTTTTTTTTTGCATTATGATTGCAAGAGAGAAAAATATAGCTCATTCTATCATAACCTCTCTCTCTCCTCTCTTCATCTTCTTCTTCCTCAAGCTCAAGGTGACCCCTTCTCATGTGTTGAGAATCCATCACCTTGAAAAGAAAAGCAAACCCTAGTCTCTCTCTACTCATTCTAGGTTGAAGGTTTAGCAAGCCGGAAACCCTAGTTCACTCAAAGATCGAGGAAGAGCCCAAAGGTCGAACCTTCGAGGTGGATCCATCTTCGACGGAGGAAGGCGACAAGAAGAGAACCATCAACCTCTACAAGGTTTAAAGAAGAAGGAGTTCAAGTTTAGGTATAACCATCTTCCATAGTAGCTAACTCCTTTTAGCGTATTTGCAAGTTTAGTTTAGACACGATCCCGACCTAGTGTAGTCCATGTTGCCTCTTGCGATAAAAATTTGTTTTTTATACCGTTTCCGCCTCCCCGCAAGTACCGGGGGTCGCAATATGGACTTACAGTGGTATCAGAGCCTAACTAAACTTAAACTAGCTTGGTAGTGAAGTGTAACGAAGTTCGGAAACGAAAAATCACAAAACCAAAAAAAATCACAAAAACTGAGTTTCTGTTGAATTTTTTTTGGCTCAAAATGAAAAACTTTATACTTGTAAAATCGTCTCAGGGTTTTGTGAGTGCACCCATGAAAAACGATGACCTAATTCCCTCAAACCGCCGCCCTTCCGCCGCACGAGGTAGGCATGTGCGGCGGAAGCGCCGCGGTTTGTCGTCTTCTGTCCATCGATTTTCGTGCAGAGTGTTTGTGTGTTGGTTTTGGGATTTTTGAAATATATTATATGTGCCCAGATTTTCCAGAAAAGAAATTTCCTTTTGGGGTCCTATAATTCCGTATTTTTTCCGAACTTCACTGCACTTTGGCTATATTGGTTATATCTGTGATGTTTGCATGTATTGAACGTCGGCTAATCGCTATAAGTCGATTAGTCGGGGTTATACATGATCTGTAATGTGCTGGAATGTGTATATGAATGTGTTGGACTGTCGCGGATGAATAGCCGGGGTGGATGTGAGATGAGCTTTTGTTTTTCTTTCATTCATTGTAAATGTAAATTGATGTATTAATATTATTTGTTTGGCCGCACAACCGGGTCGGGGTTGTAGCCGTCATTGTATAATTCTTTTTACTGTTTTTGCTCCTAGGATAGACCCATGGAGGGGGTGCACAAACTATCGAGTACTTGGCGGGTAGTTTGCCGCACCCGTAGGGGTCTTGGGTGGGGTATTTAGCTATTCACCGCGACCGTGTTATCCGCTGTTCGTTTCAGGCTCGAAAGGATTGCGGATTGCTAGTATATCCAATGCATTCATCTGTGATCTGTAATGTCTACTATTGCTATATCTATAACTATTTAGGCGTTGCTTATGTTTTACAGACGCGCTAGCCCAGCCCCCGCTCTGTCGTTAGTTAAGTAACCTAACGGGTAATGACGGGGCCCAGTGGCGAATGCGAATGGCATAAGCGTACGTCATATTTTGGTTGTTTTCTGCAATGGTAGGATTAAATGATGGGACGCATTAAAAGTACTAATGCAAGAATATCACGCATTAAAAGAACTAATGCAAGATAATAAACCAAGCTAAAGTCGTTGGAACACTTTCGAAAACCCACTCGGTTCTTTTCAAAACTAACTTTTAAAATACGGAGTTTGAGCCACTCCATTTAAAAGCTATCTCGTTCCATCGACCAAATCAAGTTCACTACGTTCACGGTTTTGCCAAAACCATTCGTAGCCCTCCGTCGTTTCGTATGAATATTCAAATAGTATTCAAGCTGTGTTTGTTGACCTTCGTCAAGGCATAGTGATTGGTAGCTGTTAAGTATTCATATGTAGCATAGATAGATGCGTTGGTTTGGGACACTCACATTACCTTGTTGACCTTCGTCAAGGGTATATGCGGGTGGATTCAAATTAACCTGGATAATGACGGGCAGAACTTGACATGTGACTTATGATTTGTTGACCTTCGTCAAGGTCATAAGAGCATGGGGCAAAAATCCACATCGGGAGTTTCATAAGTACTGAAACTTGCTAGATTTGCATACCATTTGGAGTGTGGTGATTCTGGTAGGATTCCTTCAGTTTCGTCACGCGATGATATTTGGATCCCGATCCTACTGTGAGTATATGCTACTCCTCAGGAAATTTCTCACTTAACGATCAATGCTATAAACCTAGTAGGTGTTAGCGGGGCTACGCCCCCAGGGAAAAGAGGTTCTTTAATTAAGGAACTTCGCGAAAGCGTTGGAAAACCTCCCTCGAAGTACCGACACCAGCCTGGCTGAACGGTTAAGCAAGTATTGTACGGTGGGATTGATCCTGACTAATTCTTCCTTTATGGTTTGAGGAGGGATTCGAGAAACAGTGGGAGCCATCCTGTTTAGACAAATTAAAAACCACTCTAAACTTGCAAGAGCATCATGCTGAGTGTTTCTTCTTCTCTCTCCTAATTGCAGCGACCAATCAACATGACTGGACTTAAGTTACTCCTAGATAAAAACAAGCTGACAGGGCCAAACTACAAAGATTGGCTCAGGAATGTCAAGATAGCAATCACTTATGACAAGCTGGGGTATCTTCTTACCACCAAAGCTCCCCCTGTCCCTGGTCCAACTTCCAGCGTCGCGGATAAGGAAATCCGCAAGACTTGGGAGATTGATAGCGCGAAGGCCAAGTGCCTCCTGCTTGCCTCGATGGACAACGAACATCAGAGGAGGCATGAGAATATGGACATGGAGTCCATATTGCTTCATACAAAAGAACTGTATGGAGAGCAATCACGTATCGCAAGATACGAAGCGTCGAAAAAGTTGTTTTCGACAAGAATGGCCGTCGGATCATCAGTAGCCGAGCACGTGCTAAAGATGATCGGCTACATTGAGGAGCTCGCTGACCTAGGGATCACATTGGAGAGTGAGCTATATACAGATATAGTTCTCCAGTCCCTTCCTTCCACTTACGCCCAGTTTATAATGAACTTCAACCTACAAGAAAAGGAGGTTGAACTTTCAGAGCTCCTCAACCTGCTGAGGAGCGCAGAGGGCACCCTACAGAAAGGTAGGGAAACATCCACTTTGTTTGTAGGAGGAACATCTTCTTCTAGGTCCAAGGCGAAAGCCAAGGGAAAGAAGAAGAAAGCCCCCGCCAAACCAAGGGGCGGTGTTAGTAAAGTGGATAAGAAGGGAAAAGGAAAAGCAACAAAGATAGCTGGGAAGCTTGTGGATAAGGAAGAATGCTTCTTTTGTCATAAGAAAGGACACTGGAAGAATGATTGCAGGGCCTGGAAGGCCAGAACACAGGAATTGAAGCAGGTTGCAGCTTCAGCTTCAGGTGTGTATGTTATTGAAAACTGTTTTTCTATAAACTCTACTTCCTGGGTATTGGATACCGGATCAGGATCTCATATCTGTAATTCTTTGCAGGCGTTGAGAAACCGTAGTGTTTTGAAAGCAGGTGACATGACCCTCAGAGTTGCAAACGGAGCTAGCATGGATGCTAAAGCCGTGGGGGACTATCACCTGGGAATGTCAGATGGACATGTTTTGGTTTTGCGTAATTGCTTTTTTGTACCCAACGCAACTTGTAATATCATTTCTGTATCTTTAGTTTCTAAAGAAGGTTATGAATTTGCGTTTGTAAGTAATGTTGTAAACATTCGCCTTAATCAAGTTTTGATTGGGTCAGGTACTTTGAGTAATGGTATATACGTATTGAACCAACCACAGATTTTTAATGTCCAGAATACACACAAAAGAAAGTCTCCAGAAATAAACCAGACTTTCTTATGGCATTGTAGATTGGGTCACATCAATGAGAGAAGGTTGACGAAGTTACATACAGAAGGGTATTTGAATGCGTTCGAATATCAGTCGTATGCCACTTGTCAATCCTGTCTCAAGGGAAAGATGACAAAGACTCCGTTTACTGGACATGGAGTAAGAGCGAGCGAGCTCTTGGGACTCGTACACAGTGACGTGTGCGGTCCAATGTCTACACATGCCCGAAGCGGACATTCTTACTTCATTACTTTTACGGATGACTTCTCAAGGTACGGTTATGTTTTCTTAATGAAACATAAGTCCGAGGCTTTTGAAAAATTCCAGGAGTATAAGAATGAAGTAGAGAAACAGACCGGCAAAAGTATTAAGATTCTAAGATCGGATCGAGGTGGAGAATACTTAAGTGCCGAATTCCTGAATTACTTAAAAGAGAATGGTATTCTCTCTCAGCTTACTCCTCCATACACTCCGCAACATAACGGTGTATCGGAGAGACGGAACCGAACCCTATTGGATATGGTTCGGTCCATGATGAGTAACGCTGAGTTACCGCGATCATTCTGGGGATATGCAATAGAAGCAGCTGCGTATCTCTTGAACAAGGCTCCCACCAAGACTGTGCCTACCACCCCTTATGAGATGTGGACGGGGAAGAAACCCTGTCTTAAGTATCTTAAGGTATGGGGATGTCCAGCTTTTGTAAAAAGGCAGCATGCGGACAAGCTTGAGGCACGTTCAGTACAGTGTAAGTTTGTGGGATACCCAAGGAACTCCAGGGGGTATCTTTTCTATTCCGCTGAGGAACAAAAGGTTTTTGTTTCTCAGCATGCCCGCTTCTTGGAAACTGAGTTTTTGGAAACCCAGATAAGTGGGAGCACAATAGAACTGGAAGAAGTTCCAGAACCACAGACTGTTACTGAAAGCTTAGTGGAACCAGAGGGTTCAACAGAACAGGACATTCCTACGCCGCTCCGCAGAAGTAGTAGGCAGTCTCATCCGCCCGAGAGATACTACGATTTTCTCATAGACGGGGATAGAGAGGATTGCATCATAGATTATGATGAGCCTACTAGCTTCCAGCAGGCAGTTCAGAGCGTTGACTCAGTGAAATGGCTGGATGCAATGCGGACCGAAATGGAGTCCATGTACACCAACAAGGTATGGACGTTGGACATTGCTCCAGACGGGGTAAAACCCGTAGGATGCAAGTGGATCTTCAAAAGGAAGATTGGTGTAGATGGACAGGTTGAGACCTATAAAGCTAGGCTGGTAGCAAAGGGTTTCCGTCAAAGACCTGGCTTGGACTATGACGAAACCTTTTCTCCAGTAGCCATGCTGAAATCCATTCGGATCCTTCTTGCCATCGCTGCCTTCCACGATTATGAGATCTGGCAAATGGACGTAAAGAAAGCTTTTCTAAATGGAAATTTAGAGGAGTGTGTCTATATGGACCAGCCAGAGGGCTTCATTCAGAGTGGGAGCAGCGGAAAGGTGTGCAAGTTGCTTAAGTCCATCTATGGACTAAAGCAGGCATCGCGGAGTTGGAACATCTGCTTTGATGAGACGGCCAAAGAATTTGGCTTTATCAAAAATCCAGATGAACCATGCATCTATAGTAGATTTGTAGCGAGAACTGTAGTATTCCTCGTTTTATACGTGGATGACATTCTCTTAATAGGAAATGACATTCCTATGCTACAATCTGTCAAGGGGTTCTTGTCACACAGGTTCTCCATGAAAGACCTGGGTGATGCCTCATACATCCTGGGGATCCGGATCCATCGTGATAGATCCAAGAGGATATTGGGACTTTCTCAGTCCAGGTACATCGACACCATAGTGAAGAGATTCAGTATGGAAGATTCCAAGCGCGGTAACCTACCGGCTTGTCATGGGATCACCCTCTCTAAAGAGATGTCTCCCAAGACTGATTTGGAGAGGGATCGCATGTCTATTATACCCTACGCTTCTGCGGTAGGCTCTATAATGTATGCGATGTTGTGTACCAGACCGGATGTAGCTTATGCACTGAGTGTGGTAAGCCGGTATCAGTCAAACCCTGGGGAGAAACACTGGATAGCGGTAAAGAACATTCTCAAGTACCTGAGAAGGACTAAGGAGATGTTCTTGGTGTATGGAGGAAAAGACCTCCAGATCGAGGCCTTTGCTGACTCAAGCTTCCAGAGTGACAAGGATGATTCCAAGTCCATGTCGGGCTTTGTCTTTACCCTCAATGGAGGGGCGGTGTGTTGGAAGAGTTCCAAACAGGAAACCGTTGCAGACTCGACGATGGAAGCGGAATACATCGCTGCATCTGATGCCGCAAAAGAAGCTGTCTGGATGAGGAAGTTCTTGAAAGAACTTCAGGTGGTTCCGTCCATTGTTGATCCAATACCTCTGTATTGCGACAACAATGGGGCTATAGCTTTAGCGAAGGAACCCAGGTCCCATCAGAGATCCAGGCACATCTTGAGGCGGTATCACCTGATCAGGGAGATCGTGGATCGCAAGGAGATCGAGGTTCGAAGAGTTGCTTCAGAAGACAACACTGCAGATCCATTCACCAAGGCCCTGCCCCAGACTCAGTTCGAGCGGCTGATCGAGATGATAGGTCTTCGATACGCCAGTACATGGCCTTAGTGCAAGTGGGAGATTGTTAGTGTATATGCCCTAGAGGCCATTACTGTATCATACTAGTTTGTATATTACTTAATGGATGCTTGGGATATTCACCTTGTATATACAATCTTGCTCAAAATAGTAGTATGCTACTTGGTTTGTCTCTACTTCAATGTATACTTGTGTTTATTTTACTATATCACTTATACGCATTAGTGGAGCCCTTAGGATCTTTGCTTGATTACCAGCGTTGTGATGGCAGTCACACTAGTGGGGGCTGGGTAATCTATAAGCACATCCTTATACAGGTCCCTAGTCGCAGGACTATCGAGACAGGGCATCGATACTCCGGAGTAGACTAGCGTATGCGCTTCTCATCCCAGTGTGGGAGATGGTCTGTCCCACAGCCATCAGTACGTCGTACTGGAGATAGTATACGGGTGCTCGTTGGGTTACGAGTACACTGGACAGGACTCGTCGGGAACTGATAGGTTGGTATTATACCTATCGTCAGTCATCAGTTCCCAGGTGACATGAGTACAGCTTAGTCCGCTGACTTGACACTGGCACTTCGCCTCGAGTGTGTTCCCACTGCACTTTGATCACTACCCTACCACGGCTCAAATGAGTCGTGCAAACAGGTGGTGGTTGGGTGCAGTCCCGAAGCACTTGGAGGCAGTGACGGTTAGACAGGATTCGTCTCTCCCGGTATTGGGGGTTGACATCGCGCTGTGTCTAGGAGAGCCATTACACGAGTAGTCCCTGGCCAGGGCAAACGAGATATACTGGTAGGTTTCCAGTGTTATCTCAGGGTGTTTTGGGCTTCGCTCCGGCACGACTTGTACCGCTATTGGGGGACTGACGTTTACCGCCCCTAGGCCCGCCATGCGATGTATCAGACGAACAGACCGGACTGTACGGAGACTGTCACATTCAGACTCAGTAGGATTACCGATGGGGTTTCACCTCGTCAGCCTTCTTGTCGGCATCTACCTGGGGACCGTTACGCACAGCTAGTGCCGCTAGCGGTCTGTGGTTAAACCCACTGCCAGCGTAGTGCCGAGTCTTTAGAGTCCCACACAGAGGGTATTCGCCTCTGGGGAAAACAGAGTAGAGGTCGCATGGTTTTGCGACAAGGTTCGTTCTCATCCGCGCACTTGTGCACGTTTGGAGTCCGGACGGATTATACTGGCAGGCTCTGGTTTGAGCCAGATACTGGTATATGTTTTAGGGTTGCTTTTATCTCTTGGTATTCTTGTTCCTCGGAACGAGAATGCAGGTGTGTATGCACAGTTGCTTGAGGCGGAGGATGAGGTTTTTCATTAGGGTTTCGGAACGGGTGCGTATGCACAGTTGACAGTTATCATTTTCCAAACCCTAATGGATTTATGTATTATCTATTAATAATAGTAATTAAATGAGAATTATGTTATGGTTGATTTTTGTTGACTTATTGACCTTGGTTGACTTGTTGACCATTGACCACCATCATGCTTTGAAAGATCCTCCTTGATTCATGCTTACACTTCATTTAAAGAAGCATGATAGTGGTCATTCCAAAAATAACCATCAACTATTCTTATTTCAATTATTATTATTTAGATAATACTTTTTTTTTGCATTATGATTGCAAGAGAGAAAAATATAGCTCATTCTATCATAACCTCTCTCTCTCCTCTCTTCATCTTCTTCTTCCTCAAGCTCAAGGTGACCCCTTCTCATGTGTTGAGAATCCATCACCTTGAAAAGAAAAGCAAACCCTAGTCTCTCTCTACTCATTCTAGGTTGAAGGTTTAGCAAGCCGGAAACCCTAGTTCACTCAAAGATCGAGTAAGAGCCCAAAGGTCGAACCTTCGAGGTGGATCCATCTTCGACGGAGGAAGGCGACAAGAAGAGAACCATCAACCTCTACAAGGTTTAAAGAAGAAGGAGTTCAAGTTTAGGTATAACCATCTTCCATAGTAGCTAACTCCTTTTAGCGTATTTGCTAGTTTAGTTTAGACACGATCCCGACCTAGTGTAGTCCATGTTGCCTCTTGCGATAAAAATTTGTTTTTTATACCGTTTCCGCCTCCCCGCAAGTACCGGGGGTCGCAATATGGACTTACAGTACGTGCATAAATGCACGTGCGTGTCCGAACCCTGTCGTAAAACCATACGACCTCTATATCGTTTCGCCCGAAGCAGGAAAACTCTCTGTGTGGGACTCTAAAGACTCGACAACTACGCTGGCAGTGGGTTTAACGATAGACCGCAAGCGGCACTAGCTGTACGTAACGGTCCCCAGGTAGATGTCGATAAGATGGCCGATGAGAAAACCCATCTGAACGACTACTGAGCCTGATGTGACAATCTCTGTACAATCTAGTCTGTTCGTCTAAGACTATCGCATATCGGGCCTAGGGGGCGGCAAGCGTCAGTCCCCTTTAAGCGGTATAAGTCGTGTCGGAGCGAAGCCCATCACACATTGAGATGCTACTGGAAAACCTACCAGTAAATCTCGCTTGCCCTGGCCAGGGACTTTGCGTATTGGCTCTCCAAACACAGCGCGATATCAACTCCCAATACCGGGAGAGACGAATCCTATCTAACCGCCACTGCCTCCAAATGCTTCGAGACTGCACCCAACTGCTACCTGTTTGCACGACTCCTTTCAGCCGTGGTAGGGTAGCAATTTAAGAACAGTGGGAACACACTCGAGGAGAAGCAGCAGTGTCAAGTCTGCGGACTATGCTGTACTCATGTCACCTGGGAACAGTTAACGGACGACGGGTATAATACCAACCTACAGTTCCCTGCGAGTCAAGTCCGGTGTACCCGTAACCCAACGAGCACCTGTATACTTGAAGGGTTCCTAGGCACACTCAAGAGGTTCCACAAAGAATCAACCATGCCAAATTAAAATTTTCCGGTGCCGAGAAACCCTAAACTAGATCGTTAACTAGAGGATAGGAGAAACTATGCAAGCAAACAACTTTAGCTAATAAGTGAAAGGGATTACAACCTTTGTAGATCCGGTCCACCACTTCTTTAGCTCCGTGTTGACGTCCCTCCGCTGCGATCATCGGGATCCCGGACTCTAGCGATGGTTTCGTCGGAGAAATGATCGGGCTAGGTCATTGACTTCGAGGCCGAAGATGATCTACGTCAGGGAGACTCAAACTCAAGCTATTCCTTCACTTGGTCAAAAACTTTGTGAAGAGAACACCCTATACTGCATGGAAAGTGGTAGAGGATGAAGAAATAGGAAGTGGGTTCACTTTAGAATTGGATTTCTCACTCTTTTTCACATGGCACCATTGATGCTAGCAAGCTTTTGTGAGCTTGATGAAGATGAAGAAGAAGAAAGAATCATATGAATGAATATCCAAAATGAAACTTATCCATATGAATAATAGCACCATGGTTGAGTTAATCCCTCATGCTTAACTCATGTAGAGATTTAATCAAACCATTAGGTTAAAGGTTAGGTTAAAGAATATCAAAAGAAATGACAAAAGAGTGGACTTTGTCAAAGCTTCTCCAAGCTTCTTCAAGCTTGATAACTTTGACTAAGTTAAACTCTTTTGTTAAATCTTAAGATGAAACAATAACCCTAATCTTTACCCTAATCTTGGTATGAATCTCATACACACATCTTGTATGTATCATCAAACATGACACAAACATATGTACACAAATATATATCATATATACACTTATGCAGAAACTAGTGTGAAAACAAATCTTAAGTGAACCAATACTAGTTAATGTAAAGTAATATATCAAATATATAATTATACATTAAATCATTAAATCAACCCTTGATTTAACGATCCGGTCATATCGCATATAACCGACTAATATCAATAGTAACAACTTATCGAAAAAACACTTGATCCGATAACCCGGCTATATCGCATATAACCGATCAATGTCACAAATCGCGAGAATAGAATACAGTATCACATACTGTTATTATTCTCGGTCCCGCACATATCTCATATGCGCTCCTATTTCGTTTCGCTTGAGCCAGGAAACCCCTGTGTAGGACTCTAAAGACTCGTCAATACGCCGGCAGTAGGTGATGATCATATCAAACACCCACAAGCCGCAAGCGGTCTTCTAAACGTAACGGCCACCCGGGTATTGAGCGATCAGAAGATCAACGAGCAATCCCGCTCACACCCCAGTGAATCCAACGAGTAAAACTACCGTACAATCCGGTCTGTTCGTCTGATATGTCGCATATCTTGTCTAGGGGTGGTAAACATCAGACCCCAATAACTCGATAAGTCGTGTCGATATGAGGCTCATAACGGGTCAAGAAACTTCTGGTAACACTTACCAGTAAATCCCTAAAGCAGCCTTGGCCAAGGACTTCCTGTTATAGCCAATCGAGCACAGCACAACATCAACTCCCTATACCGGGAGAGACGAAACCCCTCCTATCGCTCATTGCCTCCATGTGACTCGGGACTGTAACCAAAAACCACCGTTTTGCACGCCCTCTTGGATGTGGTAAGGTGGAAATCAAAGCACAGTGGGAATCACATAAGACTCTATGACGATCTCGGGTCTACAGACTAACCTGCACCAGTGTCACCAGAGAACTGCCATCTGACGTAAGGTATAATACCATCTGGGAGTTCTCGGCGAGTCCGTCCAGTGTACCCAGTCTCCATTGAGCACCCGTATATCATCTCTGATGTCAAACATCAATGGATATGGGATCATCCATCGCCCATCTGTATGGGTCGAGAAGGTATACGCTAGTCTACTCTGGTATATCGATGCCCTGTCTCGATATACCCACGATTAGGGACCTTGAAGGATGTACTTATGGACTACCATGTCCCCACTAGTATGATCCGCATCATAGTCCAGGTAGTCAAGTACACATCCTAAGGGCTTTACCAACACGTAACAGAGAGACAATTAGTGTACACGTTAAGGTAAAGAGTAACCAGATAGCAGACTATCATATCGAGCAAGAAAGTCATCCCTATATATGTCCAAGCATCCACTACAATATACATCCTATGTATAGTAATGGCCTCTAGGGCATACATATAACTAACAATCTCCCACTTGCACTAGGGCCATCTGACAGCAGTGGTTGTAGTATCTCATACTCAACCATCCCATAAAAGTCTATCTCTGGGAATAGGCCTTTGTGAGTGGATCCGCCGTGTTGTCCTCTGAGTCTACTCTCCTAACCTCGATCCCCTGGAGATCTACCATCTCCATGATCGGGTGACACTGCCTAAGAATATGTCTGGATCACTGATGGGACGGGCGTTCCTTAGCATAAGCCAGAACTCCATTGTCACACAATGGGAGGAACGGAGTTCATCTCATGAACTAATATACACCCAGACTGCCTCTTTGGTAGTATCTTTGGTAGCGATGTATCCAGCCTTTATCGTCTAGTATGCCACGGTATCTAGCTTGGAACTCTTCCAACATACCGTCCCTTTACTGAGGGTAAAGACAATGCCTGCGACTGACATTTAGTCGTCCTTATCACCCTAGAACCTTTCCAGTAATTCTCCCTAGGATCTATTGATACCATCTCACTACAACTAGTGAGTATCCTAACATCCAATTAGATCTATCTCATAGATCCAAAGCCCAAGATTTAGGAGATATCACTTTGATCCTTTATAGAGAATCCTTGTGATAAGAAGAGATTGACCAAGCGTAGCATAGGAAACTTCTTCCCTATCATGAGTATGTCATCCACGTACTCTACGAGGATCACCACCATACTCCCTACTTCCTTTTTGTATATACAAGGTTCATCTACCATTTTGATAATGTAAAACTCTTTGACTAATTCATAAAAACAGACGTTCCAACTCCGCGATCCCTGCTTTATCATATAAAACATCTTGCACACGTTTCCGCTACTCCCACTGTCTACGAAGCCCTCTGGCTGTGTACTTATAGACGCTTTCTTCTAAAACATCATTTAGAAAAGCAGTCAAGACACCCAACAGCCAGATATCGTAGTCATGGTATGTAGCCGTAGCAAGTAGGATCTGGATGGACTTAAGCATAGGCCCTAGAAAAGGTTTCATCATTAGCTACAACTGGTCTATGATGCAAACCTTTAACGAGTCTAGCTTTATAAGTCTCAACTTTTCCATGTACACCAAGTAATCTTCTCAAGATATACTTGCTCCTGATGGGGATTTAACCCTTCAGATAAAGCAACCAAAGTCCATACGTTGTTGGTGTATAAGGATTCCATCTCAGATCGCTAAGCATCCAGCCATTCTTACAGAGTCCTACTCCTGATGGCCAGTCCGAAACTAGTTGGGTCATCATCTCATGATGCAATCCTTGCTCCCACTTTCATAGAGAAACCGAAGTATCTCTCAGGTGGGTGAGTGATTGTTAATAATTTTCTTGATTGGACGTAAAAGTATTAATTCAAATAGTCCCCGGTTTCGGCGCCATTTGATTGATCGTAAAATTCGAGACTGTGTAAATCACATCAAATGATTCCCGATAACGGTTTCATTTGATTGTAAAGAATTCTCGTTTGTGTAAATCGAATAAAGCGAATAAGTTTCAATGTGTCGGTAATATTGAATAAAATTCACAATCAAAGAATTATATTTGACCGCAATCAATTACGGTGTCGGTTGTAGATCGCAAGCGAGTGCGGATCGTCTTCAGGGATTGTGCGATTCGTTTTTATATTTGATTTGTTTGAATTGAAAAGTTAATTGAAAGGAAAAGAAAACATGATTCAAGATTTTATCGATTGATTCAGGTGTCACTAATCTAATCAAGAATCAAGAAACTGATAAACAATCGAGAATCGGGTTTCGATGATATTTCCAACCAAATGTCAAGAATCTAAATGAGGCTCGTAGGAATCTATCGGATTTATAGACGTGATGTAATCTCAAGATATCGTGTTCTTGTCCTTCGAAGAATTGATACTAGATCGATGATAATCGACGAGAGTTAGGGCTTTGTCGTGAAACTAGGGTTTCATCGTTTAACCCCTGTTCTTTCATCGATATCATTCACATTCTAGCCTCTTGCAATTTCAAGAAACGATCGTAACTCCCCAATCTCGAGCAATATCAATCAAGAAAGCATCGCAACGAATTGGGTCGTCGATTCTTGAACTTGCTAGGGTTTACAAAACTCGTAGGACTCAAGAATCGATTTAAGATATATTACATCATCATTCTATTAATCGTCTCGACTCCTCGACGAGCAGAGTATTACTCAAACATCACAACAAGAATTACAACTAGAAATTTAGATTGAATCATGATGCAAGAATTTAAAGAAAACAAGATAAAAGAATATCACCTTTTATTTATATCAACAATTTGATTACAGTCGCTCAAGAACTACAAGAGGAAGAACTAAATTGTCGACTTCGCTTCGCTCGGCTCTGTGAGTCACGGGTCGGCTTGGACCACTTGCTCTGCTGAAGATCGGCTCGGCTCATAAAAGGTTGCAAGGCTTCTTGCTTGATGGGGTACTCGGGATCTTGGCTTTTGATTGGAGTTAGGGTTAGGGTTTCATACAAGCCTTCTCACTAGACTTGTGGAAGAAGATGAAGAAAGAGAGTGAATGGGTCTATTGATTTCAATGAATGAATCTAATGAATTCAATAATTGGATCCCCTTACAAGTGAGCCTAGGGTCTTATTTATAGATCACCCAAACCCTAGGCCTTGAGAAGTTCCCTCCAAAAGTTTGTTGAAAGACTTCTAGAAGTAGTTAGTGTTAGTGTTTATGCCCTAGAAGGCCATTACTGTATCATACTAGCTTGTATATTACTTAATGGAAGCTTGGGATATTCACATGTATATAACAGTCTTGCTAAACATGGTAGTATGCTACTTGGTTTTTCTATCTTAATATGTGAGTATACGTATTGATAGAGCTCTTAGGATCTTGCTTGTCTACCAGCGTTGTGATGGCAGTCACACTAGTGGGGGCTGGGTAGTCTACAAGCACATCCTTATTCAGGTCCCTGGTCGTTGGATTATCGAGACAGAGCATCGATACTCCGGAGTAGACTAGTGTGTACGCTTCTCATCCCAGTTGGGGAGATGGTCTGTCCCACAGCCGTCAGTACGTCGTACTGGAGATAGTATACAGGTGCTCGTTAGGTTACGGGTACACCGGACAGGACTCACAGGGAACTGTTGGTTGGTTTGATACCAGTCGTCAGTGAACAGTTCCCAGGTGACATGAGTACAGCGTAGTCCGCAGACTTGACACTGCTACTTCGCCTCGAGTGTGTCCCACTGTTCTTAGATTGCTACCCTACCACGGCTCAAAGGAGTCGTGCAAACAGGTAGCAGTTGGGTGCAGTCCCGAGCACTTGGAGGCAGTGGCGGTTAGACAGGATTCGTCCCTCCCGGTATTGGGAGTAGATATCGTGCTGTGTCAGAGAGCCATTACGCAAAGTCCCTGGCCAGGGCAAGCGAGATTTGCTGGTAGGTTCCAGTAGTTTCTCAGGGTGTAATGGGCTTTACTCCGACACGACTTATACCGCTATTAGGGGACTGACGCTTGCCGCCCCCCTAGGCCCGATATGCGATAGTCATGGACGAACGGACCGGACTGTATGGAGATTGTCACATCAGACTCAGTAGGAGTTCGGATGGGTTTACTCATCGGCCTTCTTATCGACAACTACCTGGGGACCGTTACGTACAGCTAGTGCCGCTTGCGGTCTGTGGTTAAACCTACTGCCAGCGTAGTAGTCGAGTCTCTAGAGTCCCACACAGAGAGTTTCCTACTCCAGGCGAAACGATATAGAGGTTGCATGGTTTTGCGACAAAGGGTTCGGACGCATACGTGCGTTTACGCGCGTACGACTTTCGGACAGATTTTACCAGTCGGCTTTGGTTTAAGCCAGTTACTGGTATCCGGTTATTGGATTTATACAGTCTAAAGTTTTTCCGTATTTTTACGGATCGGAGGGGCGTTCTCGTAATTACTCGAGAAGCTTCTAGAAGATGTGACTAAGGAGGTTTGTTTTGGAAAGAGAGTGAGTCATAGTGGTGATTCATTCACTTCATTAATGCACATTTATTGCTTAATGAATCATCACAAGATATTTTGTGAAGCATGCTTATTCATTTCCTTTATTGATTATTTGAAAATAAGAATGCTTCATAATATTATGATACACTCTCTCTCTTCTCTCATTATCATATCACACATTCTCTCTCCTCAAGCTCTCATCTTCTAACCCTAATCCTTAATCCTCATGTGTTGAGATCAAAGGATTAGTTAGACTAAACAATCCATAACCCTCACTCTATATCATCCTCTCATCTTTGATTAGCAATCAAAGTTGATTAGTTACCTCAAGTTAGAGGCTTAGCTTGGAGTTTCGCTCTCGGGTGGATCGTCTACTACCTAGAGAAGGCCGAGGAGAGCAAAGGAGGACGTAAAGAAGAAGGACCGGTTTCATTAGGTATAATCCCTAATCTTTTGTGAAAAGAAACTCATAGAATACGGTTTTTAGAGTTTAGCTTCGATTCAAGCGGTTAGTCGATGTTCGTTGTTTAAACTTGATAAGTTTTTGTAAATTCCGCCTCCCCATAAGTACTGGGGTGTACTACATCGACTTACAGTGGTATCAGAGCCTCGCTAAACACTAAATAACTTAATCGCAAATTTGTACGAATTTCGAACGAAAAAACGAAGCCGGAAAACCCTAATTCTGTTTAGTTTCTGTCGAACTTAAAATAATGTCCTAAAATTTTTCTGGTGTGTTCAGAGAGCTAGAAAGAAGTCCAGGAGAACACCCAAGAAATTCGAGCCCATGAATCGGCAACTCGGCCGCGCAAGCGCGGCGGATCGGTGGGATCCGCCGCCCTTCCGCGGCGCTTTGGCCGAGTCATGGACTCGTCTTTCTTGTGTGGGTCCCCTGTGACATTTGGGGTTTTCTGGAATATTTAATTATTGCTCAGGTTACTGTTTAACAGAGCAGATTTTGGAGCAATATTGATGTTGTTTATTCGATCGAAAAATACGGTATTTGCGTATTGGATTATATCTGTGATTGTTTAATGTGTTCGTAAACCTCCCCCAACTGCTAGTATGTCGGTTGGCAGGGGGTTGCACATTTCTGAAATGGTTATATCTGTTTGTGCATATAAACTGTATTGGACTGTTGTGGTGTATAGCCGGGGTTAGCAAAGGGTTATTGATTAATTCATTTGTTGTAAATGTAATTTGTTGTAATATTATTTTCGCGGGGCACTTCCAGGTTGCGGTCGTAGCCACCGTTGTATTATTTCATTTTACTGTTTTTGCTCCTAGGACTGACCCAAGGTGGGGTACACAGACTGCTGGGTGGGTAGTTTGCCGTACCCGTAGGGGTCGAGGGTGGGGTAAACGGCTATTCATCACAACTGTGTAATCTGTCTTTTCTTGCAGGCTCAAAAGAAATACAGATTGCTTGCAAATCCAATATTGTTTATCTGTGTTCTGGAATGAATATCATTGCGTCAGACGAATGTAAAATATCTATATTTATTATAGCTATTTAGACGTCACTTATGTTTTACACCCGCGCTAGCCCAGCCCCCGCTCTGTCGTTAGTTAAGTAACCTAACGAGTGATGACGGGACCCCGTGGCGAATGCGGATGGCATAAGAGGACGTTATATTTTCGTTGTTTTCTGCAATGATAGGTTAATGATGGGACGCATTATCTATAATGCAAAGTAAAACAAACCAAAGTTTAAATCGTTGGAACAATTTAAAAGAAACCACTCGGTTATTTTTAAAACAGATATTTTTTAAATGCGGAGAATTAACCACTCCTTTTAAAAGCTATCAGGTTCCTTCGGTTATATCAAGTTCACTACGTTCACGGTTTCGCCAAAACCAGTCGTAGCCCTCCGTCATTTCATTTGGGTATTCAGTAGTATTCAAGCTATGCAGTTTTGGCCAACGTCATGGCATAGTGTTTGGTAGCTGCTGGATATTCATTTGTTGCATAGATAGATGAGTTGGTTTGGGACAGTCGTATTATCATTTGGCCAACGTCAGGGATATATACGGATGGGTTCAAATTAACAAGATAATGATGGGTAGAACTTGACATGTGACTTATGACATTTTGACCAACGCCAAGGTCATAAGAGCATGGGGTAAAAACTTATATCGGGAATTTCTAAAGAAACTGAAATTTGCAAAGAGATGCATACCATTTTGAGTTTGATGAATGTTGGTAGCATTCCTACAGCATTATCAGACGATGATATTTGGATCCCGATCCTACTGTGAGTATATGCTACTTATCAGGATATTCGTCGCTTAACGATCAATGCTATAAACCTAGTAGGTGTCCAGAAAAGTGTCAGCGGGGTTACGCCCCCAGAGAAAAGAGGTTATTTAATTAAGGAACTTCGCGAAAGCGTTGGAAAACCTCCCTCGAAGTATCGACACCGGCCTAGCTGAACGGTTAAGCAAGTATTGTACGGTGAGAATAGTCTTGGCTAATTCTTCTTTTATGGTTTGAGGAAGGATTCGAGAAACAGTGGGAGCCATCCAGTTTAGATAAACTAAAAACCACTCTAAACTTGCAAGAGCATCATGCTAAAGAGTTTTCTTCTCTCTCTCCTAATTGCAGCGACCCTGAAAATGACTGGACTTAAGTTACTTTTAGAGAAAAATATACTGACGGGGCCAAACTATAAAGATTGGCTGCGGAATGTCAAGATGGCTTTGACCTATGACAAATTGGGGTACGTCCTCACCGCTACAGCACCTGCTGTCCTTGGTCCCAAATCCAGCAATGCGGATAAGGAAATCCGCAAAACCTGGGATTTAGATTGCGCGAGAGCCAAGTGCATCGTGCTTGCCTCGATGAACAATGAACATCAGAGGAGGCACGAGGATATGTCCTTAGATGGCATATTTCTCCATACAAAGAAACTTTATGGAGAGCAATCTCGTATAGCAAGATACGAGACCTCTAAGAAATTATTTCGAGCGAGGTTGGCTGTCGGGTCATCGGTAGGTGAACATGTCCTACAGATGATCGGCTATATTGAAGAGCTCGCGGACCTTGGGACGACTTTGGATAATGAGCTCTATACAGACCTTGTTCTCCAGTCCCTTCCTCCCACCTACGCCCAGTTTATCCTCAACTTCAATCTTCAAGGAAAAGAAGTTGAACTTGCGGAACTCCTGAACATGTTAAGGAGTGCAGAGGGCACCTTGCAGAAGGCAAGGGAAACACCCGCTATGTTTGTTGGCGGTTCATCTTCTTCAGGGTCCAAGGCTAGGGCCAAAGGAAGGAAGAAGAAGGCCGCACCCAGACCTAGAGGAGGTGTTAGTAAGGTGGGAAAGAAGGGAAAGAAAAAGTTTACAGCACCGGTAGTTGGCCTGGATGAGTGCTTCCATTGTCACAGGAAAGGGCACTGGAAGAAGGATTGCAAGGCGTGGAACGCCAAGAACCAGGAACCGAAGCAAGCTGTGGCTTCGACTTCAGGTGTGTTTGTAATTGAGAATTGTCTGTCGATCAACTCTACTTCCTGGGTATTGGATACCGGGTCAGGATCTCATATTTGCAATTCATTGCAGGCACTGAGAAACCGTAGAGTGCTGAAGGAAGGTGATATGATCCTCAGGGTTGCTAACGGAGCTAGCGTGGGAGCTGCGTCCGTCGGGGATTATCACCTAGGATTGACGAGTGGACACATTTTGGTTTTACATAACTGTTATTTTGTACCCAGCTTAACGTGTAATATCATATCTGTTTCCTTGTTATCAAATAAAGGTTATGATTTCACGTTTGTAAGAGATGTTGTCAACATCCACCTTAATCATGGTTTGATTGGGTCCGGTACTTTAAATAACGGCATATATGTGTTAAACCAACTCCAAATTTTCAATGTCCAGAACACACTAAAAAGAAAGTCTCCAGATTTAAATAAAGCTTTCTTATGGCATTGTAGACTGGGTCACATCAATGAGAGAAGGTTGACTAAGTTGCATAGAGAAGGATATTTGGACACGTTCGAATATCAAACTTATGACACTTGTCAATCTTGTCTCAAAGGAAAGATGACAAAGACTCCATTCACTGGACAAGGAGTAAGAGCGAGCGAGCTCTTAGGACTCATACACAGTGATGTATGTGGTCCAATGTCTACACATGCGAGAGGTGGTTATTCCTACTTCATTACTTTTACAGATGATTTCTCTAGGTATGGGTATGTTTTCTTAATGAAGCATAAATCAGAGGCCTTTGAGAAATTCCTGGAATTCAAGAGTGAAGCGGAAAACCAAACAGGCAAAAGTATTAAGACACTAAGATCTGATCGAGGTGGAGAATACTTAAGTGCCGAGTTCCTAGGTTACCTAAAAGAGAAAGGAATTCTCTCTCAGCTTACTCCTCCATACACTCCACAGCACAACGGTGTATCGGAGAGACGGAATCGAACCCTATTGGATATGGTACGATCCATGATGAGTAATACTGAGTTACCGCGATCTTTCTGGGGATATGCGCTAGAATCAGCGGCATATATTTTGAACAGAGTTCCAACCAAAACTGTGCCTACCACACCATATCAGATGTGGAGTGGGAAGAAACCCTATCTTCAGTATGTAAGGATTTGGGGATGTCCAGCTTTTGTAAAAAAGCAGCATGTGGACAAGCTCGAGGCACGATCAGTACTGTGTAAGCTTGTAGGATATCCAAAGAACTCCAAGGGATATTGCTTCTATTACGCAGAGGAACAAAAGGTTTTTGTTTCTCGTAATGCCCATTTTTTAGAACAACAAGTTTTAGAAAAGGATACAAATGGGAGCGAAATAGAACTGGAAGAAATTCCAGAACCACAAGCTGCTACTGAAAGTTTGGTAGAACCAGAGGTTCAAGAAGAACAGAACATTCCCACACCCCTCCGCAGGAGTAGTAGGCCGTCTCGTCCGCCTGAGAGATACTACGGTTTTCTCATAGACGGGGATAGAGAGGATTGCATCATAGATGATGATGAACCTACTGACTTCCAGCAGGCCATCCAGAGCGGCGACTCGGTACGATGGCTAGATGCAATGCGGACCGAAATGGAGTCCATGTACACCAACAAAGTATGGACTTTGGACTTTGCTCCAGATGGGGTAAAACCCATAGGATGCAAATGGATCTTCAAGAAAAAGATTGGTGTAGATGGACAGGTGGAAACCTATAAGGCTAGACTTGTTGCAAAGGGTTTTCGTCAAAGACCTGGTTTGGACTATGATGAAACCTTTTCTCCAGTGGCTATGCTCAAATCCATTCGGGTCCTTCTTGCTATTGTTGCCTTCCATGATTATGAAATCTGGCAGATGGACGTAAAGACGGCTTTTCTGAATGGAAATTTAGAAGAGAGCGTCTATATGGATCAGCCAGAGGGTTTCAATCAGAGTGGGAGCAGCGGGAAAGTATGCAAGCTGCTCAAGTCCATTTATGGACTAAAGCAGGCATCGCGGAGTTGGAACATCTGTTTTGATGAGACAGTCAAAGAATATGACTTTATCAAAAATCCAGATGAACCGTGCATATATAGTAAAGTTGTGGCCAGAAGTGTCGTATTCCTCGTCTTGTACGTGGATGACATTCTATTGATAGGAAATGACATTCCTATGCTACAATCTGTCAAAGGATTCTTGTCACACAGGTTCTCCATGAAAGACCTGGGTGATGCCTCTTACATTCTGGGGATCCGGATCTATCGTGATAGATCCAAGAGGATGTTGGGACTTTCGCAGTCCAGGTATATCGACACTGTACTGAAAAGATTCAGTATGGAAGATTCTAAGCACGGTAATCTACCGGCTTGTCACGGAATCACCCTCTCCAAAGAGATGTCTCCCAAGACTGATTTGGAAAGGGAACGCATGTCTATTATACCCTACGCTTCTGCGGTAGGCTCTATAATGTATGCGATGTTGTGTACCAGACCAGATGTAGCTTACGCACTGAGCGTGGTAAGCCGGTATCAGTCAGACCCAGGGGAGAAACACTGGATAGCAGTAAAGAACATTCTCAAGTACCTGAGGAGGACTAAGGAGATGTTCTTGGTTTACGGCGGAAAAGACCTCAGGTTAGAGGCCTTTGCTGATTCCGGCTTCCAGAGTGATAAGGACGATTCCAAGTCCATGTCGGGTTATGTCTTTACCCTCAATGGAGGGGCGGTGTGCTGGAAGAGCTCCAAGCAGGACACCGTTGCTGACTCGACGATGGAAGCGGAGTATATAGCTGCTTGCGATGCCGCAAAAGAAGCAGTCTGGATGAAGAAGTTCCTAACAGAACTTCAGGTGGTTCCTACCATAGTTGATCCAATACCTCTGTATTGCGACAACAACGGAGCTATAGCTTTAGCGAAGGAACCAAGGTCCCATCAGAAGTCCAGACACATCTTGAGGCGGTATCACCTGATCAGGGAGATCATTGATCGTCAGGAGATCGAGGTTCGGAGAGTTGCTTCAGAAGAGAACATTGCTGATCCATTCACGAAGGCCCTTCCTCAGATTCAGTTCGAGAGGCTACTCGAGATCATTGGTCTGCGATATGCCAGTACATGGCCCTAGTGCAAGTGGGAGATTGTTAGTGTTTATGCCCTAGAAGGCCATTACTGTATCATACTAGCTTGTATATTACTTAATGGAAGCTTGGGATATTCACATGTATATAACAGTCTTGCTAAACATGGTAGTATGCTACTTGGTTTTTCTATCTTAATATGTGAGTATACGTATTGATAGAGCTCTTAGGATCTTGCTTGTCTACCAGCGTTGTGATGGCAGTCACACTAGTGGGGGCTGGGTAGTCTACAAGCACATCCTTATTCAGGTCCCTGGTCGTTGGATTATCGAGACAGAGCATCGATACTCCGGAGTAGACTAGTGTGTACGCTTCTCATCCCAGTTGGGGAGATGGTCTGTCCCACAGCCGTCAGTACGTCGTACTGGAGATAGTATACAGGTGCTCGTTAGGTTACGGGTACACCGGACAGGACTCACAGGGAACTGTTGGTTGGTTTGATACCAGTCGTCAGTGAACAGTTCCCAGGTGACATGAGTACAGCGTAGTCCGCAGACTTGACACTGCTACTTCGCCTCGAGTGTGTCCCACTGTTCTTAGATTGCTACCCTACCACGGCTCAAAGGAGTCGTGCAAACAGGTAGCAGTTGGGTGCAGTCCCGAGCACTTGGAGGCAGTGGCGGTTAGACAGGATTCGTCCCTCCCGGTATTGGGAGTAGATATCGTGCTGTGTCAGAGAGCCATTACGCAAAGTCCCTGGCCAGGGCAAGCGAGATTTGCTGGTAGGTTCCAGTAGTTTCTCAGGGTGTAATGGGCTTTACTCCGACACGACTTATACCGCTATTAGGGGACTGACGCTTGCCGCCCCCCTAGGCCCGATATGCGATAGTCATGGACGAACGGACCGGACTGTATGGAGATTGTCACATCAGACTCAGTAGGAGTTCGGATGGGTTTACTCATCGGCCTTCTTATCGACAACTACCTGGGGACCGTTACGTACAGCTAGTGCCGCTTGCGGTCTGTGGTTAAACCTACTGCCAGCGTAGTAGTCGAGTCTCTAGAGTCCCACACAGAGAGTTTCCTACTCCAGGCGAAACGATATAGAGGTTGCATGGTTTTGCGACAAAGGGTTCGGACGCATACGTGCGTTTACGCGCGTACGACTTTCGGACAGATTTTACCAGTCGGCTTTGGTTTAAGCCAGTTACTGGTATCCGGTTATTGGATTTATACAGTCTAAAGTTTTTCCGTATTTTTACGGATCGGAGGGGCGTTCTCGTAATTACTCGAGAAGCTTCTAGAAGATGTGACTAAGGAGGTTTGTTTTGGAAAGAGAGTGAGTCATAGTGGTGATTCATTCACTTCATTAATGCACATTTATTGCTTAATGACTCATGTTAATGAATCATCACAAGATATTTTGTGAAGCATGCTTATTCATTTCCTTTATTGATTATTTGAAAATAAGAATGCTTCATAATATTATGATACACTCTCTCTCTTCTCTCATTATCATATCACACATTCTCTCTCCTCAAGCTCTCATCTTCTAACCCTAATCCTTAATCCTCATGTGTTGAGATCAAAGGATTAGTTAGACTAAACAATCCATAACCCTCACTCTATATCATCCTCTCATCTTTGATTAGCAATCAAAGTTGATTAGTTACCTCAAGTTAGAGGCTTAGCTTGGAGTTTCGCTCTCGGGTGGATCGTCTACTACCTAGAGAAGGCCGAGGAGAGCAAAGGAGGACGTAAAGAAGAAGGACCGGTTTCATTAGGTATAATCCCTAATCTTTTGTGAAAAGAAACTCGTAGAATACGGTTTTTAGAGTTTAGCTTCGATTCAAGCGGTTAGTCGATGTTCGTTGTTTAAACTTGATAAGTTTTTGTAAATTCCGCCTCCCCATAAGTACTGGGGTGTACTACATCGACTTACAGTTAGTTAGGCTTAGCTTAGGGTTTAAGCTAGGGTTTAGGGAGAAGTTTCTAGAATACAAGGCTTAGTTTAGTGTAGGAACAAGGGTTTGCTGATCTGGCAGAAGTCTCTGGAGTCTTCTGGAAATTGTTGTGTCTTGCTGAAGTGTGGGCCCTGAGAGAAACATTTTGCACCAAAATTGAGGAGGTGAAGTATCAAGACGGCCGCGGAACCACGGCGCAAGCAGGCTCCGGCCGCGGTTCCACGGCTCTTTGGAGGCCTTAGGGCTTGTGTCTTCTGGTATGATCTTGGGCTGACTTTTGGAGCTTAATATGATATGTATGATATGTTGATTTGTATTTTCCCCTTTGTATTGATACCAGAACTAAAATCATTGTTTTGGCGTAATGTTTTGATCAGCACCATGTAAATTTTGGCCTTTCTTCTGGATTTTTCTGCACAGATCTCAAAACAAGTGTTGCGCAATATAGAGATGATGCGATGCCATGAAATGCGGTCAATTTCCTTTATAGTGCCGGTTTTAGGGTCTAACAAATGTAATCTGATATTCTGCGATTGTTTTGCTAATATGTGAAATATGAATGCCGAACACTTCTATATGAATGCCAATGATGAGGAAATTGCCGTGTTAAAAATACAATATTTTCGACTAATCAAATTCCCCCAAACTTAATTTTGATCGTCTCGAGCGGACTGTTTTATTAAAAAGAGAAGGAGAAAATAAAGAAAGAGAAAAACTAACTAGCACACTTTCGTAGGCAACACGATTGCACTGAGCACGTGCAACAAGCCTTTAAACCTCTAGGTGTCCCTAGTAGGAGGAGTGTTGTCTCCTGAGGGTTTTCAGCGGATTGCACCCACAAAATCCAATAATAAAAGAATCCGCGGCGGATCGCTTGGATCGGCCGCGGATCCGCCGCTGTTTGGCCGAGTTAGGATCCCAAATTTCTCCAGTAACCTTATAATTCCCTGCTTGTATTTTTAAGGGTCCCTAAAAAATTTTTAGACCCCGTTTTAAAATCGGCCAAAACTTGGTCAAAATGATGTTTTTTCCGGTTCGTTTTGCGATCGAATTTCTAACGACTTTGCTAACAAGTTAGTTATGGTTTAGCGAGGCTCTGATACCACTGTAAGTTAGTTATGAGATCCTGATCCGGGAGCTTTGGTGTACGAGCCCCAAGAGCTCGCTCGCTCTTACTCCGTGTCCAGTGAACGGAGTCTTTGTCATCTTTCCTTTGAGACAGGATTGACAAGTGGCATACGATTGATATTCGAACGGATTCAAATACCCTTCTGTATGTAACTTAGTCAACCTTCTCTCATTGATATGACCCAGTCTACAATGCCACAAGAAAGCCTGATTGATATCTGGAGACTTTCTTTTGTGTGTATTCTGGACATTAAAAATCTGTGGTTGGTTTAATACGTATATACCATTGCTCAGTGTACCTGACCCAATCAGAACTTGATTAAGGTGAATGTTTACAACATTACTTACAAACGCAAATTCATAACCTTCTTTAGAAACCAAAGATACAGAAATGATATTACAAGTTGCGTTGGGTACAAAAAAGCAATTACGCAAAACCAAAACATGCCCATCTGACATTCCCAGGTGATAGTCCCCCACGGCTTTAGCATCCATGCAAGCTCCGTTCGCAACTCTGAGGGTCATGTCACCTGCCTTCAAAAACCTACGGTTTCTCAATGCCTGCAAAGAATTACAGATATGAGATCCTGATCCGGTATCCAATACCCAGGAAGTAGAGTTTATAGAAAGACAGTTTTCAATAACATACACACCTGAAGCTGAAGCCGCAACCTGCTTCAGTTCCTGTGTCCTGGCCTTCCAAGCCCTGCAATCTTTCTTCCAGTGTCCACTCTTATGACAATAGAAGCATTCTTCCTTTCCCACAAGCTTCCCCGCTATCTTTGTTGCCATTTCTTTTCCCTTCGTACCCACTTTACTAACACCGCCCCTTGGTTTGGCGGGGGCTTTCTTCCTCTTTCCCTTGGCTTTCGCCTTGGACCTAGGGGAAGAAGATCCTCCTACAAACAAAGCGTGTGTTTCCCTACCTTTCTGTAGGGTGCCCTCTGCGCTCCTCAGCATGTTGAGGAGTTCTGAAAGTTCAACTTCCTTTTCTTGTAAGTTGAAGTTCAGTATAAACTGGGCGTAAGTGGATGGAAGGGACTGGAGAATTAAATCCGTATAGAGTTCACTTTCCAACGTGGTCCCAAGTTCTGCGAGCTCCTCAATGTAGCCAATCATCTTAAGCACGTGGTCCGCTACCGATGATCCGACGGCCAACTTTGCCGAAAACAACTTCTTCGACACTTCGTATCTTGCGATACGAGACTGCTCTCCATACAGTTCTTTTGTATGAAGAAATATGGATTCCAAATCCATATTCTCGTGCCTCCTCTGATGTTCATTGTCCATTGAGGCAAGTACGAGGCACCTGGCCTTCGCGCTATCAATCTCCCAGGTCTTACGGATTTCCTTATCCGCGACGCTGGAGGTGGGACTTGGGACGGGGGGAGCTTTGGTGGTAAGAAGATATCCCAGCTTGTCGTAAGTGATTGCCATCTTGACATTCCTGAGCCAATCTTTGTAGTTTGGCCCTGTCAATATATTTTTATCTAGAAGTAACTTAAGTCCAGTCATGTCGATTGGTCGCTGCAATTAGGAGAGAGAGAAGAAACACTTTAGCACGATGCTCTTGCAAGTTTAGAATGGTTTTTAGTTTTTCTAAACAGGATGGCTCCCACTGTCTCTCGAATCCCTCCTCAAACCATAAAGGAAGAATTAGTCGGGATCAATCCCACCGTACAATACTTGCTTAACCGTTCAGCCAGGCCAGTGTCGGTACTTCGAGGGAGGTTTTCCAACGCTTTCGCGAAGTTCCTTAATTAAATAACCTCTTTTCCTTGGGGGCGTAGCCCCGCTAACACCTTTCTAGGCACCTACTAGGTTTATAGCATTGATCGTTTATTGAGAAATTTCCCGAGGAGTAGCATATACTCACAGTAGGATCGGGATCCAAATATCATCGCGTGACGAAACTGAAGGAATCCTACCAGAATCACCACACTCCAAATGGTATGCAAATCTAGCAAGTTTCAGTACTTATGAAACTCCCGATGTGGATTTTTGCCCCATGCTCTTATGACCTTGACTTTGGCCAAAATATCATAAGTCACATGTCAAGTTCTACCCGTCACTATCAAGGTTAATTTGGATCCACCCGTACCTACCCTTGACTTTGGCCAAAATGGCAGTACGACTGTCCCAAACCAACGCATCTATCTATGCTACACATGAACACCCAATAGCTACCAATCACTATGCCTTGACTTTGGCCAACATACATAGCTTGAATACTATTGCCTATTCATGCGAAACGACGGAGGGCTACGAATGGTTTTGGTAAAACCGTGAACGTAGTGAACTTGATATAATCGATGGAACGAGATAGCTTTTAGAAGGAGTGGCTCAAGCTCCGCATTTAAAAGTTATTTTTGAAAAGAACCAAGTGGATTTTCGAAAGTGTTCCAACGACTTTAGCTTGGTTTATTATCTTGCATTAGTTCTTTTAATGCGTGATATTCTTGCATTAGTTCTTTTAATGCGTCCCATCATTTAATCCTACCATTGCAGAAAACAACCAAAATATGACGTACGCTTATGCCATTCGCATTTGCCACGGGGCCCCGTCATCACCCGTTAGGTTACTTAACTAACGATAGAGCGGGGGCTGGGCTACCGCGGCTGTAAAACATAAGCAACGCCTAAATAGTTATAAATATAGCAATGATAGACATTACAGATCTGTAGCGTCTCGAAAAGTCGTTTTGGTGTTTTCCTGAAATTCGGTGAAAATTCGGTATTTTTCCGAAAACCGTCTTTCTCGATATTTTGCAGTTTAGGGCTAATTATACTTAAAGTGGATAGATAATTACTTGTTTTTAGTAGCTAATGAGTTTAATATGAAATTTTGGTCATTTAAAAATTTTTCACTATTTTTCAATTTTTTAATATTATTTAAGCCGGTAAGAAAATACATTAAATAAGCGATAAATACAAATTTTTCCGGGCTAATTTTAATCTCTAAAATTATGATAATTATAATCTAGTGATAACATGAATTTTTAGTAATTTATTTTGATTTTTAACCAATTTTTATAAATTGAAACGGAATTATTGAATTTTGGGCTAAAACTTGCAATTTTTGAGTTGTAGGGGGCCTTTTTGCATAAAATTTCTTTTGTAAAACCCCTCTAGCTTTTCCCTCAGCCCTATAACAGCCCAAGTCTTGGCCAAGACCAGAAATTTCTGGGCTCTTTCTTTGGTTGCCTTCTTGTGTGAAATTGGAGTTGTTTTTGGATTTATTTTAAATATATTGAATAAAGTATGATACATTGACCTTGGAACTTGACCCTTGACCTTCCCACTCACCCCACACCCTCCCCCATACCTCCAACCTGGCCGAAACCTGCACCCCTCTTCCTCATCTCTTTTCTTTGCATTTTTCTTCATTTTCCTTCAAGAAAATACATTAAAATCCATGAATTAATTCCAAAAATCCAAAGAAAATCCTTATGCTATCATTATCCTTAGCCATTCTTGCTTGAATCTTGGAGCTAGGAAGCCATTCTTTGGAGCAAACTTTCTTGCTTGATCTATTGATCAAGAGGTATAAATTCTATCTTGTTAAATTTCTTGTTTAAGTGCTTATGTGTTATGGGTTAGTGTTAATTTAGTGTAGTTTTATCTAGTTTTCTTAGATTTTTGTTAGAAAATTCTAACTAGGGTTTGAAAGCCATAAATAGTTAAATTAAGTTATTTTATAGTTAATCTAGTTGTTAATGACTAATCTATATAGTTACCTTGTTGATATAGTTTTCAATTTTGCTAAATTAGTTAATTTTAGAAGGGTGGAATTGTTGTTTTGAAATTTCAAGAGGGGGTTATGTATGGAAAGTGATATTTGAAGCTTGATTAGTGAGTTGATTAAACCTAATTTGTGTTGATTAAACCTAAATTGCTATCTAGTGTTTTGCTAACCTTAAGCTAAGTGGTTAATTTGCTTATTAGGCTAAATTATAGTGTTAAAGTAAGGATTTCTTAAAATAGTTTGAGTTATGTTTGCTATTTATAAAAATCAAGAGAAGGTTTTGTTATGTAAATTAAGTTTTTTTAAGCTTAGTTAATGGTTTAGAATTGGTGTTTTGGCTAACTTTTTGGTTAGTTTGGAATGTTGGCGTTGGGTGGTGTTGACTTTGTCGCTATATTGTCGATGTTTGCATCAAATTGCAATTTCTGCTTACTAGATTTTTATAGAAGTTATGTGATGAGTTAATTGTGGCATCTTGATGATTTTGTTGGCTTGTCCTACGACTTTTAGGATGCGTGAGTGCGGTTTTTGGGTAGTCGGGTTTTAGTTTTGCCGGGTGACCCAAAATCGGCGTTTTTGGCAGTTTTTGCGATTTTCGCGTGTGTCCGCGCACTTTGTGCACGTTGTACCCAGTTAGCGAACTTTAGTAGTTTCGTTGGGGTTTTGCGTCGTTCTTGATACGTAACCTTATGTTTGGTATTGATGTAAATTCCAGGTTCGGTCGCGGAGACGTCAGACGCGGCGCGAAAGGGAAAGGCAGTGATTGGACACAACTAGCCAGGGATCCCGGTGAGTAGATTTAACATCTACGGGGGACGATCGTCTGGATGGCGCAAGTCGCCCGATAGATTTAGTAAACTGGAAAATAGTAAATTGGATAATCACTTGTGTCATTAGAATAATAATACGGGCATGATAATTGCTGCAATTAGATCGATAGGTTATACCCATATACGCAAACTCAATTGTAGGACACATGCACCATTACCAGGTTTTTATATGCAGCACGAGCACTATTCATGTTTACACACACACCCTGGTAATTGCCATGCCACCACACTAGATAACCTTTAAATTAAACCTTTTACTAATTGATACTTAAATTGTGTTATTTCCTTAAAATGAAACCCTAGGATTGCTATTCATGTGCATGTACTTCATCATATTCATTGTTCATGCTTAATACATTAATCACACATCGCAACTTGATTATTGATATCATACGCATTCATTAGCATTGATATATGCACTTATGAGGATTTCTTGAGATTTTATGATATTGCTGGATTTCGGGGGAAAGCCGCAAAATTTCCAAACTTGTGATATTTTTAAAACATGTAAATTGCGGTTTTCTAGTGATGTAAGTGTCGTCCACCATGAGTTTGCTGTGGCTTTGGAAATCCGTGTCGAGGAGTGGAGGAACCGGCACGGGTACATGGTGGGCCCGGTAAGGTACCCCGGGGCAAGAGGAATGTGGTGATGACGTTGAGCCTGGCAGGGGACGGATTACCTACCGGTGACTGTTTGGGACGGCGGATATCCAGAGGATACCGACCGTGGCCGCTAGATGATGAGATATTGATATTTGAGATGGGTCAGCCGGACGGCTGAGGCCAGAGATACATTATGAGATTTGAGACAGCTTTTGGGGTGTCGTTGCTGGACACCGATTTTCGTCGATTCATTGACATTTGCGGGCATTCTAAAAAGAGTTTCAAAAACAAAAAGAGATAAGATATTTTATATATATACCTATTGAGACCTCAGATTTTCATGTTGCATACATATTGGCACACTGATATTGTATACACACCTGCTAGTGCATCCAGTCATACCTGTATTTTAGATGCTAGGATGCTTGTGTGCATGCATACGATAGCCTTTGTAGATGTTATTTATTACTCACGAGTTGGCAACTCACCCCCGTTGTGCCACAGTCTTTTGCAGGTCCGCTCCGTCAGTTCAGTAGCGGCGGGCGCACTTGTCTTTTGTCTCTTTTGCCTGAGCTCGAGATTTGCTCATAGGTGGGTTATGTTTTTTTTTTGTACCACCTTGTATATTCTTGTATCTAGTATACTCCATCTACTGTTCTACCAGATATTTGTATATTGACCTAGAGATGAGACTGTGAGGTTTGTGGATTTTATACTGTATTTGGGGTCGAGCTCACTTGAGCCGACATGCTACTTTTTCATGCTTCCTTATGCTTTATTATGCTTTATTATGCTTGTTGTCATTTACATTGCGTGGGATTTGTGACCGCCGTATGGCGAAGAGCTAGCTCCCGCTTGGGGATGCCCTATTTTGTGGATTCATGTATATATTTTGTTGTACCCATTTTTGGGGGTCAGTATTTACAAAGGAGACTCTGCCGAAATTTTCGGGAAAATTTGTATTGTTTTTAAAAAGTGTTTTGCATGACTTATTTGATAACTCGCTTTCAATTGATTGGGTTTTCTTCACTCTTTTGCTTCATCGGTTTTGTTTTCTGGGCTTTGGCTTACTTGTTTTACGGACGCCTTTAGACGTTTCGTAAACTTAAGTGCCAGTCACGTTCCGTACCCTGCGGGTCGTGACAAAGTTGGTATCAGAGCGATAGGTTTTACCTTTGTGAGTGTAGGATGACCCTTGGTAGATGGAGTAAGTGACTTAAGCAGGGTAACGTAGCGTGCGTATGTCCGCGGCATACTTACGATACGGTACTCCGCCTACGTGACTTTAGGATATACTTGCTTGAGAAATTCCTTCTTCAATTCCGTGTATCCTATGATCCTATTGCACTGTTCTTACTATCCGTTTTCCTGTAACAGCCACTATGCCGCCGAAGGCTACGAGGGCACAGAGGGCTGCCGCCAGAGACGAGATTCGAGCTGGCTCGTCCGAGACTAGGACTGAGCAGGGTGGTATGCCTACGCCGCTGGGACAGACCGATCCACCTTCCCCAGGCCGTATGGATAGGCTCGAGACTGGTATGGAGGAGTTGCGACAGATGATGGGAGGCATGCAGGAGCTGCGTCAGATGGTAGGATCCCTAGTTGCAGCCAGTCGTACACCGAGGCCGGATGACGTACCTACTACATCACAGACGACCATGATACCTGCTCCTACTACTACCACCGTGGCCATTCCGGTTTCACTACAGGATTTCATGAGGCTGAGACCTCCAGTATTCACCGGCACCGAGGCAGCGGAGGACCCACAGACGTTCCTTGACAGTTTAGCCAGGATCTGCCGTTCGCTGAGATGTTCGGATGATCGATGGGTAGAGCTTGCGAGTTTCCGACTAGAGGGTCTCGCGCAGACATGGTGGGAGTCAGTCTTGAGAGGTCGAGCTGCAGATCTGCCGCCTATGACTTGGGCCGAGTTTACAGCGGTCTTTCTAGCCCGTTTCCTTCCAGAGAGCGTTCGTGACGCCAGAGCTCGCAGTTTCGAGGCCTTAGTCAAGACACCTGGGATGACGGTGTCTGAGTATGACATCCAGTTTACACAGTTGTCCCGATATGCTCAGTATTTGGTGGATACCGAGGAGAAGATGGTGAAGAGGTTCGTACAGGGACTTGATGCCCAGCTATATCTTGCCATTGGCGCCCAGCGCTACGACACTTATTCAGCTGCTAGGGATACGGCATTGCGGATGGAGGCACGCATATCACAGACTTCGGTCGTTTCTGGGCCGAAGAGGATGCGCACCGATGTACCACCTCAGAGGCAGCGCGCCAGATTCTTTCCGAGAGATAGGCCTGGCAGAGGATTTGGGCGGGGACAGTTATATGGTTCTTATTCCCAGGGGCAGCAGCCGTCGCCAGGATGTTTTGGGTGCGGGAGTTTGCACCTGTTAGTGTGTATGCCCTAGAGGCCATTACTGTATCATACTAGTTTGTATATTACTTAATGGATGCTTGGGATATTCACCTTGTATATACAATCTTGCTCAAAATAGTAGTATGCTACTTGGTTTGTCTCTACTTCAATGTGTACTTGTGTTTATTTTACTATATCACTTATACGCATTAGTGGAGCCCTTAGGATCTTTGCTTGATTACCAGCGTTGTGATGGCAGTCACACTAGTGGGGGCTGGGTAATCTATAAGCACATCCTTATACAGGTCCCTAGTCGCAGGACTATCGAGACAGGGCATCGATACTCCGGAGTAGACTAGCGTATGCGCTTCTCATCCCAGTGTGGGAGATGGTCTGTCCCACAGCCATCAGTACGTCGTACTGGAGATAGTATACGGGTGCTCGTTGGGTTACGAGTACACTGGACAGGACTCGTCGGGAACTGACAGGTTGGTATTATACCTATCGTCAGTCATCAGTTCCCAGGTGACATGAGTACAGCTTAGTCCGCTGACTTGACACTGGCACTTCGCCTCGAGTGTATTCCCACTGCACTTTGATCACTACCCTACCACGGCTCAAAGGAGTCGTGCAAACAGGTGGTGGTTGGGTGCAGTCCCGAAGCACTTGGAGGCAGTGACGGTTAGACAGGATTCGTCTCTCCCGGTATTGGGGGTTGACATCGCGCTGTGTCTAGGAGAGCCATTACACGAGTAGTCCCTGGCCAGGGCAATCGAGATATACTGGTAGGTTTCCAGTGTTATCTCAGGGTGTTTTGGGCTTCGCTCCGGCACGACTTGTACCGCTATTGGGGGACTGACGTTTACCGCCCCCTAGGCCCGCCATGCGATGTATCAGACGAACAGACCGGACTGTACGGAGACTGTCACATTCAGACTCAGTAGGAGTTCCGATGGGGTTTCACCTCGTCAGCCTTCTTGTCGACATCTACCTGGGGACCGTTACGCACAGCTAGTGCCGCTTGCGGTCTGTGGTTAAACCCACTGCCAGCGTAGTGTCGAGTCTTTAGAGTCCCACACAGAGGGTATTCGCCTATGGGCAAAACAGAGTAGAGGTCGCATGGTTTTGCGACAGGGTTCGTTCTCATCCGCGCACTTGTGCACGTTTGGAGTCCGGACAGATATTACCAGCGGGCTCTGGTTTGAGCCGGATACTGGTATAGTATTTGGGGTTGCTTTTATCTCTCAGTATTCATGTTCCTCGGAACAAGAATGCAGGTGTGTATGCACAGTTTTTGAGGAGGAAGATGATTTCCATTAGGGTTTCGGAACGGGTGCGTATGCACAGTTGACAGTCGTCTTTTTCCAAACCCTAATGGATTTGTATTATATCATTTAATAATATATAATAAAATGAAATTGTGTCATGGTTAGTTTTTGTTGACTTGTTGACCATGGTTGACTTGTTGACCATGGTTGAACATTTGACTACCATCATTACAAATGCAAGATGCTTTTTCATTCTTGCTTTATTCATTTAATGCATGTAATGATATTAGTCATTCTAAACTAACCATCAAACCTTTTTCATTTTGATTATTGTTATTATTTGATTTTTCTTTTTCTTTTGTTATGGTTGCAAAAGGAAAAGAAAGAGCTCACTTTATCATTCTCACTCTCTCTCTTCACTTCATCTTCTTCTTCCTCTAGTCAAGAGAAACCTTCTCATGAGTTGAGAATCCTTCTCTTGAAAAACAAAAGCAAACCCTAAACACTCTCTACTCACTCTAGGATCAAGGGTCTAGCAAGCCGGCGATTCTAGTTCACTCCAAGTACGAGAAAGAGCCCAAAGGTCGAGCCTTCGAGGTGGATCCATCTTCGACGGGAGAAGGCGACAAAGGAGAACCATCAACCTCTACAAAGTTTGAAGACGAAGGAGTTCAAGTCTAGGTATAACCATCTTCATCCGAGTAGCTAAACTTCTTTAGCTAGGTTGCTAGTTTTAGTTTAGGTATCGATCCCGACCTTGCATAGTCCATGTTGCTTCTTGCACTAAAAATTTGATTTTTATACCGTTTCCGCCTCCCCGTAAGAACCGGGGGTGGCAACGTGGACTTACAGTGGTATCAGAGCCTAACTAAACTTAAACTAGCTAGGTAGTGAAGTGTAACGAAGTTCGGAACCGTAAAAACCCAAAAAACCGTATTTTCAAAAACCTGAGTTTCTGTTGAAATTTTTTTGGCTCGAAATGAAAAACTTTATATTTGTAAAATCGTCTCAGGCTTTTCTAAGAACACCCATGAAAAACGATCCAGTGAGGAGCTCAAAGCGCCGCGCATCCGCGGCACGAGGTAGGCTCGTGCCGCGGAACCGCCGCGCTTTGTCGTCTTCTGCGCCTCGTTTTTCGTGCAGTATCTGTAGTTGGGGATTTTGGGATTTTTAGAATATAAATTATATGCCCAGATTTTCCAGAACTAAAATTTACTTTTGGGGGCCTATAAATCCGTATTTTTCCGAACTTCACTGCACTTTGACTATGATGGTTATATCTGTGATGTTTGCATGTATTGAACGTCGACTAATCGCTATAAGACGATTAGTCGGGGTTATACATGATCTGTAATGTGCTGGAATGTGTATATAAATATGTTGGATTGTCGCGGGTGAATAGCCGGGGGTTGTGAGACGAGAGTTTTCTTTTCTTGCAATTCATTGTAAATGTAAATTGATGTAATAATTATTATTTGTTTGGCCGCACAACCGGGTCGGGGTTGTAGCCGTCATTGTATAATTCTTTTACTGTTTTTGCTCCTAGGATAGACCCATGGAGGGGTGCACAAACTACCGGGTATGCCGAAGTGTCGAGTGGCCTACTCATGGAGATGAGGGAGGTTGCTACGCTTCGGGTACTTGGCGGGTAGTTTGCCGCACCCGTAGGGGTCTTGGGTGGGGTATTGGCTATTCACCGCGACCGTGTTATCTGTTTTTGTTACAGGCTCGTACAAATTACAGATTACTAGTATATCCAATGTATTTATCTGTGATCTGAAATGTTTATCATTGCTTTCTATTTAGGCGTTGCTTATGTTTTACAGACGCGCTAGCCCAGCCCCCGCTCTGTCGTTAGTTAAGTAACCTAACGGGTAATGACGGGGCCCAGTGGCGAATGCGAATGGCATAAGCGTACGTCATATTTTGGTTGTTTTCTGCAATGGTAGGATTTAAATGATGGGACGCATTAAAAGTACTAATGCAAGAATATCACGCATTAAAAGAACTAATGCAAGATAATAAACCAAGTTAAAGTCGTTGGAACACTTTCGAAAAACCACTCGGTTCTTTTCAAAACTAACTTTTAAAATGCGGAGCTTGAGCCACTCCATTTAAAAGCTATCTCGTTCCATCGACCAAATCAAGTTCACTACGTTCACGGTTTTGCCAAAACCATCCGTAGCCCTCCATCATTTCAGTTAGATATTCGGTAGTATTCAAGCTATGTATTTTGACCTCACGCCAAGGCATAGTGATTGGTAGCTGCCGGATATTTATCTGTTGCATAGATAGAATGCGTTGGTTTGAAACAGTCGTACTGCCATTTTGGCCTACGTCAAGGGTATGTACGGGTGGATTCAAATTAACCTGGATAATGATGGGACGAACTTGACATGTGACTTATGACATTTTGACCTCACGCCAAGGTCATAAGAGCATGGGGCAAAAATCCACATCGGGAGTTTCATAAGTACTGAAACTTGCTAGATTTGCATATCATTTGGAGTGTGGTGATTCTGGTAGGATTCCTTCAGTTTCGTCACGCGATGATATTTGGATCCCGATCCTACTGTGAGTATATGCTACTCCTCGGGAAATTTCTCACTTAACGATCAATGCTATAAACCTAGTAGGTGCCTAGAAAGGTGTTAGCGGGGCTACGCCCCCAGGGAAAAGAGGTTCTTTAATTAAGGAACTTCGCGAAAGCGTTGGAAAACCTCCCTCGAAGTACCGACACCGGCCTGGCTGAACGGTTAAGCAAGTATTGTACGGTGGGATTGATCCTGACTAATTCTTCCTTTATGGTTTGAGGAGGGATTCGAGAAACAGTGGGAGCCATCCTGTTTAGACAAACTAAAAACCACTCTAAACTTGCAAGAGCATCATGCTGAGTGTTTCTTCTTCTCTCTCCTAATTGCAGCGACCAATCAACATGACTGGACTTAAGTTACTCCTAGATAAAAACAAGTTGACAGGGCCAAACTACAAAGATTGGCTCAGGAATGTCAAGATAGCAATCACTTATGACAAGCTGGGGTATCTTCTTACCACCAAAGCTCCCCCTGTCCCTGGTCCAACTTCCAGCGCCGCGGATAAGGAAATCCGCAAGACTTGGGAGATTGATAGCGCGAAGGCCAAGTGCCTCCTGCTTGCCTCGATGGACAACGAACATCAGAGGAGGCATGAGAATATGGACATGGAGTCCATATTGCTTCATACAAAAGAACTGTATGGAGAGCAATCACGTATCGCAAGATACGAAGCGTCGAAAAAGTTGTTTTCGACAAGAATGGCCGTCGGATCATCAGTAGCCGAGCACGTGCTAAAGATGATCGGCTACATTGAGGAGCTCGCTGACCTAGGGATCACATTGGAGAGTGAGCTATATACGGATATAGTTCTCCAGTCCCTTCCTTCCACTTACGCCCAGTTTATAATGAATTTCAACCTACAAGAAAAAGAGGTTGAACTTTCAGAGCTCCTCAACCTGCTGAGGAGCGCAGAGGGCACCCTACAGAAAGGTAGGGAAACATCCACTTTGTTTGTAGGAGGATCATCTTCTTCTAGGTCCAAGGCGAAAGCCAAGGGAAAGAAGAAGAAAGCCCCCGCCAAACCAAGGGGCGGTGTTAGTAAAGTGGATACGAAGGGAAAAGGTAAAGCAACAAAGTTAGCGGGGAAGCTTGTGGATAAGGAAGAATGCTTCTTTTGTCATAAGAAAGGACACTGGAAGAATGATTGCAGGGCCTGGAAGGCCAGAACACAGGAATTGAAGCAGGTTGCAGCTTCAGCTTCAGGTGTGTATGTTATTGAAAACTGTCTTTCAATAAACTCTACTTCCTGGGTATTGGATACCGGATCAGGATCTCATATCTGTAATTCTTTGCAGGCGTTGAGAAACCGTAGGGTTTTGAAGGCAGGTGACATGACCCTCAGAGTTGCGAACGGAGCTAGCATGGATGCTAAAGCCGTGGGGGACTATCACCTGGGAATGTCAGATGGACATGTTTTGGTTTTGCGTAATTGCTTTTTTGTACCCAACGCAACTTGTAATATCATTTCTGTATCTTTAGTTTCTAAAGAAGGTTATGAATTTGCGTTTGTAAGTAATGTTGTAAACATTCACCTTAATCAAGTTCTGATTGGGTCAGGTACATTGAGTAATGGTATATACGTATTGAACCAACCACAGATTTTCAATGTCCAGAATACACACAAAAGAAAGTCTCCAGAAATAAACCAGACTTTCTTATGGCATTGTAGATTGGGTCACATCAATGAGAGAAGGTTGACGAAGTTACATACAGAAGGGTATTTGAATGCGTTCGAATATCAATCGTATGCCACTTGTCAATCCTGTCTCAAGGGAAAGATGACAAAGACTCCGTTTACTGGACATGGAGAAAGAGCGAGCGAGCTCTTGGGACTCGTACACAGTGACGTGTGCGGTCCAATGCCTACACATGCCCGAAGCGGACATTCTTACTTCATTACTTTTACGGATGACTTCTCAAGGTACGGTTATGTCTTCTTAATGAAACATAAGTCCGAGGCCTTTGAAAAATTCCAGGAGTATAAGAATGAAGTAGAGAAACAGACCGGCAAAAGTATTAAGATTCTAAGATCGGATCGAGGTGGAAAATACTTAAGTGCCGAGTTCCTGGACTATTTAAAAGAGAACGGAATTCTCTCTCAGCTTACTCCTCCATACACCCCGCAACATAACGGTGTTTCGGAGAGACGGAACCGCACCCTACTGGATATGGTGCGGTCCATGATGAGTAACGCTGAGTTACCGCGATCATTCTGGGGATATGCGCTAGAATCAGCTGCATACCTTTTGAACCGAGTTCCGACTAAGACTGTGCCTACCACCCCATATGAAATGTGGAGTGGGAAGAAACCATATCTTCAATATCTGAAGATATGGGGATGTCCAGCTTTTGTCAAAAAGCAGCATGCGGACAAACTAGAGGCACGCTCAGTGCTGTGCAAGTTTGTGGGATACCCAAAGAGCACCAGGGGGTATCTTTTCTACTACGCAGAGGAACAAAAAGTCCTTGTTTCTCGCAATGCCCACTTTCTAGAACACCAGTTCTTGGAAAGGGAAATTAGTGGGAGCGCAGTAGAACTGGAAGAAGTTCCAGAGCCACAGACTGTTACTGAAAGCTTAGTGGAACCAGAGGGTTCAACAGAACAGGACATTCCTACGCCGCTCCGCAGAAGTAGTAGGCAGTCTCATCCGCCCGAGAGATACTACGGTTTTCTCATAGACGGGGATAGAGAGGATTGCATCATAGATTATGATGAGCCTACTAGCTTCCAGCAGGCCGTTCAGAGCGTTGACTCAGTGAAATGGCTGGATGCAATGCGGACCGAAATGGAGTCCATGTACACCAACAAGGTATGGACGTTGGACATTGCTCCAGACGGGGTAAAACCCGTAGGATGCAAGTGGATCTTCAAAAGGAAGATTGGTGTAGATGGACAGGTTGAGACCTATAAAGCTAGGCTGGTAGCAAAAGGTTTCCGTCAAAGACCTGGCTTGGACTATGACGAAACCTTTTCTCCAGTAGCCATGCTGAAATCCATTCGGATCCTTCTTGCCATCGCTGCCTTCCACGATTATGAGATCTGGCAAATGGACGTAAAGACAGCTTTTCTAAATGGAAATTTAGAGGAGTGTGTCTATATGGACCAGCCAGAGGGCTTCATTCAGAGTGGGAGCAGCGGAAAGGTGTGCAAGTTGCTTAAGTCCATCTATGGACTAAAGCAGGCATCGCGGAGTTGGAACATCTGTTTTGATGAGACGGTCAAAGAATTTGGCTTTATCAAAAATCCAGATGAACCATGCATCTATAGTAGATTTGTAGCGAGAACTGTAGCATTCCTCGTTTTATACGTGGATGACATTCTCTTAGTAGGAAATGACATTCCTATGCTACAATCTGTCAAGGGGTTCTTGTCACACAGGTTCTCCATGAAAGACCTGGGTGATGCCTCATACATCCTGGGGATCCGGATCCATCGTGATAGATCCAAGAGGATATTGGGACTTTCTCAGTCCAGGTACATCGACACCATAGTGAAGAGATTTAGTATGGAAGATTCCAAGCGCGGTAACCTACCGGCTTGTCACGGGATCACCCTCTCTAAAGAGATGTCTTCCAAGACTGATTTGGAGAGGGATCGCATGTCGATTATACCCTACGCTTCTGCGGTAGGCTCTATAATGTATGCGATGTTGTGTACCAGACCGGATGTAGCTTATGCACTGAGTGTAGTAAGCCGGTATCAGTCAAACCCTGGGGAGAAACACTGGATAGCGGTAAAGAACATTCTCAAGTACCTGAGAAGGACTATGGAGATGTTCTTGGTGTATGGCGGAAAAGACCTCCAGATCGAGGCCTTTGCTGACTCCAGCTTCCAGAGTGACAAGGATGATTCCAAGTCCATGTCGGGCTTTGTCTTTACCCTCAATGGAGGGGCGGTGTGTTGGAAGAGTTCCAAACAGGAAACCGTTGCAGACTCGACGATGGAAGCGGAATACATCGCTGCATCTGATGCCGCAAAAGAAGCTGTCTGGATGAGGAAGTTCTTGAAAGAACTTCAGGTGGTTCCGTCCATTGTTGATCCAATACCTCTGTATTGCGACAACAATGGGGCTATAGCTTTAGCGAAGGAACCCAGGTCCCATCAGAGATCCAGGCACATCTTGAGGCGGTATCACCTGATCAGGGAGATCGTGGATCGCAAGGAGATCGAGGTTCGGAGAGTAGCTTCAGAAGACAACACTGCAGATCCATTCACCAAGGCCCTGCCCCAGACTCAGTTCGAGCGGCTGATCGAGATGATAGGTCTTCGATACGCCAGTACATGGCCTTAGTGCAAGTGGGAGATTGTTAGTGTGTATGCCCTAGAGGCCATTACTGTATCATACTAGTTTGTATATTACTTAATGGATGCTTGGGATATTCACCTTGTATATACAATCTTGCTCAAAATAGTAGTATGCTACTTGGTTTGTCTCTACTTCAATGTGTACTTGTGTTTATTTTACTATATCACTTATACGCATTAGTGGAGCCCTTAGGATCTTTGCTTGATTACCAGCGTTGTGATGGCAGTCACACTAGTGGGGGCTGGGTAATCTATAAGCACATCCTTATACATGTCCCTAGTCGCAGGACTATCGAGACAGGGCATCGATACTCCGGAGTAGACTAGCGTATGCGCTTCTCATCCCAGTGTGGGAGATGGTCTGTCCCACAGCCATCAGTACGTCGTACTGGAGATAGTATACGGGTGCTCGTTGGGTTACGAGTACACTGGACAGGACTCGTCGGGAACTGACAGGTTGGTATTATACCTATCGTCAGTCATCAGTTCCCAGGTGACATGAGTACAGCTTAGTCCGCTGACTTGACACTGGCACTTCGCCTCGAGTGTATTCCCACTGCACTTTGATCACTACCCTACCACGGCTCAAAGGAGTCGTGCAAACAGGTGGTGGTTGGGTGCAGTCCCGAAGCACTTGGAGGCAGTGACGGTTAGACAGGATTCGTCTCTCCCGGTATTGGGGGTTGACATTGTTAGTGTATATGCCCTAGAGGCCATTACTGTATCATACTAGTTTGTATATTACTTAATGGATGCTTGGGATATTCACCTTGTATATACAATCTTGCTCAAAATAGTAGTATGCTACTTGGTTTGTCTCTACTTCAATGTGTACTTGTGTTTATTTTACTATATCACTTATACGCATTAGTAGAGCCCTTAGGATCTTTGCTTGATTACCAGCGTTGTGATGGCAGTCACACTAGTGGGGGCTGGGTAATCTATAAGCACATCCTTATACAGGTCCCTAGTCGCAGGACTATCGAGACAGGGCATCGATACTCCGGAGTAGACTAGCGTATGCGCTTCTCATCCCAGTGTGGGAGATGGTCTGTCCCACAGCCATCAGTACGTCGTACTGGAGATAGTATACGGGTGCTCGTTGGGTTACGAGTACACTGGACAGGACTCGTCGGGAACTGACAGGTTGGTATTATACCTATCGTCAGTCGTCAGTTCCCAGGTGACATGAGTACAGCTTAGTCCGCTGACTTGACACTGGCACTTCGCCTCGAGTGTGTTCCCACTGCACTTTGATCACTACCCTACCACGGCTCAAAGGAGTCGTGCAAACAGGTGGTGGTTGGGTGCAGTCCCGAAGCACTTGGAGGCAGTGACGGTTAGACAGGATTCGTCTCTCCCGGTATTGGGGTTGACATCGCGCTGTGTCTAGGAGAGCCATTACACGAGTAGTCCCTGGCCAGGGCAAACGAGATATACTGGTAGGTTTCCAGTGTTATCTCAGGGTGTTTTGGGCTTCGCTCCGGCACGACTTGTACCGCTATTGGGGGACTGACGTTTACCGCCCCTTAGGCCCGCCATGCGATGTATCAGACGAACAGACCGGACTGTACGGAGAATGTCACATTCAGACTCAGTAGGAGTTCCGATGGGGTTTCACCTCGTCAGCCTTCTTGTCGGCATCTACCTGGGGACCGTTACGCACAGCTAGTGCCGCTTGCGGTCTGTGGTTAAACCCACTGCCAGCGTAGTGTCGAGTCTTTAGAGTCCCACACAGAGGGTATTCGCCTCTGGGCAAAACAGAGTAGAGGTCGCATGGTTTTGCGACAGGGTTCGTTCTCATCCGCGCACTTGTGCACGTTTGGAGTCCGGACGGATTATACTTGCAGGCTCTGGTTTGAGCCAGATACTGGTATGTGTTTTTGGGGTTGCTTTTGTATCTTGGTATTCTTGTTTTTCGGAACGAGAATGCAGGTGTGTATGCACAGTTGCTTGAGGCGGAGAATGAGGTTTTTCATTAGGGTTTCGGAACGGGTGCATATGCACAATTGACAGTCTTCATTTTCCAAACCCTAATGGATTTATATATTATCTATTAATAATAATAATTAAATGAGAATTATGTTATGGTTGTTTTTGTTGACTTGTTGACCTTGGTTGACTTGTTGACCATTGACCACTTTCATGCCTTCAAAAGTCCTCCTTGATTTATGCTTACATTTTTAAATGAAGCATGGTAGTGGTCATTCCAAATTACCATCAACTATTCTCATTTTCAATTATTATTATTAGATAATTATTTTCTTTTGCATTATGGTTGCAAGATAGAATATGATAGCTCATTCTATCATATTCATTCTCTCTCCTCTCTTCATCTTCTTCTTCCTCTAGTCAAGAGAAACCTTCTCATGAGTTGAGAATCCTTCTCTTGAAAAAGAAAAGCAAACCCTAGTCACTCTCTCTACTCATTCTAGGTTGAAGGTTTAGCAAACCGGAAACCCTAGTTCACTCAAAGATCGAGGAAGAGCCCAAAGTCGAACCTTCGAGGTGGATCCATCTTCGACGGGAGAAGGCGACGTAAAGAGAACCATCAACCTCTACAAGTTTTGAAGAAGAAGGAGTTCAAGTATAGGTATAACCATCTTCCATAGTAGCTAACTCTCTTTAGCTAGAATACTAGTTTTAGTTTAGACAACGATCCCGACCATGTTTAGTCCATGTTGCCTCTTGCGATAAAAATTCGTTTTTTATACCGTTTCCGCCTCCCCGTAAGCACCGGGGGTCGCAATATGGACTTACAGTGGTATCAGAGCCTAACTAAACTTAAACTAGCTTGGTAGTAAGGTGTAACGAAGTTCGGAACCGAAAAAATCACAAAACCGGAAAAACCAAAACCCTAAAACCGTATTTTTCAAAACCTGAGTTTCTGTTGAAATTTTTTTGGCTCAAAATGAAAAAATTTATATTTGTAAAATCATCTCAGGGTTTTCTAAAAACACCCATGAAAAACGATCCAGAGTTGAGCTCAAAGCGCCGCGCATCCGCGGCACGAGGTAGGCTCGTGCCGCGGAACCGCCGCGCTTTGTCGTCTTCTGCGCCTCGTTTTTCGTGCAGTATCTGTAGGTTTTGGTTTTGGGATTTTTGAGATATATTATATGTACCCAGATTTTCCAGAAAAGAAATTTCCTTTTGGGGTCCTATAATTCCGTATTTTTTCCGAACTTCACTGCACTTTGGCTATATTGGTTATATCTGTGTTGTTTGCATGTATTGAACGTCGGCTAATCGCTATAAGTCGATTAGTCGGGGTTATACATGATCTGTAATGTGCTGGAATGTGTATATGAATGTGTTGGACTGTCGCGGGTGAATAGCCGGGGTTGGATGTGAGATGAGCTTTTGTTTTTCTTTCATTCATTTGTAAATGTAAATTGATGTAATTATATTATTTGTTTGGCCGCACAACCGGGTCGGGGTTGTAGCCGTCATTGTATAATTCTTTTTTACTGTTTTTGCTCCTAGGATAGACCCATGATGGGGTGCACAAACTACCGGGAACTTGGCGGGTAGTTTGCCGCACCCGTAGGGGTCTTGGGTGGGGTATTTGCTATTCACCGCGACCGTGTTATCCGCTTTTCGTTTCAGGCTCGAAAGAAATGCGGATTGCTAGTATATCCAATGTATTCATCTGTGATCTGTAATGTCTATCATTGCTTTCTATTTAGGCGTTGCTTATGTTTTACAGCCGCGCTAGCCCAGCCCCCGCTCTGTCGTTAGTTAAGTAACCTAACGGGTGATGACGGGGCCCCGTGGCGAATGCATATGGCATAAGCGTACGTCATATTTTGGTTGTTTTCTGCAATGGTAGGATTTAAATGATGGGACGCATTAAAAGAACTAATGCAAGAATATCACGCATTAAAAGAACTAATGCAAGATAATAAACCAAGTTAAAGTCGTTGGAACACTTTCGAAAAACCACTCGGTTCTTTTCAAAACTAACTTTTAAAATGCGGAGCTTGAGCCACTCCATTTAAAAGCTATCTCGTTCCATCGACCAAATCAAGTTCACTACGTTCACGGTTTTGCCAAAACCATTCGTAGCCCTCCGTCGTTTCATATGAATATTCAACGGTATTCAAGCTGTGTTTGTTGGCCTTAGTCAAGGCACAGTGTTTGGTAGCTGGTGGGTATTCATATGTTGCATAGATAGAATGCGTTGGTTTGGGACAGTCGTATTGCCTTGTTGGCCATAGTCAAGGGTAGATACGGGTGGATTCAAATTAACCTGGATAACGACGGGTAGAACTTGACATGTGACTTATGATTTGTTGGCCTTAGTCAAGGTCATAAGAGCATGGGGCAAAAATCCACATCGGGAGTTTCATAAGAACTGAAACTTGCTAGATTTGCATACCATTTGGAGTGTGGTGATTCTGGTAGGATTCCTTCAGTTTCGTCACACGATGATATTTGGATCCCGATCCTACTGTGAGTATATGCTACTCCTCGGGAAATTTCTCACTTAACGATCAATGCTATAAACCTAGTAGGTGCCTAGAAAGGTGTTAGCGGGGTTACGCCCCCAGGGAAAAGAGGTTATTTAATTAAGGAACTTCGCGAAAGCGTTGGAAAACCTCCCTCGAAGTACCGACACCGGCCTGGCTGAACGGTTAAGCAAGTATTGTACGGTGGGATTGATCCTGACTAATTCTTCCTTTATGGTTTGAGGAGGGATTCGAGAAACAGTGGGAGCCATCCTGTTTAGACAAACTAAAAACCACTCTAAACTTGCAAGAGCATCATGCTGAGTGTTTCTTCTTCTCTCTCCTAATTGCAGCGACCAATCAACATGACTGGACTTAAGTTACTCCTAGATAAAAACAAGCTGACAGGGCCAAACTACAAAGATTGGCTCAGGAATGTCAAGATAGCAATCACTTATGACAAGCTGGGGTATCTTCTTACCACCAAAGCTCCCCCTGTCCCTGGTCCAACTTCCAGCGTCGCGGATAAGGAAATCCGCAAGACTTGGGAGATTGATAGCGCGAAGGCCAAGTGCCTCCTGCTTGCCTCGATGGACAACGAACATCAGAGGAGGCATGAGAATATGGACATGGAGTCCATATTGCTCCATACAAAAGAACTGTATGGAGAGCAATCACGTATCGCAAGATACGAAGCGTCGAAAAAGTTGTTTTCGACAAGAATGGCCGTCGGATCATCAGTAGCCGAGCACGTGCTAAAGATGATCGGCTACATTGAGGAGCTCGCTGACCTAGGGATCACATTGGAGAGTGAGCTATATACGGATATAGTTCTCCAGTCCCTTCCTTCCACTTACGCCCAGTTTATAATGAATTTCAACCTACAAGAAAAGGAGGTTGAACTTTCAGAGCTCCTCAACCTGCTGAGGAGCGCAGAGGGCACCCTACAGAAAGGTAGGGAAACATCCACTTTGTTTGTAGGAGGATCATCTTCTTCTAGGTCCAAGGCGAAAGCCAAGGGAAAGAAGAAGAAAGCCCCCGCCAAACCAAGGGGCGGTGTTAGTAAAGTGGATACGAAGGGAAAAGGAAAAGCAACAAAGATAGCTGGGAAGCTTGTGGATAAGGAAGAATGCTTCTTTTGTCATAAGAAAGGACACTGGAAGAATGATTGCAGGGCCTGGAAGGCCAGAACACAGGAATTGAAGCAGGTTGCAGCTTCAGCTTCAGGTGTGTATGTTATTGAAAACTGTCTTTCTATAAACTCTACTTCCTGGGTATTGGATACCGGATCAGGATCTCATATCTGTAATTCTTTGCAGGCGTTGAGAAACCGTAGGGTTTTGAAGGCAGGTGACATGACCCTCAGAGTTGCGAACGGAGCTAGCATGGATGCTAAAGCCGTGGGGGACTATCACCTGGGAATGTCAGATGGGCATGTTTTGGTTTTGCGTAATTGCTTTTTTGTACCCAACGCAACTTGTAATATCATTTCTGTATCTTTAGTTTCTAAAGAAGGTTATGAATTTGCGTTTGTAAGTAATGTTGTAAACATTCGCCTTAATCAAGTTCTGATTGGGTCAGGTACATTGAGTAATGGTATATACGTGTTAAACCAACCACAGATTTTTAATGTCCAGAATACACACAAAAGAAAGTCTCCAGATATTAATCGAGCTTTCTTATGGCATTGTAGACTGGGTCACATCAATGAGACACGGTTGACTAAGTTACATAAAGAAGGATACTTGGATCCGTTCGAGTATCAGTCTTATGCCACTTGTGAATCTTGTCTCATGGGAAAGATGACAAAGACTCCGTTCACTGGACACGGAGAAAGAGCGAGCGAGCTCTTGGGACTCATACACAGTGACGTGTGTGGTCCAATGTCTACACATGCGCGAAGCGGTTATTCATACTTCATTACTTTCACAGACGATTTCTCTAGGTATGGACATGTCTTCTTAATGAAGCACAAATCCGAGGCCTTTGAGAAATTTCAGGATTACAAGAATGAAGTTGAAAAACAAACAGGCAAAAGTATTAAGATTCTAAGATCGGATCGAGGTGGAGAATACTTGAGTGCCGAGTTCCTGGACTATTTAAAAGAGAATGGAATTCTCTCTCAGCGTACTCCGCCATACACTCCGCAACATAACGGTGTATCGGAAAGGAGGAATCGAACCCTATTGGATATGGTTCGTTCCATGATGAGTAAGGCTGAGTTACCGCGATCTTTCTGGGGTTATGCACTGGAAACAGCTGCACATCTCTTGAACCAAGTTCCTACTAAGACGGTGCCTACCACACCATATCAGATGTGGAGTGGGAAGAAACCCTGTCTTAAATCCTTTAAGACATGGGGATGTCCGGCTTTTGTAAAAAAGCAGCATGCGGACAAGCTCGAGGCACGCTCAGTACAGTGCAAGTTTGTGGGATACCCGAAGAACTCCAAGGGGTATCTTTTCTACTACGAAGAGGAACAAAAAGTCCTTGTTTCTCGTCATGCCTACTTCTTGGAAACTGAGTTTTTGGAAAACCAGATAAGTGGGAGCGCAGTAGAACTGGAAGAAATTCCAGAACCACAAAACATTACTGAAAGCTTAGAGGAACCAGAGGGTTCGAAAGAACAGGACATTCCTACGCCGCTCCGCAGGAGTAGTAGGCAGTCTCATCCGCCCGAGAGATACTGCGGTTTTCTCATAGACGGGGATAGAGAAGATTGCATCATAGATTATGATGAACCTACTAGCTTCCAGCAGGCCGTTCAGAGCGTTGACTCAGTGAAATGGCTGGATGCAATGCGGACCGAGATGGAGTCCATGTACACCAACAAGGTATGGACGTTGGACATTGCTCCAGACGGGGTAAAACCCGTAGGATGCAAGTGGATCTTCAAAAGGAAGATTGGTGTAGATGGACAGGTTGAGACCTATAAAGCTAGGCTGGTAGCAAAGGGTTTCCGTCAAAGACCTGGCTTGGACTATGACGAAACCTTTTCTCCAGTAGCCATGCTGAAATCCATTCGGATCCTTCTTGCCATCGCTGCCTTCCACGATTATGAGATCTGGCAAATGGACGTAAAAACCGCTTTTCTAAATGGAAATTTAGAGGAGTGTGTCTATATGGATCAGCCAGAGGGTTTCATTCAGAGTGGGAGCAGCGGAAAGGTGTGCAAGTTGCTTAAGTCCATCTATGGACTAAAGCAGGCATCGCGGAGTTGGAACATCTGTTTTGATGAGACGGTCAAGGAATTTGACTTTATCAAAAATCCAGATGAACCATGCATCTATAGTAGATTTGTAGCGAGAACTGTAGTATTCCTTGTTTTATACGTGGATGACATTCTCTTAATAGGAAATGACATTCCTATGCTACAATCTGTCAAGGGTTTCTTGTCACAAAGGTTCTCCATGAAAGACCTGGGTGATGCCTCTTACATCCTGGGGATCCGGATCCATCGTGATAGATCCAAGAGGATATTAGGACTTTCACAGTCCAGGTACATCGACACCGTACTGAAAAGATTCAGTATGGAAGATTCCAAGCGCGGTAACTTACCGGCTTGTCACGGGATCACCCTCTCTAAAGAGATGTCTCCCAAGACTGATTTGGAGAGGGATCGCATGTCTATTATACCCTACGCTTCTGCGGTAGGCTCTATAATGTATGCGATGTTGTGTACCAGACCGGATGTAGCTTATGCACTGAGTGTAGTAAGCCGGTATCAGTCAAACCCTGGGGAGAAACATTGGATAGCGGTAAAGAACATTCTCAAGTACCTGAGGAGGACTAAGGAGATGTTCTTGGTGTATGGCGGAAAAGACCTCCAGATTGAGGCCTTTGCTGACTCCAGCTTCCAGAGTGACAAGGATGATTCCAAGTCCATGTCGGGTTTTGTCTTTACCCTCAATGGAGGGGCGGTGTGTTGGAAGAGTTCCAAACAGGAAACCGTTGCAGACTCGACTATGGAAGCGGAATACATCGCTGCATCTGATGCCGCAAAAGAAGCTGTCTGGATAAGGAAGTTCTTAAAAGAACTTCAGGTGGTTCCGTCCATTATTGACCCAGTACCTCTGTATTGCGACAACAACGGGGCTATAGCTTTAGCAAAGGAACCCAGGTCCCATCAGAAATCCAGGCACATCTTGAGGCGGTATCACCTGATCAGGGAGATCGTGGATCGCAAGGAGATCGAGGTTCGGAGAGTAGCTTCAGAAGACAACACTGCAGATCCATTCACCAAGGCCCTGCCCCAGACTCAGTTCGAGCGGCTGATCGAGATGATAGGTCTTCGATACGCCAGTACATGGCCTTAGTGCAAGTGGGAGATTGTTAGTGTATATGCCCTAGAGGCCATTACTGTATCATACTAGTTTGTATATTACTTAATGGATGCTTGGGATATTCACCTTGTATATACAATCTTGCTCAAAATAGTAGTATGCTACTTGGTTTGTCTCTACTTCAATGTGTACTTGTGTTTATTTTACTATATCACTTATACGCATTAGTAGAGCCCTTAGGATCTTTGCTTGATTACCAGCGTTGTGATGGCAGTCACACTAGTGGGGGCTGGGTAATCTATAAGCACATCCTTATACAGGTCCCTAGTCGCAGGACTATCGAGACAGGGCATCGATACTCCGGAGTAGACTAGCGTATGCGCTTCTCATCCCAGTGTGGGAGATGGTCTGTCCCACAGCCATCAGTACGTCGTACTGGAGATAGTATACGGGTGCTCGTTGGGTTACGAGTACACTGGACAGGACTCGTCGGGAACTGACAGGTTGGTATTATACCTATCGTCAGTCGTCAGTTCCCAGGTGACATGAGTACAGCTTAGTCCGCTGACTTGACACTGGCACTTCGCCTCGAGTGTGTTCCCACTGCACTTTGATCACTACCCTACCACGGCTCAAAGGAGTCGTGCAAACAGGTGGTGGTTGGGTGCAGTCCCGAAGCACTTGGAGGCAGTGACGGTTAGACAGGATTCGTCTCTCCCGGTATTGGGGTTGACATCGCGCTGTGTCTAGGAGAGCCATTACACGAGTAGTCCCTGGCCAGGGCAAACGAGATATACTGGTAGGTTTCCAGTGTTATCTCAGGGTGTTTTGGGCTTCGCTCCGGCACGACTTGTACCGCTATTGGGGGACTGACGTTTACCGCCCCTTAGGCCCGCCATGCGATGTATCAGACGAACAGACCGGACTGTACGGAGAATGTCACATTCAGACTCAGTAGGAGTTCCGATGGGGTTTCACCTCGTCAGCCTTCTTGTCGGCATCTACCTGGGGACCGTTACGCACAGCTAGTGCCGCTTGCGGTCTGTGGTTAAACCCACTGCCAGCGTAGTGTCGAGTCTTTAGAGTCCCACACAGAGGGTATTCGCCTCTGGGCAAAACAGAGTAGAGGTCGCATGGTTTTGCGACAGGGTTCGTTCTCATCCGCGCACTTGTGCACGTTTGGAGTCCGGACGGATTATACTGGCAGGCTCTGGTTTGAGCCAGATACTGGTATGTGTTTTTGGGGTTGCTTTTGTATCTTGGTATTCTTGTTTTTCGGAACGAGAATGCAGGTGTGTATGCACAGTTGCTTGAGGCGGAGAATGAGGTTTTTCATTAGGGTTTCGGAACGGGTGCATATGCACAATTGACAGTCTTCATTTTCCAAACCCTAATGGATTTATATATTATCTATTAATAATAATAATTAAATGAGAATTATGTTATGGTTGTTTTTGTTGACTTGTTGACCTTGGTTGACTTGTTGACCATTGACCACTTTCATGCCTTCAAAAGTCCTCCTTGATTTATGCTTACATTTTTAAATGAAGCATGGTAGTGGTCATTCCAAATTACCATCAACTATTCTCATTTTCAATTATTATTATTAGATAATTATTTTCTTTTGCATTATGGTTGCAAGATAGAATATGATAGCTCATTCTATCATATTCATTCTCTCTCCTCTCTTCATCTTCTTCTTCCTCTAGTCAAGAGAAACCTTCTCATGAGTTGAGAATCCTTCTCTTGAAAAAGAAAAGCAAACCCTAGTCACTCTCTCTACTCATTCTAGGTTGAAGGTTTAGCAAACCGGAAACCCTAGTTCACTCAAAGATCGAGGAAGAGCCCAAAGTCGAACCTTCGAGGTGGATCCATCTTCGACGGGAGAAGGCGACGTAAAGAGAACCATCAACCTCTACAAGTTTTGAAGAAGAAGGAGTTCAAGTATAGGTATAACCATCTTCCATAGTAGCTAACTCTCTTTAGCTAGAATACTAGTTTTAGTTTAGACAACGATCCCGACCATGTTTAGTCCATGTTGCCTCTTGCGATAAAAATTCGTTTTTTATACCGTTTCCGCCTCCCCGTAAGCACCGGGGGTCGCAATATGGACTTACAGACATCGCGCTGTGTCTAGGAGAGCCATTACACGAGTAGTCCCTGGCCAGGGCAATCGAGATATACTGGTAGGTTTCCAGTGTTATCTCAGGGTGTTTTGGGCTTCGCTCCGGCACGACTTGTACCGCTATTGGGGGACTGACGTTTACCGCCCCCTAGGCCCGCCATGCGATGTATCAGACGAACAGACCGGACTGTACGGAGACTGTCACATTCAGACTCAGTAGGAGTTCCGATGGGGTTTCACCTCGTCAGCCTTCTTGTCGACATCTACCTGGGGACCGTTACGCACAGCTAGTGCCGCTTGCGGTCTGTGGTTAAACCCACTGCCAGCGTAGTGTCGAGTCTTTAGAGTCCCACACAGAGGGTATTCGCCTATGGGCAAAACAGAGTAGAGGTCGCATGGTTTTGCGACAGGGTTCGTTCTCATCCGCGCACTTGTGCACGTTTGGAGTCCGGACAGATATTACCAGCGGGCTCTGGTTTGAGCCGGATACTGGTATAGTATTTGGGGTTGCTTTTATCTCTCAGTATTCATGTTCCTCGGAACAAGAATGCAGGTGTGTATGCACAGTTTTTGAGGAGGAGGAAGATGATTTCCATTAGGGTTTCGGAACGGGTGCGTATGCACAGTTGACAGTCGTCTTTTTCCAAACCCTAATGGATTTGTATTATATCATTTAATAATATATAATAAAATGAAATTGTGTCATGGTTAGTTTTTGTTGACTTGTTGACCATGGTTGACTTGTTGACCATGGTTGAACATTTGACTACCATCATTACAAATGCAAGATGCTTTTTCATTCTTGCTTTATTCATTTAATGCATGTAATGATATTAGTCATTCTAAACTAACCATCAAACCTTTTTCATTTTGATTATTGTTATTATTTGATTTTTCTTTTTCTTTTGTTATGGTTGCAAAAGGAAAAGAAAGAGCTCACTTTATCATTCTCACTCTCTCTCTTCACTTCATCTTCTTCTTCCTCTAGTCAAGAGAAACCTTCTCATGAGTTGAGAATCCTTCTCTTGAAAAACAAAAGCAAACCCTAAACACTCTCTACTCACTCTAGGATCAAGGGTCTAGCAAGCCGGCGATTCTAGTTCACTCCAAGTACGAGAAAGAGCCCAAAGGTCGAGCCTTCGAGGTGGATCCATCTTCGACGGGAGAAGGCGACAAACGAGAACCATCAACCTCTACAAAGTTTGAAGACGAAGGAGTTCAAGTCTAGGTATAACCATCTTCATCCGAGTAGCTAAACTTCTTTAGCTAGGTTGCTAGTTTTAGTTTAGGTATCGATCCCGACCTTGCATAGTCCATGTTGCTTCTTGCACTAAAAATTTGATTTTTATACCGTTTCCGCCTCCCCGTAAGAACCGGGGGTGGCAACGTGGACTTACAACACCATCTTGTCAGAGACTGCCCGGTGAGACGACAGGCAGCAGCGACAGTTCCGCACGTGACCCTACCACCATCACCACCCCCTCCTCAGAGAGCCCTACTTCCTACCCCAGGCGATGCTCCACGCCAGTTAGGTGCACCGAGAGGCCGTGGACGCGGCGGTCCTGTTCAGAGAGGACGAGGAGGCAGAGGCCGAGGTCGAGGTCAGCCCGCTATCGGTGGAGGACAGGCCCGAGTTTTTGCTTTGACACCGCAGGATGCGCAGGCATCCAATGCCGTCGTGACAGGTACCTTGCCAGTTTGTTCTTTCGACGCACGGGTATTATTCGACCCAGGTTCCACACATTCGTACGTCTCTACACACTTTGCACCGATGTTGGGCCGTGAGTCGTCGTCGTTAGACCAGCCGCTTGTTGTTGTTACTCCGGTAGGCGAGTCGTTTGTCGCTCGGTTTGTATTTCGTTTGTGTTCCGTTCGTATCGGGGAGAGGGATTCATCAGTTGATTTGATACTCCTCGATATGTTGGACTTTGATGTGCTTCTGGGCATGGATTGGCTAGCCACTTGTTATGCTTCGGTGGACTGCCGTGAGAAGGCAGTCAGATTTAGCTTTCCGGGAGAGCCAGTCCTTGTTATTCAGGGAGACCGCAGTGTCGCCCTTCCCAGCTTAATTTCTTCTCTTCGCGCTGGTCAGCTCTTGCGGAAGGGATGTCAGGGATTCTTAGCGTTTGTTTGTGATACTCGAGCTACAGAGGTTCCGTTGGACCAGGTCCCGGTAGTTTGTGAGTTCCCTGATGTTTTCCCTGATGAGCTACCTGGGCTACCGCCTGAGCGCGATGTTGAGTTCTGCATTGATTTGATTCCCGGTTCGGGGCCTATTTCTATACCGCCTTATCGGATGGCCCCGGCAGAGCTTCGAGAGCTGAAGGATCAGTTGCAGGATTTGTTAGATAAGGGGCTTATTCGACCGAGTGTTTCTCCGTGGGGTGCTCCGGTCCTGTTTGTCAAGAAGAAGGATGGAAGTTTACGCTTATGTATCGACTACCGCCAGCTGAACAAAGTTACCATTCGGAACAGATATCCGTTGCCGCGCATTGATGATTTGTTCGACCAGCTTCAGGGTGCGGGGTATTTTTCGAGGATCGACTTACGATCAGGATACCATCAGCTGCGAGTCCGACAGGAGGATATACCGAGGACAGCTTTCCGTACACGCTATGGCCACTACGAGTTTTTGGTGATGTCGTTCGGACTCACCAACGCCCCAGCAGCATTCATGGATTTGATGAACCGTACATTCAGGCCGTATCTTGACTTGTTCATCATCGTGTTTATCGACGATATCTTGGTGTACTCCCGGAGCAGAGAGGAGCACGAGCAGCACTTGCGGATTACGTTTCAGACTCTGAGGGAGCACCAGCTGTTCGCGAAGTTCTCCAAGTGTGCTTTCTGGCTGGACAGCGTCGGATTCTTGGGTCACGTGGTTACGAGAGACGGCATTTGTGTGGACCCGAAGAAGATTGAGGCTGTTCAGCAGTGGCCCCGACCTACATCGGTTACTGAGATCCGTAGTTTTCTAGGCTTGGCGGGCTACTACAGGCGTTTTGTTCAGGACTTCTCCCGTATAGCTGCACCGTTGACCAGTTTGACCCGGAAGGGAGTTCCTTTCGTTTGGACAGAGGAGTGCGAGCGCAGTTTTCAGCAGCTGCGGACATGTTTGACTACGGCGCCGGTATTATCTCTACCTTCGGGATCAGGCGGATTTGTTGTCTACTGTGATGCTTCGCGAGTGGGATTAGGATGCGTTTTGATGCAGCATGGCCGGGTGATCGCTTATGCTTCTCGGCAGTTGAAGAAGCATGAACAGAACTACCCCACTCATGATTTGGAGATGGCTGCAGTGGTCTTTGCACTGAAGATTTGGCGACATTACCTTTACGGCGAGTCATGTCAGATATTCACCGATCACAAGAGCTTAAAGTACATATTTCAGCAGCGAGACCTGAACCTCAGACAGCGTCGTTGGATGGAGTTGGTGAAAGACTACGACTGCGAGATCTTATATCACCCCGGCAAGGCGAATGTGGTGGCAGATGCGTTGAGTAGGAGTCCCGGGGGTAGTCTATCCTTTTTGCGCGCAGTGCAGAGGCAGTCGTCAGCAGATTGGCAGACGTTATGCGACAGCCGAGTTGAGTTCGAGTTCACTCAGACAGGGGGACAGCTCGCGCATGTTCGTGCACGCCCACAGTTGCTTGACCGTATATATGAGGCACAGCGTAGTGACGACCGTTGCTCAGAGATCATGGCACAGATGGGACAGGGCAGATTTTCCGAGTTCATGGTTGACGATCAGGGGATTTTACGATATGGATCTAGACTGTGCGTACCAGATGCTGATGGATTACGGCGCGACATTCTCGTGGAGGCACACCGATCAGTGTATAGTGTCCACCCCGGTTCCACCAAGATGTACCATGATATGAGAGAGACCTACTGGTGGGACGGGATGAAGAGGGACATTGCGGAGTTCGTTTCGAGATGCCTGACTTGTCAGCAAGTCAAGGCCGAGCACCAGAGGCCCGCAGGAGAGCTACAGCCGTTACCCATTCCAGAGTGGAAATGGGAGCAGATTTCGATGGACTTCGTTGTGGGTCTACCCAGGACCAGTCGAGGGTACGACTCCATCTGGGTGATCGTGGACAGATTGACGAAAGCGGCTCACTTCCTTCCAGTGAAGACGACTTTCAGCTTCGCTCAGTATGCTCAGCTCTATATTGACGAGATCGTGCGACTACATGGCGTACCGACTTGTATTGTGTCAGATCGAGGCACTCAGTTCACCAGCCGACTTTGGCAGAGACTTCAGGAGGCTTTGGGCACTCGTTTGAGCTTCAGCACAGCGTTTCATCCGCAGACAGATGGACAGTCAGAGCGGACCATTCAGACCCTCGAGGACATGCTCAGAGCGTGCGTTTTAGACTTTGGTGGTAGCTGGGATCGTCATTTGCCTCTAGTGGAGTTCTCCTACAACAACAGCTTCCAGGATACTATTCAGATGGCACCTTTCGAGGCATTGTATGGGAGGAGATGCAGATCGCCCGTTTGTTGGACAGAGCTCAGCGAGAGCAGTATTTTGGGGCCGCAGCTTGTTGAGGAGACGACATCGAAGATACAGTTGATCCGAGACCGGATGAGAGCGGCTCAGAGCAGGCAGAAATCCTATGCAGACAGGCGCCGTCGCAGTTTAGAGTTCGCAGTTGGCGACCATGTTTTTCTGAAGGTCTCACCGATGAAGGGCGTGATGCGTTTTGGGCGAAAGGGGAAGCTTAGCCCTAGATTCGTAGGTCCCTTCGAGATCCTCGAGCGTGTCGGCGCTGTTGCTTATCGTTTGGCTCTTCCACCCAGCTTTCCCGATGTTCACCCCGTTTTTCATGTTTCGATGCTCCGCAAGTACCTTCACGATCCTTCGCATGCGATTCAGCACCCGACAGTCCAGCTAGAGCGCGACCTTTCCTTTGCAGAGCAGCCGGTGGCCATCCTGGATCGGCAGGTGAAGAAGTTGAGGTCGAAGATTATACCAACCGTCAAGGTCCTTTGGCGTAGCCCGAGCAGCGAGGAGGTTACCTGGGAGACCGAGGGCGAGATGAGGAAGAAATATCCCCATCTCTTTGAAGGTACGCGTAGCTATATTTTTAAATTCGGGGACCGAATTTCTTTAAGGGGGGAAGATTGTAGCGTCTCGAAAAGTCGTTTTGGTGTTTTCCTGAAATTCGGTGAAAATTCGGTATTTTTCCGAAAACCGTCTTTCTCGATATTTTGCAGTTTAGGGCTAATTATACTTAAAGTGGATAGATAATTACTTGTTTTTAGTAGCTAATGAGTTTAATATGAAATTTTGGTCATTTAAAAATTTTTCACTATTTTTCAATTTTTTAATATTATTTAAGCCGGTAAGAAAATACATTAAATAAGCGATAAATACAAATTTTTCCGGGCTAATTTTAATCTCTAAAATTATGATAATTATAATCTAGTGATAACATGAATTTTTAGTAATTTATTTTGATTTTTAACCAATTTTTATAAATTGAAACGGAATTATTGAATTTTGGGCTAAAACTTGCAATTTTTGAGTTGTAGGGGGCCTTTTTGCATAAAATTTCTTTTGTAAAACCCCTCTAGCTTTTCCCTCAGCCCTATAACAGCCCAAGTCTTGGCCAAGACCAGAAATTTCTGGGCTCTTTCTTTGGTTGCCTTCTTGTGTGAAATTGGAGTTGTTTTTGGATTTATTTTAAATATATTGAATAAAGTATGATACATTGACCTTGGAACTTGACCCTTGACCTTCCCACTCACCCCACACCCTCCCCCATACCTCCAACCTGGCCGAAACCTGCACCCCTCTTCCTCATCTCTTTTCTTTGCATTTTTCTTCATTTTCCTTCAAGAAAATACATTAAAATCCATGAATTAATTCCAAAAATCCAAAGAAAATCCTTATGCTATCATTATCCTTAGCCATTCTTGCTTGAATCTTGGAGCTAGGAAGCCATTCTTTGGAGCAAACTTTCTTGCTTGATCTATTGATCAAGAGGTATAAATTCTATCTTGTTAAATTTCTTGTTTAAGTGCTTATGTGTTATGGGTTAGTGTTAATTTAGTGTAGTTTTATCTAGTTTTCTTAGATTTTTGTTAGAAAATTCTAACTAGGGTTTGAAAGCCATAAATAGTTAAATTAAGTTATTTTATAGTTAATCTAGTTGTTAATGACTAATCTATATAGTTACCTTGTTGATATAGTTTTCAATTTTGCTAAATTAGTTAATTTTAGAAGGGTGGAATTGTTGTTTTGAAATTTCAAGAGGGGGTTATGTATGGAAAGTGATATTTGAAGCTTGATTAGTGAGTTGATTAAACCTAATTTGTGTTGATTAAACCTAAATTGCTATCTAGTGTTTTGCTAACCTTAAGCTAAGTGGTTAATTTGCTTATTAGGCTAAATTATAGTGTTAAAGTAAGGATTTCTTAAAATAGTTTGAGTTATGTTTGCTATTTATAAAAATCAAGAGAAGGTTTTGTTATGTAAATTAAGTTTTTTTAAGCTTAGTTAATGGTTTAGAATTGGTGTTTTGGCTAACTTTTTGGTTAGTTTGGAATGTTGGCGTTGGGTAGTGTTGACTTTGTCGCTATATTGTCGATGTTTGCATCAAATTGCAATTTCTGCTTACTAGATTTTTATAGAAGTTATGTGATGAGTTAATTGTGGCATCTTGATGATTTTGTTGGCTTGTCCTACGACTTTTAGGATGCGTGAGTGCGGTTTTTGGGTAGTCGGGTTTTAGTTTTGCCGGGTGACCCAAAATCGGCGTTTTTGGCAGTTTTTGCGATTTTCGCGTGTGTCCGCGCACTTTGTGCACGTTGTACCCAGTTAGCGAACTTTAGTAGTTTCGTTGGGGTTTTGCGTCGTTCTTGATACGTAACCTTATGTTTGGTATTGATGTAAATTCCAGGTTCGGTCGCGGAGACGTCAGACGCGGCGCGAAAGGGAAAGGCAGTGATTGGACACAGCTAGCCAGGGATCCCGGTGAGTAGATTTAACATCTACGGGGGACGATCGTCTGGATGGCGCAAGTCGCCCGATAGATTTAGTAAACTGGAAAATAGTAAATTGGATAATCACTTGTGTCATTAGAATAATAATACGGGCATGATAATTGCTGCAATTAGATCGATAGGTTATACCCATATACGCAAACTCAATTGTAGGACACATGCACCATTACCAGGTTTTTATATGCAGCACGAGCACTATTCATGTTTACACACACACCCTGGTAATTGCCATGCCACCACACTTGATAACCTTTAAATTAAACCTTTTACTAATTGATACTTAAATTGTGTTATTTCCTTAAAATGAAACCCTAGGATTGCTATTCATGTGCATGTACTTCATCATATTCATTGTTCATGCTTAATACATTAATCACACATCGCAACTTGATTATTGATATCATACGCATTCATTAGCATTGATATATGCACTTATGAGGATTTCTTGAGATTTTATGATATTGCTGGATTTCGGGGGAAAGCCGCAAAATTTCCAAACTTGTGATATTTTTAAAACATGTAAATTGCGGTTTTCTAGTGATGTAAGTGTCGTCCACCATGAGTTTGCTGTGGCTTTGGAAATCCGTGTCGAGGAGTGGAGGAACCGGCACGGGTACATGGTGGGCCCGGTAAGGTACCCCGGGGCAAGAGGAATGTGGTGATGACGTTGAGCCTGGCAGGGGACGGATTACCTACCGGTGACTGTTTGGGACGGCGGATATCCAGAGGATACCGACCGTGGCCGCTAGATGATGAGATATTGATATTTGAGATGGGTCAGCCGGACGGCTGAGGCCAGAGATACATTATGAGATTTGAGACAGCTTTTGGGGTGTCGTTGCTGGACACCGATTTTCGTCGATTCATTGACATTTGCGGGCATTCTAAAAAGAGTTTCAAAAACAAAAAGAGATAAGATATTTTATATATATACCTATTGAGACCTCAGATTTTCATGTTGCATACATATTGGCACACTGATATTGTATACACACCTGCTAGTGCATCCAGTCATACCTGTATTTTAGATGCTAGGATGCTTGTGTGCATGCATACGATAGCCTTTGTAGATGTTATTTATTACTCACGAGTTGGCAACTCACCCCCGTTGTGCCACAGTCTTTTGCAGGTCCGCTCCGTCAGTTCAGTAGCGGCGGGCGCACTTGTCTTTTGTCTCTTTTGCCTGAGCTCGAGATTTGCTCATAGGTGGGTTATGTTTTTTTTTTGTACCACCTTGTATATTCTTGTATCTAGTATACTCCATCTACTGTTCTACCAGATATTTGTATATTGACCTAGAGATGAGACTGTGAGGTTTGTGGATTTTATACTGTATTTGGGGTCGAGCTCACTTGAGCCGACATGCTACTTTTTCATGCTTCCTTATGCTTTATTATGCTTTATTATGCTTGTTGTCATTTACATTGCGTGGGATTTGTGACCGCCGTATGGCGAAGAGCTAGCTCCCGCTTGGGGATGCCCTATTTTGTGGATTCATGTATATATTTTGTTGTACCCATTTTTGGGGGTCAGTATTTACAAAGGAGACTCTGCCGAAATTTTCGGGAAAATTTGTATTGTTTTTAAAAAGTGTTTTGCATGACTTATTTGATAACTCGCTTTCAATTGATTGGGTTTTCTTCACTCTTTTGCTTCATCGGTTTTGTTTTCTGGGCTTTGGCTTACTTGTTTTACGGACGCCTTTAGACGTTTCGTAAACTTAAGTGCCAGTCACGTTCCGTACCCTGCGGGTCGTGACAAGATCACAGATGAATACATTGGATATACTAGGAATCCGCAATCCGTTCGTGCCTGCAACGAAAAACGGATTACACGGTCGCGGTGAATAGCCAATACCCCACCCAAGACCCCTACGGGTGCGGCAAACTACCCGCCAAGTACTCGGCAGTTTGTGCACCCCTCCATGGGTCTATCCTAGAAGCAAAAACAGTAAAAAGAATTATACAATGACGGCTACAACCCCGACCCGGTTGTGCGGCCAAACAAATAATAATATTACATCAATTTACATGTTACAAATGAATGAAAGAAAAACAAAAGCTCATCTCACATCCACCCCGGCTATTCACCCGCGACAGTCCAACACATTCATATACACATTCCAATATCAAACACAGATCACAGAGATGTATAACCCCGACTAATCGACTTATAGCGATTAGCCGACGTTCAAAACATTCAAACATCACAGATATAACCAATATAGTCCAAGTGTAGTGAAGTTCGGAAAAAATACGGAATTATAGGCCCCCAAAAACAAATTTCTATTCTGGAAAATCTGGGCACATATAATATATCTTAAAAATCCTAAAACCCTACCAGAAGAACACTGCACAAATCCCGATCACGAGAGGACCCCAAACGGCGGCGATTCCGCGGCAAATGCCTACCTCATGCCGCGGAACCGCGGCGGTTTGAAAGAATCAGGGGATCGTTTTTCTTGGGTGTTCACACAAAACCCTGAGCCGAATTTAGGTGTATAACAAATCTTGTTTTGACCAGAAAAAAATTTAACAGAAACTAGGGTTTTGTAAAAGTTTGGTTTTTGGATTTTTCGGTTCCGAACTTCGTTACACTTCACTACCAAACTAGTTTAAGTTTAGTTAGGCTCTGATACCACTGTAAGTCAACGTTGCGACCTATGGTACTTACGGGGAGGCGGAAACGGTATAAAAATCAAATTTTTAGCGCATGGGGCAACATGGACTAACAAAGTCGGGATCTTTTCTAAACTAAACTAGCAAACATGCAAAGGAGAGTTAACTACTCGGCAAAGTGGTTATACCTAACTTGAACTCCTTCTTCTTGAAACCTAGTAGAGGTTGATGGTTCTCTTCTCGTCGCCTTCTTCCGTCGAAGATGGATCCACCTGAGGGTTCAACCTTCGGGCTCTTTCTCGAACTTGGAGAGAACTAGAATCTTCGGTTTGCTAAACCTTTGATCCTAGAGTGAGTAGAGAGTGTCTTTGGGGTGTTTTTCTTTTAAGGAGAGGGATTCTCAACACATGAGAAGGATTCTCCTTTAGCTAGAGGAAGAAGAAGATGAAGTGAGGAGAGAGAAGCTAAATGATAGAATGAGCTCTTTTCTTTTTGCAACCATAACAAAAAGCAAAAGAATTATCAAATTAATAATAATAATGAAAATGAAAAGGTTGAAGGAAGGTTTAGGAATGACCATTATCATTTCAAACATTAAATGAATCTGCTAGAATCAAAGAGCATCTTTCTTTTGTAATGATGATGGTCAAAACTTCAACCATGGTCAACAAGTCAACCATGGTCAACAAGTCAACAAAAAAACCAACCATGACACAATTTCATTTTATTAATATTATTAATTGATATAACATAAATCCATTAGGGTTTGGAAAAAGACGACTGTCAACTGTGCATACGCACCCGTTCCGAAACCCTAATGAAAGTCCTCTTCTTCCTCCTCAAATAACTGTGCATACACACCTGCATTCTTGTTCCGAGGAACATGAATACTGAGAGATAAAAGCAACCCCAAAACATATACCAGTATCTGACTCAAACCAGAGCCAGCTAGTAATATCCGTCCGGACTCCAAACGTGCACAAGTGCGCGGATGAGAACGAACCCTGTCGCAAAACCTTGCGACCTCTACTCTGTTTTGCCCAGAGGCGAATACCCTCTGTGTGGGACTCTAAAGACTCGACACTACGCTGGCAGTGGGTTTAACCACAGACCGCAAGCGGCACTAGCTGTGCGTAATGGTCCCCAGGTAGATGTCGACAAGAAGGCTGACGAGGTGAAACCCCATCTGAACTCCTACTGAGTCTGAATGTGACAGTCTCCGTACAGTCCGGTCTGTTCGTCTAATACATCGCATGTCGGGCCTAGGGGGCGGTAAAACGTCAGTCCCCTAATAGCGGTACAAGTCGTGTCGGAGTGAAGCCCAAAACACCCTGAGATAACACTGGAAGCCTACCAGTATATCTCGCTTGCCCTGGCCAGGGACTACTCGTGTAATGGCTCTCCTAGACACAGCGCGATGTCAACCCCCAATACCGGGAGAGACGAATCCTGTCTAACCGTCACTGCCTCCAAGTGCTTCGGGACTGCACCCAACCACCACCTGTTTGCACGACTCCTTTGAGCCGTGGTAAGGTAGTGATCAAAGTGCATGGGAACACACTCGAGGCGAAGTGCCAGTGTCAAGTCAGCGGACTAAGCTGTACTCATGTCACCTGGGAACTGATAACTGACGATAGGTATAATACCAACCTGTCAGTTCCCGACGAGTCCTGTCCAGTGTACTCGTAACCCAACGAGCACCCGTATACTATCTCCAGTACGACGTACTGATGGCTGTGGGACAGACCATCTCCCACACTGGGATGAGAAGCGCATACGCTAGTCTACTCCGGAGTATCGATGCCCTGTCTCGATAGTCCTTCGACCAGGGACCTGTATAAGGATGTGCTTATAGATTACCCAGCCCCCACTAGTGTGACTGCCATCACAACGCTGGTAATCAAGCAAAGATCCTAAGGGCTCCACTAATGCGTACAAGTGATATACTAAAATAAACACAAGTACACATTGAAGTAGAAACAAACCAAGTAGCATACTACTATATTGAGCAAGATTGTTTATACAAGGTGAATATCCCAAGCTTCCATTAAGTAATATACAAACTAGTATGATACAGTAATGGCCTCTAGGGCATATACACTAACATGAGTGAGTGTTTAAGTGAGTCGAAAGCTGTCTCGCAGTCCGAGTCAAAATGGAAGGTAGTATCCTTGGCCAGGAGAAGAGTTAAAGGTATAGCAATTTTTCTAAAGTCCTTAATGAATCTCCTATAAAAGCCCGTGTGGCCAAGGAAAGATCGAATATCTTTGATGCTTTTGGGATGAGGGAGGTTTTGAATTACATCTATCTTAGCTCTGTCAACCTCGATGCCTTTCTGTGAAATAACATGTCCAAGAACAATTCCTTCTTGGACCATAAATGGCATTTTTCCCAGTTCAAAGTCAAGTTCTTCTCTTTGCAACGAGTAAGAACAGCGTCAAGATTCGATAGGCAATCAGAAAAAGAGTCTCAAAAAATCGAGAAATCGTCCATAAAGATCTCCTGAAAATTCTCTACCATATCAGAGAATATCCCCATCATACACCGCTGAAAGGTAGCGGGAGCATTGCATAGCCCAAAGGGCATGCGACTGTAAGCAAAGGTACCAAAAGGACAAGTAAAAGTGGTTTAATCTTGATCCTTTTTGGCGATGGGGACCTGATTATAGCCTGAGTATCCGTCCATAATGTAGGGTTCCTAGGCACTCTAGTGAGGTCTCACAAGGCATCGAACATGCCAATTTCAAAAATTAACGGTGCCGAGAGACCCGACTACGGATCGTTTGCTAGATTTCTAGGCGAAAAGATAACTAGTTAACAACTTAACTATAAAGAATACAGAAATACAACCTTTGTAGATCCGGTGCTCCACCTCCATAGCTCCGCAACGAAGTCCCCTCGCTGTCCATATGAGTTCCCGGGCTCTAGCGTCGGCTTCGTCGGAGAATGGGCAAGCTAGGTCGTCGATGTCCATGCCGAAGATGATCTACGTCGAGGCATCGCTAAATCAAGCTCCGACTTCACCAAGTCAAGAAACTTGTGAAGAAAACACACTCTACTACTTGGCAAGAGGTAGAGGATGAAGAAATAGGAAGTGGGTAGACTTTAGATTTGGATTTCTCACTCTTTATCATCAATCACCATTGATGACCTAAGGTTTTCTTCATGTGTTGAAGTGAAGTAGAATATGATAAGTAGAATATGATAAGTATTATGATAAGATTTAAAGAATAAATAATAATCCATTCTTATCATAATTCTCACCATGGTTAGGTGTAGAGAATTAACTTGAGTTAATAGAATTGGTTAGGGTTAAGCATGAGACAAAATGGTGACTTAGTCAAAAGTTCATGAAGCTTCATGAAATAAAACAAAAGAAAGCCACCATTCTATTTTATGCAATTTATTTTCCAAAAATAAAAACAAATGAATAAATGAATAATCAAATAAAAACCCTAACCATTTCTTTAACCAATGTTTAATTCTTTACACAAACCCTAATTTGCATGCATCATCAAATATGATACAAACAAGTGCACAAAATCATATCGCATATGCAATGCGCACATCCGAGCGAGAAAATCCATTTAAAGTAAACCAATACTAGTTAATGCAAAGTAATATATCAAATATATAATTATGCATTAAATCATTAAATCAACACTTGATTCAATGATCCGGTCATGTCGCACACAACCGACTAGTATACAATGTATCGGCTTATCGAATCAACGCTTGAATCGATAACTAGGTTATATCGCATACAACCATTCGACACATTGATCGCGAGAATGAAATACGGTATCACATACTCGCATTATTCTCGGTCCCGCACATATCTCATATGCGCTCCTATTTCGTTTCGCTTGAGCCAGGAAACCTCTGTGTAGGACTCTAAAGACTCGTCAATACGCCGGCAGCAGGTGATGATCATATCAAGCACCCACAAGCCGTAAGCGGTCTGCTAAACGTAACGGCCACCCGGGTATTGAGCGATCAGAAGATCGACGAGCAAGCCCGCTCACACTCCAGTGAATCCAACCAGTAACACTACCGTACAGTCCGGTCTGATCGTCTGATATGTCGCATATCTTGCCTAGGGGTGGTAAACGTCAGACCCCAATAGCTCGATAAGTCGTCTCGATATGAGGTCTATAACAATTCGAGAAACTACTGGTAACACTTACCAGTAAATCTCAGCAACCCTGGCCAGGGATTTCCTGTTATAGCCAATCGAACACAGCACAACATCAACCCCCTATACCGGGAGAGACGAATCCCCTCGTATCGCTCATTGCCTCCATGTGACTCGGGACTGTACCCAAAAACCACCATTTTGCACGCCCTCTTAGACGTGGTAAGATGGAAATCAAAGCACAGTGGGAACCACACAAGACTCTATGACGATCTCGGGTCAACAGACTACTCTGTACCAGTGTCACCAGAGAACTGCCATCTGACGTGAGGTATAATACCATCTGGGAGTTCTCGGCGAGTCCGTCCAGTGTACCCAGTCTCTACTGAGCACCCGTATATCATCTCCGATGTCAAACACCCGATGTCAAACACCAATGGATATGGGATCATCCATCGCCCATCTATATGGGTCGAGAAGGTACACGCTAGTCTACTCTGGTATATCGATGCCCCGTCTCGATACACCCACGACTAGGGTCTTTCAAGGATGTACTTATGGACTACCATGTCCCCACTAGTATGATCCGCATCATAGTCCAGGTAGTCAAGTACACATCCTAAGGGCTTTACCAACATGTAACAGAGAGACAATCAATGTACACGTTAAGGTAAAGAGTAACCAGATAGCATACTATCATGTCGAGCAAGAAAGTCCTCCCTATATATGTCCCAGCATCCACTACAATATACATCCAATGTACAGTAATGGCCTCTAGGGCATACATATAACTAACAATCTCCCACTTGCACTAGGGCCATCTGTAGCAGTGGTTGTAGTATCTCATACTCAACCATCCCTTAAAAGTCTCTCTCTGGGAATAGGCCTTCGTGAGTGGATCCGCTGCGTTATCCTCTAAGTCTGCTCTCCTTTCCTCGATCACCCTGGAGATCAACCATCTCCATGATCAGGTGATACTGCCTTAGAATAAGTCTGGATCACTGATAGGACCGGCGTTCCTCGGCATAAGCCACAACTCCATTGTCTCACAATGGTAGGAACGTAGTTCATCTCATGAACTAATATACACCCAAACATCCTCTTTGGTAGCATCTTAAGTAGCGATGTATCCTGCCTTTATCGTCTAGTATGTCACGGTATCTAGCTTGGAACTCTTCCAACATACCGTCCCTTTACTGAGGGTAAAGACAATGCCTGCGACTGACATTCAGTCGTCTTTATCACCCTGGAACACTTTCAGTGATTCTCTCCAGGATCGATTGATACCATCTCACTACAACTAGTGAGTATCCTAATATCCAATTAAATCTATCTCATAGATCCAAAACTCAGGATTTAGGAGGTATCATTTTGATCCTACACGGAGAATCTTTGTGATAAACGGAGATTGATCGAGCGTAGCATAAGAAACTCCTTTCTTATCAAGAGTATGTCATCCACGTACTCTACGAGGATCACCACCATACTCCCTACTACCTTTTTGTATATACAAGGTTCATCTACCATTTTGATGATGTCAACTTCCTTGACTAATCCATCAAAACAGATGTTCCAACTCCGCGATGCCTGCTTTATCCTATAAAGCATCTTGCACACGTTTCCGCTGCTCCCTCTGTCTACGAAGCCCTCTGGCTGTGTACTTACAGACGTTCACTTCTAAACCATCATTTAGAAAAGATGTCATGGCACCCAACCGCCAGATATCGTAGTCATGGTATGTAGCCGTGGCAAGTAGGATCTGGATGGACTTAAGCATAGGTACTGGAAAAGGTTTCATCATTATCCACGCCTGGTCAATGACGAAAACCTTTAACTAGTCTAGCTTTGAAAGTCTCAACTTTTCCATGTACACCAAGTAATCTTCTCAATATATACTTGCTCCTGATGGGGATTTAACCCTTCAGATATAGCAACCAAAGTCCATACTTTGTTGGTGTATAAGGATTCCATCTCAGATCGCTAAACATCCAGCCATTCTTACAGAGTCTTACTCCTGATAGCCAGCTCGAAACTAGTTGGGTCATCATCTCATGATGCAATCCTCGCTCCCACTGTCATAGAGAAACCGAAGTATCTCTCAGGTGGGTGAGGAACCCTACTAGATCGGCGGAGAGGCCGAGGTTCGTTGGAATCTACTGAATCCTTTGGTTCTACCAAATCATCTGCTGTAGTTTGTATAGCTGGAACCTTTCCAGTTCTACATAACTGACGTTGCCTCGAGCTTGTCCGGATTTTGCTTTTAGACATAGGCCGGACAACCCCAAATCTTAACTAACTTAAGATATGGGCTCTTCCCTTTCCATATCACATATGAAATGGTAGCCTGTGATTTGATTCGAACCGTAATTCAATAGGTATGCAACTTCATAAGTGCATAACTCCCAAAAAGGAAATAGGTAACTCAGTAGTACTCATCATAGAACACACCATATCGAATAGGGTGCAATTGCTCCGCCCCGACATACCATCGTGCAATGGTGTATACGGAGGAGTAATGCTGAGAGAGAATCTCATTCTCCTTTAGAATAGTCCAGGATTTCCGTGCTCAAGTATTCTCCTCCTTGATCTCATCAAAGGACATAATACTTATACCCGTATTTTGGTTCTCTACTTCTAACTTATATTCTGTGAATATCTTAAAAGGTTCGGACTTGTGTTTCAACAGGAACATAGGTCTGAATCTCGAAAGATTATCAGAGAATGTAATGAAGTAAAAAGAACCGGTCTTGGTATGTGTAGACAGGGGACCTAACATACATCAACATGTATCATCCCAAGAGTTCACTAACTCTTTCTTTGTTTCCTATAAACAGAGCTATGGTCATTTTTTCTTTGTGACATGACTGGCGAGTTTCACAAGATGTAAATTCAAACTGATTTAAATATGCATCTAAATGTAACTCCAGCTAGTCGGGTCACATTGATATGACCTAGTCTACAATACCTCAAGAAGGATCCGTTCATTTCTGAACTCTTCCTCTTGTATGTGTTCCATATACTAAGAACTGTAGTTTGATTTAAAACATCAATGCTTTTAGATAACGTGCCTGAACCGATCAACTTTTGATAAAGGAAATGTTCAAAACATTATCCAACAATACAAAATTTTATCATTTCTTTACAAATAAAGAGACTGATATGATTTTGTATATCAGATTCGGTATTTAATAACATTCGTTCAGAATCAATGTATTAGTAATACAGGGTGACAGTGACCGACAGACTTGGCTGCAACACTTGCCCCGTTTTCTGCCTCATGAAACTTATCACCCGTTCTCAGTTTTTCTACCCTTTTGTAGCCCTATGTAACAGATTACATATCTGGGATCCTGATCCGATATCATATACCAAGGATGCAGAGGATACTGAGAAACAGTTCTGTATAATGAACACACCCGAAGATGATGCATCAGCATGCACTCTCTTCGTTTGGGCGGCACGGGAAATCTGGTATTCCCCAATTTCCTGCTCTGTCTTATAATAATTATAAGTTGGAGTGGGACCAACGTTCCCCAGCTCAGTATAACAAGCGGGTTCGGTCAATAATCCGTATTATTATCTTGATTAAGGCGTGACATGGTCGCTACCAGGAGAGAGACAGAAGAAAACACTCAGCGTGCGCTCTTGCAAGAATAGATTGGTTATTATTTTATCTAATCAGGATGGCTCCCACTGCTTTTTATCAAATCTTCCTTCAAACCCTAAAAGGAAAGACTAGCCGGGATTAATTACACACTACAAGTTCGCCAATCTTTCAGCCAGGCCAGTGTCGGTACTTTGAGGGAGGTCCCCCGTGCTTTCGTACGAACCTAATTAATGTAAACCTCGTTTTCCCAGAGGCGTAACCTCGTTAACACCTTTCTAGACACCTACTTGATCGGCTAATTGTAATGTGTAAAACTCTCCCAGGAGTAACTCTTACTCGCAGCGGGTATCGGGATCCAACTATCTCATAGAAGGTATGCAATCTCATTGCAAATTTCAACACTTGAAATTCCCGATAATATTTTTCCCCTAACGTGCTATGACCTTGACGAAAGCCAACAAATCATAGCCCGCTAGTCAAGTTCAACCCGTACATTTCTTGATCGAATTAAACCCACCCGCACGACCCTTGACGAAAGCCAACAAAGCCACACGACTACCCTAATCCAATCGCATCGTATGCTAGCAGATAAGCAGCATATAGCTACCGCACACTGCACCTTGACGAAAGCCAACAAATGCAGCACGAATACTCTATACTACTTATCTGAAATGACGGAGGGCTACGACAGGTTTTTCTGAAAACCTATTGCGTAATGAACTTGATATCGTTGTAGGATCCAATGAATTTTGAAATGGAGTGTTTTTGAGGCTTTTCAAGTTTTGCTAAAGGAGTCACTCCCGGTGAAGGGATCGTCGGTCCTTTCCTCGTCGAATGAGGTGCGGGATACATCATATATATCACTGTGCAAAGCAAAACTCTTAAAAGCAATCAAAAGACAAACCGAGTGTGTAGCATCTGCCAGTTATTGCCAAAGGAGTCACTCCCGGTGAAGGGATCTCGGTCCTTTCCTTATCGAATAAGGTGCAGGATATATCATATATATCACTGTGCAAAGCAAGAACTGTAGCTACCTGTTTTATTTTGAAATTCGATTCTACAACATCTTAGGTTTCTTTTATTTCATTAATCTTATTAATGAAGTCCCATCATTTAAGTACCTAAACATCACAGATAAATACGACGTACACTTATGCCATCCGCATTCGCCTCGATGTCCCCTCGTGCACCGTTAGGTTAGGTAACTAACGGCAGAGCAGGGCAGGGCTAGCACGGGTGTAAAACATAAGTAACGTCTATATAATATATCATATATACTATATACTGTATCTATCACAGAACATCACATGATCACATCACAGATATCGCAGCAGAAGAAACATATGAAATATTGGATATACTAGGACGTCCGTGTTTTCAATACGAGCCTGTATAAAACACGGATTCCACGGTCGTGATGAATAGCCAAACCCACACCCCTAGACCCCTACGAGAGCGGCAAGCAACCCTACCAATTCTAGAGTTAGGAGACCCGGACTCGACTCCTCGAGTTGGTCTCCCACTGGACTCCAGAACCCGGTTACTTGTGCCCTCCTCCTTGGGTCTATCCTAGTACAGAAAAGTAAATAATATACAACGGGTGACAACTTCCGCAACCTGGAAGCGCCCCAATAAAAGAATATTAAATACAAGTTTTTACATGAATGAAAATGAAAAACACTCATCTCACATAAAAACCCCCGGCTATTCAAATACGACGATCCTATATAACATATCCAGCAACACATAACATCACATGTCATCAACGTAAGTAAATATGCGCATCCCAATTGTCGTTGACATATAGCAACGAAACCGGCGATATCACATATTACACTTACGGTCACAGAAAAGAAAGCGTAAAACTACAACAGTTGGAATCCGCAACCTCCTCAGACATCGCATGCCTGACCAAATGAATTTCTTAGACATCGCATGCCTAACAATTATAAACCCCGCATTTTAGTCTCAAATTCGAAAACTCTTTTCAATATGAAGTCGGGCAATTCAACAGGATTCCCGACATCCTGATCGAGTACTCGTCGCAAACTTCAGTAGGCGGCCGCACCCCTGATACTGTCGACGAAGTGCACCAAGGCGGAACACCGCTACCGCGAGCACCCAAACGGATGCTTTCGGCGACGGGGTTCTCCTACAGTCACTTGGTCGGGGCTATGGAGTGAGGCTGTCTATCAAGTTTACCCGGCGAGTATCCGCGTACGCTACGTGATTGCGACGGACTTTTGATCACATCAAAATTCCGTGGCAACCAATCAAGTGAGACTAAACTGCTATGTTTATAACATTCATTTCGTTATCTCATAACTTATTGTGAATTCCAAGTATTGTATCCCATTCCAGATAAACAGAAAATGTTAAACTTTTCGATCGAACAGTCAAACACCCAAGTTTTCCCGATACAGCTCAACACATGAAATAAGTCTAACAACATTCAGTTCGTGCCTCAGTACCAATGGTCCAGCCGTAGAAGGGTCAAGCCAACGCCTCACATGTGGCACGCCGTACTGCCCCCAAACCCGAAGGTTCAAAGGACAGTTCAAGACGGTCACATAATCGTGTTAAGGTTTGTTGCTTCTAGAGGGACCATCGCGTTACTTGCACTACTTAGAACGTCGTTAAACTACGGAAAAATCGAACACTTGGAAATTTCCCGACAGGGGAAAAATTGGGTATTTGTATCCGGTCGAACTTTTTAACATATTCTAAAAATTTATCCGGAAAGCCACACAGACAAAATTTGATACTCCGATCGAAATACCGAATCCCCAAAACAACTCCAGAAAATTCAACTCTTGAAAAATTATTACAAATTTCCAGAAGACTCAGCACTATAGGACAAGAATTACTGTGCAAGCCACGTTGTGTAACTCCACAAAGTGGCCGCGGAACCGCCGCGAATCCCATGGTGGGGGCCGCGGTTCCGCGCCTTCTTTGTGGAGTTATCAACACGTGCTTCACAGTAACTCACACAATTACCTGCAGAATTTTTTTGGAATTTTTAATCTGGAAAAATCCACGTTTTCAGAAAAAGTACAGAGAGCAATTTGTAATAGGGTTTCGGGTTCGTTCGGAATTCAAAATCCGTCTAGACTTCGCCTAAGGCTCTAGCTAGGCTCTGATACCACTGTAGGGTTCCTAGGCACTCTAGTGAGGTCTCACAAGGCATCGAACATGCCAATTTCAAAAATTAACGGTGCCGAGAGACCCGACTACGGATCGTTTGCTAGATTTCTAGGCGAAAAGATAACTAGTTAACAACTTAACCATAAAGAATACGGAAATACAACCTTTGTAGATCCGGTGCTCCACCTCCATAGCTCCGCAACGAAGTCCCCTCGCTGTCCATATGAGTTCCCGGGCTCTAGCATCGGCTTCGTCGGAGAATGGGCAAGCTAGGTCGTCGATGTCCATGCCGAAGATGATCTACGTCGAGGCATCGCTAAATCAAGCTCCGACTTCACCAAGTCAAGAAACTTGTGAAGAAAACACACTCTACTACTTGGCAAGAGGTAGAGGATGAAGAAATAGGAAGTGGGTAGACTTTAGATTTGGATTTCTCACTCTTTATCATCAATCACCATTGATGACCTAAGGTTTTCTTCATGTGTTGAAGTGAAGAAGAAGATGAAGTAGAATATGATAAGTATTATGATAAGATTTAAAGAATAAATAAAAATCCATTCTTATCATAATTCTCACCATGGTTAGGTGTAGAGAATTAACTTGAGTTAATAGAATTGGTTAGGGTTAAGCATGAGACAAAATGGTGACTTAGTCAAAAGTTCATGAAGCTTCATGAAAGAAAACAAAAGAAAGCCACCATTCTATTTTATGCAATTTATTTTCCAAAAATAAAAACAAATGAATAAATGAATAATCAAATAAAAACCCTAACCATTTCTTTAACCAAGGTTTAATTCTTTACACAAACCCTAATTTGCATGCATCATCAAATATGATACAAACAAGTGCACAAAATCATATCGCATATGCAATGCGCACATCCGAGCGAGAAAATCCATTTAAAGTAAACCAATACTAGTTAATGCAAAGTAATATATCAAATATATAATTATGCATTAAATCATTAAATCAACACTTGATTCAATGATCCGGTCATGTCGCACACAACCGATTAGTATACAATGTATCGGCTTATCGAATCAACGCTTGAATCGATAACTAGGTTATATCGCATACAACCATTCGACACATTGATCGCGAGAATGAAATACGGTATCACATACTCGCATTATTCTCGGTCCCGCACATATCTCATATGCGCTCCTATTTCGTTTCGCTTGAGCCAGGAAACCTCTGTGTAGGACTCTAAAGACTCGTCAATACGCCGGCAGCAGGTGATGATCATATCAAGCACCCACAAGCCGCAAGCGGTCTGCTAAACGTAACGGCCACCCGGGTATTGAGCGATCAGAAGATCGACGAGCAAGCCCGCTCACACTCCAGTGAATCCAACCAGTAACACTACCGTATAGTCCGGTCTGATCGTCTGATATGTCGCATATCTTGCCTAGGGGTGGTAAACGTCAGACCCCAATAGCTCGATAAGTCGTGTCGATATGAGGTCTATAACAATTCGAGAAACTACTGGTAACACTTACCAGTAAATCTCAGCAACCCTGGCCAGGGATTTCCTGTTATAGCCAATCGAACACAGCACAACATCAACCCCCTATACCGGGAGAGACGAATCCCCTCGTATCGCTCATTGCCTCCATGTGACTCGGGACTGTACCCAAAAACTACCGTTTTGCACGCCCTCTTAGACGTGGTAAGATGGAAATCAAAGCACAGTGGGAACCACACAAGACTCTATGACGATCTCGGGTCAACAGACTACTCTGTACCAATGTCACCAGAGAACTGCCATCTGACGTGAGGTATAATACCATCTGGGAGTTCTCGGCGAGTCCGTCCAGTGTACCCAGTCTCTACTGAGCACCCGTATATCATCTCCGATGTCAAACACCCGATGTCAAACACCAATGGATATGGGATCATCCATCGCCCATCTATATGGGTCGAGAAGGTACACGCTAGTCTACTCTGGTATATCGATGCCCCGTCTCGATACACCCACGACTAGGGACTTTCAAGGATGTACTTATGGACTACCATGTCCCCACTAGTATGATCCGCATCATAGTCCAGGTAGTCAAGTACACATCCTAAGGGCTTTACCAACATGTAACAGAGAGACAATCAATGTACACGTTAAGGTAAAGAGTAACCAGATAGCATACTATCATGTCGAGTAAGAAAGCCCTCCCTATATATGTCCCAGTATCCACTACAATATACATCCAATGTACAGTAATGGCCTCTAGGGCATACATATAACTAACACATAAAACAATAATACTCTCGTCCCGCTAAGCGTTCCAGCATTTGATCAATGAATGGTAGAGGAAAGTGGTCTTTCCTCGTGGCAGCATTGAGTTTTCTATAATCGATACATACACGCCACCCAGTTTGGGTGCGTGTCTGAATCAACTCATTCGCCTCATTGGTTATAACAGTGATGCCGGATTTCTTTGGAACGACATGTATAGGACTCACCCATTGGCTATCGGAGATGGGGTATATAATACCATTATCTAAGCATTTGACGATCTCTTTCATGACCGCTTCCTTCATGAAGGGATTCAACCGTCTCTGTGGTTCTCGGGTTGGTCTGGCATCATCCATCACATGTATATGATGTTCAACTATCAAGGGACTAATCCCTTTGATGTCCGCCATACTCCAACCAAACGCCTCTTTGTTTGATCTCAATACCGATAAAAGTGCATTCTCTTGCTCTAATGCTAGAGAAGCGGATATGATAACCGGTAAAGACTCCTTCTCACCTAAATAAGCATATTTCAGATGAGACGGTAAAATTTTGAGATCTAATTCGGGCGGAGAAATGATAGAAGGAGGGATCATTGAGTGATTTTTGGATTTACAAAGAAGCTCAGAGCCTGTGAAAGATACAGACTCGGGTGGAGAAAAGTCAGGAGTGCAGGACTCAAGTGTAGAAAAAGTGTCCTCACTAAGATCTTGTGTGAAATCAAACAGAGATGTGGTAATGTCGTCGAGATCAGAAAAGCAAAGTTCCTCAGCTCCACAACTATCGGGAGCGATCTCATGGACAGAGCACACATCTAAAATATGAGCAAAGGGTTCTGATGGCTGACTTCCAACTTTGTAGATGTTTAGTTCAATGGTCATATTTCCAAATGATAAGTTCATTGAACCATTTCTACAATTTATAACAGCGTTGGAAGTGGCAAGGAAAGGACGACCCAGAATCACCGGAATTAGGCCCCGAGGGTTTGCTACAGGCTGTGTGTCAAGTACAATGAAGTCTACAGGGAAAACAAATTCCCCGACCTTTATCAACACATCCTCTAATTCACCCCTTGGTTTGGTGATTGAACGGTCTGCCATCTAGAGAGTGCAGTGAGCAGGTTTCAGCTCTCCAATCCCTAGTTGCTCATATACAGAATATGGAAGTAGGTTAACAATTGCGCCAAGGTCTAAAAGAGCACGATTTATGTTTTTACCCCCAATAGAAATCGATATTGTAGGACATCCTGGGTCCTTTCGTTTCTTTGGTAGCTGTGGAATAAAAGCAGTGCTGATATTATTAGCCATGAAGACCTTCTTTGGCACCTGAGTCTTCCTCTTCCTAGTGCACAAGTCCTTAAGAATTTTCGCATAAGCGAGGACTTGTTGAATTGCATTTAGGAGAGGGATATTGATGTTAACCTGTTTGAACATTTCCATAATTTTCTCCATATGAGGACTCGTTCTATTACCCCTTAATCGATTCGGGTAAGGAGCTTTCGCAATAAGCGCAGGGTCCATCATAGGAGAAGGAAGAGGGGGTAGACGAGATCCCAAAAGAGGTGTGGGGACCGTCTGTGGAGAACTATATGGGTTGGGTTGAGGTGTTGAGCCTAATGGGAAATGGAGAATAGGCTCGCCAGAAGGTGGTGTGGTAGAAGAAGGATCAAAAGGAGAAGTGTGTGTGTGTGGAAAGGTCTCAGCCGGGGTGTTGATATGATTTCCAATATCATCAATACCTTCCCCGACATGATTGTTCAGCACTCTTCCCGATCTCAACGTTGTGATGGCATTTACATTGTAATGCCCAGGATTCTGTAGGGGTTGAGAGGGAAGTTTCCCTTTTTCTCTCGCACTCATTTCGGCTTTAAGGCGTGCGATTTCAGCTTCCATCGATCTGATACTCTCAGCTTGAGACGCTGAGTTTTTCTTTATCTCACTGACGGAAGATCTAACCTCGGTCGAAACCTCTATGAAATTTGATAAAAGTGATTTCATGGTTTGAGTGAATTGAGAGAATTCGTCAGAACATGACGACTGCATAGGATTAGACTGTGCAGGATTGTTGACCTGATTTTGGAAGTTTTGTGACTGGTAGGGGTGCTGAGTGAGTTGAAGGGGTTGCTGTTGTGGTGGAGGAAGAGCCCTTTGAAAATTATTTTGGTTTGGAACCGTGTTTTGAGATTGTTGTTGTTGGTTCCAAGCAAAATTCGGGTGATTCCTCCAACCCTGATTGTACGTGGAAGAATATGGATCGTTTCTAGGTCGTTGAAATGCGGCATTTGTATGGTCGTGACCTTGAAACGCAGAGTTTAATGGACATTCTTCCGTTAAATGAGACGGATCAGAACAGCACCCACAAACAGTTTTGGGGAGTGACATTGGGTTTAGGGAGGCTGTAGAAAATTTGTGTTCCATAGCGTCGAGCTTCTTTTGCATTGCTTCCATCTCAGCTCGAACACCTATGGACACATCTATTTGGTGTACGCCACCCCTATTCAATGGTTGGGTTCCACTCTCCCACTGTAGTGATTTTTCAGCGAACTCTTCTAAATACTTCCACGCTTCCCCATCATCCTTAGTCATAAAAGTACCTTGACACATGTTTTCAAGGCTCTGTTTAGTGTTTGGATTAATGCCCTCATAAATGATTCGGCACAATTCCCATCTCGGGATGCCGTGATGAGGACACTGAACCAATAGATCCTTGAAACGTTCAAAGCATTTAGAGAATGGTTCAGCAGGGAGCTGGGCAAATTGATTCAGTTCGCTACGGATTCGAGCTGTCTTTTGTATTGGGTAAAATTTCTTAAGGAATGCAGCGGCGAATTCTTCCCAATTCGTAATAGAGTGTGCGGTAGTGTTATATAGCCACTTCTCGGCTATATCGCACAATGTAAATGTAACATTTTCAAAAATATAAAATATTAATTTTGGGAATTTTTATAATTTAATATTATTTTATTGATTATTTTAATATTTAATGCAAATAAATAGGAAAAATGTTAGAAAAATTATGGAAAATTCTAAAATGGGTTAATTATTGAAATTATGATATTTTTAAGTTGTTGTGATCATTTTGACACTAATTTAGAGCTAATCGCGATTAAAATCGCTAATCGGGTTTTTTGGTAATTTTGTGCAAAACTTGCACATATCACATTTTCTACAATTGTACACTTTTCTTGCCATGGTTTTTCATTTGGGATCACTATTCTTGTGAGAAGGTTTAGGGTTTAAAAGAAAAGGGAAAAAGGAAAAGGAAAGAGTAGGTAATGATGAGAGAGAGAGGGACAAGGTCAACCCTACCTTTTTTGCACCATGCTTCCATCATTCCTTCACTCTCATTTCTTCCCCTCTCTCCCATAGTTGCTGCTGCTGCTGCTGCTTCCTTTCTTTCCCCCCTTCCTCCACCTTCAACCCCTTTCTTCATCTCAAAAACAACCCCAAAACCACATGTCCATTTCATTAAAAATGTGCAAAATTCCTAGATCTACCCATGGAGCTAAGGAAGCATGGATTTGGCCACTAGAGGGCAACTCAAGAAAATTCTTGAGTTGCTAATGAAGGTAATTTCTGAACCATTTGCTTAATCATAGCCTTCCTATAACCCCATGTTAAGGTTTAATCGATATTGTGTGATATTATGGATTTGATGAAACCTAGTTAGGGTTTGAGAGGAACTTGGGTTGTATTGTGAAATTGAGTTCAATTGAGGATACACCAACACCCTAGTGTATGAATTGAGACCCTAACCTGAAGTTTAAACCCATAATACGGATTTTAGAAACCGATATCGGGGAAATTGTGTAATCTGCCACTGTTAAATTGAATCTGCTATCATACGAGGTATCCTAAAATAATATTGAGTGGACAGTAGCATGTGCAGGCACCCAGGAAACTAACCCCAAAACCCTAGCCCTTAACTCTTCTTCCCGGCCGCCAAAACCTCCTTTCTGGCCGCAAATTGCGGCCAGACCAGAGAGGAATCTCCTCGTTTTGCGTGCCTGGCCCCATTTCATCAATTCTTGGCCCTCGGTACTTCTAGTTTTGACAGATTCTTTCTAGGATGAAATCTGGGACATATATCCTAAGTTGTTGTTTTGGATTCGTATTTCCGTATTCCGTATTTTTGATTCTAAAATGGTGGAACGTGTTTTGCCTCGACTATTTGTCGTTTATACGATGATATAGAGGATTTATTGATGGTTTTGAAGGCGTGCCATAGGTTTTCACCTATAGGCCCCTTATCGTATCGTATTGGATTTAGTGTGTCGTTTCAAGTGTTGATTTGGTTTTGATGCGATGCGATACGTGTGATTTGTGTAGGTACACCGCGACGATCCGAGGCGATGCGGAAGATGACGGAGACATCGACACCGACACACGGGTTACAGGTGAGTAGATTATATCTACAGGGGGGAAGTCGGGTGGATGGCGTATAGCACCCCCGCAGTCCGTAGATAGATTACTTTGCAGTTTATTGTGATTTAGGTGTATTGTGGATAATGTAGGGTTAGAAGTGACTAGTGTAGTTCATAGTCGCGAACCCTAGGATAGAATTACACCTATACACACACCTTTGCTTATCACTTGTACTTGCACGGTGATTGATGACTTTGGAGATGAGTCGATGATGTGGGCTTGGTGCCCTGAGATTGGTGATTTGACACGATTCATATGTGGGATATGACTTGTGATTTCTTGCGGGCTTGGGTTATATGTTTACCCCCGCATGCATACTTACTGATGTTACCGTTTGTACTAGATATAGAGTAGTACCCTAGACTATATGATCTGATGATGGTGATATCTGTTATGTGATGAGACAGTGAGATGTTGACCCCTACCCAGCTATGGGGATGCCGTACGATGATATACTGTACGTGCCGATGTTGATGATAGATCCGCACTCATAACTCGAGGATATCTTATGATATGACATTGAGGCAAGATCACCGACTATATATCTTTATATATATACCGACTCAGATTTAGGTGGTTTCCACACCTACCCCTCTTGATAGACCTGATACTTAGATGTAGTTTGCATTGTAGATACTTCACTGTGGTGTTGACTACTAGATTTCTGCATCTTCATACTATTCATATTGCTGGCATATGTTCATTGCTATATTATTATCATGCTGTTAGGACACCAGCACCATTATCGATGATGCGTATGTTCCACGTACACTATTTGCCGGCCCACACACTTCATCATCGATAATTGCCATGCCACTGCACTGTAGTACTATTGCATTCATGAGATGGTTCTTCCTTCGACTTATGTACATTACTATTCCATGTTGCATGATTCCCGATATGATTACCTTTCCTTATATGTCGCATACATCATGGATTGATTGCATAGCATATCGCATTGGATGTACTTCTTGATGTTGGATTTTCATGGGATTTCTGGATTTGGGAACCGTGTCCTTTTCAATAGCAATCATTAAAAACCCGGTTCCCTTGATATCATATTTGGGGCGTCGCCCCGTGTTTTCTCGGTGCTAGAGGATGTACTGAGAGAGGGCTGACCCGGACTGACGGAAGCCCGATGGATTGATATAGGGCATGATCCGGAATGACGGATGCCCGATGCATTGAGAGAGGGATGACCCGGACTGACGGATTCCCGATATGTACTTTGATATAGGGCATGATCCGGAATGACGGATGCCCGATGCATTGAGAGAGGGATGACCCGGACTGACGGATTCCCGATATGTACTTTGATATAGGGCATGATCCGGAATGACGGATGCCCGATGCATTGAGAGAGGGATGACCCGGACTAACGGATTCCCGATATGTACTTTGATATAGGGCATGATCCGGAATGACGGATGCCCGATGCATTGAGAGAGGGATGACCCGGACTGACGGATTCCCGATATGTACTTTGATATAGGGCATGATCCGGAATGACGGTTGCCCGATACAGGAGGATTTACGTGTCGATGCTAGGCACGGGTTTCATGATGTTTTTCCATGATTTTGTTTATATCCTCACATTGCATACATGATGCTTATTGTCATTGGGTGACGGGTGGACGGGTTCCACATACATACAGACTTGGATCATAGACAGACTGGTTTTACATTGATCATACTTTATTTGTATATATAACAGGGTATGAGGGCGCTGTTATATATACCCTTACACCAATATTAGTGGTATGGGACGCTAATATATGTGTATTGATATCATTGATATTTCATCATATTTACTTCATGCAGACATACCTTATACTGATGATATGTTACTACCTGAGTACCTGGCACCACATACGTGATTAGATGTTACCTTGCCACCTTGTTACACTCAGATGTACTCTTGTGGATTATATTACTGATCGTTGACTTAGGTTTATGTCTTGCATTCGGTTTCTGCTTGTAGATGTTTCTATTCACGAGTTGGCAACTCACCCCCGTTGTGCCACAGTTCTTGCAGGTTCTGCCGTACTGGTTTCTTTGCGGCATTTCTGGCACACTACCTTCTTGCGAGTGATTTGCTTTGGTAGGTGGATTCTTTCGTATCAAGAATCACCATTGTATTTATTTATTTCATTGTATCTAGAAATTGTCCATCAACCAAAAACTTGTATATTCTTTCAGACTCAGAGACAGTGTTGTATTATTCGACCTTAGAGTCGCGCTTAGTAGTATTGCGGTTTTCTTGCTACTTTTGAGCTTTCTTTTGGTTTTGATCCTCGCCACTTGGCGTTGTATATTATCATATCATTTCGTGGTTGTGACCGTCGATTGACGAAGAGCTAGCTCCCGCTTGGGGATGCCTTTATCATTTTATATATTGTTATTCATGTTATACCCCATTCGGGGCCAGTTTTACAAGAGAAACTCTGCCGAAATTTTTAGAAAAGACTTTATTGTTTTCAAAACGTACCTTCGGCTTAGTTATTTCAAAACCTGTATTCTTCACTTCTTTAAACCAGTTTTCTTTACTTATTCCTAAAATGGTTTTAGATTTCTGGGCTTTTGGTTTACTTGGATCAGATGGAGTCCTATAGACTTCATATGTTTCAAGGGCCAGTCACGTGCTCTTTCGGGTCGTGACAAAGTTGGTATCAGAGCTCTAGGTTGACCTTGGTTCGAGTCTGAGTTTGACTATGTGGAGCCTAGGGCGTTGTTTATATACGGAACTTAGGCTTGATCTTACGGAACTTAGACTTGGTCGAGGGGGTATTCGACCCGAACTTTCGTCGTTTTAGGAGGACCCTTGGTTGATGGATTAGGTGACTAAAGTAGAGTGACGTACCGTTGGTATGTTCCGCGGCATACTTACGACACGCCACTCCGCTTAAGGAACCTTAGGATGTACATACTTTCGAGATTAGTGATTCTCTTCATATCCTGGATTATACATCCATTTGAGATCCCCGATTCTATTAATTCATGATCATGTATCCACTTTGGATCTGTTGTTTCCCTTCTTTCCACTGATGTGCTCTCTTTGATACTCGATTGAGATTCCTGTCATCATGTTTGAGCGCAGTTTGGGCTGCTGCTAGGGTTACGGCCGGTGTGAGCTCGTTTGGTACGAGGGCCGACCATTGTGTTTTCTGGTGGCATGGGAACGTCTCGAGTTAGTGTTGGTGATTGTGACCTCTAGTGGAGGCGAGTGCTTGGTCTTGCACCGGATGATTGGGCCATTGTTAGAGCTACCAGTTGAGAGATGACTGTTGATGTACAGCATACCTCAGAGATGTGATGTCGCCTATTGTGCAGACAGATGACCAGCTGTTGCTGAGATTGACAGGATGTTGCTTTCGGAGCTTACGAGCTGAGATTGCCGGAGCTTTCAGGCAGATGCGCGACAGATGGTAGCTAGTCTACCCGATTTGAGAAACGATGGTGATTCTTCCGAGTTTGCGCCAGAGCGGGCCCAGTTGAGTTGAAGATTTCCAGTGTGGAGAGTCTTACTCAGATCTAGAGCAGATCGACTCAGAGATGACCGCCAATGTGTTGCCTTTCCTGGAGGATAGAGGCGTTGTTCGGCGTACAGGCGTATGAGCCAGTTGCTGCTGCAAATGACGAGATATCGCCCAGATGATTGGAGCTACTGCAGCATGAGCATGTTCTTAGAGAGAGGATAGAGAGTTGCTAGTCACCGAGGATGGATGACTAGGACGTGTGGTGAGTTCGCTTACCCCGATGCGAGGTCATCAGGCGGATTGATTCCAGCTAGAGACGACTTCACGCAGGTTCGTTGAGAGTCGATAGAGACGATCGAATGTCAGGCGCCTATTTTCCAAGTTTAAAGTATACGGAAAGACATGCAGGTGATTCTATGGACCCTCTAGAAGAATGAAACCCTAACTCGACTTAATGACCGTGTGACAGCCTTTGAACCTTAGGGTTTACGGCGGTTCCGCGGCGCCATTAGTGAGGCTTGGGTTTGCCCTTCTACGGCTAGACCACCGACGCTGTGGCATGTACTCGATACTATTAAACTGTACCCGAGATGTGAGCTCTTGGGGGATTATGAGGATCTGACGAGTCGATCGGATGGTTCGACATCTTTCGGATATCGTGATGGGACACTGCTTGGGAGACTCCAGATGCGAGCATAGCCGTTGGAGCACCGTACATGCAGCCATGATGAGACGAGTCCGAATCAGTCGACATTGACGCAGAGTGAAGAAAAGAATTCGCGAGATATTTCGACGAGATGATGTCCCACTCCGCTGACATCAGAGATGTGATACGCACCCAGAGGTGTAGTATATGGATATATCTTCCAGAAAGAAGCGCGATAAGTATGCAGCCGTTCCGGAATAAGCTTTAGCTTCAGCATTGGATGATGACTTCCGGGCATTTCGGCAGGAATGAGATTTGAGAAAGGAACCTCGACAGGACTTTCTGGAGTACGATACGGGGAGACCTGGACCAGGAGTAGTCGTTTTGCGCACACCCAGCAAGACGGAGTTCAGCCTGACATCTTCTATAGAATGATGGAGCTACAGAGTACGTGATTTCGAGTCCGTGTGAGAGACTTCAGATTGGCCGAAGCCGAAGGCAGTGCAGTGCATAGTAGCTTGGCATGACGTCATAGTGGACGATGATAGAGACAGTTGAAACCAGAGGTTCGTGTGAGACACTGACGAGCTGTTATTGCTTCCCGTCGAGACTAGAGACCTGATTTGCTTACAGAGACGTTGGGATGTGACCAGTTTCTGAGAAATGTTGTTCTGAGGACACAGGTGTCTTTTGAGCGAGAAGAGGTTGTGCAGGAAAGCCAGCCTCTGTACAGATCGGCATAGGCATGATTGGAAGAGACCTTGAGCAGGATTCCTTCCAGGACGTTGCTGCAATGATGTTTGCACCCAGGATCAGATGTGTGACGTACATTCAGAGAGCCAGAGGCCGACGCCAGTGATATGCTGCCTTACGAGTGGTCGTGAGGATTGACCGAGAGGTGACCAGAGAAGTGCCAGAACGGAATCGTCCCCGTTAGCACATCTGACAGGGCCGATGAGCCGATTGACTGTGAGATTGGTAATCCGCAGAGAAGATAAGAACCCAGAGAGTCAGAGGACGCCAGACCGTGAACAAGAGGCACGTAGATATCCTGCGCTACTAGCAGTGGATTGCGCCGACTCCTTCTCGACCTTGAAGGAGGATCTACCGAAGACGGTATTTATGATTTGTGATTTTGTGATTCGATTATCACGTATCCGTCATTTTGGATTTCGGTATTTTGGGCGTTCTGTTTGCATGATTTAGTTTTGGCGATTGAGTTTCATGATATTGATTTCATGCACCCACTGGATATTTATATATTTTGCGTAGGGTTATTACATTTGAGATATTGATTGAGATTTCATGCGTACAGTATACAGTGATTTGATTTGCACTTTTAGCGTGGTTTTTATGCACCTTTAGTGTTTGATATACGATTTTGGTGCACGCCAGATGCACTAAATCGGAATTTCCTCGTGCATGTCACATGCACCTGATTTATTTTTCTGTCAGGCACACACGTTGCCTAGACAGATGTTTCGTGCACACCCGTTGCACCTAGATGTTGTTTTGTATACCTGTTTGACACATTTATGGATTTTGATTCCTTGCGCACCAGACGCATATGATATTCTTATATATGCATTTTGGGGATTGATCTCTAGTAGAGCAGTATATTTTTGTGATATTCTTATGTGATGATGTTTTCGGAGCCCCGACAAAATGGATTATTACTGAAATTGTTTTAGTAGTGGGGATTTAAATTTAAATTCGGGGACCGAATTTCTTTAAGGGGGGTAGATTGTAACATTTTCAAAAATATAAAATATTAATTTTGGGAATTTTTATAATTTAATATTAATTTATTGATTATTTTAATATTTAATGCAAATAAATAGGAAAAATGTTAGAAAAATTATGAAAAATTATGGAAAATTCTAAAATGGGTTAATTATTGAAATTATGATATTTTTAAGTTGTTGTGATCATTTTGACACTAATTTAGAGCTAATCGCGATTAAAATCGCTAATCGGGTTTTTTGGTAATTTTGTGCAAAACTTGCACATATCACATTTTCTACAATTGTACACTTTTCTTGCCATGGTTTTTCATTTGGGATCACTATTCTTGTGAGAAGGTTTAGGGTTTAAAAGAAAAGGGAAAAAGGAAAAGGAAAGAGTAGGTAATGATGAGAGAGAGAGGGACAAGGTCAACCCTACCCTTTTTGCACCATGCTTCCATCATTCCTTCACTCTCATTTCTTCCCCTCTCTCCCATAGTTGCTGCTGCTGCTGCTGCTTCCTTTCTTTCCCCCCTTCCTCCACCTTCAACCCCTTTCTTCATCTCAAAAACAACCCCAAAACCACATGTCCATTTCATTAAAAATGTGCAAAATCCCTAGATCTATCCATGGAGCTAAGGAAGCATGGATTTGGCCACTAGAGGGCAACTCAAGAAAATTCTTGAGTTGCTAATGAAGGTAATTTCTGAACCATTTGCTTAATCATAGCCTTCCTATAACCCCATGTTAAGGTTTAATCGATATTGTGTGATATTATGGATTTGATGAAACCTAGTTAGGGTTTGAGAGGAACTTGGGTTGTATTGTGAAATTGAGTTCAATTGAGGATACACCAACACCCTAGTGTATGAATTGAAACCCTAACCTGAAGTTTAAACCCATAATACGGATTTTAGAAACCGATATCGGGGAAATTGTGTAATCTGCCACTGTTAAATTGAATCTGCTATCATACGAGGTATCCTAAAATAATATTGAGTGCACAGTAGCATGTGCAGGCACCCAGGAAACTAACCCCAAAACCCTAGCCCCTAACTCTTCTTCCCGGCCGCCAAAACCTCCTTTCTGGCCGCAAATTGCGGCCAGACCAGAGAGGAATCTCCTCGTTTTGCGTGCCTGGCCCCATTTCATCAATTCTTGGCCCTCGGTACTTCTAGTTTTGACAGATTCTTTCTAGGATGAAATCTGGGACATATATCCTAAGTTGTTGTTTTGGATTCGTATTTCCGTATTCCGTATTTTTGATTCTGAAATGGTGGAACGTGTTTTGCCTCGACTATTTGTCGTTTATACGACGATATAGAGGATTTATTGATGGTTTTGAAGGCGTGCCATAGGTTTTCACCTATAGGCCCCTTATCGTATCGTATTGGATTTAGTGTGTCGTTTCAAGTGTTGATTTGGTTTTGATGCGATGCGATACGTGTGATTTGTGTAGGTACACCGCGACGATCAGAGGCGATGCGGAAGATGACGGAGACATCAACACCGACACACGGGTTACAGGTGAGTAGATTATATCTACAGGGGGAAGTCGGGTGGATGGCGTATAGCACCCTCGCAGTCCGTAGATAGATTACTTTGCAGTTTATTGTGATTTAGGTGTATTGTGGATAATGTAGGGTTAGAAGTGACTAGTGTAGTTCATAGTCGCGAACCCTAGGATAGAATTACACCAATACACACACCTTTGCTTATCACTTGTACTTGCACGGTGATTGATGACTTTGGAGATGAGTCGATGATGTGGGCTTGGTGCCCTGAGATCGGTGATTTGACACGATTCATATGTGGGATATGACTTGCGATTTCTTGCGGGCTTGGGTTATGTGTTTACCCCCGCATGCATACTTACTGATGTTACCGTTTGTACTAGACATAGAGTAGTACTCTAGACTATATGATCTGATGATGGTGATATCTGTTATGTGATGAGACAGTGAGATGTTGACCCCTACCCAGCTATGGGGATGCCGTACGATGATATACTGTACGTGCCGATGTTGATGATAGATCCGCACTCATAACTCGAGGATATCTTATGATATGACATTGAGGCGAGATCACCGACTATATATCTTTATATATATACCGACTCAGATTTAGGTGGTTTCCACACCTACCCCTCTTGATAGACCTGATACTTAGATGTAGTTTGCATTGTAGATACTTCACTGTGGTGTTGACTACTAGATTTCTGCATCTTCATGCTATTCATATTGCTGGCATATGTTCATTGCTATATTATTATCATGCTGTTAGGACACCAGCACCATTATCGATGATGCGTATGTTCCACGTACACTATTTGCCGGCCCACACACTTCATCATCGATAATTGCCATGCCACTACACTGTAGTACTATTGCATTCATGAGATGGTTCTTCCTTCGACTTATGTACATTACTATTCCATGTTGCATGATTCCCGATATGATTACCTTTCCTTATATGTCGCATACATCATAGATTGATTGCATAGCATATCGCATTGGATGTACTTCTTGATGTTGGATTTTCATGGGATTTCTGGATTTGGGAACCGTGTCCTTTTCAATAGCAATCATTAAAAACCCGGTTCCCTTGATATGATATTTGGGGCGTCGCCCCGTGTTTTCTCGGTGCTAGAGGATGTACTGAGAGAGGGCTGACCCGGACTGACGGAAGCCCGATGGATTGATATAGGGCATGATCCGGAATGACGGATGCCCGATGCATTGAGAGAGGGATGACCCGGACTGACGGATTCCCGATATGTACTTTGATATAGGGCATGATCCGGAATGACGGATGCCCGATGCATTAAGAGAGGGATGACCCGGACTGACGGATTCCCGATATGTACTTTGATATAGGGCATGATTCGGAATGACGGATGCCCGATGCATTGAGAGAGGGATGACCCGGACTGACGGATTCCCGATATGTACTTTGATATAGGGCATGATCCGGAATGACGGATGCCCGATGCATTGAGAGAGGGATGACCCGGACTGACGGATTCCCGATATGTACTTTGATATAGGGCATGATCCGGAATGACGGATGCCCGATGCATTGAGAGAGGGATGACCCGGACTGACGGATTCCCGATATGTACTTTGATATAGGGCATGATCCGGAATGACGGATGCCCAATACAGGAGGATTTACGTGTCGATGCTAGGCACGGGTTTCATGATGTTTTTCCATGATTTTGTTTATATCCTCACATTGCATACATGATGCTTATTGTCATTGGGTGACGGGTGGACGGGTTCCACATACATACAGACTTGGATCATAGACAGACTGGTTTTACATTGATCATACTTTATTTGTATATATAACAGGGTATGAGGGCGCTGTTATATATACCCTTACACCAATATTAGTGGTATGGGACGCTAATATATGTGTATTGATATCATTGATATTTCATCATATTTACTTCATGCAGACATACCTTATACTGATGATATGTTACTACCTGAGTACCTGGCACCACATACGTGATTAGATGTTACCTTGCCACCTTGTTACACTCAGATGTACTCTTGTGGATTATATTACTGATCGTTGACTTAGGTTTATGTCTTGCATTCGGTTTCTGCTTGTAGATGTTTCTATTCACGAGTTGGCAACTCACCCCCGTTGTGCCACAGTTCTTGCAGGTTCTGCCGTACAGGTTTCTTTGCGGCATTTCTGGCACACTACCTTCTTGCGAGTGATTTGCTTTGGTAGGTGGATTCTTTCGTATCAAGAATCACCATTGTATTTATTTATTTCATTGTATCTAGAAATTGTCCATCAACCAAAAACTTGTATATTCTTTCAGACTCAGAGACAGTGTTGTATTATTCGACCTTAGAGTCGCGCTTAGTAGTATTGCGGTTTTCTTGCTACTTTTGAGCTTTCTTTTGGTTTTGATCCTCGCCACTTGGCGTTGTATATTATCATATCATTTCGTGGTTGTGACCGTCGATTGACGAAGAGCTAGCTCCCGCTTGGGGATGCCTTTATCATTTTATATATTGTTATTCATGTTGTACCCCATTCGGGGCCAGTTTTACAAGAGAAACTCTGCCGAAATTTTTAGAAAAGACTTTATTGTTTTCAAAACGTACCTTCGGCTTAGTTATTTAAAAACCTTGATTTCAAACCTGTATTCTTCACTTCTTTAAACCAGTTTTCTTTACTTAATCCTAAAATAGTTTTAGATTTCTGGGCTTTTGGCTTACTTGGATCAGATGGAGTCCTATAGACTTCATATGTTTCAAGGGCCAGTCACGTGCTCTTTCGGGTCGTGACAGTAAATGGAAGAAGTCGTAGACGCATAGCATCCACTGAAAGTTGTGACGTACCCATCATTACGCATACCTTTTCAAATTTTGTGATGAAAACGTAAGCATCCTCAGTCTCGAGTCCGTGGAATTTGGGTAAAAGATTGATATACTGGGGTTTAATCTCAAAGTTATCCCCATTAGCTGGTGGTGTGGATAAGCAGGTCGAAAGAGGACCTCGAAGTGGATAGCACCTCTCTTGGAGAGAGATGCGGGGTGGATTCTGCGCACCAACGGACGACGGCAGATTAGGGTTAAAGAAGTTTGATGGAGTCGGATCCATCGGTGTGGTTGTGGTAGTGGGTAAAGGAAAGGTAAATGGAGAAATATCGACTTCGGAGTCGATAAAGGGTACACGGACTAAACGGGCAATAAAATCCCGTTTCCAGCCTATCTTGTACTAAAAAGGGTTATTACAAGTGGCAGCGTTGACTTATAATTAGGGGTAAATGAATGAATGCGGTGTTTGCTTTGAAAAAGGGACGGATTTTTGAAAAATATGATGCGACACAACAAATGGAGCACACAAACACTAGAATCTAGTGGTCACCTAGGTCCGGCTCTAGACCGCTCCTAACTGCCAAAAGACAAGCCGCAGGATAGAATCCTCCACTGCCTCTTTGTCCCCCTGTGGCCAGGTAAGTGCCAGGTAAGTGGGAAGGTACTCCACTACGTAAGTAGTGGGCCTAATTAATAACCACTAGCCTTCGACACACTTTCCTAGGCACCACAAGAAAACGCGGATAAGCAATGAATTACCCACGGCCTTCTTTTGTCCTAAGTGAGCGCGACGGTCCTTAGAGTCATCTCTAGATCTTTTTTAGTTAATGTGGGTCAATGCGGATGCAAGTTTTGTGGTTTTCGGGGCCTAGGAAGGGTAATGAAATCCCCACCTAATTTGGATTTGGCCGTGCCCCTTAATATCCGTATTAGAATGCAAACAACCAAGAAACAAAATCACGCACAAATTAAATTTTGCAATTTGCGAGCTGCGATTATTTGAAAAGAATCCTCCAGAAAATTGTCAGTTGGAGCTAAAAAGAGGAGAGAGGAGAAGGTAAGAAAGTACCTGAGGCAAAAATTTCACAGAGAACGCTTCACCAAGCCGCGGTTCCGCCGCAATAGGGGGCTCCCACCGCGCTTTCGCGGTCGTTTGAAGAGAACACTGCACCAAATTTCGCCAGGGAGATTCTGTAAATTCTCTCTGCTCTCTGATATTTTCAAAAAAAAATTTCCAATTTCCAGCAAGCTCCATATCTCCTTGCAATGAACCACAACAAATTGTTTAGGGTTTGCACGAATTTTGATCTCAAAAATCACAATGAAATAAATCTTTCAATTCAAACTTTGATATAAAACGAATTAGCGCGTGATCCCCGGCAACGGCGCCATTTGATTGTTAATAATTTTCTTGATTGGACGTAAAAGTATCAATTCAAATAGTCCGCGTTTTCGGCGCCATTTGATTGATCGTAAAATTCGAGACTGTGTAAATCACATCAAATGATTCCCGATAACGGTTTCATTTGATTGTAAAGAATTCTCGTTTGTGTAAATCGAATAAAGCGAATAAGTTTCAATGTGTCGGTAATATTGAATAAAATTCATAATCAAAGAATTATATTTGTCCGCAATCAATTACGGTGTCGGTTGTAAATCGTAAGCGAGTGCGGATCGTCCACAGAGATTGTGCGATTCGTTTTTATATTTGATTTGTTCGAATTGAAAAGTTAATCGAAAGGAAAAGAAAACACGATTCAAGATTTTATCGATTGATTCAGGTGTCACTAATCTAATCAAGAATCAAGAAACTGATAAACAATCGAGAATTGGGTTTCGATTATATTTCCAACCAAATGTCAAGAATCTAAATGAGGCTCGTAGGAATCGATCGGATATATAGACGTGATGTAATCTCAAGATATCGTGTTCTTGTCCTTCGAAGAATTGATACTAGATCGATGATGATCGACGAGAGTTAGGGCTTTCTCATGAAACTAGGGTTTCATCGTTTAACCCCAGTTCTTTCGTTGATATCATTCGCATTCTAGCCTCTAGAAATTTCAAGAAACGATTGTAACTCCCCAATCTCGAGCGATATCAATCAAGAAAGCATCGCAACGAATTAGGTCGTCGATTCTTGAACTTGCTAGGGTTAACAAAACTCGTAGGACTTAAGAATCGATTTAAGATATATTACATCATCATTCTATTGATCGTCTTGACTCCTCGACGAGCAGAGTATTACTCAAACATCACAACAAGAATTACAACTAGAATTTTAGATTGAATCATGATGCAAGAATTTAAAGAAAACAAGATAAAAGAATATCACCTTTTATTTATATCAACAATTTGATTACAGTCGCTCAAGAACTACAAGAGGAAGAACTAAATTATCGACTTGGCTTCGCTCGGCTCCGTGAGTCGCGGGTCGGCTTAGACCACTTGCTCTGTTGAAGATCGGCTCGGCTCATAAAAGGTTGCAAGGCTTCTTGCTTGATGGGGTACTCGGGATCTTGGCTTTTGATTGGAATTAGGGTTAGGGTTTCACACAAGCCTTCTCACTAGACTTGTGGAAGAAGATGAAGAAAGAGAGTGAATGGGTCTATTGATTTCAATGAATGAATCTAATGAATTCAATAATTGGATCCCCTTACAAGTGAGCCTAGGGTCTTATTTATAGATCACCCAAACCCTAGGCCTTGAGAAGTTCCCTCCAAAAGTTTGTTGAACGACTTCTAGAAGTAGTTAGTTAGGCTTAGCTTAGGGTTTAAGCTAGGGTTTAGGGAGAAGTTTCTAGAATACAAGGCTTAGTTTAGTGTAGGAACAAGGGTTTGCTGATCTGGCAGAAGTCTCTGGAGTCTTCTGGAAATTGTTGTGTCTTGCTAAAGTGTGGGCCCAGAGAGAAACATTTTGCACCAAAATTGAGGAGGTGAAGTATCAAGACGGCCGTGGAACCGCGGCGCAAGCAGGCTCCGGCCGCGGTTCCGCGGCTCTTTGGAGGCCTTAAGGCTTGTGTCTTCTGGTGTGATCTTGGGCTGACTTTTGGAGCTTAATATGATATGTTGATTTGTATTTTCCCCTTTGTATTAATACCAGAACTAAAATCATTGATTTGGCGTAATGTTTTGATCAGCACCATGTTAATTTTGGCCTTTCTTCTGGATTTTCCTGCACAGATCTCAAAACAAGTGTTGCGCAATATAGAGATGATGTGATGCCATGAAATGCGGTCAATTTCCTTTATAGTGCCGGTTTTAGGGTCTAACACATGTAATCTGAAATTCTGCGGTTGTTTTGCTAATATGTGAAATATGAATGCCGAACACTTCTATATGAATGCCAATGATGAGGAAATTGCCGTGTTAAAAATACAATATTTTCGACTAATCAGTGAGGAAACCTACTAGATCGGCGGAGAGGCTGAGGTTCGTTGGTTGCTATTGAATCTTTTGGTTCTACCAAATCATCACCTGCAGTTTGTATAGCTGGAACTGTTTCCAGTTCCACCTCATGACCAATAATTTCTTCACAAGAAATTCCATTTCACAAAGGTGGCATGCTGAGAAACAAAATATTTTTGTTCCTCGGTTAGGTAGAAGATATTCCCTTGCGTATGCTTGGGATATCCAACAAACATCCACAGATCTGACTTTGCCTCGAGCTTGTCCGGATTTTGCTTTTAGACATAGGCCGGACAACCCCAAATCTTAACTGACTTAAGAGATGGGCTCTTCCCTTTCCATATCTCATATGAAATGGTAGGTATCTGATTTGATCGGAACCATAATCAATAGGTATGCAACTTCATAAGTGCATAACTCCCTAAAAGGAAATAGGAAACTCGGTAGTACTCATCATAGAGCACACCATATCACATAGGGTGTTATTGCTCCGTCCCGATATACCATCGTGCTATGGTGTATGCGGAGGAGTAATGCTGAGAGAGAACCTCATTCTCTTTTAGAATAATCAAGGAATTCCGTGCTCAAGTATTCTCCTCCTTGATCACATCAAAGGACATAATACTTATACCCTGTTTTTGGTTCTCTACTTCTAACTTATATTATGTGAATATCTCAAAAGGTTCGGACTTGTGTTTCAACAGGAACATATATCTGAATCTTGAGAGATTATCAGAGAATGTAATGAAGTACAAAGAACCGGTCTTTGCATGTGTAGACAGGGGACCTTACATACATCACTATGTATCAATCCCAAGAGTTCACTAACTCTTTATCTGTTTCCAATAAACAGAGGTATGGTCATCTAATCTTTGTGACATGACTGGCAAGTTTCATAAGATGTAAATTCAAACTGATTTAAATATGCATCTAAATGTAACTTCAGCCAGTCGGGTCGCATTGATATGACCTAGTCTACAATACCACAAGAAGGATTCGTTCATATCTCAACTCTTCCTCTTGTGTGTATTCTATATACTAAGAACTGTGGTTTGATTTAGAACGTCAATGCTTGTCACGACCCACCCCCAATACAGAGAGTATTGTCCGCTCTGGCCGAAGCTGCACGGTTTTGTCCTTCGGGGTGAACTGGACCCGACCAGGGGCCACATCCCAGGAGGTCACCCATCCCAGGACTTCCCTGGCCCGAGCACGCTTAACTACGGAGTTCTCAAACTCCTATAGTGCCAGTTCACTTAAAAGGCGCCTCTGTATTGAAGAGAGGTATCATTCCATTTATAGTACAGATCTGACCTCTTTCGGAATGTATTCCGAAGATTCCCCATGTTCTACAGTGGGTCCCCATGCTTATCTGGTATAAATGGGTATACCAGATAATACCTGGGGTATTACATTCTCCCCCACTTAGAACGATGGTTCCTCCTCGAACCACAGACCTACTATTGAGGAACCAGCTCACTTAAAAGGCGCCTCTGTATTGAAGAGAGGTATCATTCCATTTATAGTACAGATCTGACCTCTTTCGGAATGTATTCCGAAGATTCCCCATGTTCTACAGTGGGTCCCCATGCTTATCTGGTATAAATGGGTATACCAGATAATACCTGGGGTATTACATTCTCCCCCACTTAGAACGATGGTTCATCCTCGAACCACAAACCTACTATTGAGGAACCAGCTCTGATACCATTCTGTCACGACCCACCCCCAATACAGAGAGTATTGTCTGCTCTGGCCGAAGCTGCACGGTTTTGTCCTTCGGGGTGAACTGGACCCGACCAGGGGCCACTTCCCAGGAGGTCACCCATCCCAGGACTTCCCTGGCCCGAGCACGCTTAACTACGGAGTTCTCAAACTCCTATAGTGCCAGTTCACTTAAAAGGCGCCTCTGTATTGAAGAGAGGTATCATTCCATTTATAGTACAGATCTGACCTCTTTCGGAATGTATTCCGAAGATTCCCCATGTTCTACAGTGGGTCCCCATGCTTATCTGGTATAAATGGGTATACCAGATAATACCTGGGGTATTACAATGCTTTTAGATAACGTGTCTGAACCGATCAATTCTTGATATAGGAAATGTTCAAAACATTATCCAACAATAAAAAATTATATCCTTCTTTACTAATAAAGAGACTGATATGATTTCGTATATCAGGTTCGGTATCTAATGACATTTGTTCAGAATCAATGTATTCATGTAATACAGGGTGACAGTGACCAACAGACCTGGCTGCAACACTTGCACCGTTTTCTGCCTCATGAAACTTATCACCCGATCTCAGTTCTCTACCTTTCAGTAGCCCATGTAACAAATTACATATGTAGGATCCTGATCTGGTATCAAATACCCAGGACGTAAAGGACACTTAGAAACAGTTCTCGGTAATGAACACACCCGAAGATGATGCATCAGTATGCACTTTCTTCGTTTAGGCGGCACGGGAATTCTGGTAATCCCCTAATTCCTGCTCTGTCTTATAACAATTATAAGTTGGAGCGGGACCAACGTTCCCCAGCTCAGTATAACAAGCGGGTTCGGTCAATATATCCGATTTATTATCTTGATTAAAGCGTGACATAGTCGCTACCTAGAGAGAGAGAGAAGAAAACACTCTGCGTGCGCTCTTGCAAGATCAGATTGGTTATTATTTTATCTAATCAGGATGGCTCCCACTGTTTTTATCAAATCTTGCTTCAAACCCTAAAAGGAAAGACTAGCCGGGATTAATTACACGCTACAAGTTCGCCAATCTTTCAGCCAGGCCAGTGTCGGTACTTTAAGGGAGGTTCCCCGTGCTTTCGCACGAACCTAATTAATGTAACCCTCGTTTTCCCAGAGGCGTAACCTCGTTGACACCTTTCTAGACACTTACTTGATCGGCTAATTGTAATGCGTAAAACTCTCCCAGGAGTAGCAATTACTCGCAGTGGGTATCGGGATCCAACTATCTCATAGAAGGTATGCAATCTCATTGCAAATTTCAACACTTGAAATTCCCGATAATATTTTGCCCCTAACCTCCTATGACCTTGACAAAGGCCAACAAACCATAGGATGCTAGTCAAGTTCAACCCGTCATTTCCTGATTGAATTAAACCCACCCGCACGACCCTTGACAAAGGCCAACAAGGTCGCACGACTACCCTAACCCAATCTGCATCATATGCATAAGCAGATAAGCACCAGTTAGCTACCGCACACTACGCCTTGACAAAGGCCAACAAACGCAGCACTAATACTAACTACTACTTATCTGAAATGACGGAGGGCTACGACAGGTTTTTCTAAAAACCTATTGCGTAATGAACTTGATATCGTTGTAGAATCAAATGATTTTAAAATGGAGTGTTTTTGAGGCTTTTCTAGTTATGTTAAAGGGGTCACTCCCGATGAAGGGATCGTCGGCCCTTTCCTCATCGAATAAGGTGCAGGATATATCATATATACCGCTGTGCAAAGAAAAAAATATATAAGCAATCAAAAGACAAACCGAGGGGTGTAGCATCTGCCAGTTAGTGCTAAAGGAGTCACTCACGGTGAAGGGATCTCGGTCCTTTCCTTATCGAATAAGGTGCAGGATGTTCTACATGTAACATCGCGATGCAAAGCAAGAACTGTAGCTACCTGTTTTTGAAAATTCGATTCCATAACATCTTTAGGTTTCTTTTTCTTTCATTAATCATATTAATGAAGTCCCATCATTTAAATCACCTAAACATCACAGATAAATACGACGTACACTTATGCCATCCGCATTCGCCTCGATGTCCCCTCGTGCACCGTTAGGTTAGGTAACTAACAGCAGAGCGGGGCAGGGCTAGCGCGGGTGTAAAACATAAGTAACGCCTATATAATATATCATATATACTATATACAGTATTTATCACAGAACATCAAATGATCACATCACAGATATCGCAGCAGAAGAATCATATGAAATATTGGATATACTAGGACGTTCGTGTTTTCAATAAGAGCCAGTATAAAACACGGATTCCACGGTCGCGATGAATAGCCAAACCCACACCCCTAGACCCCTACGAGAGCGGCAAGCAACCCTACCAATTCTAGAGTTAGGAGACCCGGACTCGACTCCTCGAGTTGGTCTCCCACTGGACTCCAGAACCCGGTTACTTGTGCCCTCCTCCTTGGGTATATCCTAGTGCGGAAAAGTAAATAATATACAAAAGGTGACATCTTCCGCAACCTGGAAGTGCCCTAATAAAAGAATATTACATACAAGTAATTTTATATGAATGAAAATAAAAACCCTCATCTCACATAAAACCCCCGGCTATTCAAAAAGCGACGATCCAATATAACATATCCAGCAACACATAACATCACATGTCATCAACGTAAGTAAATATGCGCATCCCAATTGTCGTTGACATATAGCAACGAAACCGGCGATATCACATATTACGCTTACGGTCGCAGAAAAGAAAGTGTAAAACTACAACATTTGGAATCCACAACCCTTTTAGATATCACATGCCTAACCAAATGAATTCCTTAGACATCGCATGCCTAACAATTATAAACCCCGCATTTTAGTGTCTATATCGAAAACACTTTTCAATATCTAGTCGGGCAATTCAACAAGATTCCCGATAAACTGATCGAATGCTCGTCGCAAACTTTAGTAGACGGCCGCACCCCCGATACCGTCGACGAAGTGCACCAAGGCGGAACACCGCTACCGCGAGCACCCGAACGGATGCTTTCGGCGACGGGGTTCTCCTACAGTCACTTGGTCGGGACTAAGGGGTGTAGCTGTCTATTAAGTTTAGCCGGCGAGTATCCGCGTACGCTACGTGATTGCGACGGACTTTTGATCGCATCAAAATTCCGTGGCAACCGATCAAGTGAGACTAAAGTGCTATGTTTATAACACCCAAATCAGTTATCTCATAACTACTTGTGGATTCCAAATATTGTATCACATTCCAGATAAATAGAAAATGTTAAACTTTCCGATCGAACATTCAAACACCCAAGTTTTCCCGAAACAGCTCAACACTTGAAATAATGTTTAAAAACATTCACTTCATGCCACAGTACCAACGGTCCAGCCGTAGAAGGGTCAAGCCAACGCCTCACATGTGGCACGCCGTACTGTCCCAAACCCTAAGGTTCAAAGGGCAGTTCAAGACGGTCACATAATCGAGTTAAGGTTTGTTGTCTTCTAGAGGGTCAATCACGTTACTTGCACTACTTAGAACGTCATTAAACTACGGAAAAATCCAACACTTGGAAATTTCTCGGCAGGGGAAAAATTGGGTATTTATATCCGGTCGAACTTTTTAACATATTCAAAATTATCCAGAAAAACAGACAAAGTTAAAGATTCCGATCGAATCGTCGAACTCCCAATACAACCCAGAAAAACTCAACTGTTGAGTATAATTTAAAAATTCCCATAAAACTCAGAAGCTCCAGAAATAAGTTACTGTGCAAACCACGTGGCCTAACTCACCAACATGGCCGTGGAACCGCAGCACAAGCCATGGTGGGGCCGCGGTTCCACGGCGCTTTGGTCGAGTTAGGGTCACGTGCTTCACAGTAACTCATACAATTCCCTGCTGAATTTTTGGATATTTTAAATTTGGAAAAAACAACATTTTCATAAAATGTCCAGTGAGGGTTAAAAATTAGGGTTTCGGGGTTCGATCGGATTTCTAACATCGTCTACGCATCGCCTAAAGCTCTAGCATGGCTCTGATACCACTGAAGGGTTCCTAGGCACACTCAAGAGGTTCCACAAGGCATAAACCATGCCAAATTAAAATTTTCCGATGCCGAGAAACCCTAAACTAGATCGTTAACTAGAGGATAGGCGAAACTATGCAAGCAAACAACTTTAGCTAATAAGTGAAAGGGATTACAACCTTTGTAGATCCGGTCCACCACTTCTTTAGCTCCGTGTTGACGTCCCTCCACTGTGTTCATCAGGATCCCGGACTCTAGCGATGGTTTCGTCGGAGAAATGATCGGGCTAGGTCATTGACTTCGAGGCCGAAGATGATCTACGTCGGTGAGACTCAAACTCAAGCTATTCCTTCACTTGGTCAAAAACTTTATGAAGAGAACACCATATACTACATGGCAAGTGGTAGAGGATGAAGAAATAGGAAGTGGGTTCACTTTAGAATTGGATTTCTCACTCTTTTTCACATGGCACCATTGAAGCTAGCAAGCTTTTGTGAGCTTGATGAAGATGAAGAAGAAGAAAGAATCATATGAATGAATATCCAAAATGAAACTTATCCATATGAATAATAGCACCATGGTTGAGTTAAGCCCTCATGCTTAACTCATGTAGAGATTTAACCAAACCATTAGGTTAAAGGTTAGGTTAAAGAATATCAAAAGAAATGACAAAAGAGTGGACTTTGTCAAAGCTCCTCCAAGCTTCTTCAAGCTTGATAACTTTGACTAAGTTAAACCCTTTTGTTAAATCTTAAGATGAAACAATAACCCTAATCTTTACCCTAATCTTGGTATGAATCTCATACACACATCTTGTATGTATCATCAAACATGATACAAACATATGTACACAAATAAATATCATATATACACTTATGCAAAAACTAGTGAGAAAACAAATCTTAGGTGAACCAATACTAGTTAATGTAAAGTAATATATCAAATATATAATTATACATTAAATCAACCCTTGATTTAACGATCCGGTCATATCGCATATAACCGACTAATATCAATAGTAACAACTTATCGAATCAACACTTGATCCGATAACCCGGCTATATCGCATATAACCGATCAATTGCACAAATCGCGAGAATAGAATACAGTATCACATACCGGTATTATTCTCGGTCCCGCACATATCTCATATGCTCTCCTATTTCGTTTCACTTGAGCCAGGAAACCCCTGTGTAGGACTCTAAAGACTCGTCAATACGCCGGCAGTAGGTGATGATCATATCCAACACCCACAAGCCGCAAGCGGTCTGCTAAACGTAACGGCCACACGGGTATTGAGCGATCGGAAGATCAACGAGCAAGCCCGCTCACACTCCTGTGAATCCAACGAGTAACACTACCGTACAGTACGGTCTGTTCGTCTGATATGTCGCATATCTTGTCTAGGGGTGGTAAACGTCAAACCCCAATAACTCGATAAGTCGTGTCGATATGAGGCTCATAACGGGTCGATAAACTACTGGTAACACTTACCAGTAAATCCTTAAATCAGCCTTGGCCAAGGACTTCCTGTTATAGCCAATCGAGCACAGCGCAACATCAACTCCCTATACCGGGAGAGACGAAACCCCTCCTATCGCTCATTGCCTCCATGTGACTCGGGACTGTACCCAAAAACCACCATTTTGCATGCCCTCTTGGACATGGTAAGGTGGAAATCAAAGCACAGTGGGAATCACACAAGACTCTATGACGATCTCGGGTCTACAGACTAACCAGCACCAGTGTCACCAGAGAACTGCCATCTGACGTAAGGTATAATACCTTCTGGGAGTTCTCGGCGAGTCCGTCCAGTGTACCCAGTCTCCACTGAGCACCCGTATATCATCTCTGATGTCAAACACCAATGGATATGGGATCATCCATCGCCCATCTGTATGGGTCGAGAAGGTATACGCTAGTCTACTCTTGTATATCGATGCCCTGTCTCGATATACCCACGACTAGGGACCTTGAAGGATGTACTTATGGACTACCATGTCCCCACTAGTATGATCCGCATCATAGTCCAGGTAGTCAAGTACACATCCTAAGGGCTTTACCAACATGTAACAGAGAGACAATTAGTGTACACGTTAAGGTAAAGAGTAACCAGATAGCATACTATCATATCGAGCAAGAAAGTCATCCCTATATATGTCCAAGCATCCACTACAATATACATCCTATGTATAGTAATGGCCTCTAGGGCATACATATAACTAACAAAACTATCTCCAGTATAACGTACTAATGGATGTGGGACAGACCATCTCCCTAACTGGGATGAGAAGCGTACACACTAGTCTACTCTAGAGTATCGATGCCCTGTCTCGATAATCCTGCGACTAGGGACCTGAAAAAAGATGTGCTTGTAGACTACCCAGCCCCCACTAGTGTGACTGCCATCACAACGCTGGTAGTCAAGCAAGATCCTAAGGGCTCTATCAATATGTATTCTCGATATGCTAACATATACACATATTAAGATAGAAATAAACCAAGTAGCATACTACCATGTTTAGCAAGACTGTTAAGATAACTGTGAATATCCCAAGCTTCTATTAAGTAATATACAAGCTTGTATGATACAATAATTTCCCCTAGGGTATATACACTAACAAGGCGGTATGCTGGAAGAGTTCCAAGCAGGAAACCGTGGCAGACTCGACGATGGAAGATGAATACATCGCTGCCAACGATGCTGCCAAAGAGGTTGTCTAGATCAAGAATTTCATAACTGAACATGGAGTGGTTCCATCCATTAAGGATCCAATACCTTTGTATTATGATAACAATGGAGCGGTGGCTTTGGCCAAGGAACCCAGGTCCCATCAGCGATCCAGGCATATTCTTAGGCGGTATCACCTGATCCGGGAGATAGTTTAATGCCAGGAGATCGAGGTCGGTAGGGTTGACACGAAGAACAACACAGCGGATCCACTCATGAAGGCCATTCCCCAGATACAGTTTGAGAGACTCTTCGGGATGCTTGGTATGCAATACTACTGCAGCTGGCCCTAGTGCAAGTGGGAGATTGTTAGTTGTATGTATGCCCTAGAGGCCAGTATTGTACATATGATCTATATTATATTGGATGCTTGTACATATATAGAGAGGACTTTCTTCCTTGATATGATAGTATGCTATCTGGTTGCTCATTATCTTAACGTGTATATTAGTCTCTTGATACTGTCTAATGGTTACATGTTGGTAAAGCCCTTAGGATGTGTACATGACTACCTGGATTATGATGCAGATCATACTAGTAGGGCCATGGTAGTCCATAAGTTCATCCTTTAACATTCCTAGTCGTGGGTGTATCGAGACAGGGCATCGATATACCAGAGTAGACTAGCGTATACGCTTCTCGACCCATGAGATAGGCGATGGATGATCCCATATCCATTGGTGTTTGACATCAGAGATGGTATACGGGTGCTCAGTGGAGACTGGGTACACTGGACGGACTCGCCGAGAACTCCTATATGGGATTATACCTCACGTCAGATGGCAGTTCTCTGGTGACACTTGTACAAGTTAGTCTGTAGACCCGAGATCATCATAGAGTCTTGTGTGATTCCCACTGTGCTTTGATTTCCACCTTACCATGTCTAAGAGGGCGTGCAAAACGGTGGTTTTTGGGTACAGTCCCGAGTCACATGGAGGCAATGAGTGATAGGAGGAGTTTAGTCTCTCCCGGTATTGGGGGTTGATGTTGCGCTGTGCTCGATTGGCTATAACAGGGAAGTCCCTGGCCAGGGCTGATTTAGAGATTTACTGGTAAGTGTTACCAGTAGTTTCTCGACCCGTTATGAGCCTCATATCGGCATGATTTTAAAAGGTTCCTAGGCACCCTAAAGAGGTCTCACAAGGCATCAACCATGCCATTTTACAAAAATTAAGGTGCCGAGAAACCCTAATACGGATCGTCGGCTAGAATTCTAGGCGAAACAAGAATCTAGTTAACATTTTAACTAAAGGAGAGAGGCTACAACCTTTGTAGATCCGGTTATCCACTTCCTTAGCTCCAAGTAGGTGTCCTCTCGCTGTCCATCTCGAATCCTAGACTCAATCATCGGCTTCATCGGGAAAACGAGCGGGCAATGTCGTCGGCTTCGTGCCGAAGATGATTTACGTCGAGGTTGCACAAGTTCAAGCTCCAACTTCACCATGTTGTGAAACTTGTGAAGAAAACACCCAAAACAACTTGGCAAGAGGTAGAGGGTGAAGAAATAGGAGGTGGGTTCACTTTAGAATTGGATTTCTCACTTTAGATCTCAAGTTGCCATTGATGGCATCAAGGTTTCTTTCTTGAAGAAGAAGGTCAAGAAGAAGAAAAGAATATGATAAGTATATTTTAAAATGAAAAAGAAAAGCATACTTATCATATCCTAACTAAGGTTAAGTGTAGAGAATAGACCATGGTAAGTGGATGGGTTAGGGTTAAGCATGAAGACAAGAATGGTTAAGAAGTCAAAGCTTCATGAAGCTTCAACTAGAAACAAAAGAAAGTCACCATTCTTATCATATCATTTTCCAAATAAATAAATGAACAAATAAATAAATAAATGATTAAGCAAAACCCTAATTATCACTTAACCATGGTTTAATCCTTTACACTTAACCACATGATCAAGTATCATCAAACATGATACAAAGATGTGCACAAAAGTATATCACATATACAACATGTACATCAAGTGAGAAAATCTATTTAAAGTAAACCAATACTAGTTAATGCAAAGTAATATATCAAATATATAATTATACATTAAATCATTAAATCAACATTATATTTAACGATCCAGTCATATCGCATATAACCGACTAGTATCCTATGTATCGATTTATCGAATCAATGATTCGATAACTAGGTCATATCGCATACAACCAATCGAAACATTCATCGCGAGAATGAAATACGGTATCACATACACGCATTATTCTCGGTCCCGCACATATCTCATATGCGCTCCTATTTTGTTTCGCTTGAGCCAGGAAACCTCTGTGTAGGACTCTAAAGACTCGTCAATACGCCGGTAGCAGATGATGATCATATCAAGCACCCACAAGCCGCAAGCGGTCTGCTAAACGTAACGGCCATCCGGGTATTGAGCGATCAGAAGAACGACAAGCTTGCCCGCTCACACTCCTGTGAATCCAACCAGTAACACTTACCGTACAGTCCGGTCTGTTCGTCTGATACGTCGCATATCAAGTCTAGGAGTGGTAAACGTCAGACCCCAATAACCGATAAGTCGTGCCGATGTGAGGCTCATAACGGGTCGAGAAACTACTGGTAACACTTACCAGCAAATCTCTGATCAGCCCTGGCCAAGGACTTCCCTGTTACGGCCAATCGAGCACAGCGCAACATCAACCCCCAATACCGGGAGAGACGAAACCCCTCCTATCGCTCATTGCCTCCATGTGACTCGGGACTGTACCCAAAGACCACCGTTTTGCACGCCCTCATGGACATGGTAAGGTGGAGATCAAAGCACAGTGGGAATCACACAAGGCTCTATGACGATCTCTGGTCTACAGACTAACCTGCACAAGTGTCACCTGAGAACTGCCATCTGACGTGAGGTATAATACCATCTGGGAGTTCTCGGCGAGTCCGTCCAGTGTACCCAGTCTCCACTGAGCACCCGTATACCATCTCTGATGTCAAACACCAATGGATATGGGATCATCCATCGCCCATCTCATGGGTCGAGAAGCGTATACGCTAGTCTACTCTGGTATATCGATGCCCCGTCTCGATACACCCACGACTAGGGACCTTGAAGGATGTACTTATGGACTACCATGTCCCCACTCGTATGATCTGCATCATAGTCCAGGTAGTCAAGTACACATCCTAAGGGCTTTACCAACATGTAACCATAAGACAGTTTAAAGAGACTAGTTTACATGTTAAGATAAAGAGTAACCAGATAGCATACTATCATATCGAGAAAGAAAGTCATCTCTATATATGTCCAAGCATCCAATATAATATACATCATCTGTACAATACTGGCCTCTAGGGCATACATACAACTAACAATCTCCTACTTGCACTAGGGCCAGCTGCTGTAGTATCGCATACCGAGCATCCCGAAGAGTATCTCAAACTGTATCTGGGGAATGGACTTCGTGAGTGGATCCGCCGTGTTGTTCTTCGTGTCAACCCTCCTGACCTCGATCTCCTGGCGATCAACTATCTCCCGGATCAGGTGATACCGCCTCAGAATATGCCTGGACCGCTGATAGGACCTGGGTTCCTTGGCCAAAGCCACCACTCCATTGTTATCGCAATACAAAGGTATTGGATGCTCAATGGATGTAACCACTCCAAGTTCAGTAATGAACTTCTTGATCCAGACAGCCTCTTTGGCAGCATCGTTGGCAGCGATGTATTCAGCCTCCATCGTCGAGTCTGCCACGGTTTCCTGCTTGGAACTCTTCCAGCTAACCGCCCCTCCGTAAAGGGTAAAGACAAAGCCCGACTGCGACTTAGAGTCGTCCTTATCACTCTGGAAGCTCGAATCGGTAAAGGACTCCACTTGGAGCTCTCCGTTACCATACACCAAGAACATATCTCTAGTCCTTCGCAAGTACTTGAGAATGCTCTTCACAGCTGTCCAGTGACTCTCTCCAGGATCATCTTGATATCTGCTCACTATACTTAGTGAGTATGCTACATCGGGTCTGGTATATACCATCGCATACATGATAGAGCCTACTGCCGAAGCATAGGGTATCCCTTGCATACGAGCTCTCTCCAAATCAGTCTTGGGAGACATCTCTTTGGAGAGAGTGACTCCAGAGATCGTGGGCAAGTTCCCACGCTTGGACTCTTCCATACTAAACCTCTTTAGTATGGTGTCAATGTACCTGGATTGGGACAATCCCAAAATCCGTTTGGATCTATCTCTATAGATCCTAATTCCCAATATGCAGGAGGCATCACCAAGATCTTTCATTGAGAATCTTTGTGATAAGAAGAGCTTGACCGATTGCAGCATAGGAATATCATTTCCTATCAAGAGTATGTCGTCCACGTACAATACGAGGAAGACAACCTTACTCTCTGCCACCTTCTTGTAGATACAAGGTTCATCTGGGTTTTTGACGAAATCAAACTCTTTGATAACGACGTCAAAGCAGATGTTCCAACTCCGCGATGCTTTCTTTAATCCATAAATGGATTTAAGCAGCTTGCACACCTTCCCGCTGCTCTCACTATCTACGAAGCCCTCTGGCTGAGTCATGTACACGCACTCTTCTAAATCACCATTTAGAAAGGCGGTCTTAACATCCATTTGCCAGATTTCGTAATCATGATAAGCAGCGATGGCAAGCATGATCCGGATGGATTTAAGCATAGCCACTGGAGAAAAGGTCTCGTCATAGTCCACACCTGGTCTTTGACGAAAACCCTTTGCTACAAGTCTAGCTTTGAAAGTCTCCACTTTCCCATCTACACCAAGTTTCTTCTTGAAGATCCACTTGCTCCCAATGGGTTTTACCCCTTCAGGAGCAACGTCCAAAGTCCATACTTTGTTGGTGTACATGGATTCCATCTCGGACCGCATAGCATCCAGCCATTTCACTGAGTCCCCATTCCCGATGGCCTGCTCGAAGCTAGTTGGGTCATCATCCTCCATGATGCAATCCTCGCTCCCACCGTCCATGAGAAAACCGTAGTATCTCTCAGGTTGGCGAGGAACCCTACTAGATCGGCGGAGTGGCTGGGGTTCATCGGGAACTACGGAATCCTCTGGTTCCACCAGATCTTCTGTTGTAGCTTCTGCAGCTGGAACCTCTTCCAGTTCTACCTCATGACCACTAATCTCTTTTTCAAGAAATTCCTTTTCTAAAAAGGTGGCATGCCGAGAAACAAACATTCTTTGTTCCTCAGGGTGGTAGAAGATATACCCTCGCGAATGTTTGGGATATCCAATAAACTTACACAGAATGGACCTTGCCGCGAGTTTGTCCGGATTTTGCGTTTTTACATAGGCCGGACAACCCCATATCTTAACATAATTAAGACATGGTCTCTTTCCTTTCCATATCTCATATGGAGTGGTCGGCACGGTTTTGGTGGGAACCATATTCAATAGGTCTGCAGCTGTTTCCAGTGCATATCCCCAGAAGGAAATAGGTAACTCAGCTGTGCTCATCATAGAGCGCACCATATCTAATAGGGTGCGGTTCCTCCGTTCTGATACACCGTTGTGCTGTAGTGTATATGGAGGAGTCAGCTGAGAGAGAATCCCATTCTCTTTTAGGAAGTCCGGGAATTCATTGCTTAAGTATTCTCCTCCTCGATCAGATCGTAGGATTTTAATACTTTTTCCGGTTTGGTTCTCAACTTCTTGTTTATATTCTCTAAATGTCTCAAAAGCTTCTGATTTGTGTTTCATCAGGAACACATATCCGAATCTAGAGAGATCGTCAGTGAATGTAATGAAGTACGAAGAACCATCCCTGGCATGTGTAGACATGGGACCGCATACATCACTATGTATCAGTCCCAAGAGTTCGGTAACTCTTTCTCCGTGTCCCGTAAACAGAGTTTTGGTCATCTTGCCTTTGAGACATGACTGGCAAGTGTCATAAGATGAAAACTCAAACGAATTTAAATATCCATCTTTATGCAACTTAGCTAGTCGTGTCGCATTGATGTGACCCAGTTTACAATGCCACAAGAAGGATTCGTTCAGTTCTGAACTCTTCCTCTTGTGTGTGTTTGTTATGCTCAGAACAGTTGATTGATTTAGAACATAAATGCCATTGCACAACGTGCCTGATCCAACCAACTTTTGGTTACGGAAAATGTTCATAACATTGTCCTGTAATACAAAATTATATCCCTCTTTACTTAATAAAGAAACCGATATAATGTTGCATATCGGGTTCGGCATGTAATAGCATTCGTTCAGAACCAATGTATTACCAGTTGGTAATACAAGGTGATATTCCCCGACAGTCTTAGCTGCAACAATTGCGCCATTTCCAACTCTTATGTCTTTATCACCTTCTCCAAGTTCTCTACCTTTCCTAAGCCCATGTAACTGATTACATATATGGGATCCTGACCCGGTATCCAATACCCAGGACGTAGAGCAAATGGAGAAACAGTTCTCTGTAACGAACACACCCGAAGAAAATGCATCAACATGTACTTTCTTCAATCGGGTGGCATGGGAATCCTGGTATTCCCCTATATCATGTTCATTCCTATAACTCTTATAAGAAAGAACGGAACCAACGTTCCCCAGCACAGTATAAAATGCGGGTTCGGTCAATACATCCATATTATTATCTTCATTAGGGCATGAAATGGTCGCTACCTGGAGAGAGAGAGAAGAAAACACTTTAGCGTATGCTCGTGCAAGATCAGATTGGTTATTATCTTATCTAATCAGGATGGCTCCCACTGCCTTTTATCAAATCTTCCTTCAAACCCTAAAAGGAAAGACTAGCCGGGATTAATTACACACTACAAGTTCGTCAATCTTTCAGCCAGGCCAGTGTCGGTACTTTGAGGGAGGTCCCCCGTGCTTTCGCACGAACCTAATTAATGTAAACCTCGTTTTTCCAGAGGCGTAACCTCGTTAACACCTTTCTAGACACCTACTTGATCGGCTAATTGCAATGTGTAAAACTCTCCAAGGAGCAACTCTTACTCGCAGTGGGTATCGGGATCCAACTATCTCATAGAAGGTATGCAATCTCATTGCAAATTTCAACACTTGAAATTCCTGATAATACTTTTGCCCCTAGCGTCCTATGACCTTGACGCAGGCCAACAAACCATAGTGCGCTAGTCAAGTTCAACCCGTCATTTCCTGATCGAATTAAACCCACTCGTACGACCCTTGACGCAGGCCAACAAAGTCGCACGACTACCCTAATCCAATCTGCATCATATGCATAAGCAGATAAATACTAGTTAGCTACCGCACACTACGCCTTGACGCAGGCCAACAAACGTAGCACGAATACTAACTACTACTTATCTGAAATGACGGAGGGCTACGCCAGGTTTTTCTGAAAACCTATTGCGTAATGAACTTGATATCGTTGTAGAATCAAATGAAGTTTTGAAATGGAATGATTTTGAGGCTTTTCTAGTTTTACTAAAGGAGTCACTCCCGGTGAAGGGATCTCGGTCCTTTCCTCGTCGAATGAGGTGCGGGATATATCATATATATCGCTGTGCAAAGCAAAAACCCAAATGCAGTCAAAAGCAAACCGAGTGTGTAGCATCTGCCAGTTATTGCTAAAGGAGTCACTCCTGGTGAAGGGATCTCGGTCCTTTCCTCATCGAATAAGGTGCAGGGTATATCATATATACCGCTATGCAAAGCAAGAACTGTAGCTACCTGTTTTGTTTAAAATTTGATTCTACAACATCTTAGGTTTCTTTTCTTTCATTAATCACATTAATGAAGTCCCATCATTTAAATACCTAAACATCACAGATAAATACGACGTACACTTATGCCATCCGCATTCGCCTGGATGTCCCCTCGTGCACCATTAGGTTAGGTAACTAACGACAGAGCAGGACAGGGCTAGTGCGGGTGCAAAACATAAGTAACGTCTATATAATATATCAAATATACTATATACTCTATCTATCACAGAACATCACATGATCACATCACAGATATCGCAGCAGAAGAAACATATGAAATATTGGATATACTAGGACGTCCGTGTTTTCAATACGAGCCAGTATAAAAGACGGATTCCACGGTCGTGATGAATAGCCAATCCCACACCCCTAGACCCCTACGAGAGCGGCAAGCAACCCTGCCAATTCTAGGGTTAGGAGACCCGAACTCGACTCCTCGAGTTGGTCTCCCACTGGACCCCAGAACCCGGTTACTTGTGCTCCCCTCCTTGGGTCTATCCTAATGCGGAAAAGTAAATAATATACAAAAGGTGACAACTTCCGCTACCTGGAAGTGCCCCAAATAAAAGAATATTACATACAAGTTTTTACATGAATGAAAATGAAAAACACTCATCTCACATAAAAACCCCCCGGCTATTCGAACACAACGATCTAATATAACATATCCAGCAACACATAACATCACATGTCATCAACGTAAGTAAGTATGCATACCCCAATTGTCGTTGACGTATAGCAACGAAACCGGCGATATGAACATACTACACTTACGGTCACAGAAAAGAAAGTGTAAAACTACAACAGTTGGAATCCGCAACCTCTTTAGACATCACATGCCTAATCAAATGAAATACTTAGACATCACATGCCTAACAGTTATAAACCCCGCATTTTAGTCTCATTATCGAAAACTCTTTTCAATATCAAGTGAAACAAAACAGCTAGATTTATAACATTCATTCAGTTATCTCATAACTTTTTGTGAATTCCAATTATTGTATCACATTCCAGATAAACAGAAAATGTTAAACTTTCCGATCGAACAGTCGAATACCCAAGTTTTCCCGATACAGCTCAACACATGAAATAAGTCTAACAACTTTCAGTTCGTGCCTCAGTACCAACGGTCCAGCCGTAGAAGGGTCAAGCCAACGCCTCACATGTGGCACGCCGTACTGCCCCAAACCCGAAGGTTCAAAGGGCAGTTCAAGACGGTCACATAATCGAGTTAAGGTTTGTTGTCTTCTAGAGGGTCCATCGCGTTACTTGCACTACTTAGAACGTCGTTAAACTACGGAAAAATCCAACACTTGGAAATTTCCCGACAGGGGAAAAATTGGGTATTTATATTCGGTCGAACTTTTTAACATATTCTAAAAATTATCCGGAAATACACAAAGACGAAATTTGATAATCCGATCGAAACATCGAAGCTCTAAAACACCCCAGAAAATTCAACTCTTGAATAAAATTTAAAAATTCCCATAAAATCCAGCATCAGAAAAGAAGAATTACTGTGCAAAATCTATTGTGCAACGTGAACAGTGGGCGGCGGAACCGCGGCAGAAGCCATGCTTCTGCCGCGTTTCCGCGGCTGTTTAGACGCTTCATGAGCTCGTGTTTCACCATAATTCTTATATCTTCCTGCTGAATTTTTTAGGCATTTTTAATCTGGAAAAAACCCAGATTTTAGAAAAAGTCCAGAGAGCACTTGGGTTTTAGAGGTTTCGGGTTCGTTCGGGTTTCAAACGTCGTCTAGACTTCGCCTAAGGCTCTAACTAGGCTCTGATACCAGTGAAAGGTTCCTAGGCACCCTAAAGAGGTCTCACAAGGCATCAACCATGCCATTTTACAAAAATTATGGTGCCGAGAAACCCTAATACGGATCGTCGGCTAGAATTCTAGGCGAAACAAGAATCTAGTTAACATTTTAACTAAAGGAGAGAGGCTACAACCTTTGTAGATTCGGTTATCCACTTCCTTAGCTCCACGTAGGTGTCCTCTCGCTGTCCATCTCGAATCCTAGACTCAATCGTCGGCTTCATCGGGAAAACGAGCGGGCAATGTCGTCGGCTTCGTGCCGAAGATGATCTACGTCGAGGTTGCACAAGTTCAAGCTCCAACTTCACCATGTTGTGAAACTTGTGAAGAAAACACCCAAAACAACTTGGCAAGAGGTAGAGGGTGAAGAAATAGGAGGTAGGTTCACTTTAGAATTGGATTTCTCACTTTAGATCTCAAGTTGCTATTGATGGCATCAAGGTTTCTTTCTTGAAGAAGAAGGTCAAGAAGAAGAAAAGAATATGATAAGTATATTTTAAAAAGAAAAAGAAAAGCATACTTATCATATCCTAACTAAGGTTAAGTGTAGAGAATAGACCATGGTAAGTGGATGGGTTAGGGTTAAGCATGAAGACAAGAATGGTTAAGAAGTCAAAGCTTCATGAAGTTTCAACTAGAAACAAAAGAAAGTCACCATTCTTATCATATCATTTTCCAAATAAATAAATGAACAAATAAATAAATAAATGATTAAGCAAAACCCTAATTATCACTTAACCATGGTTTAATCCTTTACACTTAACCACATGATCTAGTATCATCAAACATGATACAAAGATGTTCACAAAAGTATATCACATATACAACATGTACATCAAGTGAGAAAATCTATTTAAAGTGAACCAATACTACTTAATGCAAAGTAATATATGAAATATATAATTATACATTAAATCATTAAATCAACATTTGATTTAACGATCCGGTCATATCGCATATAACCGACTAGTATCCTATGTATCGATTTATTGAATCAATGATTCGATAACTAGGTCATATCGCATACAACCAATCGAAACATTCATCGCGAGAATGAAATACGGTATCACATACACGCATTATTCTCGGTCCCGCACATATCTCATATGCGCTCCTATTTCGTTTCGCTTGAACCAGGAAACCTCTGTGTAGGACTCTAAAGACTCGTCAATACGCCGGTAGCAGATGATGATCATATCAAGCACCCACAAGCCGCAAGCGGTCTGCTAAACGTAACGGCCATCCGGGTATTGAGCGATCAGAAGAACGACGAGCTTGCCCGCTCACACTCCTGTGAATCCAACCAGTAACACTTACTGTACAGTCCGGTCTGTTCGTCTGATACGTCGCATATCAAGTCTAGGGGTGGTAAACGTCAGACCCCAATAACCGATAAGTCGTGCCGATGTGAGGCTCATAACGGGTCGAGAAACTACTGGTAACACTTACCAGCAAATCTCTGATCAGCCCTGGCCAGGGACTTCCCTGTTACGGCCAATCGAGCACAGCGCAACATCAACCCCCAATACCGGGAGAGACGAAACCCCTCCTATCGCTCATTGCCTCCATGTGACTCGGGACTTGTAACATTTTCAAAAATATAAAATATTAATTTCGGGAATTTTTATAATTTAATATTATTTTATTGATTATTTTAATATTAAACGCAAATAAATAGGAAAAATGTTAGAAAAATTATGAAAAATTATGGAAAATTCTAAAATAGGATAAGTTAGTGAATTATGACATTTTTAAGTTTTTGTGATTAGTTTGACACTAATTTAGTGCAAATCGCGATTAAAATCGCTAATCGGGTTTTTTGGCAATTTTGTGCAAAACTTGCACATATCACATTTTCTACACTTGTACACTTTTCTTGCCATGGTTTTTCATTTGGGATCACCATTCTTGTGAGAAGGTTTAGGGATTAAAAGAAAAGGAAAAAAGAAAAGGAAAGAGTAGGTAATGATGAGAGAGAGAGGGACAAGGTCAACCCTACCTTTTTGCACCATGCTTCCATCATTCCTTCACTCTCATTTCTTCCCCTCTCTCCCATAGTTGTTGCTGCTGCTGCCTAGCCCCTTTCTCCCCCTCTTCAACTCCTCTTTTCATCTCAAAATCAACCCCAAAACCCCAAACTCCTTTCATTAAAATTGTGCAAAATCCCTAGATCTACACATGGAGCTAAAGAAGCATGGATTTGGCCACTAGAGGGCAACTCAAGAATTTTCTTGAGTTGCTAATGAAGGTAATTTCTGAATCAATTGCTTAATTATAGCTTTTCCTATAACCCCATGTTAAGACTTAATCGATATTGTGTGATATTATGGATTTGATGACAACCTAGTTAGGGTTTGAGAGGAACTTGGGTTGTATTGTGAAATTGAGTTCAATTGGGGATACACCAACACCCTAGTGTATGAATTGAGACCCTAACCTGAAGTTTAAACCCATAATGCGGATTTTAGAAACTATATCGGGGGAAAAACCTGGAATCTGCCACTGTTATTGGAATCTGCTAACACCCCGAGAACCCTAAAATAATATTGAGTGGAAATTGAGATGTGCAGGCAACATAGAGGCAACACCCAAAACCCTAGCTCCCCACTCCACCTTCAGGCCGCCAAAACCTCCATTCTGGCCGCAAATTGCGGCCAGACCAGTGAGGAAATGCCTCGTTTTTCGTGCATGCCCCCATTTCCTCAATTCTTAGCCCTGGGTACTTCTAGTTTTGACAGATTCTCTCTAGGGTAAAATCTGGGACATATATCCTAAGTTGCTATTTTGGATTCGTGTTTCCGTATTCCGTATTTTTGATTCTGAAATGGTGGGATGTGTTTTGCCTCGACTATTTGTCGTTTATACGACGATATAGAAGAGTTATTGATGGTTTTGAAGGCGTGCCATAGGTTTTCACCTATAGGCCCCTTATCGTATCGTTTTGGATTTTATGCGCCGTTTTAGATTGGATTTAGTTTTAATGCGCATATGCGATATTTTGATGTGTAGGTACCCATGAAGACTTCGGGACGACAAGCATACGTGGTGACGTCCGCAAATGATGATGCAAGGTGAGTAGATTATATCTACAGGGGGAAGTCGGGTGGATGGCGTATAGCACCCCCGCAGTCCGTAGATAGATTATTATGTAGTTATTGTGATATTAGGTGTATTATGGATAGTATAGGGTTAGAAGTGACTAGTGCAGTTCATAGTCACGAACCCTAGGATAGAATTACACCTATACACACTCCTTGCTTATCACTTGTACTTGTACTGTGATTGATGATATGTGATGACTTTGGAGATGAGTCGATGATGTGGGCTTGGTGCCCTGGGATCGGTGATTTGATACGATTCATATGTGGGATATGACTTGTGACTCTTGCGGGCATGGGATTTGTGTTTACCCCCGCATGCATACTTACTGATGTTACCGTTTTGTACTAGACATAGAGTAGTACTCCAGACTTTATGATCTGATGATGGTGATATCTGTTATGTGATGAGACAGTGAGATGTTGACCCCTACCCAGCTATTGGGGATGCCGTACGATGATTTACCGTACGCGCCGATATTGATGATAGATCCGCACTCATAACTCGAGGATATCTTATGATATGACGTTGAGGCGAGATCACCGACTATATATCTTTATATATATATACCGACTCAGATTTAGGTGGTTTCCACACTTACCCCTCCTGTTTGACCTGATACTTAGGTGTAGTTTGCATAGTAGATACTTCACTGTGATGTTGACTACAAGATTTCTGCATCTGCATGCTATTCATATTGCTGGCATATGTTCATTGCTATATTATTATCATGCTGTTAGGACACCAGCACCATTATCGATGATGCGTATGTTCCACGTACACTATTTGCCGGCTCACACACTTCATCATCGATAATTGCCATGCCACTACACTGTAGTACTATTGCATTCATGAGATGATTCTTCCTTCGACTTATGCACATTACTATTCCATGATGCATGATTTACGATATGATTACTGTTCTTTACATGTCGCATACATCATGGATTGACTGCATAGCACATCGCATTGGATTTACTTCCTGATGTTGGATTTTCATGTGATTTCTAACTTTGAGGACCGTGGGATTATTTAAGAAAAGATGCTCTTTTATGAAAAACCCGGTTCCCTTGATATGATATTTGGGGCATCGCCCCGTGTTTTTCTCGGTGCTAGAGGATGTACTGAGAGAGGGCTGACCCGGAATGACGGATGCCCGATGGATTGATATAGGGCTGACCCGGAATGACGGATGCCCGATGTACTGAGAGAGGGATGACCCGGACTGACGGATTCCCGATATATACTCTGAGAGAGGGCTGACTCGGACTGACGGATGCCCGATGGATTGATAGAGGGCTGACCCGGACTGACGGATGCCCGATGGATTGATAGAGGGCTGACCCGGACTGACGGATGCCCGATGGATTGAGAGCGGGATGACCCGGACTGACGGATTCCCGGTATATACTTTGAGAGAGGGCTGACCCGGATTGACGGAGCCCCATATGGATGAGGATTTACGTGTCGATGCTAGGCACGGGTTTTCATGATGTTTTTCCATGATATTGTTTATATTCTCATACTTGCATACATGATGCTTATCGTCAGTGGGTGACGAGTGGACGGGTTCCACATACATACAGACTTGGATCATACACAGACTGGTTTTACATTGATCATACTTTATTTGTATATATAACAGGGTATGAGGGCGCTGTTATATATACCCTTACACCAATATTAGTGGTATGGGACGCTAATATATGTGTATTGATTTCATTGATATTTCATTATGGTTACTTCATGCAGACATACCTTATACTGATGACATGTTATTACCTGAGTACCTGGCACTACATACATGATTAGATGTTACCTTGCCACCTTGTTACACTCAGATGCACTCTTGTGGATTATATTACTGATCGTTGACTTAGGATTATGTCTTGCATTCGGTTTCTACTTGTAGATGTTTCTATTCACGAGTTGGCAACTCACCCCCGTTGTGCCACAGTTCTTGCAGGTTCTGCCGTACAGGTTCCTTTTGCGGCATTTCCGGCACACTACCTTCTTGTGGGTGATTTGCTTTGGTAGGTGGATTCTTTAGTATCAGGAATCACCTTTGTATTTATTTATTTCATTGTATCTAGAAATTGTCCATCAACCAAATCTTGTATATTCTTTCAGACTTAGAGACAGTGTTGTATTATTCGACCTTAGAGTCGCGCTTAGTAGTATTGCGGTTTTCTTGCTACTTTTGAGCTTTCTTTTGGTTTTGATCCTCGCCACTTGGCGTTGTATATTATCATATCATTGTGTGGTTGTGACCGTCGATTGACGAAGAGCTAGCTCCCGCTTGGGGATGCCTTTATCATTGAATATATACCGTTATTCTTGTTTTACCCCATTTGGGGCCTTTTTTTACAAAAGAAACTCTGCCGAAATTTCTGGAAAAGATTGTACTGTTTTTAAAATGCACATTCGGCTTAGTTATTTAAAAACCTTGATTTCAAACATGTTTTCTTCACTTCTTTTAACCAGTTTCTTTACTTATTCTTAAAATGGTTTTAGATTTCTGGGCTTTTGGCTTACTTGGATTAGATGGAGTCCTATAGACTTCATATGGTTCAAGGGCCAGTCACGTGCTCATTCGGGTCGTGACAAAGTTGGTATCAGAGCGCTAGGTTGACCTTGGTTCGAGTCTAAGTTTGACTATGTGGAGCCTAGGGCGTTATTTATATGCGGAACTTAGGCTTGACCTTACGGAGCTTAGACTTGGTCGAGGGGGTGTAAACCCGAACTTTCGTCGTTTTAGGATGACCCTTGGTTGATGGATTAGGTGACTAAAGTAGAGTGACGTACCGTTGGTATGTTCCGCGCCATACTTACGACACGCCACTCCGCTTAAGGAATCTTAGGATGTACATACTTTCGAGATCAGTGATTCTCTTCGTATCCTGGATTATACATCCATTTGAGATTCCCGATTCTATTAGTTTCATGATCATACCTCCATTGATGTTGTTCCTTCCTATGATCATGTATCCACTCTGGATCTATTGTTTCCCTTCTTGCCACTGGTGTGCTCTCTTTGATACTCGATTGAGATTCCTGTCACCGTGTTTGAGCGCAGTTTGGGCTGCTGCTAGGGTTACGGCCGGTGCGAGCTCGTTTGGTACGAGGGCCGACCATTGTGTTTTCTGGTGACATGAGAACGTCTCGAGTTGGTATTGTGGATTGTGACCTCTAGTGGAGGCAAGTGCTTGGTCTTGCACCGGATGATCGGGTCATTGTTAGAGCTGCCAGTTGAGAGAGGACTGTTGATGTACAGCATACCTCAGAGATTGTGATGTCGCCTACCGTGCAGACAGATGGACCAGCTGTTGCTGAGATTGACAGGATGTTGCTTTCGGAGCTTACGAGCTGAGATTGCCGCAGCTTTCAGGTAGATATGCGACAGATGATAGCTAGTCTACCCGATTTGAGAGACGAAGGTGATTCGTCCGATTTTTGCGCCGGAGCGGGCCCAGTTGTGTTGAAGATCTCCAGTGTGGAGAGTCTTGCTCAGATCTAGAGCAGACCGATTCTGAGATGACCGCTTATGTATTGCCTTTCCTGGAGGATAGAGGCGTTGTTCGGCGTACAGGCGTATGAGCCAGTTGCTGCTGCAAATGATGAGATATCGCCCAGATGATTGGAGCTACTGCAGCATGAGCATGTTCTTAGAGAGATGATAGCGAGTTGTTAGTCACCGAGGATGGATGACTAGGACGTGTGGTGAGTTCGCTTACCCCGATGCGAGGTCATCAGGCGGATTGATTCCAGCTAGAGACGACTTCACGCAGGTTCGTTGAGAGTCGATAGAGACGATCGAATGTCAGGAGCCTATTTTCCAAGTTTAAAGTATACGGAAAGACATGCAGGTGATTCTATGGACCCTCTAGAAGAATGAAACCCTAACTCGACTTAATGACCGTGTGACAGCCTTTGAACCTTAGGGTTTACGGCGGTTTCGCGGCGCCATTAGTGAGGCTTGGGTTTGCCCTTCTACGGCTGGACCACCGACGCTGTGGCATGTACTCGATACTATTAAACTGTACCCGAGATGTGAGCTCTTGGGGGATTATGAGGATCTGACGAGTCGATCAGATGGTTCGACATCTTTCGGATATCGTGATGGGACACTGCTTGGGAGACTCCAGATGCGAGCATAGCCATTGGAGCACAGTACATGCAGCCATGATGAGACGAGTCCGAATCAGTCGACATTGACGCAGAGTGAAGAGGAGAGTTCGCTCGAGATTTCGACGAGATGACGTCCCACTCCGCTGACATTAGAGATGTGATATGCATCCCGAGGCGTGGTATATGGATATATCTTCCAGAAAGAAGCGCGATAAGTATGCAGCCGTTCCGGAATAAGCTTTAGCTTCAGCATTGGATGATGACTTCCGGGCAATTCGGCAGGATTGAGATTTGAGAAAAGAACCTCGACAGGACCTTTCTGGAGTACGTTACGAAAAGACCTGGACCCAGGAGTGGTCATTTTGCGCACACCCAGCAGGCCAGAGTTCGGCATTGTCGACAAGGTAGTTGACCAAGTTCGGATAAAGGAACTTAACCAGATGCGTTGCGAATTGATCAAGGACGGACGAGTGACGAGTATTCCTCCGATGGTCGGGACGTGTTCCCGAGGACCAGTTCGGCCTGACATCTGCTACAGAGTGATGAAGCTACAGAATACGCGATTTCGAGTCCGTGTGAGAGACTTCAGATTGACCGTGGCCGAGGACGGTGCAGTGCATAGTAGCTTGGCATGACGTCATAGTGGACGATGATAGAGACAGTTGAAACCAGAGGTTCGTGTGAGACACTGACGAGCTGTCATTGCTTCCCGTCGAGACTAGAGACCTGATTTGCTTACAGAGACGTTGGGATGTGACCAGTTTCTGAGAAATGTTGTTCTGAGGACACAGGTGTCGTTTGAGCGAGAAGAGGTTGTGCAGGAAAGCCAGCCTCTGTACAGATCGGCATAGGCTTGATTGGCAGAAACCTTGAGCAGGATTCCTTCCAGGACGTTGCTGCAATGATGTTTGCACCCAGGATCAGATGTGTGATGTACATTCAGAGAGCCAGAGGCCGACGCCAGTGATATGCTGCCTTACGAGTGGTCGTGAGGTTTGACCGAGAGGTGACCAGAGAAGTGCCAGAACGGAATCGTCCACGTTAGTATATCTGACAGGGCCGATGAGCCGGTTGACTGTGAGATTGGAAATCCACAGAGAAGATAAGGACCCAGAGAGCCAGAGGACGCCAGATCGTGAGCAAGAGGCAGGTAGATATCCTGCGCTGCTAGCAGTGGATTGCACCGACTCCTTCTCGACCTTGAAGGAGGAACTACCGAAGACGGTATTTATGATTGTGATTTTGTGATTCGATTATCACGTATCCATCATTTTGGATTTCGGTATTTTGGGCGTTCTGTTGCATGATTTAGTTTTGATGACTGAGTTTCATGATATTGATTTCATGCACCCACTGGATATTTATATATTTTGCACAGAGTTATTATATTTGAGATATTGATTGAGATTTCATGCCTACAGTATGCAGTGATTTGATTTGCACTCCTAGCGTGGTTTTCATGCACCTTTAGTGTTTTGATATACGATTTTGGTGCACGCCAGATGCACTAAATCGGGATTCTTCGTGCATGTCACATGCACCTGATTTTTTCTGTCAGGCACACACGTTGCCTACGACAGATGTTTCGTGCACGCCCGTTGCACCTAGATGTTGTTTTGTATGCCTGTTTGACACATTTATGGATTTTGATTCCTTGCGCACCAGACGCATAGGATATTCTTATATATGCATTTTGGGGATTTGTTTCTAGTAGAGCAGTATATTTTTATGATATTCTTACGTGTTGATGTTTTCGGAGCCCCGACAAAACGGATTATACTGAAATTATTTTAGTAGTGGGGGTTTAAATTTAAATTCGGGGACCGAATTTCTTTAAGGGGGGTAGATTGTAACATTTTCAAAAATATAAAATATTAATTTTGGGAATTTTTATAATTTAATATTATTTTATTGATTATTTTAATATTAAACGCAAATAAATAGGAAAAATGTTAGAAAAATTATGAAAAATTATGGAAAATTCTAAAATAGGATAAGTTAGTGAATTATGACATTTTTAAGTTTTTGTGATTAGTTTGACACTAATTTAGTGCAAATCGCGATTAAAATCGCTAATCGGGTTTTTTGGCAATTTTGTGCAAAACTTGCACATATCACATTTTCTACACTTGTACACTTTTCTTGGCATGGTTTTTCATTTGGGATCACCATTCTTGTGAGAAGGTTTAGGGATTAAAAGAAAAGGGAAAAAGAAAAGGAAAGAGTAGGTAATGATGAGAGAGAGAGGGACAAGGTCAACCCTACCTTTTTGAACCATGCTTCCATCATTCCTTCACTCTCATTTCTTCCCCTCTCTCCCATAGTTGCTGCTGCTGCTGCCTAGCCCCTTTCTCCCCCTCTTCAACTCCTCTTTTCATCTCAAAATCAACCCCAAAACCCCAAACTCCTTTCATTAAAATTGTGCAAAATCCCTAGATCTACACATGGAGCTAAAGAAGCATGGATTTGGCCACTAGAGGGCAACTCAAGAATTTTCTTGAGTTGCTAATGAAGGTAATTTCTGAACCAATTGCTTAATTATAGCTTTTCCTATAACCCCATGTTAAGACTTAATCGATATTGTGTGATATTATGGATTTGATGACAACCTAGTTAGGGTTTGAGAGGAACTTGGGTTGTATTGTGAAATTGAGTTCAATTGGGGGTACACCAACACCCTAGTGTATGAATTGAGACCCTAACCTGAAGTTTAAACCCATAATGCGGATTTTAGAAACTATATCGGGGGAAAAACCTGGAATCTGCCACTGTTATTGGAATCTGCTAACACCCCGAGAACCCTAAAATAATATTGAGTGGAAATTGAGATGTGCAGGCAACATAGAGGCAACACCCAAAACCCTATCTCCCCACTCCACCTTCAGGCCGCCAAAACCTCCATTCTGGCCGCAAATTGCGGCCAGACCAGTGAGGAAATGCCTCGTTTTTCGTGCATGCCCCCATTTCCTCAATTCTTGGCCCTGGGTACTTCTAGTTTTGACAGATTCTCTCTAGGGTAAAATCTGGGACATATATCCTAAGTTGCTATTTTGGATTCGTGTTTCCGTATTCCGTATTTTTGATTCTGAAATGGTGGGATGTGTTTTGCCTCGACTATTTGTCGTTTATACGACGATATAGAAGAGTTATTGATGGTTTTGAAGGCGTGCCATAGGTTTTCACCTATAGGCCCCTTATCGTATCGTTTTGGATTTTATGCGCCGTTTTAGATTGGATTTGGTTTTAATGCGCATATGCGATATTTTGATGTGTAGGTACCCATGAAGACTTCGGGACGACAAGCATACGTGGTGACGTCCGCAAATGATGATGCAAGGTGAGTAGATTATATCTACAGGGGGAAGTCGGGTGGATGGCGTATAGCACCCCCGCAGTCCGTAGATAGATTATTATGTAGTTATTGTGATATTAGGTGTATTATGGATAGTATAGGGTTAGAAGTGACTAGTGCAGTTCATAGTCGCGAACTCTAGGATAGAATTACACCTATACACACTCCTTGCTTATCACTTGTACTTGTACTGTGATTGATGATATGTGATGACTTTGGAGATGAGTCGATGATGTGGGCTTGGTGCCCTGGGATCGGTGATTTGATACGATTCATATGTGGGATATGACTTGTGACTCTTGCGGGCATGGGATTTGTGTTTACCCCCGCATGCATACTTACTGATGTTACCGTTTTGTACTAGACATAGAGTAGTACTCCAGACTTTATGATCTGATGATGGTGATATCTGTTATGTGATGAGACAGTGAGATGTTGACCCCTACCCAGCTATTGGGGATGCCGTACGATGATTTACCTTACGCGCCGATATTGATGATAGATCCGCACTCATAACTCGAGGATATCTTATGATATGACGTTGAGGCGAGATCACCGACTATATATCTTTATATATATATACCGACTCAGATTTAGGTGGTTTCCACACTTACCCCTCCTGTTTGACCTGATACTTAGGTGTAGTTTGCATAGTAGATACTTCACTGTGATGTTGACTACAAGATTTCTGCATCTGCATGCTATTCATATTGCTGGCATATGTTCATTGCTATATTATTATCATGCTGTTAGGACACCAGCACCATTATCGATGATGCGTATGTTCCACGTACACTATTTGCCGGCTCACACACTTCATCATCGATAATTGCCATGCCACTACACTGTAGTACTATTGCATTCATGAGATGATTCTTCCTTCGACTTATGCACATTACTATTCCATGATGCATGATTTACGATATGATTACTGTTCTTTACATGTCGCATACATCATGGATTGACTGCATAGCACATCGCATTGGATTTACTTCCTGATGTTGGATTTTCATGTGATTTCTAACTTTGAGGACCGTGGGATTATTTAAGAAAAGATGCTCTTTTATGAAAAACCCGGTTCCCTTGATATGATATTTGGGGCATCGCCCCGTGTTTTTCTCGGTGCTAGAGGATGTACTGAGAGAGGGCTGACCCGGAATGACGGATGCCCGATGGATTGATATAGGGCTGACCCGGAATGACGGATGCCCGATGTACTGAGAGAGGGATGACCCGGACTGACGGATTCCCGATATATACTCTGAGAGAGGGCTGACTCGGACTGACGGATGCCCGATGGATTGATAGAGGGCTGACCCGGACTGACGGATGCCCGATGGATTGATAGAGGGCTGACCCGGACTGACGGATGCCCGATGGATTGAGAGCGGGATGACCCGGACTGACGGATTCCCGGTATATACTTTGAGAGAGGGCTGACCCGGATTGACGGAGCCCCATATGGATGAGGATTTACGTGTCGATGCTAGGCACGGGTTTTCATGATGTTTTTCCATGATATTGTTTATATTCTCATACTTGCATACATGATGCTTATCGTCAGTGGGTGACGAGTGGACGGGTTCCACATACATACAGACTTGGATCATACACAGACTGGTTTTACATTGATCATACTTTATTTGTATATATAACAGGGTATGAGGGCGCTGTTATATATACCCTTACACCAATATTAGTGGTATGGGACGCTAATATATGTGTATTGATTTCATTGATATTTCATTATGGTTACTTCATGCAGACATACCTTATACTGATGACATGTTATTACCTGAGTACCTGGCACTACATACATGATTAGATGTTACCTTGCCATCTTGTTACACTCAGATGCACTCTTGTGGATTATATTACTGATCATTGACTTAGGATTATGTCTTGCATTCGGTTTCTACTTGTAGATGTTTCTATTCACGAGTTGGCAACTCACCCCCGTTGTGCCACAGTTCTTGCAGGTTCTGCCGTACAGGTTCCTTTTGCGGCATTTCCGGCACACTACCTTCTTGTGGGTGATTTGCTTTGGTAGGTGGATTCTTTAGTATCAGGAATCACCTTTGTATTTATTTATTTCATTGTATCTAGAAATTGTCCATCAACCAAATCTTGTATATTCTTTCAGACTTAGAGACAGTGTTGTATTATTCGACCTTAGAGTCGCGCTTAGTAGTATTGCGGTTTTCTTGCTCTCCTTTGAGCTTTCTTTTGGTTTTGATCCTCGCCACTTGGCGTTGTATATTATCATATCATTGTGTGGTTGTGACCGTCGATTGACGAAGAGCTAGCTCCCGCTTGGGGATGCCTTTATCATTGCATATATACCGTTATTCTTGTTTTACCCCATTTGGGGCCTTTTTTACAAAAGAAACTCTGCCGAAATTTCTGGAAAAGATTGTACTGTTTTTAAAATGCACATTCGGCTTAGTTATTTAAAAACCTTGATTTCAAACATGTTTTCTTCACTTCTTTTAACCAGTTTCTTTACTTATTCTTAAAATGGTTTTAGATTTCTGGGCTTTTGGCTTACTTGGATTAGATGGAGTCCTATAGGCTTCATATGGTTCAAGGGCCAGTCACGTGCTCTTTCGGGTCGTGACAGGACTGTACCCAAAGACCACCGTTTTTCACGCCCTCATGGACGTGGTAAGGTGGAGATCAAAGCACAGTGGGAATCACACAAGGCTCTATGACGATCTCGGGTCTACAGACTAACCTGCACAAGTGTCACCTGAGAACTGCCATCTGACGTGAGGTATAATACCATCTGGGAGTTCTCGGCGAGTCCGTCCAGTGTACCCAGTCTCCACTGAGCACCCGTATACCATCTCTGATGTCAAACACCAATGGATATGGGATCATCCATCGCCCATCTCATGGGTCGAGAAGCGTATACGCTAGTCTACTCTGGTATATCGATGCCCCGTCTCGATACACCCACGACTAGGGACCTTGAAGGATGTACTTATAGACTACCATGTCCCCACTAGTATGATCTGCATCATAGTCCAGGTAGTCAAGTACACATCCTAAGGGCTTTACCAACATGTAACCATAAGACAGTTTAAAGAGACTAGTGTACATGTTAAGATAAAGAGTAACCAGATAGCATACTATCATATCGAGCAAGAAATTCATCTCTATATATGTCCAAGCATCCAATATAATATACATCATCTGTACAATACTGGCCTCTAGGGCATACATACAACTAACAGATTTATCGGTTATTAATGTCTTACGTTTACCACCCCTAGACTTGATATGCAACATATCAGATGAGGAGATCGGACTGTACGGCAAGTGTTACCATCAGGCTTTTGCAGGAGTTGGAGCGGGCTTGCTTGCTAATCTTCTGATCTCTCAATACCCGGGTAGCCGTTACGTCCAGCTAGTACCACTGACGGCTTGTGGGTGCTTGATATGATCATCACCTACTGCCGGCGTATTGACAAGTCATTAGTGTCCAACATAGAGGTTTTACTGACTCAGGAAAAACGAAATAGGGGCACATATGTGATATGTGCGGGACCGAGAATAATGCAAGTATGTGATACCGTATTCTATTCTCGCATTTTTTGTATCGGTCGGTTATATGTGATATAGCCGGGTTATCGAATCAAGGGTTGATTCGATAAGACGATACATTAAATGTTAGTCGGTTATATGTGATATATCCGGATTATTAAGTCAAATGTTCATTTAATAATTTAGTGTATAATTGTATATGTGATATATTAATTTACAATAACTAACATTGGTTGACTTAAGCATTTTTTTTTCTCACTTGTGCACAACTTAATATATATGTGATATATATTAATTTGTGTTTTGATTTTTGTATCATGGTTGTTGATACAACTTTCATGGGTGTACAAGACTTACACCATGCTAGTTATCATGTTGGGTATAGTATTTAAAGTAATTACAAAATTAGTGGAAAATTGGAAAAATGCATGAAGCTAGAGGAAGCTTGTGGATGCATTGACTAAGTCCACTAGGTTTGTTTTACTTTAGATATTTGTTAACCTAACCATTTTAATTAGCCATGGTTATGTCTCTACATGAGTTAGTATATGATACTCACTCACCGTGGTTCACTCTCACACTTGCTCATTATTCTTATTTTCATTTGTTCATCTTCATCCTCAAGCTCAAAAAGCTTGCTAGGGTTTGATTAAGTGAGAAAGTAAAGTGAGAAAAGATATTCTAAAGTGAGCCCACTTCCTATTTCATCATCCTCTACTAGACTGGCACTTTATTTTAGGGTGTTTGCTTCACTAATTCTTTAGTTAGTGAAGTAGAAGCTTGAGCTAGTATTCCCTCGACGTAGATCATCTTCGGCCTCGAAGAATTCAAGCAAGAACATTCCTTACACCTCATGAAGCCATGCAAGGAGTTCGACGATCGCAGCGAAGGGACTACTTCAAAGAGCTTTTGAAGTGAAGGACCGATCTACAAAGGTTGTATTTCGTTTTCACTTAGATAGTAAAAGAGTTTACTATATGTTTTCCGCATTCTTTTCTAGTTAACGATCTTGTTTAGAGTTCCTTTTTCCGGCAATTTCCTAAAAATGGCATGGACGATGCCTCCCGAAACCTTGCTGCCGTCAATGGGAACCCAACATATATATCGTGATTCACATTCACTTTTCATATCCTTATATATCAATTCGAGACATCATTTCTATCATATCATGTCAAAGAGTCATATCCCTATAGCTTTCATCTCATATCTCGATATATATATTCAATCATTCATATCATCTCTAACTATCTTTTTAACCATGTCCCTAGTTTTCTAATATAGGTTTACTTAACCATATTCTAAATATCGGTTTCCATCAATGTTTGCGGGGGTGCTATACGCCATCCACCCGACTTCCCCCGTAGATATAAATCTACTCACCTGCGGATCTTCTTGTTCAGCCGTAGTCGATGTGCTCCGTCGTCTCGGAATCCACGCGAAGGTACCTATAATAAATACACAATCGCAAATGCTATTAACATCAAGTCCGGAAAACCAATACGGCACACAGTGCGCTCATAGGTTAGAACCTATAGCCTACGCATACAAAACAATCAAACAACCCTTGTTGTTGACGTACAAACGCCCAACAACCAAATACAAATCCAAACATCAAAAACCAAGCATTCAAAAATCGGAAAACATAGCCAAAAACACCCCAATATGCTCCCAGATTTATCTCAGGTTAAATTGGGACTAAACTAGCAAGTATAGGAGATAGGTCATAGGGATTAGGAGCTACAGTTAAAAACCCAACCCCAGACCATACTGGAAAACCGGCGACATTTCCCCCAAGTCCGGTCTCGCCGGCCGTTTGATGAGGGGAATAGGCTCGTACTTCTACAGTGGGTTTCTAGTGGTGTATATAGGTCACTGGACTTGTTTGTTTAACTCGGAGACTTCCCATGTTGCCCCAGATTCCCTGTAGGCCAACACAACCTCACAAAACCGACATGGGTGAATTCCTAATTCCGTTATTTGGGTTCTATTCTCTGTTCTAGGCCATACACCCCACACTAAGTTCTTGTAACAACCCTTAAACATCACAAATCCACACAATCACCCAAACCATCTCTTGAATTTTCCAAACATCGCATACCTTAACCAAATCACATTCTAAACTAAACTAGGGTGCAAGAAACTAAAACTAAACTAAATGAAAGGAATTATACCTCATGGATGCAACTTAAGAGAAACCCTAGCTTCCCAAAGTCTCCAAAATCCAACTTTGATTGGTCCAAAATGTTGAGGATGAGGTGGGGATCAACTTTAATGAAGAGGGTGTAGTGTTTTAGCAAGGTTTTTGAGATGAGAAATGGAGGTGGAGGTGGAGTTGGAGGGAGATGAGGAGAAAGAAGAGGAAGGAAAATATTGGGGTGAAGAAATGGTGGTTGCCGTCTCTCACTCTCTTTTTCTTATTCTCACCCTCTCTCAACTCATTTCTCACTCTCTCTCTCTCTCCAATAATTGTCTCCTTTTTCCCTTTTTCCTTTTCTTTTTCCCCCATTCATTAAAACCAAACGCATAACACAAATAAATTAAAACAACAAGCAACATGTCATGGTGCACTAGCCATCGAAAACTGTAGAAACACGGATTTGGCTTAATCGCGATTAGTAGTGCACTAATCGGGTTTAATTTTAAACTTTCGTATAATTAATTATAGAAATGCCAAATCCAATAAATATATATTTAAATGAATAAATCGTTTTAATCTCCAATTATTTCATGATTATTGGTATATATTTATACCATTTTACGAAAACCCCAATTTCGCTAATCGGGTAGTTTTCGTGAAATATATTATTTTAATATTAAATTCCAAAAATAATATTTTATATTTTCTGAAATGTTACAATATTAGAATAGTGTTCGAGTCATACCGATTTTCCAAACTAACGAATCGTAGATATTTTCAAAGAGCAACCTGAGGGACGTTATGGATTTTCAAAATGATATTTCTTTTCTGAAAAACACCGTAGCCCCTACTTTTCCAAAAACAACGATTCATACTATTTTCAATACGGTAACTGTTTGTCTTATATATAGCTATGTATATCTTATCTTGTTGCGTTTACTATTTACCTTTCTGTTATGTTTATGTTAATTTCATCTCATTTCATATATATCCATAAAAAATATTTAAAAATCATTAAACCCAGGAGTAAAAGGGATTTATTGGCCAAATTAAAACCGATCCAGGTATAATAAGTGTGCAAGAGGGTTGACCAAGTCAAGAGCCAACTTTTCTCAGTTGGTGACTCGGCCGTCCGGCCAAGTCCGGGCGGCGGCGCCGGACCGAGTCGGGCCGAGTCAGGCTTCCAGTGGCCTGGGATTTTCTGGGGGTACAATTTGGTATATTTACTTTTTGTTGTCCAGTACATATTTTGGGAGTTGTGGCCTTTTTACCGTTGACTTCCAAAAAAAATTAAAACAAAATAAATACAAAAATAATGTGGGGCATGGGATTTGAACTCCGGTGGCTTGGTTCAGCAGTGCAAGGTATTACCAATGAGCTACAAGCTCCTTCTTGTAATTATTGTGATTTTTAATTACTTAAACTGATAGCAGCAAGAATAAATACTCCTAATATACATTAAATTTAAAGTAATTTCTTGTACACTAAAAATGGAGTTATTTCATTCTTGTAGCTTGTAATTAAAAACAAAAATAATTACCTAAATCTTGGGCTCAGGCTAAAATACCCCTTTGTGGATTTTAAAAATATTTTGAAAATAATTTGTGTAGGAAAAAGTGTATAAGAAAATTAGGGTTGTTACATTCTACCCTCCTTATAAAAATTTCGTCCTCGAAATTTGTAAAAGGAAAGTGTAACAGTGCAAAAAAGTTTTGCGAATAAAAGTGATACGATGGTGAAAAAAAAGGCTTACCGGTGTTACCTTGACCTACAGTCTCGGCATCTACAGCTTCTAATGTGAAGGTCTGTCGCCGTGGTATATTCCTTTTAGCTGGAGGCACATTCTGCCTTTGAGACCTATTTCACTGCCCTCTAGGCATGTCCCTCATTGCCTGTTGGAATTGGCGAGTAGGCTGTGCAGATGGTGGAGCAGGTAGTGCAGGACGAGTTGCAGGAGCCTGGATGGTTGGCCGCTGCGGTTGGTTGGTGTGTGTGTGAGATGAGTTGCTGTTGTAAGGATAGTTCCCAATTCCGTGGCTGGATGCGCCACAAATTAGACACAGGCCTTTTGCGCGCCTACAGTCCTTCCACAAATGTCCCTTTCTATGGCAGTAATGGCAAATTTCTTCAGTCCTCCTGGGTTCAAACAATGGCCTGGAAGAGGCTCCACCTGCCATCTGGTTGGCAGGGCGCTTGACTCCTGCAGACTGAGGTCTGCCCCTCTCTTTTATTACTGCCTCATAACTGCGGGCAGCTTCTATAGCTTCCTCGTGAGTCAAGAACTTTCCTGTGGCTAGAGCAGCCTTAATCTCGGTGTCCAAACCTTGTTGAAAGCGACGGGCTCTGATGTCGTCCATCGGTATCAAGTGTGCCGCGATTCGGCTCAACATGGTGAATTCAGCGTCGTATTCATCTACCGATTTGTCCCACATTAATCCTTGCTGTAGATGAATAAACTGCTGCTCCATGGCGAACCTGGCAGTCATAGGGAAATATTTCGCGTCGAACTTCTTTCAAAATGTCTTCCATTCAATCGGCTGTACCAGACGGGTTTCTTCCGCCTTCCACCAATTGCGAGCATTATCCGTGAGCTATAGTTTTGCTACACGGACCCAAGCGTTGTCTGGCACTTGAGCTGCTGCCAGATCGTCTTCGATGCTTTGTGCCCATTCTTTTGCTTCAAGAGGGCTTCCTTTACCAGAGAACTGCTTTGGGTGCAAAGCCCTGAATTGCTTTACTCCCGGTGCATCGGCCTCACGACGGTTCAAAAGTTGTTGCTGTCCCTCGAGAAGACTGCGGATCGCCTCGAATAGCATCGTTTGCTCAGTGGGTGGTGCAGGAATAGCTGGTGTGAGAGGTAGTGCTGGAGGGGTGTTGTTGACGTTGGTGCTGGTGTTGTTCGGGGAATCCATGACCTTAAAGAAAAATTTGGATTAGGACAGATTCAAATACATGAAATGATAAGATTCAAAGATTAGAAATTTGCAAGATTCAAGGAACATGAATTGTAAAGAATGTTTTAGTTGCTGGTTCTTGTGTTATATTGCTTAGGTTGTTCACGCAGACCAGAACTGCATGACAGGGATTCATACAGCTCTGAACTGCATGGGCCACCAACAAAACCTGTCACGTCCCGCTTCCCTGTGTACGGCGAAGTGGACGCGACGAGGCCCGATACGTATGTACTCAGAAGTACATACGCTAAGCGTAGCTAAGCAATATAAAGTAAATCACAAGAGACGAAAGATATAGAAATAACAGCAACTTTTATTAATAACATTCTTTGTACAATGCATGAAAAGAAAATACAACTGAAATGAAAGCGATGCCTAAACAGTGGCATAACAGAAAATGAAAATACTGGGAAGAACAAGGTACAATATCTAGATCTCGGGATCTTCGTGGAACTGCTCCAAATCTTCACCGGTGGGCTCGATCTAAGCTTGGTCCAACGCACCTGACGACATTCAAAGAAGAATGAAATAGAATGTCGTCAGCGAACAGGTCGCTCGGTAAGTCCCAAAGATAAGGAGGAAATAGACAGAGAGTAAGAGAGAGAGTATCTTTTAATATTCTATTTTATTGCTGTAATGTCGTAATGTTATATTAACGATGTTGTTTGTAGTTTGGTACAGAAGAATGCCAGTGTATACGAGAGGGGTCTCTATATGCTAGAGACCAGGGCAAACGGAAATAGAGTACAAGGCTCCGTTATACAACCCGGAACAACGGAAACTGGATTCAGGTTAGGTGTCTTAAATCTGACCACCTCGTGCCACCTTTAACACCTTCCGTACCAATCTACCCCTTAAACCCCGCGATATCTTGTTTGTATTGTTATCTTGTAAACTTGTTTTAATTGCATGATAGACTGACTGACTGACCGAAACCATGATATCAGGAAACGGTTATAACCGTAGAGTCATGTAAATGGAATACTGGGAAACATGTAAAAGGAATATCCATGGTTCGGTTCAGTCGAGTAGATTGTTAACTGGATTCTGGGATTCATGTATTCATCTTGAGTTGAAATATAAAGAATATAGATTGACTTGAATCATATTCAAGTCAGAAATAATCAGACTCTAACCCGAGTCAGACTAAAAGAAATGTAATTGGAAGTTCAATAATTGTTAGGGGCCTTAATGTAATTTATAAAACTTGAGGGGGTTTTATGTAAAAAGTACTATTGTATAGTTTTCAAAATACACCTCAAGTATTTATTATTCGTCTTTATAATTATAATGAGTGTGAATTTTATTTGTGTTATTCTAGTGAATATATCCTAATAAAAGTATTAATTTATAATATTGATTTATTTGAAATTCATGGTATTTTAATGTAACTTTTAATCTTGTTGTTTTAGAAAAAGTGGAAACTTTATATTATAATAAAATATGTGTCTAAATGGTATTTAAATATATATTAATACAAGAATAATTTTAAATAAATATTTTATTTTCGAAAATCACATTATTCTTAAATGCTGTATTTTAAACCTTTCGAGACCGAATGCTCCTTGCGGAGGTCTGAATCTCGCACTAGTAGCCCGTGGGTGCACGATGAACCGTACTATCCCTAACGGGTTCCCCAAAAGTGGGTTGTAGCGGCGCTTTGCTTAGGTTTAACAAATACTATTCATTTAGGAAAACGGTTTTATAAATAAAAGGTATTTATTTGTAAAAGGGTATAGATTTCTGTATTTTATTTTCTAGGGTTTCCTAAGCCAACTAGCCTATTTCTAAGGTCTAAACGATAAGTCAATAGAAGGCTCAAATCGCCTCTTCACCGTCAATTGCGGCCAGGTAAGTGCTAGGTAAGGGGAAGGAACCACAGTCGTGGGCCTAATTAAAAACCACTAGTCTAGACACACTTGCCTAGACATCACAAGACAGTTTAGATAAACGATCGATGTCCATGACATATCGCGCTTTTATTTTTAAAGATTTTATTTAGAATTGTGTACAACTTAAAGCTTTCAAGAAAGGTTTATAAAGAATATGGTATTTTAGTGAAAAGTCCTGTATTTTCGTATTCTATGTTTTGACGTTTATCAATTAGGGTTATATTTGTGTGTGTGTGGAGGTAGGTCATTACCTCGTGACTTATTTTAAGGTTTAATGAAGTTTTAGAGGTTAAATATGATATATTAAACTTGAAGGTATTTAAGCGCAAGAATACGGTATTTGAAAACGTTATCATTTCATGTGTGAAAACTCATTCAAATTGATTTCTACAAGTTTATTTATCAAGATAAACATATTTAGGAATGAGGGATTTAATTAAAACATGAAAAGTAATCTTTATGATATTTTTGTGAAAAGAATACGGTTTTACAAGAAAGCTATCATTTCATGTGAGAAACTTTATTTAAATTTATTTCTATGTGGTTAATAGTCATCATGAATATAGGTAGGTATTATGGATTAGGCGACAAGTGCAATTTTTTCGGAAAACCGAATCGGAAATCGGTTTGTTCCGATTTCCGTCGGGTTCCAAAAAGTCGTATTTTCTTCTTAAAGAAAAGAGAGACAGAAAAGATGGGACTTACAAGTTTGGACAAGCTAGGGAGGCTAAGAAAGTGGTGGTTGTCGGTGCGTCGAAAACGTCACGAAGGTTCTAGTACGATTGCCGGAATTCGTCGTCGGTTTCGGCAGCGCTTCGCTTCTCGCTTTTTTTCTAACGTACCGAGTTTTCTTGAGAATTTGGGAGAGTGGACTTAGAGTTGTAGGGTAAAATGGTAGAGGGTAGGGGTGTTTATATAGGGCTATGCTATGGTTAGGGTTTTAATTAAAAAATATATAAAAATCATTAAAAATCATTAAACCTAGGAATAAAAGGGATTTATTGGCCAAATTAAAACCGATCCAGGTATAATAAGTGTGCAAGAGGGTTGACCAAGTCAAGAGCCAACTTTTCTCAGTTGGTGACTCGGCCGTCCGGCAAAGTCCGGCCGGCGGCGCCGGACCGAGTCGGCCGATTAGCCGGCCGGCGGCGCCGAGTCGGGCCGAGTCAGGCTTCCAGTGGCCGGGGATTTTCTGGGGGTACAATTTGGTATATTTTCTTTTTGTTGTCCAGTACATATTTTGGGAGTAATGGCCTTTTTACCGTTGACTTCCAAAAAAAATTAAAACAAAATAAATACAAAAATAATGTGGGGCATGGGATTTGAACTCCGGTGGCTTGGTACAGCAGTGCAAGGTATTACCAATGAGCTACAAGCTCCTTCTTGTAATTATTGTGGTTTTTAATTACTTAAACTGATAACAGCAAGAATAAATACTCCTAGTATACATTAAATTTAAAGTAATTTCTTGTACACTAAAAATGGAGTTATTTCGTTCTTGTAGCTTGTAATTAAAAACAAAAATAATTACATAAATCTTGTGCTCAGGCTAAAATACCCCTTTGTGGATTTTAAAAATATTTTGAAAAAAATTTGTGTAGGAAAAAGTGTATAAGAAAATTAGGGTTGTTACATTCTACTCTCCTTATAAAAATTTCATCCTCGAAATTTGTAAAAGGAAAGTGTAACAGTGCAAAAAAGTTTGGCGAATAAAAGTAATACGATGGTGAAAAAAAAGGCTTACCGGTGTTAATTTGACCTACAGTCTCGGCTTCTACAGCTTCTAATATGAAGATCTGTCGCCGTGGTATATTCCTTCTAGCTGGAAGCACATTCTGCCTTTGAGACCTATTTCTCTGCCCTCTAGGCATGTCCCTCATTGCCTGTTGGAATTGGCGAGTAGGCTGTGCAGGTGGTGGAGCAGGTAGTGCAGGACGACTTGCAGGAGCCTGGATGGTTGGCCGCTGCGGTTGGTTGGTGTGTGTGTGTGAGATGAGTTGCTGTTGTAAGGATAGTTCCCAATTCCGTGGTTGGATGCGCCACAAATTAGACACAGGCCTTTTGCGCGCCTACAGTCCTTCCACAAATGTCCCTTTCTATGGCAGTAATGGCAAATTTCTTCAGTCCTCCTGGGTTCAAACAATGTCCTGGAAGAGGCTCCACCTGCCATCTGGTTGGCAGGGCGCTTGACTCCTGCAGACTGAGGTCTGACCCTCTCTTTTATTACTGCCTCATAACTGCGGACAGCTTCTAGAGCTTTCTCGTGAGTCAAGAACTTTCCTGTGGCTAGAGCAGCCTTAATCTCGGTGTCCAAACCTTGTTGAAAGCGACGGGCTCTGATGTCGTCCGTCGGTATCAAGTGTGCCGCGAATCGGCTCAACATGGTGAATTCAGCGTCGTATTCATCTACCAATTTGTCCCACATTGATCCTTGCTGTAGATGAATAAACTGCTGCTCCATGGCGAACCTGGCAGTCACAGGGAAATATTTCGCGTCGAACTTCTTGCGAAATGTTTTCCATTCAATCGGCTGTACCAGACGGGTTTCTTCCGCCTTCCACCAATTGCGAGCATTATCCGTGAGCTGTAGTTTTGCTACACGGACCCAAGCGTTGTCTGGCACTTGAGCTGCTGCCAGATCGTCTTCGATGCTTTGTGCCCATTCTTCCTCTTCAAGAGGGCTTCCTTTACCAGAGAACTGCTTTGGGTGCAAAGCCCTGAATTGCTTTACTCCCGGTGCATCGGCCTCAGGACGGTTCAAAAGTTGTTGCTGTCCCTCGAGAAGACTGCGGATCGTCTCGAATAGCATCGTTTGCTCAGTGGGTGGTGCAGGAATAGCTGGTGTGAGAGGTAGTGCTGGAGGGGTGTTGTTGACGTTGGTGCTGGTGTTGTTCGGGGAATCCATGACCTTAAAGAAAAATTTGGATTAGGACAGATTCAAATACATGAAATGATAAGATTCAAAGAATAGAAATTTGCAAGATTCAAGGAACATGAATTGTAAAGAATGTTTTAGTTGCTGGTTCTTGTGTTATATTGCTTAGGTTGTTCATGCAGACCAGAACTGCATGATAGGGATTCATACAGCTCTGACCTGCATGGGCCACCAACAAAACCTGTCACGCCCCGCTTCCCAGTGTACGGCGAAGTGGACGCGACGAGGCCCTCTACGTATGTACTCAGAAGTACATACGCTAAGCGTAGCTAAGCAATATAAAGTAAATCACAAGAGACGAAAGATATAGAAATAACAGCAACTTTTATTAATAACATTCTTTGTACAATGCATGAAAAGAAAATACAACTGAAATGAAAGCGATGCCTAAACAGTGGCATAACAGAAAATGAAAATACTGGGAAGAACAAGGTACAATATCTAGATCTCGGGATCTTCGTGGAACTGCTCCAAATCTTCACCGGTGGGCTCGATCTCAGCTTGGTCCAACGCACCTGACGACATTCAAAGAAGAAAGAAATAGAATGTCGTCAGCGAACAGGTCCCTCGGTAAGTCCCAAAGATAAGGAGGAAATAGACAGAGAGTAAGAGAGAGAGAGTAGCTTTTAATATTGTATTGTATTGTTGTAATGTCGTAATGTAATATTAACGATGTTGTTTGTAGTTTGGTACAGAAGAATGCCAGTGTATACGAGAGGGGTCTCTATATGCTAGAGACCAGGGAAAACGGAAATAGAGTACAAGGCTCCGTTATACAACCCGGAACAACGGCAACTGGATTCAGGTTAGGTGTCTTAAATCTGACCACCTCGTGCCACCTTTAACACCTTCCGTACCAATCTACCCCTTAAACCCCGCGATGTCTTGTTTGTATTGTTATCTTGTAAACTTGTATTAATTGCATGATAGACTGACTGACTGACCGAAACCATGATATCAGGAAACGGTTATAACCGTAGAGTCATGTAAATGGAATACTGGGAAACATGTAAAAGGAATATTCATGGTTCGGTTCAGTCGAGTAGATTGTTAACTGGATTCTGGGATTCATGTATTCATCTTGAGTTGAAATATAAAGAATATAGATTGACTTGAATCATATTCAAGTCAGAAATAATCAGACTCTAACCCGAGTCAGACTAAAAGAAATGTAATTGGAAGTTCAATAATTGTTAGGGGCCTTAATGTAATTTATAAAACTTGAGGGGGTTTTATGTAAAAAGTACTATTGTATAGTTTTCAAAATACACCTCAAGTATTTATTATTCGCCTTTATAATTATAATGAGTGTGAATTTTATTTGTGTTATTCTAGTGAATATATCCTAATAAAAGTATTAATTTATAATATTGATTTATTTGAAATTCATGGTATTTTAATGTAACTTTTAATCTTGTAATTTTAGAAAAAGTGTAAACTTTATATTATAATAAAATAGATTTCTAAATTGTATTTAAATATATATTAATACAAGAATAATTTTAAATAAATATTTATTTTTGAAAATCACATTATTCTTAAATGCTGTATTTTAAACCTTTCGAGACCGAATGCTCCTTGCGGAGGTCTGAATCTCGCACTACTAGCCCGCGGGTGCACGATGAACCGTACAATCCCTAACGGGTTCCCTAAAAGTAGGTTGTAGCGGCGCTTTCCTTAGGTTTAACAAATACTATTCATTTAGGAAAACGGTTTTATAAATAAAAGGTATTTATTTGTAAAAGGGTATAGATTTCCGTATTTTATTTTCTAGGGTTTCCTAAGCCAACTAGCATATTTCTAAGGTCTAAACGATAAGTCAATAGAAGGCTCAAATCGCCTCTTCACCGTCAATTGCGGCCAGGTAAGTGGGAAGGAACCACAGTCGTGGGCCTAATTAAAAACCACTAGCCTAGACACACTTGCCTAGACACCACAAGACAGTTTAGATAAACGATCGATGTCCATGACATATCGTGCTTTTATTTTTAAATATTTTATTTAGAATTGTGTACAACTTAAAGCTTTCAAGAATGGTTTATAAAGAATATGGTATTTTAGTGAAAAGTCCTGTATTTTCGTATTCTATGTTTTGACGTTTATCAATTAGGGTTATATTTGTGTGTGTGTGGAGGTAGGTCATTACCTCGTGACTTATTTTAAGGTTTAATGAAATTTTAGAGGTTAAATATGATATATTAAACATGAAGGTATTTAAGCGCAAGAATACGGTATTTGAAAACGTTATCATTTCATGTGTGAAAACTCATTCAAATTGATTTCTACAAGTTTATTTATCAAGATAAACATATTTAGGAATGAGGGATTTAATTAAAACATGAAAAGTAAACTTTATGGTATTTTTATGAAAAGAATACGGTTTTACAAAAAAGCTATCATTTCATGTGAGAAACATTATTTAAATTTATTTCTTTGTGGTTAATAGTCAGCATGAATATAGGTAGGTATTATGGATTAGGTGACAAGTGGAATTTTGTAGGAAAACCGAATAGGAAATCGGTTTGTTCCGATTTCCGTCGGGTTCCAAAAAGTCGTATTTTCTTCTTAAAGAAAAGAGAGATAGAAAAGATGGGACTTACAAGTTTGGACAAGCTAGGGAGGCTAAGAAAGTGGTGGTTGTCGGTGCGTCGAAAACGTCACGAAGGTTCTAGTACGATTGCCGGAATTCGTCGTCGGTTTCGGCAGAGCTTCGCTTCTCGCTCTTTTTCTAACGTACCGAGTTCTCTTGAGAATTTGGGAGAGTGGACTTAGAGTTGTAGGGTAAAATGATAGAGGGTAGGGGTGTTTATATAGGGCTATGCTAGGGTTAGGGTTTTAATTAAAAATATATAAAAATCATTAAAAATCATTAAACCTAGGATTAAAAGGGATTTATTGGCCAAATTAAAACCAATCCAGGTATAATAAGTGTGCAAGAGGGTTGACCAAGTCAAGAGCCAACTTTTCTCAGTTGGTGACTCGGCCGTCCGACCAAGACCGGCCGGCGGCGCCGGACCGAGACTGCCGATTCGCCGGCCGGCGGCGCCGAGTCGGGCCGAGTCAGGCTTCCAGTCGCCGGGGATTTTCTGGGGGTACAATTTGGTATATTTATTTTTTGTTGTCCAGTACATATTTTGGGAGTTATGGCCTTTTTACCGTTGACTTCCAAAAAAAATTAAAACAAAATAAATACAAAAATAATGTGGGGTATGGGATTTGAACTCCGGTGGCTTGGTTCAGCAGTGCAAGGTATTACCAATGAGCTACAAGCTCCTTCTTGTAATTATTGTGGTTTTTAATTACTTAAACTGATAGCAGCAAGAATAAATACTCCTAGTATACATTAAATTTAAAGTAATTTCTTGTACACTAAAAATGGAGTTATTTCATTCTTGTAGCTTGTAATTAAAAACAAAAATAATTACCTAAATCTTATGCTCAGGCTAAAATACCGCTTTGTGGATTTTAAAAATATTTTGAAAAAAATTTGTATAGGAAAAAGTGTATAAGAAAATTAGGGTTGTTACAAAAAGTCTGTATGTGATCAATGTCTGTATAAACGTGGATCCCGTCCACCCGTCGCCCAATGAAAATAAGTATCATGCATGTAAATATGAGGATATAATCAAAATCATGGAATACATCATGAAACCTGTGCCTAGCATCGGCACGTAAATCCTCGTCCATATGGGGCTCCGTCTGCGGTATCGGCCCTCGGCCCGGCAGCACGGGTCAGCCCATATCCATCTCTCAACTCCGGTCGGTATCCCCCGGATATCCGCGGAGCTCAAATACAATCTCCGATAGGTGCTCGCCCACCTCCAGGCTCAATCAGCACAATCCATCGATCATCTTGCCGAGGGGGACCATACCGGGCCCCACCATGTACCCTCATACGGCACACACTCCTCGTATGGGGTATATAATCAGAACAGATAAATCTCATGGTGGCTGCGCAAATATCATATCAAAGAAACCGGGTTTTTCAAATAAGTACATACTCTCCTTTGAAATTATCCACGGTTCCCAAAACAAGAAATATCATGAAAACGAATATCTCAATGCGTATAATCAGAAAGCATGATGTATGTGACATAGAATAATAGGATGCACATACAAGGTCATATCCTGATGCAATAATACTACTGTGTAGTGACGTGGTAATTATCGATGATGAAGTGTGTGAGCCGGCAAGCAAGTTTACGTGGAACACATGCATCATCGATAATGGTGTTGGTGTCCTAACAGCATGATTGAAATATAGAAATAAACATATGCAATGCGATGCGGAATCGAATAATCAATGCAACAGTGAAGAATCTACACCAATATGTACATGTCATGCAGTGGTGCCATTTGAAATAAGACGAATCGGGGTTTTGATAAAATAAGGGTTACGATGTTTTTAAGAATAGATACGTCTTTTGAAAATACCCGTAGAATCCCTTAACCTGTCCTTAAGATATTCCCGATTCGTTAGTTTTTAAATAGGTATGACTCGGGTCTAGTCTAACATCTACTAAGCCAAGTCCATCAGGAAGGGTATGGAAACCACCTAAATCTAAGTCGATATATATAAATAATATAATAGTCGATGATCCCGCCTTAATAGTATCGCGTACGATACAGTATATCATCTGACATCCTCGAGTCATGAGTGCGGATCTATCATCAATATAAAGCTCGTATGGTAAATCGTCGTACGGCATCCCAATAGCTGGGTACGGGTCAATATCACAATCAGCTCAACATTATTTGGTATCCTCATCATCATATCACATAATTTGGGGTACTGATCTAAGTCTAGTACAACTGATACCATCAATATGACTGAGTGTGTAAACACACGTCCAATGGCCCGCTAAAGATCACATGTCGTATCCCAAATACGAATCATATCAAATCACCGATCTCACGGCACAATGCCCAATATCATCGACTCACCTCCAATGTCGTCCAATATCATCAAACACAGTGCAAGTATAATGAATATGCAAGAGTGTACGTGTAGGTGTAAATCTATTCTAGAGTTCACGACTATGAACTACACTAGTTGCTTCTAACCCTAAACTATCCATAATACACATAACACAATATCCACAACGCACAATAACTATCATATATATATATATATAGTATATCAACTACGGACTGCGGGAGTGCTATACGCCATCCACCCGACTTTCCCGCGTAGATATAATCTACTCACCTTGCGTCCTCATTTGTCGACGTCGCCACGCGCTTGCTTGTCGTCCCGAAGTCTTCATGGGGTACCTACACATTAACGTATCACATATGCGCATTAAAACCAAATCAAAGCTAAAATGACACACGAAAACCAAAACGATACGCTAAGGGGCCTATAGGTTAGAACCTATGGGTACGCCTCCAAAACAAACAATCAATCCTCGATATCGTCGTATAAACGCCAAATAGTCGAGGTAAACACAATACGTAAAATCAGAATTAAAATACGGAATACGGAATCACGAATCCAAAACAGCAACTAAGGAAATAGGCTCCTGATTTTACCCTAGGTCAATTTACACAAATCTATACATGCCAGGGGTCTAATCTATACATGTAGGAGCTCTGGAACAAAAACGAGACATTTTGGTGCTGGTCTGGCCGCAAATTGCGGCCAATAGGAATATATCTGCAGCCGGGTCATGGAGTTAGGGGCTAGGGTCTTGGTGGTAGCTTCCTTGGTGCCTGCACATGTCACTGTCCATTCAATATAATTTTCAGAGTCTCGGGTTGATAGCAGATCTCATATAAGCTTCACAGATTTCATAACTTTTCCGATATCGGTTTCTAAATCCGTATTCCGGGCCTTAAGCTTCAGGTTTTGGGTCTCAATTATAGCACTAAGGTGTTGTTGTAGCATCTACTGAGCTCAATTTCGCATTACAACACAAAATTCCCTCAAACCCTAACTAGGTTTTCCTCAAATCCACAAAACACACAATATCGGTTCTATAACAACATGGGGGTATAAGTAATGCTAAGACTAAGCTAAGGGTTTAGTAAATACCTCATTTGGCAACTCAAGAATTTTGTTGAGTTGCCCCTAGTGGCCAAAATCCTTGCTTTCTTGGTCCAATGTGTAGATCTTGAGCTTGTGCACGCTTTTTATGAAATGGGGGTAGGGTTTTGGTATTGTTTTTGAGATTTAATGAAGGCTTGAAGGTGGGAGGAATAAAAGGGGCAGCAGCAGCTGCTGGAGCTTAAAAGGGAGATGGAGAGATGAGGGAGAAATGAGAGGGAGAGGGAAAGAGGTCCAAGGTCAAGCCCCCCATACCTACTACATGCCCATACCTCTCTTTTCTTTTCCTTTTTTCCATTTTATTTCCTCTCAAAATCCTTCTCACTAGAATAGTAACCCCAAAGTAAAACCAAGGCAAGAAAAAATATAACACAAGTGTAGAAAAAGATATGTGCATGTTTTGCACAAAATTGCTAAAAAACCGATTAGCGATTTTTAATCACGATTAGCACTAAATTAGCATATAACTAATTATAAAAAATTAAAAATGACATAATTCCATAAAATACCCTATTTTAAAATTTTCCATAATTTTTCCAAATTTTTCTGTATTTAATTATACCAAAATATTAAAATATTCAATAAAATAATATTAAATTATAAAAATTCCCAAAAAATAATATTTTATTTTTTTTGAAATGTTACAATCTTCCCCTCTTAAATAAATTCGGTCCCCGAATTTAAATTTAAACCCCCAAATACTAAAACATTTCAGTAAAAATCCAATTTGTCTGGCTCCGAAATCATCAATACATAAATCACATCATAGCGCAATACATGCGCATAAGTAATGAGCAGATAACTCAAAATCGAAACTCCGTCAAGCATCCTGCAATTATCGGAGTCATGGTAAAGACACAAATGTCAAATCCAAAACAAAACCAATATGATGTACGTTAAAATTATACATATATATATGAAAGCTATATATGGAAATAACTAAAGTAAATACATGCAAAAATATGCCGGTACTGTCCTCTGACTAGTCCCGCTCAGTATGAAAACACATGGCAATATCATAAAACGTAATGCTCTATAAGGAATAAATCTCAAAATGTATATATGAATATCCAGTGCGTCTGGTGCGCACGGAAATCAAAATCCATATATGTGCCATACATGTGCACAAAAACAACATCTAGGTGCAACTGGTGTGCACGAACATCTGTCATAGGCAACGTGTGTGCCTGACAGACAAGTCAGGTGGATCTGACATGCAAAAAGAATCCCGATTTAGTGCATCTGGTGTGCACCAAATCGTATCTCAAAACATGCGCCCAACATGTGCGAAAATACAAAATCGACGGTATACAATGCGGCCCAATCCAAATCGGGTGTACTGCGGTGGAAAATCTCACAACCGTGTGCATCAGCGTGCACAAATCAAATCAAAACACTAAAGTGCATGAAAACTATGCTGGAAGCGTAAATCAAATCATCAGCATAAAAAAATGAATACCCAGTGGGTGCAACCATGGTGCATAAAATCAAATATCATGGAATTCAGTCATCAAGACTAAATCATGAAAACAGAGCACCCAAAATACCGAAATCCAAGGTGACTGATACGTGATAATCGAATCACAAAATCACAAATCATAAATACCGTCGTCGGTAGTCCCTCCTTCAAAGTCGTGAAGGTGTCGGTGCATCCAATGCTAGCAGCGCAAGATATCTACTTGCCTCTTGCTCACGGTCTGGCTTCCTCTGTCTCTGGGTCCTTATCTTCTCTACGGATTACCTAACTCGTAATTAATCGGCTCATCGGCCCTGTCAGGTGTGCTAACGGGGACGATTCCGTTCTGGCACTTCTCTGGTCATCTCTCTGTCAATCCTCACGACCACTCCTAAAGCAGCATGTCACTGGCGTCGGCCTCTGACTCTCTGAATGCACGTGACACATATGATACTGTGTGCAAATATCATTGCAGCAGTGTCCTGGAAGGAATCCTGCTCAGGGTCTCTTCCGTTCTTGTTTATGCCGGTCTGTACGGAGGTTGGTACTATTGCATAATCTCTTCTCGCTTGATGGACATCTGCTTCCTCAGCACAGCTTCTCCTCGGAAGCTGGCCGTGTCCCAACGCCTCTGGAGACATATCCGACCTTTAATTTTAGCGGGGAGCAGTAACAGTTCATCTGCATCACACACGAACTCTTTGTCCCGCTTGTCTGTACCATCGTCCACTTCGACGTCACGTCTCTATCTGCGCACTGCAATGTTCTCTGCTACGGTCCATCCGAAGTCTCTCGCATATCTCTTTTCTGCCGAATTGCCCGGAAGTCATCGTCCATTGCCGAAGCTAACTCTTATTCTGGAACGGCAACATACTCACCGCGCCTCTTTCTGGAAGATATATATCCATATACAATGCCTCTGCGTGCGTAACGTATCTCTGATGTCAGCGGAGTGGGACGTCGTCTCGTCGAAATCTCTTGCTAACTTTTTACTTCACTCTGCTTCAATGTCGACTGATTCGGACTTGTCTCATCGTGGCTTCATGGACTGTGCTCCAACGGCTATACTCGTATCTGGAGTCTCCCAAGCAATGCATCCCATCACATGATATCCGAATGATGTCGAATCATTCGATCGACTCGTCAGAACCACATAATCCCCCAAGAGATCAACATCTTGAGTGCAGTTTAATAGTATCGAGTACATGCCACAACGTCGGTGGTCCAGCCGTAGAAGGGCAAACCCAAGCCTCACTAATGGCACCGCGGAACTGCCGCAAACCCTAAGGTTCAAAGGTTTTCACACGGCCATTAAGTCGAGTTAGGGTTTCATTCTTCTAGAGGGTCCATAGAATCGCCTGCATGTCCTTCCGTATACTTTAACTTGGAAAATGGGCTCCTGACATTCGATCGTCTCCATCGACTCTCAACGAGCCTGCATGAAGTCGCCTATAGCTGGAATCAATCTATCTGATGACCTCGCATCGGGGTAACTGAACGAACCACATGTCCTAGTCATTCATCCTCGGGTGACTAGCGACCTTCCAACATATCTCTAAGTATATACTCATGCTGCAGTAGATCCAATCATCTGGGTGACATCTCGTCGTTTGCAGCAACAACCGGCTCATTCGTCTGTATGCTGAACAGCGCCTCAATCATCCTGAATAAGCGATATATCAATGGTCATCACATCTTGGTGGCCTCTAGCAGTAGCCTGATCTTCTGGTACCAAACGACACGTCCGAGAAATCTCGTAAAGGCGATCTGTCAAATGCTCATGGCGCGAAAACACAATAGAACGATGCCTCTATATGCAATCGTATGTCTCTGGAATCATGTCCTGGTCAGCCCTCGTCTGCGACGAGCTCATGCTGACGCAACTCATACCGTAGCTCTCTCTCTGCCCGTGTGATCGTGGCAGCAAAATCATAACCAGAATCGATGAGGATAGATCATAGGAATGAATATAATATTGTGCAAGGAAATGTACATCCTAAGGCTCCTTAAGCGGAGTAGCGTATCGTTCGTATGCCGCGGAACATACCTACGGTACGTCACTCTACTTTAGTCACTTATTCCATCAATCAAGGGTCATCCTAATCGACGAAAGTTCGGGTCTAATACCCCCTCGACTAAGTCTAAGTTCCGTAAGGTCAAGCCTAAGTTCCGTGTATATATAGACGCCCTAGGCTCCACATAGTCAAACTTAGACTCGAACCAAGGTTAACCTAGCGCTCTGATACCAATTTTGTCACGACCAGAAAGAGCACGTGACTGGCCCTTGAACCATATGATGTCTATAAGACTCCATCTGATCCAAGTAAGCCAAAAGCCCAGAAATCTAAAACCATTTTAAGGATAAATAAAGAAAACTGGTTTTTAATAGGTAAAGAAAACATGTTTTGAAGTCAAGGTTTTTAAATAACTAAGCCGAATATGCATTTTAAAATGTATAGTTTTTCTAAAAATTTCGGCAGAGTTTCTTTTGTAAAATCTAGCCCCGAACGGGGTACAACAAGAACAATATATATGCAGTGATAAAAGGCATCCCCAAGCGGGAGCTAGCTCTTCGTCAATCGACGGTCACAACCACGCAAGTAATATAATATACAACGCCGAATGGCAAGGATCAAAACTCAAAGAAACTCACAATAACATGAAAACCGTAATACTACTACACGCGACTTTAAGGTCGAAATAATACATCTCTAGTGTCTAAGTCTGAAACAATATACAAGTTTTGGTTGATGGAATTCTAGATACAAAGGAATAATACATGTACAATGGTGGTCCTGATGAAAAAGAACCCACCTACCAAATGCAATTCACCCGCGAAGGAAGCAGTGTGCCAGAAATGCCGCTATGGAACCTGTACGGCAAAACCTGCAAGAAGTTGTGGCACAACGGGGGTGAGTTGCCAACTCGTGAATAGAAAATATCTACAAGCAGAAAACGAATGCATGACATAATCCTAGGTCAATACAATCAGATATATAAACTTCAAAGAATAAGCCTGAAGCATGATAAGGTGGCAATGTAACATCTAATCGTGTATGTAGTGCCAAGTACCCGTGCCAGTGCCTCAGGTAATAACATGTCATAAATATAGGGTATGTCTGCATGAAGTAAATATGATGAAGTATCAAAATGGATACCAATACACATATATTAGCGTCCCATTCCACTAATACTGGTGTAAGGGTATATATAACAGCGCCCTCATACCCTGCTATTTATACAAATGAAGTGTGATCAATATAATAAAAGTCTGTATGTGATCAATGTCTGTATAAACGTGGATCCCGTCCACCCGTCGCCCAATGACAATAAGCATCATGTATGTAAATATGAGGATATAATCAAAATCATGGAAAACATCATGAAACCTGTGCCTAGCATCGGCACGTAAATCCTCGTCCATATGGGGCTCCGTCTGCGGTATCGACCCTCGGCCCCGGCAGCACGGGTCAACCCATGTCCATCTCTCAAGTCCGGTCGGTATCCCCCGGATATCCACCGAGCTCAAATACAATCAAAGGTAGGTGCTCGCCTACCTCCAGGCTCAATCGGCACAATCCATCGATCATCTTGCCAAGGGGAACCATACCGGGCCCCACCATATACCCTCATACGGCACACACTCCTCGTATGGGGTATATAATCAGAACCGATAAATCTCATGGTGGCTGCGCAAATATCAAATCAAGGAAACCGGGTTTTTCAAATAAGTACATACTCTCCTTTGAAATTATCCACGGTTCCCAAAACCAGAAATATCATGAAAACGAATATCTCAATGCGTATAATCAGATAGCATGATGTATATGACATAGAATAATAGGATGCACATACAAGGTCATATCCTGATGCAATAATACTACTGTGTAGTGACATGGAAATTATCGATGATGAAGTGTGTGAGCCGGCAAGCAAGTGTACGTGGAACATATGCATCATCGATAGTGGTTCCGGTGTCCTAACAGCATGATTGCAATATAGAAATAAACATATGCAATGCGATGCAGAATCAAATAATCAATGCAACAGTGAAGAATCTACACCAATATGTACATGTCATGTAGTGGTGCCATTTGAAATAAGACGAATCGGGGTTTTGATAAAATAAGGGTTACGGTGTTTTTAAGAATAGATACGTCTTTTGAAAATACCCGTAGAATCCCTTTACCTGTCCTTAAGATATTCCTGATTCGTTACTTTTGAAATAGGCATGACTCGGGTGTAGTCTAACATCTACTAAGCCAAGTCCATCAGGAGGGGTATGGAAACCCCCTAAATCTAAGTCGATATATATAAATAATATAATAGTCGGTGATCCCGCCTCAATAGTATCGCGTACGATACAGTATATCATCTGACATCCTCGAGTCATGAGTGCGGATCTATCATCAATATAAAGCTCGTACGGTAAATCGTCGTACGGCATCCCAATAGCTGGGTACGGGTCAATATCACAATCAGCTCATCAATTATTTGGTATCCTCATCATCATATCACATAATCTGGGGTACTGATCTATGTCTAGTATAACTGATACCATTAATATGACTGAGTGTGTAAACACACGTCCAAAGGCCCGCTAGAGATCACATGTCGTATCCCAAATACGAATCATATCAAATCACCGATCTCGCGGCACAATGCCCAATATCATCGACTCACCTCCAATGTCGTCCAATATCATCAAACACAGTGCAAGTATAATGAATATGCAAGGGTGTAGGTGTAGGTGTAAATCTATTCTAGGGTTCGCGACTATGAACTACACTAGTTGCTTCTAACCCTAAACTATCCATAATACACCTAACACAATATCCACAATGAACTATTACAATCATATATATATATATATATATAGTATATCAACTACGGACTGCGGGGGTGCTATACGCCATCCACCCAACTTTCCCCCGTAGATATAATCTACTCACCTTGCGTCTTCATTTGTCGACGTCGCCACGCGCTTGCTTGTCGTCCCGAAGTCTTCATGGGGTACCTACACATTAACGTATCGTATATGCGCATTAAAACCAAATCAAAGCTAAAACGACACACGAAAACCAAAACGATACGCTAAGGGGTCTATAGATTAGAACCTATAGGTATGCCTCCAAAACCAACAATCAATCCTCGATATCGCCGTATAAACGCCAAATAGTTGAGGTAAACACAATACGTAAATTCAGAATTAAAATTCGGAATACGGAATCACGAATCCAAAACAGCAACTAAGGAAATAGGCTCCAGATTTCACCCTAGGTCAAATTACACAAATCTATACATGCCAGGGGTCTAATCTATACATGTAGGAGCTCTGGAACAAAAACGAGACATTTTGATGCTGGTCTGGCCGCAAATTGCGGCCAATAGGAATATATCTGCGGCCGGGTCATGGAGTTAGGGGCTAGGGTCTTTGTGGTAGCTTCCTGGGTGCCTGCACATGTCACTGTCCATTCAATATAATTTTCAGAGTCTCGGGTTGATAGCACATCTCATATAAGCTTCACAGATTTCATAACTTTTCCGATATCGGTTTCTAAATACGTATTTCGGGCATTACGCTTCAGGTTTTGGGTCTCAATTATAGCACTAAGGTGTTGGTGTAGCCTCTACTGAGCTCAATTTCACATTACAACACAAAATTCCCTCAAACCCTAACTAGGTTTTCCTCAAATCCACAAAACACACAATATCGGTTCTATAACAACATGGGGGTATAAGTAATGCTAAGACTAAGATAAGGGTTCTGTAAATATCTCATTTGGCAACTCAAGAATTTTCTTGAGTTGCCCCTAGTGGCCAAAATCCTTGCTTTCTTGGTCCAATGTGTAGATCTTGAGCTTGTGCACACTTTTTATGAAATGGGGGTAGGGTTTTGGTATTGTTTTTGAGATGTAATGAAGGCTTGAAGGTGGGAGGAAGAAGAGGGGCAGCAGCAGCTGCTGGAGCTGAAAAGGGAGAGGGAGTGATGAGGGAGAAATGAGAGGGAGAGGAAATGAGGTCCAAGGTCAAACTCCCCCTATACCTACTACATGCCCATACCTCTCTTTTCTTTTCCTTTTTTCCATTTTCTTTCCTCTCAAAATCCTTCTCACTAGAATAGTAACCCCAAAGTAAAACCATGGCAAGAAAAAATATAACACAAGTGTAGAAAAATATATGTGCATGTTTTGCACAAAATTGCTAAAAAACCGATTAGCGATTTTTAATCGCGATTAGCACTAAATTAGCATATAACTAATTATAAAAACATAAAAATGACATAATTCCATAAAATACCCGATTTTAGAATTTTCCATAATTTTTCCAAATTTTTCTGTATTTAATTATACCAAAATATTAAAATATTCAATAAAATAATATTAAATTGTAAAAATTCCCTAAAAAATTTTTAATTTTTTTTTTAAATGTTAAAGTTTGCAGCAATGTATTCAGCCTCCATCGTCGAGTCTGCGACAGTGCCCTGTTTGGTGCTCCTCCAACACACCGCCCCTCCGTTGAGGGTAAACATGTAAGTCCACGTTACCTCTCCTGGTACTTACGGGCTTGCGGAAATGAAGAAAAACGATTTTTCTATAGGTGGTAACATGGACTCAAAAACGGATCTCTGTTAAACAACTACCTAAAAACCTAACTAGGAGTTTTACCTACTCGGTTAGGGGGCTATACCTTTTTTGAACTCCTTCGTCTTCAACCCATTGCGGTGTACGGATCGGCCTCACCTCGTCGTCTCCTTACGCCGAAGATGGATCCACCTGAAAGATTCTACCTTTGGCTTCTTCTTCGAACTTGAAGAAACTAGAACACTTGGTTTGCTAAACCTTATGAACTAGGATGAGTAGAGAAGTGATATGGGTTTTCTTTTATCTCTAAGGCAATTTTTCTCAACTCATGAGAGGGAGTTGCCTTGAGCTAGAGAGAGAGAGCAAGAGGAAGAGCAAGAGAGAGAGAGCTCAAGCAAGAGAGAGAAAGCAAATGAGAGAATGAGTAAGTCTTTTGCCATCCAAACTCTCATAATCCAAAACCATCATAACAAATAATAGTAATCAAGTATTATGTGATGGTTCAAGTCAAAATGGCTATATCATTTCATGCACACATTTTGCAAAAAGAAACAAGCAAGCAAAAGTCTTTGCCATGAAATGATAGCCATTGTCATGATGATGGTCAACTAGTCCAACCTAGTCAACCGGTCAACAAAGTCAACAAGTCAACAAAGTAAACCCCTCAACAACCATGTCACTATAATACTTAATTAATATTATTGTTAATCATATTTCATATTCTGATTAGGGTTTAGAAAAAAGTCAATAGTCAACAGTTAACAGTTAACAGTCAACAGTCAACAGTCAACAACCCCAATGAGAATCCTCTGCCTCTGTCTCTCTGTCAACTGTGCATACACACCCGCATCCGCGTTCCGAAGAACACGAATACAAACGAGATAAAACCAATCCCAAAACGTACACTAGGATCTGGCTTAAACCAAAGCCCGCTAATGTTAACTGTCCGGACACTAAACGTGCACAAGTGCACGGATATGACCGAACCCTGTCGCAAAACCATGCGACCTGTCGCAAAACCATGCGATCTCTACTCTTTTGCCTAAAGGCGAATAGCTTTCTTTGTGGGACTCTAAAGACTCGACACTACGCTGGCAGAGGGTTTAACCATAGACCGCAAGCGGCACTAGCTGTGCGTAACGGTCCCCAGGTAGATGCCGACAAGAAGACGGACGAGGTGAAACCCATCTGAACTCCAACTAAGCCTGAATGTGACAATCTCCATACAGCCCGGTCTGTTCGTCTGATAACATCGCATGGCGGGCCTAGGCGGCGGTAAACGTCAGTCCCCTAATAGCGGTACAAGTCGTGTCGGAGTGTAGCCCAGAACACCCTGAGATAACACTGGAAACCTACCAGTATATCTCGCTTGCCCTGGCCAGGGACTACTTGTGTAATGGCTCTCCTAGACACAGCGCGATGTCAACCCCCAATGCCGGGAGAGACGAATCCTGTCTAACCGTCACTGCCTCCAAGTGCTTCGGGACTGCACCCAACTACTACCTGTTTTCACGACTCCTTTGAGCCGTGGTAGGGTAGTAATCAAAGTACAGTGGGAACACACTCGAGGCGAAGTGACAGTGTCAAGTCAGCGGACTAAGCTGTACTCATGTCACCTGGGAATTGATAATTGACGATAGGTATAGTACCAACCAACAGTTCCCGACGAGTCCTGTCCAGTGTACTCGTAACCTAACGAGCAACCGCATACTATCTCAAGTACGACGTACTGACGGCTGTGGGACAGACCGTCTCCCACACTGGGATGAGAAGCGCATACGCTAGTCTACTCTGGAGTATCGATGCCCTGTCTCGATAGTCCTGTGACTAGGGACCTGCATAAGGATGTGCTTATAGATTACCCAGCCCCCACGAGTGTGACTGCCATCACAACGCTGGTAATCAAGCAAAGATCCTAAGGGCTCCACTAATGTGTAAAGGCGATATGCTAAAAGAAACACATGCACACATTAAAGGAGAAACAAACCAAGTAGCATACTACTATATTGACCAAGATTGTCTATACACGGTGAATATCCCAAGCTTCCATTAAGTAATATACAAACTAGTATGATACAGTAATGGCCTCTAGGGCATATACACTAACAAAATAGAAAACCCGAGATAAACTTTCTGTCATCCTTGTCACTCAGAAAGCTGGAATCAATAAAGGACTCGACCTTAAGGTCTCTATTACCTTATACTAAGAACATCTCCTCAGTCCTTCTCAGGTACTTGAGAATGTTCTTCATAGCCGTCCAATGATTCTCATCCGGGTTTGACTGATACCGGGTCACCACGCTTAGCGCGTATGCTACATCTGGTGTGGTTCATAGCATTTCATACATTATAGATCCTACCACTGAAGCGTAGGGAATAATGCTCATGCGAACCCTCTCCTTATCAGTCTTGGGAGATATCTCTTTGGAAAGGGTGATTCTGTGCAATACGGTTATGTTACCGCACTTAGAATCTTCCATACTAAATCACTTTAGTAGGGTCTCTATTTACCTAGACTGCAAAAGTCCCAATAATCTTTTAGATCTATTTCTGTAGATCTTAATCCCCAGAATGCACGAGGCATCACCCAGGTCCTTCATGGAGAACCTTTGTGACAAGAACAGCTTGACCGATTGTAGCATAGGAATATCATTTCCTATGAAAAGAATGTCGTCCACGTACAAGACTAGGAATACTACAGTTCATCCTAAAATCTTCTTATAAATACATGGCTCATCCTCGTTCTAGATGAAGTAAAATTCCTTGACAGTTTCCTCAAAACAGATTATCCAGCTTTGCGATGCCTGCTTTAATCCATAAATGGATTTAAGCAACTTGCACACCTTCCCGCTGCTCCCACTGTCTACAAACCTTCTGGCTGATCCATATAAACGCACTCTTCCAAACTTATGTTTAAAAAAGTTGTTTTTACGTCCATCTTCCAGAATGGATTTGAGCATATTCATGGAAGGCAGCAATGGCAAGTAGGATCCGAATGGATTTGAGCATATCCACTGGAGAAGAAGTTTCGTCATAGTCCAATCCTGGTCTTTGACGAAAACCTTTTGCAACAATTCTACCCTTATGGGTTTCCACTTTCTTATCTACAACAATATTCTTTTTGTAGATCCATTTGCATCCAACGGGTATTACCCCAGGTGGAGCAATTTCCATGGTACATACTTTGTTGGTGTATATCGACTCCATTTCGGATTGCATAGCATCCGGCCACTTATCAGAGTCCTTAGATAATGGCCTGCCTAAAACTAGTAGGATCATCTTCTTCCAAGATGCAATCCTCTCGATCCCCGTCAATAAGAAAACCAAAGTATCTCCCGGGCGGATGAGAAATCCTACTAGATCTGCGGAGTGGCTGGGGTTTGTCGGGTATTACTGAATCTAGAGGTTCCATTAAATCTTCAGTTATAGTTTGTGTCTCTGGAACATCATCCATTTCTACTACACTGTCACTAATATTTTTTGCAAGAAATTCTTTTTCCAAAAATGCGGCGTTCCGAGAATCAATAATCCTTTGTTACTCTACAAGGTAGAATAGATACCCATTAGAATCTTTTGGGTATCCCACAAACTTACACAAAACTGATCGCGCCTCGAGTTTTTCTGGGTTCTGCTTTTTGACATAAGTAGGGAAACCCCAAATCTTAACATGTTTAAGATACAAACTCTTACCACTCCATATTTCATACAAAGTTTTAGGCACGGATTTAGATGTAACTTGATTCAAAAGATGTGCCGATGTTTGAAGTGCATATCCCCAGAAGGAAAGAGGCAACTCAACACTACTTATCATGGAGCGAACTATATCAAATAGGGTATGATTCCTTTGCTCCGATACACCGCTGTTCTGTGGTGATTACGGAAGAGTAAGTTGTGAGAGAATACCATTTTCTTTTAGGTTTTCAAGGAATTCCATGTGTTCACACCAGAATATTGCATTTAATACCACCCATTCTTATGCTCGTTTGTTTAAAGGTAGGTGCTTTTAATCCATGTTTGCTACATATTTACAGGCTACAGGTTCCTAGTCCAAAATAACGCAATTGACACAAAATCTCCACTTTTACGCCAAAATATAGAACATTTGTTGCTAACAGATAAAAGCCGAGTTCCGTTCATCCGTATCCGTCCAGTGCCGCATACCAGTTCCAGAGACAAGACATATGACAGTGGTCATTCGTGTCTCGGACAAGCACATAGCACGAGGGGGGCAACACAAGAATCAATGGGTGCGCGAAGCTCGAGGGAGATGAGGTCAAAAGTATTATTTTTGATGCCACTTTGGACTGTTGCTGATCTGAAGAAATTGTTGAAGCAAATTGCAATTTGGACCATGTAGAACAACAGAGGAGAGCAACACAATCAAACCCAGCAAAAACGACAACCTAACTCCTCCAAATGGCCGCGGATCCGCGGCTAACATGCCCGTTATGTGGCGGATCCGCGGCCGAGTTTTGGGCCAGAATGTTGCCCTAGGGATTCAGCACACAGCCTATAAATAGCCCAGTTTTGTGCCAAGCCAAGAGTCTTCTTTTCCCACCTCTTTTTGTTAGGATTTAGTTTAGCTTCTTCTTCTTCTTCTTCATGTCTTCCTCCATTAAAATGTAGTGAGAGCATTGAGTGGATGATGAAATGAAGATGAGGGTTATTTTTATCTTGTCTCTTTTATTTATTGTCTTGTAATTTTATTATCTTGTATTTTAATTTTAATTCTTGTTGTTAAGTAGTTGTTGTTATTTGCTTGCTTGTTCTCTTTTCCTTTCCTCTTATCCGTAGCAAACATGGATTCCACTATACTGTATTTTCTGCAGGTATCTTTGCACAGATTGCGCCGCAGCCAAATAAATTTTTTGTTGTTTTAGATTTTGTTTGTCTACCGCTTTGCATATAATAATACGGACATTAAGGGGCTATTACACAAATTCAGATTGGGTGGGGATTTCATCACCCTTCTTAAGACACCACAAATCACTAATTGCATACGCATTAACCTTGAGCTAATAAAAAAATATCTAGACCAAACCTTTAAGGACCTGTCGCGCTCATTTAGGACAAGTGAAGGTTGCGGGGAATCGGTCGTTTATTTAAACTTGACTTTGTGTTGCCTAGGCTAGACAAGTGAGGAGGTAATTTTAAAAGGCCCGTCTCACGGTGATTCGTGAGTGGAACCCTCCTTACCTCACTTGTGCTTACCTGGCCACAATTGGCAGTGAAGAGGCGATTCAAGGGTTATTCTGCAACTTGTCGCTTAGAAGTCTAGGAGCGGTCTAGTTGGACTTTAAAAACCCTAGCTCTAGGTGTGTTTGTGCATATTGTGATTGTGATTGTGCTTGTAAATAGTTAGTCACATAATTCCGTATTCTTTCAAAACAAACAATTTCAAAACTCCAAAAACAAACATTTAAAAAAATATATACCAATTCCCTCCCTCCCTACCTTTTCACTCTTCTAACATGGGTACCCCGCCTCGCAAAACACTTGCCGAACTTTGGTACCTACAACCGGACATAACTTACTACGGTTCTTGCTTTGGCAGAACGTCGAACAATCCATCCATGCCAAAAATTTCTTTGAAAGATCAGATAGATGCGTCTAGGACAACCAATTGGACTCCGCAATCCACCTTGTATCAACCATTTCAACCTTCACCGTCTTCTTACGTTGATACCCCTTTTGAGAGTCCAGTTGCAACTCTAAGACCTATGTCTTTTGCTGAACGTATTGAACAATTTCGTAACCGATTTTTCACTCCTTTCACCACTGTGAATTCAGTAGATCAACAATTCCATTCACCTTCTTATCCGTATGTTGATCCTACCCCTGTCGAACCATTCAATTCTTATTCATCCTACCCAACTTTTGCATCTTCCCTAGACATTGCTTCTGAACAGCCTTGTTGGAGTTTCCAGTATCCAAAAAACTTCGAATCTTTTACGGAAACCCTTTCACAACCCATGTCTAGTCTAGAATAGTCGTTGGAAGACTTTATGGTAGCGTCATACCAACAGATGATGGATTTGAATGCATCCATGGCCGCCCTCATACAACCTAGTGACCCGGTAGCTATTTTCCAACTAGCTCCAAATTTTCTAATATATGATGTGGCGGTAGGACATGTTGAGAATTTGAGTGGTGAGAGTGAGCTATACCCCCTTCCAAATCAAACCTACCCATCCCCAATTGAATCCCACAACTCCGATTTTGAATGTCTATCAAGTATCCCAAATAATTTACCAATTGCCGATAGAACGTTTGATGAGTTGTACGAATTTGTAGTGTTTGATTTACCAAACTATGAAGGGTTCATTCCAAGTGAAACCAATCCTAAACCTTTTGACCTCTACACCTCCATTTTAGAACCTGAATTGATTAATATCCATGCTTTTGATGAGGTGTCTAAGAATGTTGATTTTCACTTGATTGAGGATATCGACGACGGGAATATTTAGGATGATGAACCCACAACTTTGGATGAGTTTGGCTCTCAAATTCATCATTTACTTTCACTTCCGTGTGGACATCATCCCGAGTCATTAACTGCTTTTCCCGAACTTCATACGCATCTTGAGTTTGATGAAAATTGCATAGATAAGCTGAATTTTGAAGAAAATTTTGAGGATAGTATTGAGGATAAACCAGTTTTACTTGATGAGTCGGATCTTCCAATTCATCATGTCCCTTTCACTGACTGAGTACAACCTCCTGAACCGATAACCGATAACCTTACTCAATCACCCCCCTCCATCCTTTCCATCGTTCCGAACGCGCAAGAAACCGTATCGCTTTCATTTACTATGTATTGTTTACCAAGTTCGGCGTACCAATGTTTTCTCACGAATCTTGAGGGATTTGACTCCATTTCTCGACGGGTTGATAGATTAGCACAATCGCTTTTTAGACATCGGTCATTACAAATAGTGCTAATTTATTCACTCCATTTCACCCTCAAATTCGTATTCAACTTCTTTCTCCCTTCCGCCATTCTTCTCCTCCACCGAGATCGGACGCCGCTTCTATCCCCACAGGGTCTCGCGTGTTTTTCATTTATTTTCTCAACAATCCATTCTTTCACCAACAGCCGCGTTATAACGATAAAATGTTTGAATGGTTGGTGCACACTTTTGGACTTTGTAAGGCCTTGTATAGCTTGATACCGTTTTCTCCCCCCTAACTCTGCCCTTTAACGCTTAAACAGTGGAAACACTGTTTTACTTAAGTTAGGGGGGAATTTTTTTGTGTATATATTTTTGGTTTTTTTTTGTTTTGTATAAAAATTATCTTTTAGGGAGCGCCGACAATTTTGACCCTCTTGGTGTAGCCTGACAGTGAGGGCACTGTCAAGTTTAAGTTTGGGGGTGTGCTTGGTAAGCTTTCTTCCTTCGCATTCATATGTATATTTTGCATTTGCATACCTTATTTAAAAACCCATAAAAATCGAAAAATTTTCCAAAAAAAAAAAATTGTCGTCAAGTTAGCTAATAGGGTAACTTAGATTTTTTATTCCGAAAGTTTAGTTGATACGATAGAAATAACTAAATCCTAGGCTTAGTAATTGAAAACCCTAAAACTTACCCTCATTTTCTTTAACCTTGGTAATTATACGTCCTTACAGTTTTTTTTAGAAGCAGGTAATCTTGAGTTCAATTCTTGAGTTAAGTCGAGATGAAGGGTAAGTATTGAAGCTTTACTGAAGGATAAGTCTGAAAAATAGTTTGTATTCTTGAATCCAAATTTAGAAAGTATATACCCTACAAACTGCAAATGCACACACCTTGAAACTTGGGATAGTAGAGGATACCTAGAAATACTCTCGCCTGAAAACCTAGTATGAAAGAAAAAATGGTATTTAAAGCTAAACACCAAAAGAGCATATTGAAAATTATATTCGGTCTTGAAAAAGAAAAAGAAAGAAAAGAAAGAAAAAAAAAATTCAACACCTAGAAACTGCTATTTACGTTTTAAGCCTACACATTCAGTAATCGGTTGTCAGTGCCTCAAGAAGCATTAATAGTCGCATGAAAGATGTGTGAGCAACACCGTCCATCACTAATGAAAAGAAGTAGTATTAGGTATTAGGGCAAGGGTACTATATCTTGAATTGAATTCTCAAGTGTAGGGGTGAAATAATACACACACGTAGGGGTATATAATCGATGTTTGGATAAAAGATAGAAATAAAGAATAAGACTTTTGTTTTCTGTAAAACTGATAAAAATCCCTGATTGGAGATCGCACTTTAGAAGGAAAACTTAGGAGAGACCGAGATATTTTTAAACTGTAAAAACGTATAGGATCTGAGATTGAATAAATTAAAGACGTGAAACATAAGGGTTGGATATTTCTAACTTAGGATAATAGAGTTTCCTACCTAAATACTAAACAGTAGGAGTAGAATCGATGTTAACTTATGACACTAGGTTGACGGGATTTTGTGGGTGTAATCCACTGAAAACCCTCAGGAGACAACACTCCTCCTACTAGGGATACCTAGAGGTTTAACAGCTTGTTGCACGAGCTCAGTGCAATCGCGTTCCCCGCGAAAGTGAGGTTAAGACTTTTTGTCAATAATTGGATTTGCTCGGGACGAGCAAAAGTTATGTTTGGGGGTATTTGTTCATAACAGAATATTGTATTTAATACCGCCCATTCTTATGCTCGTTTGTTTATAGGTAGGTGCTTTTAATCCGTGTTTGCTATATATTTACAGGCTACAGGTTCCTAGTCCAAAATAACTCAATTGATACAAAATTTCCACTGTTACGCCAAAATACAGAACATCTGTTGCCAACAGATAAAAGCCAGGTTCCGGTCATCCATATACGTCCAGTGCCACGTACCAGTTCCAGAGACAAGACATATGACAGTGGTCATTCGTGTCTCTTACAAGCACAGAGCACGAGGGGGGCAGTAGAAGAATCAATGGGTGCACGGAGCTCGAGTTAGATGAGGTCAAAAATATTATTTTTTATGCCACTTTGGACTATTGCTGATCTGAAGAAATTGTTGAAGTAATTTGCAATTTGAACCATGTAGAACAACAGAGGAGAGCAACACAAGAAAACCCAGAATAAACGACAATCTAACTCCTCCAAATGGCCGCGGATCCGCGGCCAACATGGTCATTATGCGGCGGATCCGCGGCCGAGTTGACCCAGTGTCAACTCGGATTTTGGGGGTAGTTTAGTCATTTCATTTAGGGCCAGAATGTTGCCCTAGGGTTTCAGCACGCAGCCTATAAATAGCCCAGTTTTGTGCCAAGCCAAGGGTCTTCTTTTCCCATCTCTTTTTGTTAGGATTTAGTTTAGCTTCTTCTTCTTCTTCATGTCTTCCTTCATTAAAATGTAGTGAGAGCATTGAGTGGATGATGAAATGAAGATGAGGGTTACTTTTATCTTGTCTTTTTTATTTATTGTCTTGTAATTTTATTATCTTGTATTGTAATTTTAATTCTTGTTGTTAAATAGTTGTTGTTATTTCTTTGCTTGTTCTCTTTTCCTTTCCTCTTATCCGTATTATTTCCAAGTGATGATACTTGATGGAGTTCCTTGCTTAGGTGAGGACCCAAGTAGTTAGCTTGCACATTTGTAAAACCGTATTTTCCTTTTCCTTCTTTTCTTCCTTCTTGTTTTGTTTTTATTTTCTTTTATAATGTGTGAATAATTTCCCACTTGTTAAGGCTAAGGAAGGTGGTATGAGGGACGGAGAAATCCCCTGTTCTTCTCTTCCCCAAACATCTTGAAACAAACCCGACCAAACAAACGCATCCCCCTCACTTACGCACGCTATACGTGACATGTAGTCGCAACTTAAGCCGAGAAGTCCTTTAAGCGCACTACAACGTGACATGTAGTTGTGACTTAATTGGATACATGGTTGCGGGTGTTTGGCCGATGGTTGGAAATAAGCGTATTTAACGGACATACAAGGGGCACTACGAATGGATTTGGCGTTGGAAAGCTCGATTAAGATCGCAAATCCCATTCCTATGTCCTCCTAATCCCTGCTACTTTCGAATATCCCAACACCTTTTTAAGAATGGCAAAAGACAGGCACAAGACTAATCCTAACTCTACTAACCAAGCTTAACCTTAACAAGTTTATTTGAAAATAAATACGAACACTTAGGATAGAATTGAACAAGCATATACAATTCTTTATTGACTCGTCTAAGATAAGAACGGACATACAACCATCTTCCTGCGGACGACCCATGCTCAACCGGCTAGCTGCAAAGCGACACCGTCTTGATTGCGGTAACTAAAACTCTAAAAATCCCCATGCTTTAGTATTCTCCTTTTCTATCAGATCGGAGGATCTTGATACTTTTTCCAGTCTGGTTCCCTACTTCGTTTATGTATTCTTTGAATTTCTCAAAAGCTTCAGATTTTTGTTTCGTGAAATACACATATCCGAACCTAGAGAGATCGTCAGTGAATGTGATGAAGTGCGAGAACCCACCCCTTGCATGCATAGACATCGGACCATATACATCACTGTGTATGAGTCCCAAGAGCTCTGCTGCTCTTTCCCCGTGTCCGGTAAATGGAGATTTGGTCATCTTTTCCTTGAGACAAGACTGACAAGTTTTATAAGATGAAAATTCGAACGTATTCAAATATCCATCCTTATGCAATTTACTTAGTCTTTTCTCTCTGATATGACCAAGTCTATAATGCCACAAGTAGGATTCTTTCTCTTCTGAACTCTTCCTCTTGCGTGTGTTTTGTATATTGAAAACAGTGTTTTGATTTAGAACATAGATACCATTAAATAGTGTACCTTATGCAACCAATACCTTATCAAGATAAATGTTCATGATATTTCTATCAAGAACAAAGTTATATACATCTTTATCGAGTAAAGAAACTGAGATGATGTAGCAAACCATGGAAGGTACATGGTAGAAATTGTTCAAAATCATAGTATTGCCACTTGGCAATGCTAGGTGATATTCACCGACGGCAGCAGCATTAACTTGTGCTCCGTTCCCTACTCTGAGGGACATATCACCAGGTCCAACCATCCTACTTTTTCTTAGTCCCTGCAATAAATTACAGATATGAGATCCTGATCCGGTATCTAATTCCCAGAAGGTAGGACTGACCGAAAAACAGTTCTCAATAACAAGAACAAATGAAGGAGATGCAATAGTATGCTTCTTCTTGATCGGGGTCATCAAGGAATTCATGCAATCCTCTTTCCTCTGCTCATATTCATGATCATCGTCATAAGTTAGATTGAAACTGACGTTCCCCAGCCCCGAAAAAGAATTCGGATCGGTCAAGCGATACATTTTATTATCTTGATTAGGGCGTGAAATGGTTGCTACCAGGAGAGAGAGAAAAGAAACACTCAGTGTGCGCTCTTATAAGATCAGATTGGTTATTAGTTTATCTAATCAGTATGGCTCCTACTATTTCCTCTAATTCTCCATCAAACCTTAAAAGGAGAACTAGTCAGGATTAATCGCATGTCACAATACTTGCTTAACCTTTCAGCCAGGCTAGTCTCGGTACTTCGAGGGAGGTTTTCCAACGCTTTCAAGAAGTTCCTTAATTATGTAACCTTTTTTCCATGGAGGCTCAGCCCCGCTAATACCGTTCTAGATACCTACTTGTTTTATAGCATTGATTGTTATGTGAAATAATCTCCCTAGAGTAATCCTACTCATCAGTGGGATTGAGATCCAACTATCATTGTGTGATGACCTAGATGGAATCCACTCTAGTCACCACACTCCAGATGGTATGCTAAACTTGCAGGTTTCCTGTATGTTTGAAACTCCCGATGTGGTTTTTGCCCCTAGGACCTTAGTGACCTTGACATAGTCAACTAATCAAAATGTCATAGTCAAGTTCAACCTGTCATTATCTAGATTGCATTAAACCCACCAGCATAACCCTTGACACAGTCAACAAGGTTACACGACTATCCTAACCAATCGAATCAAATGCTACAAATAAGTAGTACCCAGCTACTGCTCACTACGCCTTGACAAAGTCAACAAACACAGCACGAATACTGTGTATTACTTACAAGAAATGATGGAGGGCTACGGCCAGTTTTTGGAGAAAAACCGTTAACGTAATGAACTTGATATCGTTAAAGGAACCTGAGCAGTTTTGAAAAGGAGTGGTTTAGGCACCGCTTTTGAAAACCTGTGGTTTTGAAGAAAAAACGATTAATCTACAGTATAAACTTTTGCTCAAGTGCTCACTCCCTGCGAAGGGATCTCGGCTCTTGCCTCCTGGAATAAGGTGCTGGATATTCACGACCGAATACCACTATGCAAAGCTAAAGAATATAACTATAGTTTTTCAAAATTTGTTCCAACAACATCTTATTAGGTTTCTTTTCTTGCATTAATCAAAATTAATGTTGTCCCATCAATTAACCTATCACACCAGAAAAGAACGAAAATACAATGTACGTATATGCCATCCGCATTCGCCACGGGACCCTGTCATGCACCGTTAGGTTACTTAACTAACGGCAGAGCGGGGACCGGACTAGCGCGGATGCAAAACATATACAACATCCACTAGTATATATAAATATATATAACATTCGTCCCAGGCAAGATAATAAGTAACATCACAGATCAACATTAAGTAATACTGAATGGTGGATAAGCTTGGAGTCTCAAGTTTCATTTGAGCAGCAAATAAACCCGACGTTCCCGGTCTTGTGGATAGCCCGTGTAATGAAAACCTGGACCCCTACGAGCGCGGCAAGTTATCTGCCAATCCCAGAAGTGAGACAACCCCAATCAACAAAATGAATGGACCACCCAGCACTTCACGTGATCCGGTACCTTGAGCGTCCTTCCGTGGGTCATACTATACCCCCTACGAGTGCGGAGAATAGCCCACCAATTCTAGAGTGAAGCCCCCTCCATCTCAACTCCATGAGATGGATGCTTGTTGCCCTGTTGAACCCGGCTATTCGAGCACTCCACCATGGGATAAACCTAGTACAGAAAAGAAAAATAATAGTACAATCATGACATCGACCTCAACCCAGTCGTGCCCCAATCAAATAATATACAACACGACAGAGACGGCAGTCCATAAGTCAGACGCTCGTCCCACAATAACAAATGTACAAATGAGTCTTAACTGTATTACTATCAATGCATCGCAAGTTATCCACCACGACAATCCAACCACAACCTCAATACAAACACAGAATATCAACGTGAATATCATGTTCGCCATCCCATCTAATAGGACTGCTGGGTTTGCTTAGCACCCTAACACGGTTTCGGCAGGCATCAAGTATGCAACTTTAAAAATTTAGGGTGTCGAGCGAGCCCGGACCAAGGATCTAACTAATGAATTAGGGTTTTACTAAGCAAGTAAACAACTTTACTCTAAGTGAACAAAGAATACAATCTTTGTAGACCGGTCCTTGACTTCTAAAGCTCCGTGTAGTAATAATCTCTTAGCTCCAAGTGGTGGTCTCCCTGACTCTTGTTAGGCTCCACTGGGCGAAAGGAACGAGCTTGGTCAAGAATCTTCGAGGCCGAAGATGATTTACGTCGATGAATCTCTAACTCAAGCTACCTCTTCACTAATTGAGAATTAGTGAACAAGCAACCTATACTAAATGGCTTTTTTGGTATAGATTGGTGAAGTAGGAATTTTTTTCACTTTAGAATTAATTTTCTTTTTTTCTTTTCTTCTCACTTGAGAGCTAGAGAGCAATGAAGGAGATGAAGAAAGAAAACTCTAGTGATCAAGTCTAATGAACCATAGGTGAGAAAATATCTCTTATAAACTCATGTAGAGATTAAACCATGGCTAAAGATAATGGTTAGGTTAATAAATATCTAGAGTAAAAAAAAATTAGTGGACTTAAGTCAAAGCTTCTCCAAGCTTCCACAAGTATCTCAAGCCTTGATAATTTTCACCTAATTTTGATTTTTCCCTAAATATTTAAACACCCAAATTATCTTAAGTTAGGTATGGGTCTCATACACCCATGTGCAATGTATCATCAAGCATAACACATAATAAATAAATTAATATATATCACATATATATTTAAATATATTTGGAGAAAACATTTTCTTAAGTGAGCTAATATTAGTTAATGCATATTAATATATCAAATATATAATTATACATTAAATTATTAAATCAACACTTGATTTAATAACACGGCTATATCACATAAAACCGACTAATATAATTTAATAAATTATTTAATCAACACTTGATTCAATAATCCGGTTATATCACATATAACTTATATCGCGAGATTAGAATACTGTATCACATACAAGTATCAATCTTAGTCGCATACAGATCACATATGTGCCCTAATTCGTTTCGCATGAGTTAGGAGACCACTGTGTAGGACTCTAAAGACTCGTCAATACGCCGGAAGTAGGTGATGATCATATCAGTCACCCATAAGCCGTCAGCGGTACTTGCTGGACGTAACGGCTGCCAGGGTATTGAGCGATCAGAAGATCAACAAGCAAGATTGTTCATACTCCCGTGAATCCATTAAGTAACACTACCATACAGCCCGGTCTCTTCGTCTGATATGTCGCATATCGAGTCTGGGAGTGGTAAACCTCAGACCCAAATAACTTGATAAGTCGTGCTGATGTGAGGCTCATAACGGGTCGAGAAACTACTGATAACACTTACCAGTAAATCTCAGTTTCTGCCCAGGCCAGGGACTTCCTATTATGGTCAATCCAGCACAGCCCAACATCAACCCCCAATACCGGGAGAGAAGACTCCCCTCCTATTGCTCATTGCCTCCATGTGACTCGGGACTGTACCCAAAAACCACCATTTTGTACGCTTTCTTGAACGTGGGAAGGTGGAAATCAAAGCACAGTGGGAATCACACAAGACTCTATGACGATCTTGGGTCAAAGACTAACCTATACCCGTGTCACCAGAGAACTGCTATCCGACGTTAGGTATAATACCCTCTAGGAGTTCTCGGCAAGTCATGTTCAGTGTACCCTGTCTCTACCGAGCACCCGTATACAATCTTTCATGTCAAACTCCAATGGATATGGGATCATCCATCGCCCATCAAATGGGTCAAGAAACGTATACGCTAGTCTACTCTGGAATATCGATACCCCGTCTCGATACACCCATGACTAGGAACAATTAAAAGATGAACTTGTGGACTACTCTGGCCCCACTAGTATGATCTGCATCATAGTTCTGGTAGTCAAGTATACATTCTAAGGGCTTTATCAACATGTAACAGAGATACTGTACAGGTATATATGTTAAGATAAAGAGTAACCAGATAGCATACTATCATGTCAAGCAAGACAATCCTCCCTATATATACATGTTAAGACAATGAGTAACCAGATAGCATACTATCATGTCGAGCAAGAAAGTGCTCCCTATATATGTCCAAGCATCCACTATAATATACAATCATGTACAATAATGGCCTCTAGGGCATACATACAACTAACAAGAACATATAGCAGTTAGACGGGTTATACCGCTCTAATGACATTCACGGTCGCAGAAGGTAATGTATGCAGTGGAACTTATAAACGACGTTAAAATAACGACTTTGAAATATTCCGTAATGCCCAAATATCAAAGATAACAGAATATCCAACCTAGGCAAAAAAAAAACATATTCTGAAACCCTAAATCCAAGTATTATAGAATACCAAACAAAAACGAGCATCATAGGCAACAGTAGAACCGGCCAGGCCGGTCTAAATCACATTCTCGCCGGCCAAGTTTTGAAATTCATGCCTCTTTTTTCTCTGGTGTTCTAGTTGTCACGAGAGCAGTCTTCTGAAATTGTTTAAAAAAATTTATGACCTTTTTAATTCGACATAAACTTGAATATTTCACGGATTATTCTGGAATTGTTTCGGTTTCGTTACTTTAACATCGTTTAAAACGGCTAGTTTAGGGTTTATGGATTGGCTTTGATACCATGTTAAATTACACCAACGCCCTGGCCATCATCCGTGGCCGGTTAGCGGAACCAAAATTTTACAACGATTCAAAACTGGCACTAGAATAACCTAATACCTAGATATACCATAAACTTAACTAGCAACTAGAGAAGCTATCTATTATGATCGAAGTTTATATCTAAAGAATCAAGTCCTTCGGGTCTTTCCTATTCTCCTTTAGCTCCTCAAAGGATGTACGGATCGCGCTTGATCATCGACCTCCTCGCGTCAAAGATGATCCACCCGAGAGTGTCTACTTTGAGCTCCTACCTCTAAATCGAGGTAACTAGGTTACTTAGAATGCTAATCTATGTAGCCTAGATGATGTAGAGAGTGATGATGGATTAGTTTGTCTCAAGAATCCTAGGTTTCTCAACACATGAGACTATTAGGTTTTGAGGTAGAAGAAGCAAAGCTTGGAGGAGATGAGAGTGTTGTGAATAATAATCTAGCATCAATCATTCACCACAAAAAATATCAAGAATGAATCAATAGTAAACCATGAGTCTCCCCATGTGTCACCAAGCAGCCATTCTTCATTTAATGTAAAAAAAACACCTCATACCTCCACCTCATTAACCATTTAACCTAAATGGTTAAAACAATAATGAGGTGTTTTCTTCTAGAAGCATCTTGCACAATTACAAGAATACCCCTCACCGTATATACATACCCGTATCTGTATTCCCAAAAATACGAATACAAAGAGACAAAGCAAATCCAAGAATTTAATACTAGGATCCGGATTAAACTAAAGCCCGCTAGTATTATCCGCCCGAATATCATACGTGCACAAATACATGTAAGTGATCGAACCCCTGTCGTAAAACCATACGGCCCCTACATCGTTTTGCCCGAAGCAGGGAAACCCTCTGTGTGGGACTCTAAAGACTCGACAATATGCCGGCAGTGAGTTACTGGATAAATCCATAACCATAAGCACGTCTGCGGTACTAGATGTACGTAACGGCTACCCGGGTACCTGTCGAAAAGGAAAGCCGATGAGAAAACTCGTCCGAACTCCTACTGAGCCTATCCATAACAATCTCCGCACAGTCCTGTCTCTTCTTCTAAGAGTATCGCATACTGGGTCTAGGGGTTGGTAAATTTCAAACCTTAATAACCTGATAATTCTTGCTGATGCGGCTCAGGACCAATCTGGGAATCTACTGATCAACCTATCAGTAAATCCCAACTTCCTTGGCCAAGGTTTTATGGCCCTGGCCAATCGAACACAGTGCGATATCGACTCCCAATACCTGGAGAGACGAATCCCTGACAATCACTCACTGCCTCTATGTGGCTCAGGACTGCACCCAATCAAAACCTGTTGCACGACTCTGTAGAGCCATGGTAGGATAGTGATCAAAGTACAGTGGGAACTTACAAGAGACAAATGACGACCTAAAGTCCAAAGACTAACCTGTACACATGTCACATGAGAACCGCTATCTGATGATAGGTATAATACCATCTAGTAGTTCTCGGTGAGTCCGTCCTGTGTACTCAACCCCAGTGAGCAACCGTATACAATCTTAGGTGATCACACTAATGGTTATGGGACCAACCACGGCCCCTCGTCGGTGTCTAGAAACGTATACTTAAGTCTACTTTGGAGTATCGATGCCCGATCTCGATACTCCCGTGACTTGGGACTTTTAAGGATGTGTTTATAAACTACCCTGCTCCCACAAGTATGATCGCTATCATAACGCTGGTAGTCAAGCAAGATCCTACGGGCTTTATCAACATGTGGTCGACATATATAACATATGCATATGTTAAGATAAAGTCAAACCATAATAGTATGCTACCGTATCGAGTCTTCATCAAATTGTGCAAGCTTGATAAAACATCAATAGAGACAAATACAAATATTCTGATAAAGACAACTCAAATAATATACTATATAACTGAGCATGATTGTCCTCTACATACATATCCCCAGCATCCACATGTATAAATGTACAATAATGGCCTCTAGGCCATACATATCCAACTGTGGTATTCCTCGTTTTATACGTAGATGACATTCTCCTAATAAGAAATGATATTCCTATGCTACAATCGGCCAAGCTGTTCTAATCACAGAAGTTCTCTATGAAAGACAAGGATGATACCACTTACATTGTGGGGATTAAGTTCTATCATGATAGATCTAAAAGAATGTTGGGACTTTCACAGTCGAGGTACATAGACACCATGCTGAAGAGGATTAGTATAGAAGATTCCAAGTGCGGTAATTTATCCCTTTGTCATGGAATCACCTTCTCCAAAGAGATGTCTCCCAAGACTGATGAGGAGAGGGCTCGCATGAGCACTGTACCCTATGTGTAACATTCTGAAAATTTAGAAATAAATAAAATTAATTAAATAAATAATAAAATGTTAAATTAAAAAGTTATTAAAACCAAATAAGATAATTTCATAAGATATATGTAAAACAAATTAAATTAAAATTTTAGTATGCAACATAAATAAACTATAAGGGTTTTAGTGTAAAATTTAGCTTCATTATAATTAAAATAGTGTTTTATAATAACATAAGTTGTGAAGGGTTTTTATATAAAGTTTTGGATATTGTGCAAATAGGGTTTTGTTAAGGGGTGTAAGTAGAAAGAGTTTAAACAAGATTTAGTTCAGAATAAATCAAAGGATAAATCAAATTGGAAAAGAAAATATAATTCCATATCATTCTTGCATGCGCGCGCGCGCACACACACACACCTCCTCCTTGCATGAAGATGGCACCCTTTAGCCTTTGACACCTCCTCCTTCACCTTATCCTTCCCTTTTCTGATATATATAGCTTGTGTTCAGATCTGTAGCGCATTTAAAACCTAAAAATTTAATGAAAGAAAAATAAAACCAAAGAAAAACAAAGAGGAATTAGAGAAAGTAAAAGAAAAGAAATAAGTTAGGATTTTCCCCACCATCAAGCTAGGACAAGGAGCTTGTGCATCTTGGAGGGTGTTCTTCCAACAAGTTATTTGTAGATAAAATCCTTAATCACAGTAGGAATTTAATTCTGTAACTAGTTCAAAATTTGAAATCAAAGTGTCTAGAATATCGTATTTTTAGGCAAAATCGAGCCTGTTTGAATCTGCTTTAGTTTAGAGAAAAGTTAACTGAACTAAACAGGGTCTAAATGATGTATGTTGAACCTAGAGCAAACTATAGGAGCACAAACCAGAGGGCTCGATTTTGGGCCGGCGACCAATAGGCAAATTACGGCGTCGCTGGATTTTTAGGTTGTTCTTGTGTTTTGAGTTGTTGGGTAGGTCTCTGTGTAGAATTTTGGTCATTTTGGTACTGTTAATCAAGTTAGTTTAACTGTATATGAAATCTGAAAACTAATATCGGAAAAGGTATCTAAAATCTAAAACACGACACGGTTAAAAAGTATTGCGATCTGTTTCTGCCACGATGCAGAGATGGGTTAAATTTCTGCAAGGTTAAGGGTTAGATCGTTTGCAATTGTTGTGAGTAGTATGTTTAGCACGTACAACTTGTGTTTTCTTGATTTTTGCCATATCGGAATGTTGCCGTTTCCTTATACAAGTTATTTAAATGTTACATTTGAGTGCGAGAAATTCGGAGGCCGCAAGGAAAGGAAAAGGATTGGCGATTCCTGAGTAGATACGATGTATTTCCGGTGAGTAGACTAAACATCTACCGGGGGATTGTGTAAAGATGGTGTGATACGCCCGTATTTTGTTAAACTGAAAGATTTACTTTATATGCAAAGTTAATAACATGCATATACCTATATATCATCATGTTAATAGTAGTTAGAACACTGCACAATTATCGACGAGTTATGCTGCACGTGCATACCTTGACATGTTACACTACACCTCGTCGATATTAACATGTCACTTTTACACTAAATATTCATCTTGTTAAATATGATTCCTATCATACCTTAATTATTAACAATAGTGGTAACTTGTATAAATGACATCATGTTTATCATCCGAGTATTTTAAGTTGATATAAGAAGCTTTTATATTATTGAGAATTTATGGTATAGGTTTTCTTGTAGTATTATATAAATCCAGAGATTTCATGATTGATGTGACATGTCCACCATGAGATGTTTTATGATTTGGTTTCATACCGGACCGAGTGGGGGAGCAATACGGTCGCGGATTTATACGTTATCCAGACTGAGTGCGGGAGATATACAATTGGATACATGGTAGACCCGGTCAAAACCGAGGGGCTGGATAGCCGCATTGAGGCGGGAGAGCCTAGCGAGGTTACTCGATACTGGAGATAGTTGTGAAACACGGCGGATATCTAGATGATATCGACCGGTGTTATTGATTATAGGATCATTCGAGGAACGGTGCCTGAGAGAATGGAAGATTTGTGTCGGTGATGGACACGGAAAGATGAATTTTATTTGGAAATAAATGATGAGATTTCGGTCTTGATTATATGATTGGTAGTACGGATTCATATTTTCCACGTGTTATCATGCATCATAATTATCATTATTGCAGTTAGTGATATTTTGACATATTTATATCATCAGCCGTTATATGTTAGTTTTATTCACTGAGTTGGCAACTCACCCCCGTTGTGCCACAGTTCCTTGCAGGGGTAGAATGGACGGTCAGCAGCAGTGCAGATCCACTTTTGCATCTTTTATCGCATCTGTTGATAGGTGGGTTACATATGTAGTAACCTTCTCTTTTCGTATTGTATTTTGGATCTAGAAAGTCTCCATCAGAACTTGTACTATGACTTAGAATGAGAGATGATTATATGTATATTAGTTGACAGGTGAGATCGTTGTTATGTTATAGGATATTTCTTTTATTCATATCTGTGATTCTATTGGTCTCATATAAGATGTTAAATTTTTATTCCGTTGTTGTTATTGTTGATCCTAACTAGGGATGCAACCAAACTTAACACTTTATACTTGTTTTTATATCTTAATTACATAAAAACTGTTATTTTTACTTAAAACTAAATTTTTATAAAAATTCCGCAAAAAGGATTTGATCTTTGTTTTTTGGGTTACTGTAGTTGTGTATATATTTTTAGATATTATACAATCTAAGTTCCGGTCACATCCAAACTTTCGTTCGTGACAAAGTTGGTATCAGAGCTTAGGATTTACCTTACGGAATCAAGTAGTGAGTTAAGATAAGTTGACGCGAGTTCGTTACTTAGGATGGCGTTTGGTTTGATGGAGTAGGTGATTTAGGATGAGTGCAGTACCATACGTATGTCCCGCGGCATATTTACATTAGAATACTCAGCCTAACTAATCTTAGGAGATAATTGTTTGTACTTCTTCCTTGATTCCATGTATCTTGTGATTCGATTGCAACATCCTTATCAATCTTCTTCCTTACTCCAGCCACTATGTCATCAACGACTACGGGGACTCAGACGACCGCTGTTAGAGATGTGATTGGAGCGGGCTCGTCTTAAACGGGGACAAATTTGTGCAGTGCGCCTATTTCTCATGAAAAAATTGATCCGCCCTATATTGATCGTATAGCTAGGATGGAGGCAAGTGTTCAAGAGATGCGCCGAATGATTAGATCCTTTTTAGAGATTAGTCGAGCACGGAGACCGACCCTTACTCCACGTACGGTTGTTCAGAGGCCAAGGCGAATTCGTAATAATACATCAGCTCTTAGACATATTCGTAGAGGTCCTGGCGGATTCTTTATGGGCCAGTTAAGTCACACATACCCATATGTTCAGCGGCCCCCGTAAGGATGTTTCAGATGTGGGTGTCTGTATCACTTTATTCGGAATTGCCCCATGATGCGACAGGGTGAGGCATTGGTCTCATATATGACATTACCACCTCCTCCAAGCACATTACCTCCTACACCTGTTGTAGTTCCACGCCAGATCAACGCCCATAAAAGCCATGGTCGTGACGGTCGTAATTCGAGAGGACGAGAAGGTCGAGGCAGATTCATTCTAGGCCGCAGTTTTGGTCGAAATATGACTCAGGGCCAGATGTTCAGTTCGTACCCCGTTGAGCAGAAGCCCCCATCTACCTGTTTTAGTTGTGGACGTCCAGGGCATTTTGCTAGGAATTGTAGACTCTAAGGAAGAACGTCAGGATGCTAGTAGGGACCAGGTTTGGGTCTTTACTTGACTCCACAGGATGCCCAGACATTCAATGCAGTCGTAACAGGTATTCATTCAGTATGTTCCTTAAACGCGCATATTCTAATTGATTCTGTTTCTACGCATTCATAAGTATTTGCACACTTTGCACTTTCTCTGGGAAGAGAGTTGTCGTTATTAGAATTACCGCTAGTTGTGATTTCTCCTGTAGGAGAATCTTTTATAGCTTGACATGTATTCATGTCACGTTCAGTACGTATTGGGGATAGGGATTCTTTAGTTGATCTGATTCTCCTGGATATGTTAAATTTTGATATACTTCTCGGTATGGATTGGTTGGCCGCTTGTCATGCTTATGTAGATTGTCGGGGGAAAGCAGTTAGATTTTGTTTTCCTGGTGAACCGATCTTTGTTTTGCAGGAGGACAGTAGTATAACTCCTGCCAACATGATTTCTGCTCTTTGTGCCGGACGACTTTTGAAGAAGGGTTGTCATGGGTTCTTGGCATTTCTTCAGGACTTAGGAGTCGTTGAGATTCCATTGGATCAGGTTCCGATCGCACGAGAATTTCCGAATGTGTTTCCTGCTGAGTTACCAGGATTACCGCCCAATCGCGATATTGAATTTTGCATTGACTTGATTCCGGGTGCAGGTCCTATTTCTATACCACCCCGTCGGATGGCCCCGACGGAGTTGAAGGAACTCAAAAGCCAGTTGCAAGAGTTGTTAGATAGAGAACTAGTTCGTCCCATTTTATCGCCTTGGGGAGCTCCTGTCTTATTTATAAAGAAGAAGGACGGTAGTCTGAGACTGTGTATCGACCACCGACAGCTGAATCGCGTCACTGTGCGAAATAGGTATCTACTACCTCGTATCGATGACTTGTTCGATCAGTTGCAGGGAGCTGGCGACTTCTCAAATATTGATTTGTGGTCAGGATATCACCAGTTGAAGGTTCGGAAGGATGACATTCCGAAGACAGCTTTTCACACACGATTTGGGCACTATGAGTTTCTGGTGATGTCGTTCGGACTCACCAACGCCACAGCAGCTTTTATAGATATGATGAGCCGTATCTTCAGGCCCTTCCTTGACCAGTTTAATATAGTATCCATTGATGATGTTCTCGTTTATTCTCGGAGCAGAGAGGAGCACGAGCAGCATTTGCATATCACGTTACAGACCTTGAGGGGGCATCAGATGTTTGCAAAATTCTCCAAGTATGCTTTTTGGCTAGATAGTGTGGATTTCTTTGGACACATAGTTACTAGAGCTGGGATACGTGTGGGCCAAAAGAAGATTGAAGCGGTACAACACTGGCCCAGACCTGTGTCAGTTGCAGAGGTTCGGAGTTTCTTAGGTCTGGCAGGTTATTACCGACGCTTTATGCAGGATTTTTCTCGGATTGCTGCACTGCTGACCGGATTGACTAGGAAGGAGGTTCCCTTTCTTTGGACAGATGCAAGTGAGCAGAGTTTTAAGCAGTTGAAGACGCGCTTGATGACTGCACCAGTCTTATCTTTATCTTCTGGGTCAGGTGGTTTTGTTGTGTATTGTGATGCATCTCGAGTGGGTTTAGGCTGTGTATTGATGCAGCATGGCAGGGTTGTAGCTTATGCTTCTCAACAGTTGAAGAGGCACGAACAGAACTACCCCACTCATGATTTGGAGCTGGCTGTTGTAGTTTTCGCACTGAAGATTTGGAAACATTACTTGTATGGGGAGTCGTGCCAAATCTTCACAGATCATAAGAGCTTAATTTATATTTTTCAGCAAAGGGATCTGAGTCTAAGGCAACGTCGATGGATGGAACTCGTGAAAGATTACAATTGTGAGATCTTGTATTATCCAGGAAAAGCAAATGTTGTAGCAGATGCTTTAAGTCGGAGACCTGGAGGTAGCTTATCTCATTTGCGCATCTTGTAGAGACAGTCATTTACAGACTGGCAGATTTTATCTGATTGTTGTATACAGTTTGAGTTCACCTCGACAGGAGGACAGTTAGCACATGTTCGCACCCGACCTCAGTTATTGGATCGTATTCGAGATACACAGCCCGCAGATGCTCGTATGGCAGAGATTATGGATCAGGTTAGGCAGGGCAAAGAGTCGGGGTTCGTGATTAATGATTATGGAGTATTACGTTTTGGGACTCGTCTTTGTGTACCAGATTCAGATGGGTTGAGGCGTCAGATCTTAGAGGAAGCCCATAGATCAGCATACAGTATTCATCCTGGTTCCACAAGATGTATCATGACTGAGGGATGTTTATTGGTGGAAAGGAATGAAGAGGGACGTTGCGGAGTTTGTTTCGAGTTGCTTGACTTGTCAGTAAGACAAGTCAAGGCCGAGCACCAGAGACCGGCAGGAGAGTTGCAACCCTTACCCATTCCGGAGTGGAAATGGGAACAGATTTCCATGGATTTCGTTGTGGGTCTACCCAGGACTAGCAGAGGGTATGATTCCATTTGGGTGATTGTAGATAGATTGACAAAGGCAACTCATTTTCTTCCAGTGAAGACGACGTATGGATTTTCTCAGTATGCTCAGATTTATATCGATGAGATTGTACGATTACATGGAGTTCCGATGTGCATAGCTTCAGATAGGGGTACCCAGTTTACTAGCAGGCTATGGCAGAAACTTCAAGAAGCTCTCGGTACATGATTGAGTTTTAGTATAGCTTTCCACCCACAGACAGATGGTCAGTCAGAGCGGACCATTCAGACTCTAGAAGATATGCTTCGAGCTTGCAGCCTTGATTTTGGTGGTAGTTGGGATCGTCACCTACCTTTGATAGAATTTTCGTACAACAACAGTTTTCAGGAGACGATCCAGATGGCACCCTTTGAAGCTTTATATGGGAGGAAATGTCGATCACACGTTTGCAGGACGGAACTGATCGAGAGTAGCATTTTGGCACCGCAGATAGTACATGAGACTACAGAAAAGATTCAGCTGATACGAGACAGAATGAGACCGGCCCAGTGCAGACATAAATCATATGCAGATCGACGATGTCGTAGACTCGAGTTTGAAGTGGGAGATCATGTGTTCCTTCGTGTATCTCCGATGAAAGGTGTGTTGCGTTTCGGGAAAAAAGGGAAGCTCAGCCCCAGATATGTCGGACCTTACGAGATTCTAGAAAGAGTGGGTGCTGTAGCTTATCGTTTAGCACTTCAACCGAGTTTTCCCGATGTGCATTCGGTGTTTCACGTTTCGATGCTTCGTAAGTATCTTCACGATCATCTCATGCGATCCAGCATCAGACCTTATAGCTTGAGCCGGATTTATCCTACACAGTGCAGCCAGTCGCTATTCTAGACCGGCAGGCAAAGAAACTAAGATCGAGGATACTTCCATCTGTAAAGGTTCTTTAGCAAGTTAAGAATCGCGAGGAGATTACTTAGGAGACCGAGGATGCGATGCAGAAGAAATTTCCACATCTTTTCGAAGGTATGTCTGGTTAAATTTTAAATTCGGAGACCGAATTTTCTTAAGGGGGGAATATTGTAACATTCTGAAAATTTAGAAATAAATAAAATTAATTAATTAAATAATAAAATGTTAAATTAAAAAGTTATTAAAACCAAATAGGATAATTTCATAAGATGTATATAAAATAAATTAAATTAAAATTTTAGTATGCATCATAAATAGATTATAAGGGTTTTAGTGTAAAATTTAGCTTCATTTTAATTAAAATAGTGTTTTATAATAACATAAGTTGTGAAGGGTTTTATATAAAGTTTAGGATATTGTGCAAATAGGGTTTTGTTAAGGGGTGTAAATAGAAAGAGTTTAAACAAGATTTAGTTCAGAATAAATCAAAGGATAAATTAAATTGGAAAAGAAAATAAAATTCCATATCATTCTTGCATGCACACACCCACATCACACCTCCTCCTTGCATGAAGATGGCACCCTTTAGCCTTTGACACCTTCTCCTTCACCTTATCCTTCCCTTTTCTCATATATATAGCTTTTGTTCAGATCTGTAGCACTTTTAAAATCTGAAAATTTAAAGAAAGAAAAAGAAAACCAAAGCCAAACAAAGAGGAACAAGAGAAAGTAGAAGAAAAGAAATAAGTTAGGATTTTCCTCACCATCAAGCTAGGACAAGGAGCTTGTGCATCATGGAGGGTGTTCTTCCAACAAGTTATTTGTAGGTAAAATCCTTAATCACAGTAAGGATTTAATTCTGTAACTAGTTCAAAATTTGAAATCAAAGTGTCTAGAATATCGTATTTTTAGGCAAAATCGAGTCTGTTTGAATCTGTTTTAGTTTAGAGAAAAGTTAACTGAACTAAACAGGGTCTAAATGATGTATGTTGAACCTAGAGCAAACCATAGGAGCACAAACCAGATGGATCGGTTTTGTGCCGGAGACCAATAGGCAAATTCCGGCATCGGCGGATTTTTAGGTTGTTTTGGTGTTTTGAGTTGTTAGGTAGGTCTCTGTGTAAAATTTTGGTCATTTTGGTATTGTTTAATCAAGTTAGTTTAACTGTATATGAAATGTGAAAACTAATATCGGAAAAGGTATCTAAAAATTTAAAATACGACACGGTTAAAAAGTATCGCGATCTGTTTCTTTCACGATGCAGAGATGGGTTAAATTTCTGCAAGGTTAAGGGTTAGATCGTTTGCAATTGTCGTGCGTGTGATGTTTAGCACGTACTACTTGTGTTTTCTAGATATTTTCCGTATTGGAATGTAGCCGTTTTCTTATACAAGTTATTTAAATGTTAGATTTGAGTGCGGGAAATTCGGAGGCCGCAAGGAAAGGAAAATGATTGGCGATTCCTGAGTAGATACAACGTATTTCCGGTGAGTAGACTAAAAATCTACCGGGGGATTGTGTAAAGATGGCGTGATACGCCCGTATTTTGTTAAATTGAATGATTTACTTTATATGCGAAGTTAATAACATGCATTCATATATACCAATATATCATCATGTTATTAGTAGTTAGAAACTGTACAATTATCGACGAGTTATGCCGCACGTGCACACCTTGACATGTTACACTACACCTCGTCGATTTAAACATGTCACTTTTACACTAAATATTCTTCTTGTTAAATATGATTCCTATCATACCTTAATTGTTAACAATAGTGGTAACTTGCATAAATGACATCATGTTTATCATCCGAGTATTTTAATTTGATATAAGAAGCTTTTGTATTATTGAAAATTTATGGTTTGGGTTTTCCTGTACTATACATAAATCCAGTGATTTCATGATTGATGTGACATGTCCACCATAAGATGTTTTATGATTTGGTTTTATTCAGGACCGAGTGGGGGAGCTATACGGTTTCGAATTTATACGTTATCCAGACTGAGTGGGGGAGATATACAGTTGGATACATGTTGGACCCCGTCGAAACCGAGGGGCAGGATAGCCGCATTGAGGCGGGGGAGCCTAGCGATGTCACTCGATACCAGAGATAGTTGTGAAACACGGCGGATATCTAGATGATATCGACCAGAGTTATTGATTATAGGATCGTTCGAGGAACGGTGCCTCAGAGAATAGAAGATTTGTGTCGGTGATGGACACGGAAAGATGAATTTTATTTGGAAATAAATGATGCGATTTCAGTTTCGATTATATGATTGGTAGTACGGATTCATGTTTTCCACATGTTATCATGCATCATAATTATCATTATTGCAGTTTGTGATATTTTGTCATATTTACATCATCAGCCGTTATATGTTAGTTTTATCCACTGAGTTGGCAGCTCACCCCCATTGTGCCACAGTTCCTTGCAGGGGTAGAGTGGACGGTTAGCAGCAGTGCAGATCCACTTTTGCAGCTTTTATCGCATTTTTTGATAGGTGGGTTGCATATGTAGTAACCTTCTCTTTTTGTATTGTATTTTGGATCTAGAAAATCTCCATCAGACCTTTTACTATGACTTCGAATGAGATATGATTATATGTATATTTGTTGACAGGTGAGATCGTTGTTATGTTAGAGCATATTTCTTTTATTCATATTTTTGATTCTATTGGTCTCATATAAGTTTTCAATAGCATCGAGTTTCTTCTGAATCGCTGCTATTTCGGCTTTCACTGCGATAGAAACATCGAGCTGGTAAATACCTCCCTTAGTTGAAGGTGGTCTTACGCTTTCCCACTGCAAAGTGTGTTCAGCGAGGTCTTCCAGATACTTCCAAGCTTCACCGTCATCTTTAGACATGAAATTGCATTGACACATTGTTTCAAGCATCTGCTTTGTCGCTGAATTAAAGCCCTCATATATAATTTGGCATAAATCCCATCTATTGATTCCATGATGAGGACATTGGACAAGCAGATCTTTGAAACGTTCAAAGCACTTCCAAAATGGTTCATTGGGAAGCTGGATGAACTGGTTGATCTCGCTTCTAATACGGGCAGTCTTATGGTTTGGGTAAAACTTCTTAAGAAATGCTATGACGAATTCATCCCAATTAGTGATAGAGTGTGCGGTAGTATTGTAAAGCCATTTTTCTGCCAAGTCGCACAGCGTGAATGGGAGAAGACGTAAGCGCATAGCATCTAAAGTCAATTGTGAAGTACCAATCATTGCGCATACGTTTTCGAATTTGGTGATGAAAACCTACGCGTCTTCCGACTCAAGCCCGTGAAATTTGGGCAGCAGGTTAATGTAGTGGGGTTTAATTTCGAAATTATCCCCGTTAGGTGCTGGAAGAGATATACAAGTAGGAAGAGGACCACGAATAGGATAGCATCTCTCTTGGAGAGAGATGCGCGGTGGATTCTGCTCACCTGCGGGCGGTGGCAGCGTGGTGTTATAATTAGATGGAGTGCCATCCATCACGGTTGATGTGGTGTGTGATTTAAAATTGGCTTTTTTTGAAAAAGTGGGACTCAAGACAAATCTCCCTAAGATGCACAAGCAATCCTAGAACTAAGGTTACCAAGGTCAGTCTCTAGACCGCTCCTAGACTTCCAAAGGACAAGCCGCAGGATCAATCCTCTACCGCCTCGGTACTACTCTTATAGCCAGGTAAGTGGGAAGGAACCACGTCGTGGGCCTAATTAAAAACCACTAGCCTTTGTCACACTTCCCTAGGCACTACAAAAGTAATGCGGATAAACGATAGATTACCCACGACCTTCCTCTGTCCTTATTGAGCGCGACAGTCCTTAGAGTCTGGTCTAGATATTTTTTAAATTAATGAAGGGTTGATCTATATGCTCGGTTTGTGATTTGTGGGGCTTAGGAAGGGTGATGAAATCCCCACCTAATCTTTATTTGGTCTTTGCCCCTTAGAATCCGTATTAAAATATGCAAAATAAAACCAATCACAAAAATTTTGCAAAAAGATTTTTAGCGGCGCAATTTTGCAAAGAATCCTGCAGAAGATAGATTTTATTGGATCTGAGAGGAGAGAGAAGGAGTTGAGAATCTTACCAGAGAATTCTGTAGCCCTAATCCCTCTAACCTGCCGCGATTCTGCAGCCGGAAGCACCTTTGTGCCGCGGTTCCGCCGCGAGGTGGATGGATCGCTTGCTGAAAATTTTTCTGTGTCCCTATGTGCTCCTCTGGATCTCGATGAATGGCTCTGTCTTCTGTTTTCCTCAATTCTGTAACTCCAGATCTCCTTGCAAAAATCCACGCACAAATCGTTAAATATGCAATCTGCAGTTTTGTTTTAATAATGATATGGCTCGTCTAAGAATTCAACACAAATAGTAAAAATAAAAAATTAGGCACGTATCCCCGGCAATGGCGCCATTTGATTGATTCGAAAGAGTGTTTTTGTAGTTTAACCCCAATCAGAACGGTGTCGCGTGTAGCTAGACCGAGATGAGTACGGGTCGTCCTCTGGGAAACGTGGAACCTTTTACTTTTACTTTAGATGTGTTGAGAAAGAGAGGACGGATAAAGAATTTTATAGAATGGTTTCTAGATCTGCGTTAAACAAGAATGTAAAATATAGATCTAGATTATTTTAAAGATGTAATTAATATAATAAGAGGGCTTGTAGGGTTCGTTAGGATTTAGTAGTTATGGATGATTATTTAAAAGTTACCCTTTTTATCCATTAATAGATTTAGAACTAGAACGACGGTGATGCATGTAGATTAGGTTTTCTGGAGGGCAAAGGAATCCCACTCTTAACCCTTATCTCGACACGGAACTCCGTTCATATCTAGCCTTTACCAAAACAATCAATAATCTAATCTCTAATCGCGGTCGGAACTAGCAAAGAATTGCTAGCGCGCCCGATTAGGATGTTAATGATTCTTTTGATAAAGTTCCTAAACTTTATAGGACTTCAAAAGGGTTTAATTATTTTCATCGTCCATTAGCCTACCCTAATCCTACGAACCCTAACAAGCGGAGAATTACTCGCGCAAGTTGGGAGAAGAAGATGAAAAGACAGATAGGGAAAACATAATGTAAAATGCAAAAAGAATTAAAAAGAACTAACTTTATTAATCAACTGAACAATCTACACTTTTATTCCGTAGAAAATGATTACAAACTAGTTGCTTCTCGATCTTTCCTAAGGAGGTAGTCGAACAGTCGATGATCAGCCTGGATGCGTGAGCGTCTGGAGCTTCGTGATCTCTTCGGCTTGATAACTTTTCCAAGAGGCTCTCGGTGCTCTTTTATAGTGCAAAGCCAGAATCTTCTTGTTGAAAACTTGGTAAAATTCATCATAGATTTATGCCCCAAAATCTTGTGCTCTGAATCTCTAAAATTGCGGCGGATCCGCGGCCCAAGTGGGGGTTTGGTCGCGGATCCGCGCTCAAGGGGTGAGATCTCTTGATGAGTTTTCTTGGGCTTGCATCTTGTGACATGTGGCAATCCTAGGCACCTTCAGAATTCATAAATCTTCTCTCGGTTGCTCCCAGACTTGGTCTCCAAGTTTTGCTTCTTAATTTGGCAAGTTTTCTTCAACAACTTGATTTGTTTCATAAATTCTGCATAACAACTTGGAAAATTCTGCACAACAACTTGGAAAATTCTGCACAACAACTCAAATAAGATTTAGTAGATCTAGTTCTACTAGGATTAGGTCAATGAATTTATTTGCATACATTTTCCTACCAAATGCTAATTAAAATATATTAACACATGGAAAATGATGCTTTTACACATAAACCCTCATATGTATAATATATTATAATAAAGTCCTTTTTTAATATGAAAATGGTAGGAAAAATGTAATACAAATGTGCAGTTTTATCAACTGAACACCAAGTCAAAATTATTTTAGGAGGTCCGGGTTGATAACAGTTTCCAGAAAAGCTACAAAGTTGACAAAAATGCTGAATTACGCCAAGTATAACCAATCTGGTATTTTGGGAAATCTGGAACAAATCTTGGTTAAACTAGTCTTAACAACACCTAGAAAGGCTACTCTAACATTCAAAACCAACTCTTGGCCAAATGTCACTCAAATTCTCCTAAACTAGCACTAATCTTCAATATAACACTAAGTTTTAACTAGATGACCATGATAAAGGAGTTTGGTTGCAAGAATATACCTCAAAGGTCCTAGAATGAAGGAGAAGGGGAGATCAAGATGAAGGAAGGGTTGTTGCTGCTGTGGAGCTGCTCCTTGTGTTCCAGGTGATGCTGCAGTAGCTGATACTGATGCTGTTTCCTGGGCTAAAACTGCTTCTGTTGGTTTATTTTTGTGTAGTGTTGTGGCAATGGTTGTGGTGGTGTGGTTTTGTGTTGCTAAGGCAGCTGAGTTGAGGGTTGATGAGGGTGTGAAGTTGTTTTAAATGGAGTTGTTGCTGATGTTGGTGTTGTGTTGGTGTGGGGTTATGAAGTTGTGGTTAAAGTGTGTTTTCAGGGTGCCTGCAGGTGGCTGAAAATGTGTTGATAGGGGGGGCTGATGTAGCTGCTCATGTTGATTGAATTAGGGCTGATGTTACAGCTTGTAGCAGCAGCTAGGGGGCTGATGTGTGGGTGAAGGGACCTGATGCAGCTGCTGCTGGAGTGTGCCGATGCAAGATTGGGGGCTGATGGATTGTTTCAGCTGAATTCAGGGGCTGATGTGTTGATGGTGGCTGAAGTTGTTTTGAAGTGGTGTGATGTGTGAGAGTGAGAGGTAGTATGAAAAAGCACAAAGGAAAATGAAGAAGGAGATGGATCATGGCACACCCTAGCCATCTCTCTCTCTCTCTTAAAACATGTTAGCACCTACAAGCCATCATGGCTCACTCTCTCCCTACATAAGGTCAACTAACCCTAATCACCCTTAGACAAGGCCAAATCCCTTAGGTTAAAACTAAATAACCTAACCAAATAGTTCAACCCACCATGGTCATCTAACATGGTTCAACCCTAGGCTTAACATGAGTCCAAAACATGAAACAAGTGTAGAAAATGTTATGTGCAACATTTTTGCACAAAAGCCAAAAAACCAATTAGCGATTTTTAATCGCGATTAATACCAACATAGCATATAATTCATCATAAAAATGGTAAAATGGCATATTTCCACAAAATAACCTATTTTAGAATTTCCATAAGTTTTTCCCAAAATTTTCCCCATTTATCGGTATTTAATTATACCGACTATTAAAATATTCATTAAAAATTAATATTAAATTATGAAAATTCCTAAAAATAATATTTTAATTTTTTGAAATGTTACACCAGGCTTCCAAGGTGACATTAATGACAGAGTGATTGTCAGAGTTATAGTTTTCCCTCTGACGAGGGACAGTATTATGGACAGGTAGTCCAAGAGGATACAGTGGGAGGCATGGTGCTGGATACTGATTAGGTTCAGTTATCAATAAAGTCTAAGAAGTTTGGATTTGGAGTTCATTTATGAACTAGGTCCCATCAGATATTCAGACATATTCTAAGACAGGTATTACTCGATTCGGGAGATGGCTTTCTCCGCGAACTTGAGATTAAGAGAGACATAGAAAGAAACATCAGGGCCGATCCACTCACTAAGGCTATTTCTCGAACACAAGAGTTTTACAAACTAGCTTTGTGAACTTGATTAGTAGAGGAGTTGGATGTTTGGTATCACACGGGCGGTGAGTATGCGACATTGCAATAATTAGCCTTAAGTGCAAGTGGGAGATTATTGGAGATAGTGCCCTCAAAGTCAATTATTGGATCGCAGGTACGTGATTGAAATTATTGAGGCAGGACCTATACCGATATGACAGTCTTGCTCGTGATGATAGTATGCTATCTGGTTTGTCTTTATCATCGTATACATGCCTTAGTTCGCTATTGCATATTTATAGAGCCCATAGGATTCTTGCTTGACTGCAAGTAGTATGATGGCGATCATATACGTGGGAGCTGGGGTCTGTTAGCACATCCTTAAAGTGTCCCTAGTCATGGGTGTTTCGAGACAGGGCATCGATACTCCAGAGTAGACTAGTGTATACAGTCGAGACCCCGACGAGGGGAAATGGCCGATCTCACAAGCCATTGGTGTCAGTTGGTTCACCTAAGATGTATACAGGTGCTCAGTGGGTTATGAGTACACTGGACATGACTCGCCGAAAACATGCTAGTTGGTATTATACATATCGTCAGATAACAGTTTCCTGGTGACATATGTACAGGTTAGTTTGTCGACCTGAGTTCGTCATTTGTCTCGCGTGAGTTCCCGCTATGCTTTGATTTCTACCCTACCACGGCTCAAAGGAGTCGTGCAAACAGGTATTTTTTGGGTACAGTCCCGAGCCACATGGAGGCAGTGAGCGGATCGTCGGTGATTCGTCTCTCCCGGTATTGGGGGTTGATGTCGCGCAGTGCACGGGTGGCCATCACTAGAAATCCTCGGCCGAGATAATGGAGAATTACTAATTTGGATCAATAGTTTCTCAGATGGTGATGGGCTTCATGCCGACACGATGTATCACGTTATTAGGGGTTTGACTTTATCCACCCCCCTAGACTAGATATGCGATACTCTTTAGACGAACGGACTGGACTGTATGTATATTGTCACTGTTAGGCTCAGTAGGGTTTATGGATGAGTTCGCTCGTCAGCTTCCCTTCTAATCAATACATAGGCAACCGTTACATACAGCTTGTACCTCTGACGTGCTAGTGGTTATACCCAGTGCCAGTGTGTTGATGAGTCATTAGAGTCCCCCACAGACTGTTTCCTAAGTTCGGGCGAAACGTTGTAGAGGCCGTATGGTTTTATGGCAAGGTTCGGAAAATGCACGTGCGTTTTCGCTCGTGTGATATTTGGGCAGATAATACTGGTCGGCTTTGGTTTAAGCCGGATCCGAGTATTATGCTGTGTAGATATAATATCTTTGTCTCAGTTGCATTTGTATTCGGTCGTAATACAAATGCGAGTATGTTTATACTGATACGGGGTTATCCTGAAATTCGTTTCAGGATAACTTTGGAAGTTGCCAGTTTCGAGTTTTCTATCGCCCGTATTTGACATTCGGTTAAATGCGGATTTATCTTTTCGTCACTTGGGTGAGTCATATGGGTGAGTCGTGCTTCTAGAAGGTTCTTGATGGTGACTAGGCTAGTGAGTCATTAGTGCATTAATTGTGCAATTAATGTATGATGACTAGGTTAATGAATCACCATTTTTGCATTTAATATTTTTAGTGATTCGTTCTTCATGATAAGTATTGCTTATGGTCACCTCCTCTTTTCACACACTCACCCCCTTTACTTCATATAGTGGCCGGCCATTTCCTAGAGGGATGATTGATTCATTTTTGAGAAAAAGATACAAGAAATTAAGTTCATGGAAATTTCATATAGCTCAATTTCCATTTACCCGATTCCAAAAGGCAACTTCATTAACCGTTCGTCCATAGCCTTGGACGTATCGAGACAAAGTGTTCTACTCATTCTCTACATCATCTTGGTCGTCTCCTTTAGCAAACATGACGACCGAGTTGCTTCAGTTCAGAGGCGGGAGCCCGTTTAAAGATCCGTCGACGTGGTGCCACCTGGACGAGAAGACTGGAGATTTAGGAGATCGGAGTAGCCGCAACAAAGCGCGGGATAATGGTTGAAGACCGAAGGACTCGGATCGTTTGGTATATAACTCTTCTACCCACTTTGTAGTTTGTTAGTTTGGCTTTAATGGAAGATCCGGGTTATAGTACGCGATAGCGCTAGTTGTAAAAGTTTTTGTTCCGCATTTGGCATCTGTGAGACGGCCGGGGCGCTACCGTGGACATACAATATATAGATATATACATTCGTCAGACGCAATGATAGTCATTCCAGATCACAGATGAACACATTGGCTATACTAGGAATCCGCGTTTCGTTTGAGCCTGTAACGAAAGACGGATTGCACAGTCATGTTGAATAGCCAAACCCCATCCTAGACCCCAACGGGTGCGGCAAACTACCCGCCAAATACCCGAAGTGAAGCAACCTCCCTCAACAAAGTTAATAGGCCACTCAGCACTTGAAAGTACCCGGTAGTTTATGCACCCCACCTCGGGTCTATCCTAGGAGCAGAAAATAGTAAAAGCAATAATATACAATGGTGGCAACAACCTCAACCCGGATCTGCGACCAAAAAATAATATTACATCAATTTACAATTTACATCAAATGAAAGATAAAGACTCTCATCTCACATCCCCGGCTATTCATCCATGACGATCCATCAAGTTCATATACACAAACCAATATCATAGATCACAGATATATGCAACCCCACTAATCGACGTATAGCGATTAGCAGACGTTCAGCACATATAACACATCACAGATATTATCCGATTAGCTAAAGTTCATAGAATTTCGATCAATAACCACATTTGAATCTACTCTCAGTACATTCCTGTACACAAAAATTCCTGAGCGGAAACAAAATATACCAGAAAACACAAAACAACACAGTAGACCACCAAAGGAAATTTGGACCAACTCTTAGTCGACTCGGCCGCGGAACGGCGGCAGAACGCATGGTTCGGCCGCGGTTCCCCGGTGGTCTAACCGGGTTAGGCGCCCAAATTTCATCATGGATCTATAAAAAGCCTACACGTATTTTTCAGGTCTCTAAAAATATTTTTAGACCAGATTTTAAAATCGACAGAAAGTGCAAAATTTGTATCGTGTTTTCTGGATTTTTCCGTGATCGATGTTCTAAAGACTTTGCTAACATGATAGTTATAGTTTAGCCTGGCTCTGATACCACTGTAAGTTAATGTCACTCACCCCGCTAGTTAACGGGGAGGCAGAATAGGTAAAAATCAAAATTTTCTTACAAGGTAACGTTGACTATGCATAAGGATCTTTGCTAAACCCTAACTAATAAACTAACTAGGAGTGGTGACTACTATGTTAGAAGATTATGCCTTAAGCTTCAAGTCCTTCTTCTCCTTGTTGTGAGCTCCTTGGAGTGGTTGTGGATGGTGCTTCCTCGCCGGCTTCTCCACGTCAAAGATGATCCACCTTGAGCTCCAACCACCAAAATGAAGTAACTAGGGTACAAGGTGTGCTAAACTAAGTAGCCTAGTATGAGTAAAGAAGGATTTTGGTGGCTAAGTCTGACCCTTGATTCTCAACTCATGAGACACTAGGGTTTGAGAGAGGAAGAAGGAGAGAACCATGAGAGAAAACTCAATATAAGAATAATGAAGAGAGCTCTCTTTTGAGGAAAGAGAAAACTAAGTTTTTTATTAGGATAATTGTGATTGCTACTTTGATTTGACCATTATCATGTCACAATTAATGCTAAGAAAAACATCTATTGCTCAACAAAAATATCTATGTCAACCATAGTCAACAAATTCAAATGGTCAAACAAATTAGCCATGACACAATTATCTTTAATAAAAATTAATAAACAATTTTCTCCACAACATACTGGTTTTAGTCAAGTCAATGGTCAAAACCCTATAGAGGTGTCTCCTTCTATACCCATGTCATCCGTATATACATACCCGCATCCGTGTTCCGAGAAATATGAATACAATGAGACTAAACCAACCCAAAATCTAATAATAGGATCCGGCTTAAACCAAAGCCCACTAGTATCAACCGCCCGAACACCAAACGCGCACAAGCACGCGTATGTGAACGAACCTTGTCGTAAAACCATACAACCTCTACCTCATTTCGCCCAAAGGTAGAAAACCCTATGTGTGGGACTCTAAAGACTCAACACTACGCTGGCAGTGGGTTTAACCACAGGCCTCAAGCGGTACTAGCTGTACGTAACGGTCCCCAGGTAGATGTCTGTCACGCCCCGCTTCCTAGAGTACGCAAGATTGGGCACGTGACATAGCCAACCATGCTACCTGTGGGTAGGAAGTATCCATCCACAGTCACATTACGGTTGTAAGGATATCAAGAACAAGATAAAAACTAATCTAATACATGTCCAAATCCATAATAACAAGAATCAATAAACAATAAGTGCGGAAGCTAATGATCCAATACAATGAATAAACAGTACGTCCCATAATGCGGGCTCACATCTGGAAATGAAAGAAATGAATAAACTAAATCCTAAGGACTCACTGTTCAGCCTGCTGGCTGAAGTACTCCTGCTCGGTCGTCGACAGTGGAACGGAATCTGGGCCATGCAAAACCCAGACGTCAGCGCGTCATGATATCAAGTATATAGCATAAACAGGGAAATAAGCAATTTAAGTATGAACATGAATAAAGCAGTAACAAGAAATAACAAGCATGGTAATGTGCAATGGTGTCCAAACTGTCCTATCAGATTTTCTACTCTATAGTCTTTGAAACCAATTGATGAATCGTCGATGTAACTCAATAGTATCCCGTGCGTGCCCGGGACCACGGTCATGACCCTCGGGGCTGAATCCGAGACGTGCCGCTAAGCAGTAAAAGGTAGTAGGATGGACGAGTGATGTCAGCATCAACACTCCAGAGCTGGCCAAGCCCGTAAGACTGATCAGAACAATGTATCGAACTGTTGAGTTACAAGTCGGTTTCAACTTTGATTTCCCCGTACCCCCAAACTATGTATGTCAGGTCAGGTATTCAGTAGTCAAGGACTAATGCCAACACAAAGTCAAGTAAAAGTAAGTCTGTCTGGATCGACAGCAGGAATGGTTAGGTTTGTCGGCATTAGGCACGAGATCAGGAAACAAGTAATGTCATGGTACAACAGGATGAGTCGGCATGTATGTATATGTCAGGTGTAGCAGGGTCAGGCCAATATGTCGTGCAATCGGGTAAGTGCTCACAACAGGTATACAATCAATAATGAACAGCAGCAGGAAACAATAATTAACCACAATATTCCATATAACCACAGTGATGTTTATATTCTCTTATTAACAGGTTCAATCATCTTTAGGGTGCAATAGCCACAACGTAAAGCAATATCCACAATTATAAATTAAGGAACTACATGAAATTATACTAAATATAATAATTGTCCCATGTATGATTTAACAGTTTAAACAGATATGATTCAGTCGTTTTATTTAGTTGAAATATGGGTTGATTAATTACGAGGAACTGTTGTAACGATTCCATTATAAAGATAACTGCAATAATATGATATCAAATGCCATCATTAAGTTGGGGTATTAAATAGTATGAGTTCAATTGCGTGGCAAGACTAGATCTCGCACGCTAGCATGTTCAAGCAAGTATTCAGATACTTGCCTCGACGGTCTGCAAACTGGAACACGGATGCGATGCCGGCAGAAAAGGTGATATGAAAGCACGGGCCACGGATCGAGTCCCAACAGAGATCAACGAGATCACACGGACCAGGGGACTTCACTGGAGCGTCGGGTTCGCCAAGACGGCACGGTCGGATTCCGGCAACGACAAAAGTAGCGAAGTTAGCAATACAATAGGATACGAGCGAATAACGACCAGCAAGGGGGATGATTTGCACAAAGGAAGGAAGAGGAAACTTACAGAGAGGTATACCAGGTGACCCCGGCGAGCTCGACGGCGCTGGAACGCCGGCGAAGCAACGGCAGCGGCGGCTGCAAGGCTGAAGGGCCTCGGGTGCGCAGGAGAAGGTGCTGCGGCGATCTGGAGGAGAGGGGGGTCGGCTCTGGTGGTCGAGGGGGAGAAGTAGGTGGCCCTGGTGATGACGGCGAGGTCGCCGACGCGTTCTCCGATGAACAGCGGGGTAGGCGATGGGTGAAGGCTCGGGTTGGTGGTCCAGCGAGGAGAGGAAGGGAGGTGATGACGAGGTCGTGACGAGGAGGGTGAGAGGGGGTCGTGGGAGGCGTCGGCGGCGAGAGGCGGCGTCGACGTCGGCTGTGCAGGGTTGGAGGCGACGTCGGGGGTTGGGTGCAGTGCGGGAAAGAGCGGGAGAAGCGAGGGGATGGAGGTGCGGTAAGGTCGAGGATGTGTTGCTGGCGGCGACGAGGTCACGGGAAGGTCGGCGGTGAGGTCGCGAGGGTTAGGGTTAGGGTTTCGTGGTCGCGATGGAGAAGAGGAGGCGGCTGCTGCATGGGCTTTTATATAGAGGAAGAGAGAGAAAGGAAGATTGGAGAGAGGAAGGAAGATTGGAGAGAGGAAGAGAGAGATTGAGGGAAGAGAGAGAGAGAGATAGGGAAGGGAGGCGGGGCCCACGAGCTCAATGGGAGCTCGTGATTGGCCACGAGGTTAGATATAGAAAAATCTGAGATGATTTGGCAGGGATTAAGTGGTTAGGATATATATATCGTAATTTATATAATTTTAGATATTAAATTGAAACGGGTCCTTTTTGGCGCAAAATGAAACATTTCCAAATCGCGCCGGGGTGTGCCCAAATGTTCCAAATTCAAATTATATGATTTTAAGCGGGTTCCAAATTTTGAAAAGGGGTGTTTAATGATTAAAATGCATGCCCCCAAGTCGGACACTTGCACGCGCGCGTAGTCGTCCAAACTTGCCCGTTTAGCCAAACGGAACGGAATCTCGACACGCGGACGCTACCACGCGACTAGTGGTGACGAGTAGGCCAACATGGACATCTTAAATTTCACTTTAGGAGTTAAAATTTTTTATGTTCCAAAATGACTTAACCGGTTAAAATTTAGCAACAAACACCAGAAAATCAGGAAAATTGGAATGAGCAGTAGACAACCCTCAACTAGTAATATAAATAGTATTATTGGGCTCGGGTGTTACATCATACCCAACTACAAAAGAATTTCGTCCTCGAAATTCCAAGAATACAAGATAGCTAACTACTGGAAAAGGTGAGGGAATTTCTGTCTGATCTCGTCTTATCGCTCCCAAGTGGATTCCCCATGCGATCGATTACCCCAAGAAACTAGCACAAGAGGGATAACCTTGTTCTTAAGAACCTTTTCTCTTCGATCCTTGATTTCAACTGGTCGCTCCTCAAAAGTTAGGTCTTCCCGAACGGTCAACTCCGAATGATCCAAGACATGAGTCTCATCACGAACATACTTCCGTAGTTGAGACACATGAAACACATCGTGAACTCCTGCTAAAGACTGTGGTAACGCCAACCGGTATGATACTTCTCCAACACGCTCCAATATCTCGAAGGGTCCAACGAAACGAGGACTAAGCTTTCCCCGACTTCCAAAGCGAATCACCCCTCTAGTCGGTGATATCTTCAGGAATACCAAATCACCCACGGCGAACTCTAGAGGTCTTCTTGACGTGTCGGCCCAACTCTTCTGTCTGTCTTGAGCTGCCTTCATATGCTTTCTGATTGTATTCACCTTCTCGACTGTCTGTACCACCAAATCTGGTCCTAATAACCTTCGTTCACCAACATCATCCCAACAAACCGGCGAACAGCACCTACGACCATACAACGCTTCAAACGGAGCCATCTGAACTGTCGCTTGGAAGCTATTGTCGTACGAAAACTCCACCAGGTGTAGATGATCCTCCCAAGAACCTTTGAAGTCTAACATGCAAGCCCTCAACATATCTTCAAGGGTCTGGATCGTTCTCTCTGATTGTCCATCGGTCTGAGGATGATAAGCTGTGCTAAACTTCAATCGAGTCCCCAAACTTTCTTGTAAACTCCTCCAAAAGTGCGACAAGAACCGAGTGTCCCGATCGGACACGATGCTTACCGGCACTCCATGCAACCTGACAATCTCCTGCATGTACCGCTCTGCCAAAGTCTCCGTTGATTGACCAACCCGAAAAGGAATAAAGTGAGCTGCCTTGGTCAACCGATCGACAATCACCCATACTGCATTGTTGCCCTTTGGACTCCGCGGTAAAGCCATCACGAAATCCATGGTTATATGTTCCCACTTCCACTGAGGAATCGGAAGTGGTTGCAACAAACCAGCAACCCTTTGGTGTTCAGCCTTGACTTGCTGACATACCAAGCACTTAGCCACGAAGCGAGCAATCTCCCATTTCATGCCTTCCCACCAAAAATGCTGTCGAATATCTCGGTACATCTTTGTCCCTCCTGGATGTACAGAGTAAGCTGAACTGTGTGCCTCCTTCATAAGCTCTTCACGCACATCTCCTTTTGGCACACACACACGGCTACCATATCTCAACGAACCATCTTCATGGATCAGTAAATCGGTTCGTAGTCCGGCTCCAACCTGCTCTCGAAACTTTTGCAGTCTAGGATCCTGCGATTGCGCCGCCTTAATCTTCTCAACTAAGGACGATTGTACTTGCAACTACATCAACTGTCCTGTAACATGTGGTAGCACAACCTCCAAGTCAAATCTCTGAAAATCCGCAATGATCTCCCTTTGTGCGGTCAAAACCTGAATTGCTGGTAACCGACTTAGCGCATCTGGCACGACGTTAACTTTTCCCGGATGGTACTTAAGATCAAGGTCGTAGTCGGCCATCAGCTCCAACCATCTGCGTTGCCTCATGTTCAAATCCTTCTGAGTGAACACATATTTCAAACTCTTGTGATCCGTAAAGACTTCAATTCTCTCGCCCAGAAGGTAGTGTCTCCAAATCTTCAGGGCGAAGATCACAGCCGCAAGCTCCAAGTCATGAGTTGGATAATTCTTCTCATGGGTCTTCAGTTGTCTTGATGCGTAAGCGACGACTTTCCCGTTCTGCATTAAAACACATCCCAATCCTTTTCCAGATGCGTCGCTGTGAATCACCAGTCCTCCTGAATTATCCGGTACGGTCAGGATCGGGACGGTTATCAACTTCTGCTTCAACGTCTCGAAGGCCAATGCACATCCATCCGTCCAAACAAACGGTACCTCCTTACGCGTGAGCTTGGTTAACGGCTCAGCTACGCGAGCGAAGTTCTCCACAAACCTTCTATAGTATCCGACGAGTCCAAGAAAACTCCTTATCTCCGCAACATTCTTGGGAATAGGCCAATCTCGAACTGCTGCAATCTTTTCGGGATCGACGGCGATTCCATCGCCCGACCGACATGCCCCAGAAACTTCACTTCTTCCAGCCAGAATTCACACTTACTTATCTCCGCAAATAACTTCTCTTGTCTCAGCGTCTGCAGTGCGATCCTCCTCCCTCACTAAAAGAACTGGAGCTCCCCAAGGTGAGTTGCTACTTCGAATCCATCCCTTCTCGAGTAGTTCACCAACTTGTTTCTTAACTTCTTCTAATTCTACCGGTGCCATTGGATAATAAGACTTTGATACTGGCGCTGCACCGGGAATAATGTCAATCGCAAACTCTACCTCTCGCTTCGGCGGTAAGCCCGAAATGTCTTCAAACACATCCATAAAGTCGCGAACAACTGCCGGCTCTTCATTACTACTAACCTCCATAGCTGCAAGAACACTGTCTGTCGGCCTAGTCCTAAACTCGACTGGCTCTACAGAACTTCTTCCTTACCGCAACTGCTGTCTACATCGTTGGCCGCGAAAGGTCCAGCGAGACTACTAAGTCTCGTCCACTCTGCTGCATGCACATCCACGGTTGCTCCATTCTGCCTTAGTCCGATGAACTTCTCCTCCATTTCCTCCCGTGCAGTCCGCGGGAAGAATTTCTCCAGGAAACTCTTAGAGAAATCCGCTCAACTGATTGGCTTGGGCAAGCAGGTCTCCTCCACAGGCCATCACTCTCGGCGTAAACCACTAGCTGAAGCGCACCACAACAACTCTCTTGTCCTCTGGGATCTGTGCCGCAATCAGTAAATCCTCCGTGTCACTAGCCTCTGCTCGGCTGGTAACAGCTCCTTAAACCAGTAAATGTAGACGGACCCAAAGTCTGAAATCTGCTACGGTCCCTACTCGTTCGACTGGTCTAGTTCCATCGTTGTTTACAGACTGCTGAACGATCTGCAAACCTTCCTGAAACAAATCTGCTATTGCTGATTCAGCTCAGTCTGTCTCTTTGATTTCCAGCATTTCTCTTATCACTCCAAGCATGGCGGCTTCGCTCACACACCTCCGGTACGTCTTCAACTTCTTACCTGTCGTAATCCTGAACTCAAAACACCCAATATTAGCATGATGATAGATTCTGAATATGGATCAAGGCTAGAACTCCAAGATACTTAAATAGAGTGCTGCATTGTAGCTATGCCGCGGTATCATAGCCGCAATTACATAACTCCACCCAAGTCGCCCAAGTCCTAGGGATAACAAGAAATCAGGTTTTCGAGTCGACATGCAAAGTAAGTTTGCACGTCGTAAAAGATATAATCAGGAAGAATGTGATTCAAGAATGGTAAAACGGTCAATGTGGCTGGACATGTTTCCTAAACACGGGTATTCTGATTCGTGTATTGGATACAATACCCAACTACAAAAATCAACCCAATTAACCTATGGCTCTGATACCATAAAACCATGTCACGCCCCGCTTCCCAGAGTACGCAAGATTGGGCACGTGACATAGCCAACCATGCTACCTGTGGGTAGGAAGTATCCATCCGCAGTCACATTACGGTTGTAAGGATATCAAGAACAAGATAAAAACTAATCTAATACATGTCCAAATCCATAATAACAAGAATCAATAAACAATAAGTGCGGAAGCTAATGATCCAATACAATGAATAAACAGTACGTCCCATAATGCGGGCTCACATCTGGAAATGAAAGAAATGAATAAACTAAATCCTAAGGACTCACTGTTCAGCCTGCTGGCTGAAGTACTCCTGCTCGGTCGTCGACAGTGGAACGGAATCTGGGCCATGCAAAACCCAGACGTCAGCGCGTCATGATATCAAGTATATAGCATAAACAGGGAAATAAGCAATGCAAGTATGAACATGAATAAAGCAGTAACAAGAAATAACAAGCATGGTAATGTGCAATGGTGTCCAAACTGTCCTATCAGATTTTCTACTCTATAGTCTTTGAAACCAATTGATGAATCGTCGATGTAACTCAATAGTATCCCGTGCGTGCCCAGGACCACGGTCATGACCCTCGGGGCTGAATCCGAGACGTGCCGCTAAGCAGTAAAAGGTAGTAGGATGGACGAGTGATGTCAGCATCAACACTCCGGAGCTGGCCAAGCCCGTAAGACTGATCAGAACAATGTATCGAACTGTTGAGTTACAAGTCGGTTTCAACTTTGATTTCCCCGTACCCCCATACTATGTATGTCAGGTCAGGTATTCAGTAGTCAAGGACTAATGCCAACACAAAGTTAAGTAAAAGTAAGTCTGTCTGGATCGACAGCAGGAATGGTTAGGTTTGTCGGCATTAGGCACGAGATCAGGAAACAAGTAATGTCATGGTACAACAGGATGAGTCGGCATGTATGTATATGTCAGGTGTAGCAGGGTCAGGCCAATATGTCGTGCAATCGGGTAAGTGCTCACAACAGGTATACAATCAATAATGAACAGCAGCAGGAAACAATAATTAACCACAATATTCCATATAACCACAGTGATGTTTATATTCTCTTATTAACAAGTTCAATCATCTTTAGGGTGCAATAGCCACAAGGTAAAGCAATATCCACAATTATAAATTAAGGAACTACATGAAATTATACTAAATATAATAATTGTCCCATGAATGATTTAACAGTTTAAACAGATATGATTCAGTCGTTTTATTTAGTTGAAATATGGGTTGATTAATTACGAGGAACTGTTGTAACGATTCCATTATAAAGATAACTGCAATAATATGATATCAAATGCCATCATTAAGTTGGGGTATTAAATAGTATGAGTTCAATTGCGTGGCAAGACTAGATCTCGCACGCTAGCATGTTCAAGCAAGTATTCAGATACTTGCCTCGACGGTCTGCAAACTGGAACACGGATGCGATGCCGGCAGAAAACGCGATATGAAAGCACGGGCCACGGATCGAGTCCCAACAGAGATCAACGAGATCACACGGACCAGGGGACTTCGCTGGAGCGTCGGGTTCGCCAAGACGGCACGGTCGGATTCCGGCAACGACAAAAGTAGCGAAGTTAGCAATACAATAGGATACGAGCGAATAACGACCAGCAAGGGGGATGATTTGCACAAAGGAAGGAAGAGGAAACTTACAGAGAGGTATACCAGGTGACCCCGGCGAGCTCGACGGCGCTGGAACGCCGGCGAAGCAACGGCAGCGGCGGCTGCAAGGCTGAAGGGCCTCGGGTGCGCAGGAGAAGGTGCTGCGGCGATCTGGAGGAGAGGGGGGTCGGCTCTGGTGGTCGAGGGGGAGAAGTAGGTGGCCCTGGTGACGACGGCGAGGTCGCCGGCGCGTTCTCCGGTGAACAGCGGGGTAGGCGATGGGTGAAGGCCCGGGTTGGTGGTCCAGCGAAGAGAGGAAGGGAGGTGATGACGAGGTCGCGACGAAGAGGGTGAGAGGGGGTCGTGGGAGGCGTCGGCGGCGAGAGGCGGCGTCGACGTCGGCTGTGCAGGGTTGGAGGCGACGTCGGGGGTTGGGTGCAGTGCGGGAAAGAGCGGGAGAAGCGAGGGGATGGAGGTGCGGTTAGGTCGAGGATGTGTTGCTGGCGGCGACGAGGTCACGGGAAGGTCGGCGGTGAGGTCGCGAGGGTTAGGGTTAGGGTTTCGTGGTCGCGATGGAGAAGAGGAGGCGGCTGCTGCATGGGCTTTTATATAGAGGAAGAGAGAGAAAGGAAGATTGGAGAGAGGAAGGAAGATTGGAGAGAGGAAGAGAGAGATTGAGGGAAGAGAGAGAGAGAGAGATAGGGAAGGGAGGCGGGGCCCACGAGCTCAATGGGAGCTCGTGATTGGCCACGAGGTTAGATATAGAAAAATCTGAGATGATTTGGCAGGGATTAAGTGGTTAGGATATATATATCGTAATTTATATAATTTTAGATATCAAATTGAAACGGGCCCTTTTTGGCGCAAAATGAAACATTTCCAAATCGCGCCCGGATTGCGCCCAAATGTTCCAAATTCAAATTATATGATTTTAAGCGGGTTCCAAATTTTGAAAAGGGGTGTTTAATGATTAAAATGCATGCCCCCAAGTCGGACACTTGCACGGGCGCGTAGTCGTCCAAACTTGCCCGTTTAGCCAAACGGAACGGAATCTCGACACGCGGACGCTACCATGCGACTAGTGGCGACGAGTAGGCCAACATGGACATCTTAAATTTCACTTTAGGAGTTAAAATTTATTATGTTCCAAAATGACTTAACCGGTTAAAATTTAGCAACAAACACCAGAAAATCGGGAAAATTGGAATGAGCAGTAGACAACCCTCAACTAGTAATATAAATAGTATTATTGGGCTCGGGTGTTACAATGTCGATAAGAAGGACGATGAGGAAAACCCATCCGAACTCCTACTGAGCCTGAATGTGACAATCTCCGTACAGTCCGGTCTATTCGTTTAAGAGGGTCGCATATCGGGCCTAGGTGGCGGTAAAACGTTAGACCCCAAATAGCGGTATAAGTCGTGTCGGAGTATAATCCAAAACACCCTGAGAAACTACTGGAGTACCTTCCAGTAAATCTCACTTGCCTTGGCCAGGGACTTTGTGTAATGGAGTTGGAACAAAGCGCGACATCAACCCCCAAAACCGGGAGAGACGAATCCTATCTAACCGCCATTGCCTCCAAGTGCTTTGGGACTGCACCCAACTACTACCTATTTGCACGACTCAATAAAGCCGTGTAGGGTACTAATCTAAGAACAGTGGGAACACACTTGAGACAAAGCAGCAGTGTCAAGTTAACGGACTAAGCTGTACTCATGTCTCCTGGGAACTGCTAACTGACGTTAGGTATAATACCAACCAACAGTTCTCGACGAGTCATGTCCTGTGTACTCGTAACCTAACGAGCACCTGCATAATATCTCCAGTACGACGTACTGATGGTTGTGGGACAGACCATCTCCCTTCCTGGGATGAGAAGCATATACACTAGTCTACTCTGGAGTATCGATGCCCTGTCTCGATAATCCTATGACTAGGGACCTGTATAAGGATGTGCTTATAGACTACCCAGCCCCCACTAGTGTGACTGCCATCACAACGCTGGTAGTCAAGCAAAGATCCTAAGGGCTTTATCAATATGTATTAGCGATATGTTAAAGGAAACACATACACATATTAAGATAGATACAAACCAAGCAGCATACTACTATATCGAGCAAGACAGTCTTAAATCCGTGTATATCCTAAGCTTCCAAAATGTAATATACAAGCTAGTACTATACAATAATGGCCTCTAGGGCATATTACACTAACATTTGGCTTACTTGAATTAGGTGTGTTCCTATAGACTTCACATGATTCAAGTGCCAGTCACGTGCCATTTTCGGGGCGTGACACACTTGCTCCCGATGGGTTTTACCCCTTCAGGTGCAACTTCCAAAGTCCATACTTTGTTGATGTATATGGAATCCATCTTAGATCGCATAGCATCCAGCCATTTTACAGAGTCCCCATTAGTGATGGCCTGCTCGAAACTAGTAGGGTCATCATCTTCCATGATGCAATCCTCGCTCCCGCTGTCATACAGAAAATCGTAGTATTTCTCAGGCGGATGAGGAACCCTACTAGATCTGTGTAACGTTTTGAAAATCGTTTAGGTGAAATTTCCGATAATCGGTAAAATAACTGGTGTTTTCCGCAAAAACCAATATATAATTATTTTTCAACTCAGGCTTAAATATACCTATTCTAGCTATGTAATTGCTAACATTTGGTATTTATTTGGTCACTTGTGAATTTCTAGTTTACTTAAATATTTTACTTAATTAATTATTTTTAATATTATTTTAAGCTTTCACTAATATATTTAATTAGTGATAATTACAAATGAGAATGGTTTAGTTACTCAAATATGAACCATGACAACTTCAAACTTAGTTTGTAACATGTTTTCTCTTTTTCATTTTTGCTTCCAAGGTTCTAGTAAATTCTAGGGTCAATGGGATTTGAAAATAAAATAAAAATAGAAATTGCTGTGAGGTTCATTAATGAGGCTTGAGGGGGTTTTCTTGACATGGAAAAATCATACACACACACCCACACTTCTTCACCCGGCCGAGCCTTGGGCTGCCCCCCCTCACACATTCCTCACACTTCAAAGTTAAAAGAAAAGAAAGAAAAACAAAGAAGTGGGTGTTGACTTGAGGCATGGGACTTTGATGACTTGGGGAACGTTTCCACACATACCCACACACCTCACATTCTCTCTCTCCCTCTCATTTCTTGTGGTCGAGCCTCCCCTTCCAGCAGCCCCCTCACCTTTATACCCACTTCATTTTGCATCAAAAAATCCCCAAAATTCCCTTAAAAATCCATACAAAATCCCACAAACTCTAAATCCCCAATTATTCCTTAGCCTAATCTAGCATGGATCTTGGAGCAAAGAAGCTAATTTGGAAGGCTAAGTTGCATGTTAGATCTAAAAATCTTTGAGGTATGAATCCTAACCCCATGTTTAATTTGTTGCTATATTACTTTAAATAAACTTAATTAGGTATCTAAATGGTTCTAGTTGCCAGTTTAAGATTTTCAAGAAAAGGGTTTGATTTTGAGTTAGGGTTTTAACCATCACCACAAGGTTAGCTAAGTGTAGTTGCAATATAGTGGCTTAGTTTGGATGTTTAATTGTGATTGTGGCCATTAGATCGCTAATCTACTAGGTTTTGCACCAAAATTCCTTTGGGTTGGTTACTAGGTTTTCGGTATAATTAGACGTTGGTTTTATTTGACGTTGTGATAATATATATATTAACTTCTACGATATATATTGTGTTGTGAATGAGCGATCGGTACGATCGGGTTCTAGGTTTCGTGGTTATCTCATATAGCCATCTTAGTTGAGGTTGTGGCGATGTCATACGCGTTTTGTGCACCAAGTGCACAATGTGTCTATCTTGTGGACGTTTATTCTTGCGTTTCGTTCTCTTTGTGGCGGCTCAGGATATTTAGCTTTATGTATTGTTTTTGTGAAATTTTAGGGTCGATTGTGGGAACTTCGGACGCTACTATAAAATGGAAGCAGGTGGTTGTGCTTACCTAGCTCGAGATCATCGGTGAGTAGATTTAACATCTACGGGGAAATCGCCAGTATGGCGTTATGCGTCAGGGCTAGATATGATATTATAGTCCCATGTTATACGCATATGAGTTGATTGTGCATGAGCATCATTGCATACTATTACTTGTTGTGCCTTGACTTAATACCTATTGAACACTGCACCATTACTGACGGTTCATGATGCACGAGCACTAAATTGTATGCTACACACACATCGTTGGTAATTGCCATGACACGCACAACCGATACGCATATATGGAAGTGTAGTCGTTATTGACCTTAAGACATTGATTCGTGTTCTATTGTGCATAAGAAATGCATCATGTATACATACCTACATCTGTACACACATACCTTGCTATAGCTATATATACACCTTTATATGATTTTGCATTGATTTTGGAGATGGTGGGAACTGCATGATATTATTTAAAAACAAGATTCATTTAAAAGAGAGGTTTTTCTCTTGATATGCTCATATTATTTTTCTATGTTGCATACATCATATTTCATGGATTTACGTATTGAGATACGGATTTCATTTGATTTATGGATTTGAGGACCGTGGGGATATTTCAAGAAATTATGCATTGTTTTGTAAACCCGGTTTCTCTTGATATGATAATTCGATGCGTCCGCCATGGGTTTTCTCGGTTCTGAGACTTGTGTTAGAGACCCGATTAGAGGAGCTGTAGGCACCGTCTTGTAACATTTCAGAAAATATAAAATATTATTTTTGGAATTTAATATTAAAATAATATATTTCCCGAAAACTGCCCGATTTGCGAAATTGGGGTTTTCGAAAAAGGGTATAAATATATACCAATAATGGTATATAATTGTGAAATAATTGGAAATTAAAATGATTTATTCATTTAAAAATATATTTAAAGGATTTGGCATTTTTAAGATTTATTATATACAGTTTTGATAAAAAAACGATTAGTGTATTGCTAATCGCGATTAAGCCAAATCCGTGTTTCTACAGTTTTCCATGGCTAGTGCACCAAGACATGTTACATGTTGTTTCATTTCATTTGTGTCATGTGTTATGGTTCTATTTTGGTGAGAAAAGGAAAAGAAAAGAAAAAGGTGTCATGATAACATGAGGAGAGAGGGGGGGGGGACATAATGATGAGAGTGAGCATGCTAGGAGAGAGAATGAGAGTAAGAAAGAGAGAGAGAGGGGGAGTGGAGCCCATACCTCTTCCCCACCATTTCTTTAACATCCTTCTTCATCCTCAAGCCCCTCATTCTACTCTCATGACCTATCTCCAAAATCTCATCAAAACCCCATACCCCCTTCACAAAAGATGATCACCTCCTCACCCTCATCACAATGAACCAAGCAAAGTTGGATTTTGAAAACACTGGGAGTTCTAGGGTTTTGTTTGGATGTAACCATGAGGTATATCTCTTTTCATTTAGAGTAGTTTTGGTTTCCTAGCTTTTTGATTATGTTTAGATGTCGTTTAGTGATGGATTGGTGATACTAAGAAATCCTAGTGAGGGTTTGAGTGAAATTGTGGATTGATGATGATTGAGTGGCTGTTTAAGACCTCGAATTTAGTATAGAAACCAAAATACGGATTTTAGATTTCGTTCATGTCGGTTTTGTGAGTTTATAGGGTGTGTAGGGAAATCTGGAGTAACCTGGAGACACTAAAAGTTATTTAGCGAATACTGGGAGTCGTGCAGGCAACCATGGACCACCCCCTGAAACCTGAGCCCCTACCCCTACTTTCTGGCCGCAGATTAATTCATATGGGCCGCAATTTCCGGCCATGTCGGGAGGAAATGTGTTGAATTTTGGTTGGTGAGTCCTTTAGGTGATATCTAGAGCAACCCTATATGCAAAATTAGCTAGTTTGACCTGAGTCAAAATATGGGAGCACATTAGTGTGTTTTTGGCTATGTTTTCCGTATTTTGGAATTCTTGATTTTAGTATTTGATGTTGTATTTGGTTGTTGGATGTTTGTACATCAACGAAAAGGGTTGTTTGATTGTTTTTGCACGCGTAGGCTATAGGTTCAAACCTATGAGCGCACCGTGTGCCGTATCGATTTTCCGGATTCGATTTTAATAGCGATTGCGATTGTGTATTATTGTAAGTACTTTCGCGTGGATTCCGAGGCGACGGAGCATGGCGACATCGACTTCGGCAAGCAAGATCAAGGTGAGTGGATCTATATCCACGGGGGAAGTCGGGTGGATGGCGTATAGCACCCCCACAAATCTTTGATGGAAACCGATTCATAGTAAATGGTTAAGGAAACCTTTAACAGAAAACTATAGATAGAGTTAAAAGAAAATTATAGAAACTATATTAGAAATTAAAGGATAGTTAGAAGTGATATGATACGGCTAATATGTGATGACAGAACTTGAGGATGAGATTTGATGATATTGCCGTTTAGGATACTATAGAACTAGATAATCGACGTAGATGTGTCCTCCGAACCATACCTATTTCTAAACTAAATAATCGTATGCATCTTTTAAACATGTACCGTGAGGGATGATACGGATTTTCAAATGATATATTTTCCTTAAAAACACCGTAGGCCTTACTTTCAAATCTACAATTCACATCTTTGAAAAACTGATTGTATGGTTCGGGTGTGTATGTTAGATTAGATAAGTATTCTTAAAGTAAAGGTAGAATGTATATATATAACATTTAACTCAATGTGAGATATAAATGTGATGAAAACAATTGTACGATGCGATAAGATGAATTTGGTGATATGTTGGTATATGGATGCGAGTTGATTGAGATGATTGATTGCCGGTCCACCCTGATATGAGATTTTTATGGATGAGACCTGGGACATAGGTATATATATATATATATATATATATATATATATATATATAATATCGTGAATCATGTGTGATATGTCGTATGAGACGTTAGGTCTGTACCCCTCATTGTCGTAAAGGTTGATAGGATCCCTAATGTTTTAATGCCGTCGTACGATGATTTTCCGTGCGAGATGAGTTTGACATCATGATTGATCCATACCCTTGACTAGAGGATGCCGTACGATGGATTGTACCATACGCGATGTTGTGTGGCTAGATGCCGATTGATAGATTCACCGACTTGGTCTTGTTAGATACGTATACCCGTCAGGATTTGCACATGATTTACCTTATGCTGCCTTCATGTTATTCGCATTGCATTACTTATACCTGTGATAGTACACCTGCACCGTTATCGATGATGCGTATGTTACACGTACACAGATTGTAGGCTCACACACTACATCATCGATAATTGTCATGTCACTACACTGTAGGATTGATGCATCATGATATGACTCTTCGCATAACATACTTGCGTACATACATATTGTACACCCATGCTTGCGTATATACCACTTGTACACTCATACTTGCGTACATACATATTGTACACCCAAGCTTGTGTATATATCACTTGTACACTCATACTTGCGTACATACAAGTTGTACACCCATGCTTGCGTATGTACCACTTGTACACTCATAATTGCGTACATATATCTTTGTGCATCCATGCCTACATGCATACTTATTGCACATACATAGACGATGTTGCATTTGACTTTGGAGAAATTGGGAACCGCAGGATTTGTTTAAAAACTGGAATCATTTTAAAAGAGCTGTTTTCCCTAAATATGTCATATTACTGTTCCATGTTGCATGATATACGGATATGCTTACATTTCTATCATATGTCGCATACATCATGCTTTATGATTTTACGCATTGAGATATGCTGTTTTCATAAGATTTCTGGATTTGAGAACCGTGGCTATTTCAAAAGAAAGCATGTACTGTTTTAAAAACCCGTTTTCTCTTGATATGATATTTCAGTACGTCCACCATGCGTTTTCTCGGTTCTGAGACGTGTGATATGCGAAACCAGATTCGAGGAGGCGAATGATTCCGCTTGCGTGTACATGGTGGACTCGGTATGGTACCCCGGGGCGAGAGAGAGATTTCGTGTGGATGGCAATGAGCCTGGCAGAGGGACTACTACCTACCGGTGATTGGTTGGGCCTAGCGGATATCCGAAGGATACCGACCGGAGTCGAGAGATGATTTGGGCAGATTCGGACTGACGGAGCCCGTGGGCCAATCCGGACCGACGGAGCCCGAGATATAAGGATTTACGTGTCGATGCTGGACACGGGTTTTCATGATGATTTCGGGTGTCGATGTTGGATACCCAGTTTCCATGATTTTGATGTGTCGCGAGGGACACCGTTGATTTATATCCTCATACATACTTGCATACAGACATTGATTATATAGTTGGACGAGATCCACATGCATGCATACATTGATTATGGTTGGATGATATCCACATGCATACATACATTGATTATATGGTTGGACGAGATCCACATACACACATGCATTGATTATATAGTTGGATGATATCCGCATGCATATAGGTATTGATTACCTTGTTGGCACATATGATGACCCAGTCATCCTAGATATCATAGTATTACCTTTATGATATAGTTCACCTAGGAGTCGTTGTTTATTCAATTTCTTCTTGTAGATGTTTTTCTACTCACGAGTTGGCAACTCACCCCCGTTGTGCCACAGTTCTTGCAAGTTGACCGCTTGGATCAGTAGCGGCATCGCTGGCACACAGTTGCTTTCGGGCGATTGCTTTGGTAGGTGGGACATTTGTATCGTACCCACACTTGTATTTATATTTCATATTGTATATAGTCATCTCAATCAATCAAACTAGTATTTCTATAAGTTTTGAGACTTAGCAAGACTTATAGTTGGGAGACTTGAGCGATAGGTTTTATGTTCGCTTTTGGGCTTGATGTCTTGCTTATTTCTTTATCTTTTGTGGTGAACTTCGCCGTTGTGCGTCGTATACTTATATATACTGTCTTGCGTGGTTATGATCCGCCGGTTGGCAAAGAGCTATCTCCCGCTCGGGGATGCCATTATTCTTGTTATGTTTTGTGGTTTTGGATCAAAATATACAAAGGAGGTGCTGCCCAAATTTTTGAAGGACGAAACAAGTTTTCAAACTAGTAAATTTCACTTGCATTTTCATGTTCCTCTTCTATGCATTAAGAAAACTTGATTTCATTATACGTTTATTTCAAAACTTCATCTCCTTTATTTTTTAAAAAAAGGTTTAGATTTCTGGGTTTCAGCTTACTTGAATTACGTTACGCCTTTAGACGTTGTGTGATTTAAGTGCTGGTCACGAGCTAATATTTCGGGTCGTGACACGTCTGCGGTTACATGGTGGACTCGGTGAAGTACCCTGGGCCAAGAAGACTCGTAGAGAAAGGCGGTGAGCCCGGCGGAGGGAATACTACCTACCGATGATAGTATAGAACCCGAAGGATATCCGGAGGATACTGTCTGGGATTTATGATATGAGATATATTGAGGGCCCATCTGGTTATGCGGCATCTGAGAGATGAGTATTTATATGTCATTGATGGACACGGGTTTTCATGATAGTTTGAGTGTCGATGTTGGGTACTCAGGTTCCATGAGATTTACAGATATGAGGGCCGTTCAGGGTGACGGCGCCTGAGGTATTGGGATTTGGGGTGTCGTTGATGGACACCGGGATTTTCCACGATGATGATTCATTGATGATGTTATGTTTTATCCCATACTCAATATTTATTTGATATGGATTGTTTCATGTGTTTGCAGTACCTGATGGAGTACCTTGATTATGATTGTTGGATATCCATATTGCCATACTTATGCTATCAGATTTCATATTGTAGATTATTGCTATTCGTGCATACCTGCGATTATCTTTATGATGTTACTTACTATTCACGAGTTGGAAACTCACCCCCGTTTTGCCACAGTGTTTTGCAGGCTTGATCCTCAGAGTAGTCGCATCAGGGCTTCTTATTGCATCTTTTTCAGCGGATAACGCTACAGTTGGATGTGAGCCTTTTTGCTGTAGATGGGTTTGCGGTTATCCGTTTATGTTCATTGTATATCTCGTTGTATCTAGTACTCTCCATATACCACTTCATGTATTGAATTAGAGACGAGTTGTGAGGACGATATTGTATATTTTTGTGATTCTGGGTGTCGTGCTCGTGTGAGCCGGCCTTTATTATGTAGTTTTACCGCTTTATCTTGTTTTTCACTTGTATTGTCTATTTCTTCGCTACGGCGTCATATATATGCTTGTGGTGGTTATTTCCGTCTTTGGACGTGATTTGCTCCCGTTTAGGGATGCTTTACTTATATCTTATGTTTGTACCCGTTTCGGGGCTAGTTTTTACAAAGGAGGTGCTGCCGAAATTTTTAAGAAAATAAACTTAAGTTTAAAGGTTTTTACTTGAGATTTCCAAATGTTTTTTCATTCAATGTTTTTATCACTTACTTCTTTTGATGGTTTAGATTTCTGGGTTTCGGCTTACTTAAATTCCGGTGCGCCTGTTAACGTCACGTGTTTTAAGTGCCGGTCACGTGCCAAAATTTGGGACGTGCCAAAATTTGGGACGTGCCAAAATTTGGTATCAGAGCACTAGGTTTTACCTTTTGGATTGTAGGATGACCTAGGTATGATGGAGTAGGTAGCTTAAGCTGAGTGACGTAGCGTGTGTATGTTCCGCGGCATACATACGACACGGTACTCCGCCTAAGTGACCGTAGGACTTGTTGGTTGAAATTCCTTCCGTGATTATATACATCTTTGTGATTCGATTTCTATGTTTTTATCGAATCCTGTATTCATTTCCAGCCATTATACCGCCGAAGACTACGAGGGCGCAGAGAGGTGCCGCGAATCCGAAATCAGGGTAGGCTCGTCGGAGACGAGGACTGACCGGGGCGGTATGCCTTTTGTATAGGAGAAGGTTGATCCACCTACGAAAGACCGTATTACTAGGCTAGAGGCCGATATGCAGGATTTGTGCCAGATGATGGGGTCGTTGGTTGAGGCCAGTCGAGAGCAGCGACAGGAGGTTGTACCACCTATTACGGGGACCATGATGGTGCCTACTGTTCAGGAAGTCATACTTGCAACTACGAAGGTTATCACTGTGTCATTATCTGAGTTCATCAGGCTGAAGCCTCCTATCTTCACCGACACCGATACAGCTGAGGACCCGCAGTCGTTTATTGATCGGATGGCCAGGATCTGTCGTTCGCTGAGATGTTCCGATGCGAGATGGGTAGAGTTCGCAAGTTTTCGTCTGGAGGGTCTTTCCCAGACCTGGTGCGAGTCTTTAGAGAGGGGCAGAGCCGCAGGTCCTTCTTCTATGACCTGGGCTGAGTTCGTGGCAGTTTTTTTAGCCCGATTTCTTCCGTAGAGCGTCAGGGATGCTTAAGCTCGCAGTTTCGAGTCGTTACCCTAGACTCCGGGTATGACGGTGGCAGAGTATGACATTCAGTTTACCCAGTTATCCGTGTATGCTCCATATTTGGTAGATACTGAGGAGATGCAGATTAAGAGATTTGTTTGACGCCTGATTACCCAATTATTCCTCGCTATCTGCTCCCAGCATTTTGACAAATATGCAGCCGCAGTGGACGCAACGCTATTGGTAGAGGAGCGCATTTCTGAGACTTCGGTCATTCCGGAATCGAAGAGGATTCATACCGATCTATCAGCACGGAGACAGTTTGGCAGAGGCTGCGGTGGATTCGCTATAGGTCGTGCGGGTAGACGGAGCGTGAGATGGGGCCAGACATAGTTTATACCCACAGGGTCAACAGTCTTCGCCTGGATGATTTGGCTGTGGCAGTCCCCATCACCGCATCAGAGATTGTACTGAGACACGCCAAAGGGATGCAGCGGTTCCACATGTTTCCTTACCAACTTCACCTCAGAGAGCGTTGCCTCCTACGCTTGTTGATGCTCCACGTCAGACTTTTGCTAAGAGAGGTCATGGTCGCGGAGGTTGTGCTCAGAGGGTACGGGGTGGTAGAGGCGAAGGACAACCAGTTGCCGGTAGAGGGAAGACTCGAGTATTTTCTTTTACTTATCAGGACGCGCAGGCGTCCAACGCAGTGGTTTCAGGTACCTTTTCAGTATGTTCCTTCGATGCACACGTTTTGTTTGATCCGGGATCTAGGCATTCATACGTTTCTACACATTTCGTGCCGAGGTTGGGCTGTGAGTCGTGTTTACTAGATCAGCCGCTTGTCGTGACTACTCGTGTTGGCGAGTCGTTTATTGCGCGACACGTGTTTCGGTCGTGTTCCGTTCGTATTGGGGGTAGAGATTCGTCCGTCGACTTGATCCTTTTTGAGATGTGGGACTTCGACATTCTCCTGGGCATGGACTGGTTAGCTACTTGCTACGCGTCCGTGGACTGCCGCGAGAAGACAGTCAGGTTTAGTTTTCCCGGCGAGTCAGTTCTTGTTGTGCCGGGGGGGCATAGTGTCGCCCCTTACAGTCTAATTTCAGCCCTTTGCGCTTGTCGGTTTTTGAGGAAGGGATGTCGGGGATTCTTAACTTTCGTTCGAGATACCGGAACCACGGCAAATTTGTTGGACCAGGTTCCTATTGTGAGAGAGTTTCCCTACGTTTTTCCCGATGAGTTGCCTGGATTGCCGCCAGAGCGCGATATTGAGTTTTGCATTGAAATGGTCCCCGGCACGGGGCCTATTTCTATACCGCCTTACCGGATGGCCCCGGCGGAGCTTAAGGTGCTTAAGCATCAGTTGCAAGAGTTTCCTGATAGGGGACGTGTACGTCCGAGTGTTTCTCCTTGGGGAGCTCCTGTTTTGTTCGTCAAGAAGAAGGACGACAGTTTGAGGTTGTGCATTGATTATCGTCAATTGAACCAAGTTACGGTGCGGAATATGTATCCTTTACCTCGCAATGGCGATTTTTTTGATCAGCTCCAGTGTGCGGGACATTTTTCCAAGATTGATTTGAAATCGGGTTATCATCAGTTGCGGGTTTGGAATGATGACGTTCTGAAGACTTCTTTTCGTACGCGCTACGGGCATTATGAGTTTTTGGTGGTGTCGTTCGGACTCACCAATGCCCCAGCAGCGTTCATGGATTTGTTGAACCGGATTTTCGGGCCGTTCCTCGACCAGTTTATTATTGTGTTTATTGATGACATTATGGTTTATTCCAAGAGTCGAGAGGATTGCTTTGTAGACATTGGGAGAGCACCGGTTGTTTGCTAAATTCTCGAATTGTGCCTTCTGGCTTGATAGTGTTGACTTCCTGGGTCATGTGGTTACGGGAGACGGTATTCATATGTACCCGAGGAAGAACGAGTCAGTACAGCTTTGGCCCAGACTTGTATCGGTGACAGAGGTCCGCAGCATTTTGTGCTTAGCCGGTTATTATCGACGTTTTGTTCAGGATTTCTCCCGTAACGCTGCACCTTTGACCGGGTTGACCGGTAAGGGGGATCCTTTTGGTTGGACCGTGGCATGCGAGCATAGCTTTCAGCAGTTAAAGACTCGGTTGACGACTGCACCAGTTTTATCCTTGCCTTCTGGATCTGTCGGCTTTGTCGTTTTCTTTGATGCTTCTCAAGTAGGGCTCGGTTGTGTATTGATGCAGCATGATAGAGTTATCGCTTATGCTTCCCGGCAATTGAAGAAGCACGGGCAGAACTATCCTACTCATGATCTTGAGATGGCCACGGTGGTCTTTACGCTTAAGATTTGGACACACTACTTGTACGTGGAGTCGTCTCAGATTTCCACGAACTACAAGAGCTTGAAGTATATTTTCCAGCAGTAGGATCTGAATTTGAGACAGCGCCGTTGGATGGAGCTTGTGAAGGATTATGATTGTGAGATCCTTTATCACCTAGGACAAGGCGAATGTGGTAGCTGATGCTTTGAGTCGTAGGCCCGGGGGTAACTTGTCCCAGTTGAGCGCAGAGATAGTCTTCTGCAGATTGGCAGATCTTGTGTGATAGTAGAGTACAGTTTGAGTTCTCTCCCACTGGGGGACAGCTTGCTCATGTCCGCGCCCGTCCACTTCTACTTGATTGTATTCATGAGGCACAGCCGACGATGCTCGTTTTTCTGAGATTCTTAAGCTTGTTCGGCACCGTAGAGATTCATAGTTCTTAATTGATGACCAGTGTGTGCTACGTTTTGGGACTCGTTTGTGTGTACCTGATATCGATGGGTTGAGATGCGAGATCCTAGAGCAGGCACATCAGTCAGTATATATTGTTCACCAAGGTTCCACCAAGCTGTATCTTGACTTGAGAGATATCTAAAGGTGGGCCGGGATGAAGAGTGATATTTTGGATTTCGTTTCGAGGTGCCTGACTTGTCAGCAAGTCAAGGCTGAGCATCAGAAACCGGCAGGAGAATTACAGCCTTTACCCGTTATGGTGTGGAAATGGGAACAAATCTCCATGGATTTCGTTGTAGGTTTACCCAGGTCCAGTCGAGTGTATGACTCTATTTGGGTGATTGTTGACCGGTTGACGAAAGCGGCTCACTTCCTTCCAGTGAAGACCACTTTCGATTATGCTCAGTATGCTCAGTTGTACATTGATGAGATTGTGCGTTTGCACGGCGTTCCCATATGCATTGTATCCCATAGGGGCATCCAGTTCACTAGCCGTCTTTGGCAGAAGCTTCAGGAAGCTTTGGGTAGACGATTGAGTTTTAGCACCGCTTCCATCCGCAGACCGATGGTCAGTCAGAGTGGACTATACAGACTCTGGAGGATATGCTTCCTGCGTACGTGCTTGATTTTGGTGGCAGCAGGGATCGTCACTTGCCGTTGATAGAGTTCTCCTATAATAACAGTTATCAGGAGACGATTCGGATGGCACCTTTTGAGGCTTTGTTTGGTAGAAAGTGTCGATCGCCAGTCTGTTAGACCGAACTCAGCGAGAGCAGGATATTAGGACCCCAGCCAGATCAAGAGACTACGGAGAAGATCCAATTGATTCAGGATAGGATGAGAGCAGCCCAGTGCAGACAGATGTCTTATGCCGACCGTCGTCGTCACAGGCTCGAGTTCGCAGTGGGGGATCATGTATTCCTACGGATTTCTCCGATGAAGGGCGTAATGGGATTTGGGAAGAAAGGGAAACATAGTCCCAGATTTGTGGGTCCTTTTGAGATCTTTGAACGAGTTGGTACCGTTGCCTATCGTTTGGCACTTCTGCCCAGTTTCCCAGATGTTCACTCCGTGTTCCATGTGTCGATGCTCCGCAAGTACCTTCATGACCCTTCTCATGCGATTCAGCACCAGACGATCCAGCTGGAAGGCGACCTTTCTTTCACCGAGCAGCTGGTGGTCATTCTGGATCGCCAGGTGATGAAATTGAGGTCAAAGGTTATACCGTCCGTAAAGGTTCTTTGGTGTGGCCCGGACAGCGAAGAGGTCACCTGGAGACCGAGGACGAGATGAGGAAGAAATATCCCCATCTCTTAGAAGGTACGCGTAGTAAAAATTTTAAATTCGGGGACCGAATTTCTTTAAGGGCGGAAGATTGTAACGTTTTGAAAATCATTTAGGTGAAATTTCCGATAATCGGCAAAATAACGTGTATTTTCCGTAAAAACCAAGATATAATTATTTTTCAACTCAGACATAAATATACCTATTCTAGCTATGTAATTGCTAGTATTTGGTATTTATTTGGTCACTTGAGAATTTCTAGTTTACTTAAATATTTTCCTTAATTAATTATTTTTAATGTTATTTTAAGATTTCACTAATACATTTAATTAGTGATAGTTACAAATGAGAATGGGTTAGTTATTCAAATGTGAACCATGATAACTTAAAACCTAGTTTGTAACATGTTTTCTCTTTTTCATTTTTTCTTCCAAGGTTCTAGTAAATTCTTGGGTCAATAGGATTTGAAAATAAAATAAAAATAGAAATTGATGTGAGGTGCATTAATGAGGATTGAGGGGTTTTTCTTGACTTGGAAAAATCACACACACACACACATACACACACACACTTCCTCACCTGGCCGAGCCTTGGACTGCGCCCCCCCCACACATTCCTCACACTTCAAAGTTCAATGAAATGAAAGAAAAACAAAGAAGTAGGTGTTGGCTTGAGGCTTGGGACTTTATTGACTCGGGGAAAGTTTCCACACACACCTCACATTCTCTCTCTCCCTCTCATTTCTTGTGGCTGAGCCTCCCTTCCAGCTGCCCCCTCCCCCATTTCCCCACTTTATTTTGCATAAAAAAATCCCCAAAATCCCCGTAAAAATACAAACAAAATCCCACAAACTCTAAATCAAATCCTTATCCATCATTCCATAGCCTAATCTAGCATGTCTTGGAGCAAAGAATCTAATTTGGGAGGCTAAGTTGCACGTTAGATCTAAAAATCTTTGAGGTATGAATCCTAACCCCAA